>OZ010587.1:54414653-54424653 GCA_963932145.1 Acanthosepion lycidas | reverse complement strand
ATAGATAAATAATTATAAACTTCTTTTTCTTTGCATATGTCACTTACTCCCCAACCCAATCTGACCCTCACAGCATTTCTTCAACAATGTGTTTTTTATATCTTTCCAATGATGTCAATTTTTGCATAAAAATACGAAAGAGCGTAGATTAGAATTTTAGTTTTATCAGTTACTCTAAGACTAGCATATATGTGGAAGATAATATCAAAGCGCATATATATATATATATATATATATATATATATATATTCATGAATCATTCATACAAAAAACAAATATAGAGGTTAATGATTTAAATGGCGAGAATACTTCGTCGCAAACAATATAAATAAGATACATCAATCCCGAACCTGTATATGAATGATATGATCCTCGTTTATAAATTCCAGTTGCATAAGGTCTTTTTAATTTTACAAGCTTTCGTCTGTTCCTACAGACATCATCAGGTATGGAAGTAGATTTTGTTCTTGTTTTTACTTCTCAGTAATAAGAGGACAATGAAAATAGAGATGTAATCCAAATAAATGCTATGAGAAATGTGTCATTGTTTTAGAACGTGCAGTCGCAACGCTGAGTTTGAATTTAAATTTTAAGGTTCTGTGTTTTTTGTACAAATATAGCAATAAGAGAATTCTTTTTTACTGGTAGATTTTCCGTGAATATGGCATGAACTATATTGTTCAATACTTACAGTAATGTCACACTTATTATCTGAGAGTTGCATGCCATTTACATCATTAACCTCTATATTTGTTTTTTGTATGAATGATTCATGAATTTATAAATTATATTTGCACCTTTTAATTGAAATATATATATATATATATATATATATATATATATATATATATATATAGGGTGTATCAAAAATAATGTTACAAACTACTTTAGGGGTAGGTTCCTCACACTAAAACAAGGACAAAATCCCATATAGACATATGTCCGCAAATCATTTGTTTTCAAGCTATTAAATTTAAAGTTTATGGTAGATGGTGCTGTTTTGCCATGAAGACTAGGTTACATTTGTCACTTTTGTACATTTGTGACTAGTCTGTCTTTAATATTTTAACATGTGCAGTAGTGAGTTAACTGAGAAGTGTCCCATTTAACAGTGATAGGATATTCATATCACGAGCGGGCAGATATGATTTTTACATATGGCCATGGTGAATGGTAATGTATGAGAGACTGCACAGCTGTATCAGATTGTGTTTCCAGACTGAAGGCAGCAAAGTCATTCAACTTTTGCTGCTGTTTATCATCGCATTGCTGAGACAAGACCTGTGGCACCACAAACTACGGATTGAGAAAGACCGAGATCCTCTCATATACCTGACCATGAAGAACACATTTTACATGGACTTTCAGACATATGTTTATATGGACATTTTACCTTGTTTTGATGTCGGGAAGCCATCCCAAAGTTTGTAAAAGTATTTTTGATAAACCCTGTATATATAAATAAATGAAAACATGTGATATACCTGTACTAATAATAGATGAATCTAATGCATTTAACATTCTTTTTTATAATTATCTTTATCGTCTTATACAAAAAACAGTTATATCTTTTTGCCTTTTCTTTATGTATTCAGTTGGCTAAAACGTCTCACTCATGACAACACCAACGTAAAGCTCAAAGAGGTTACAATTAACAACAAAACTAGACTTGTGAAGTTTTTTTTACCATCAACTTATCAATGAAAAGATTAAACTTCTGCATTGATAATCTGGTACAGTATAGGATTGGTGACTAAGTTTCTCCAAGAACACAAAGTCAGTGAAGCTCGTTACAAGAACAGAATGATATTTCAGATAGGGGTGGTTTCAACCACATGCCGCAGTTAACCATTTTTTTTTTTTTTTTTTTTTTTTACATATGCATAGAAAGATAAAAAGAGAACAAAGGAAAAAAAAATAGCTTTATTCTACTGACCAAAGTACATACAAGTTACAAGAAATGCATTAATAAACACAAAAAACACTTCAGTGTAAAGAGACAGAAGAAAAACATTTTCAAACATTTTCAGTTTTTTTGTTGTTTTTTTTTTGTTTTTTCATCCGATCATTTTTAACCTATTTATCTAATTTGGTGAATCATTGCTTAGATCAACAAGAAGTAATAGAGAGCCATGATCAAGTAGCCTATCTAATAGGTTTGGGTGAATGCATATCAGAGTGAGGGCAGAGAGAAATGGTAAAGGGTCAAACATTGCTTAGATCAACAAGACACAGGCGTAAGCTACCTAATGAGTTTAGGTCAATGGATGAGTCGGGGCAGAGATGAATGGTAAAGAGTCAAACATTACTGAGAGCAACAAGAGACAAGAAGTATTGGCTGATCTGAGTAAGTTTCAGGGAATTTTAAACTGAACCTTTTATTTAATCTTTAGGATTAAATTGTTCTTGCTCCAGATCAAAAGACATCTGAAGACTAGAAAGCACAATGAGCAAAATGTCTTGTTTTATTTTTAAATATAGTTCAATCAACACAAGGCTCAAGAGCCACTCATAGTAGAAAGTTACTCAATCTGATATGAATGTAAGAGGAGGTGAAGTGAAGATCATGAAGATAAGGATAGTAACAACAAAGACGAGGATATTAGTCCAACTATAAATAAAATAATGACAGAAATTATAATGGGTTAATCTATTTCATCATTGATCACTCACACACAAAGTTATACAAGTAAATTTTACATCAAAACTGGCATTATTAAACTTCATTAGAATAATATCCAGAATGGTAGCTGTGGAATAAAAGTCACTAAATCACTAAAAAACTCATAAAAATCACTAAAAATCACTAAAACACTAAAAGTCACTAAATGGAAATCAGAATAAGTAAAAGTTATAACATTTTTACTTGTAAAAACTACCATGACCCCTATGAATACATAACATAACCAGATTCCTACTTCTTGGTATTTGCTATCAGATAACATGTGCCCCACATTTTTTTTATTCAAAATTTATTCCCTATGCTATTGTTGTGTCTAAAGAGATTTTGTTTGTATAGGAATTCAAACAATTATACCATTCTAAGCATTTTCATAATTATTTGCTAACACCTACTCATCTATTCACATCAGCATTAATCTCTTTGCTTTGTAGGTAAGGATAAATAGTGTCCTTGCTTCTGTTATCAGACCTACATCTCATGATGAGTAAAATAATACTGAATTATATATTGTTTCATTGATAAGTTGTAATTTAAGTATTAATTTCTGTAGTCAGTTGGAATGTTGGTTATATACACACACTTATTATATACAGGATGTCCCTAATGTCTGGATACATAGGAAATCTCATTAACTATATTTTTTTTTAACTCTACAGATTAAACATAGTTTTGTCGAAAGAAGAAAAAATTTTCTTTTTCTGGTGTATGCTAAAGGAGTAGGTGTACTCAATGAAAATCACAGATGCAACATGCTTGACTGAACACATAAAGAGTGAATATGCTAAAATTGATGTCAATGTGGAGTTATTGCATCAAGTTCATGTGAATCTTGCAAAGCACATCAACTTTTGCATCACAAATGATGGAAATCATATTGAAGATGTTATTTGTTATTCCAATTCTATAAGATGTCATTGAAAATTTTTATTTCTTAAAAATACGCATTTTTGCTTATGTGTCCAGACTTTAAGGACACGCTGTGTATATATTTTAATCATATCACCCCATAGAAAGCAGTAAAGCTACTAAGACAGAAGGGGTTAGTGAGTATGAAAAAAAAAAAAAAAAAAAACATTATTAAGGAGTGAGAACAACAGAAAAGTAATCAAGGCAGTTCATAATGAATGACAATTGCGTTTAAAATTTTGAAGATCAAAGTTGGCTGGAAAGCATTGAGCCAAAAAAGATATAATAATCTTACAACCAATATATCTGCCTAAGATTTACAAATACTGCTCTATGGACTACGTACTGATCACTTTGTAAAATCCACTGGAATTGGTTAACTTTGGGGTAGACTTTATCCTATAGTTGATTTAAACAGGAAAATACACACACACAAATTCCAGTCAAGCTTGTTATATTCACTTAGAATGAAAATACTCTTGGGAAAGAATCATCTCTTCTCCCTCCGACTATCAGATAACATGTTCCCCACATTTTTTATTCAAAATTTAATCTCTATGCTATTGTTGCTTCTAAAGAGATTCTGCATGTAGAAGAATTCAAACAATTATACCATAAATAGGACATGACTGGGTCATATAGCAATTGCGTGGTAACTAGTCTAGGTGAAGGACAACTCTAAATTCAAAACCTCCAACTATAAGTTAAATATCCTCACCAACCCACAGTTGGCCTAGCTTAGTGAGAATGTTTATGCACCTGAAAACATGGTCAAGCAGAGAGGGGGTTTATCCAACAGGAGTAAGGCCTTCAATATGGATCCTGGTGGCTATTAGTTTAGGAGAAGGACAATTCTGAATTCAAAAGTTCCAACTCTGAGTTAAAAAAAACAACCCACAATTGGCCAAGTGTAGTGAGTACAGCTATGCCCCTGAAGACATGGTAAATATCAGGGGGAGGTTTTCGCAACAGGAATGGGAAGGCTCTGGGTTTGTAGGAAACAAAAGTGGAGTTGATGAGATAAAGTGGAAAAGCTTATAAACAATGCATTTCACTAACATCTCTTGGTCTTGGCTTAATATAAAATTCTGCAAGCCTGGCTTTGCTGACCAATTTATCATTGAGTTCATTGAGCATTCCATGACACTGGCCTTGAGCTAGATTTATACAAGTGTATTATGCAGATAGTTTGTTATAGATAACAAATACTGAACATGTATGCAAAAGCAAATATGGAACAACCATAATATCCAACATGTTTCAGTTTATATAGAATTTTAATTATGATTTTTTCAATTTTTTTAAACATAAAACAGATGCAAAAAATATGTTTGTACATGTACACACACACACACACTTAGGATATTTAAATATTAAGTATATAAGATTAGGTTGGATTTTTAAGCAAAAAAAATTAAAAGATGAGTATTCTGCCTCACCGAGGCTATATGAACAGTATGACCCCCGCCATTTTATGCTACTGCTGCACCAAACTGTCTTTGGGGATTATTAAGAATTTGGATATTAGAGAGGGAGAAAAAGTCTTTTTTTGAGAATTGAAGATTCAAGAAAGGAATAATTAAAAAATAGCCCAAAAGAAAAATTTATGGGAGAAGAGAGAAACATAGAAGAAGAAAAAGAAAAGAAAAAAAATGAAAGATTAGGAAGATAATAGACAGAGAGAATGAAGAAAATGAAGAGAAATAGTAAAAGGGAAGGGTATTTGAGAAAAAAAAAAGAAAAAGAGAAGGAAAACAGGAAAAAGAGTAGCAAGCTAGACACAACAGGAGAGAAAAAGAAAGAGATAGGACAATTAGGAAAAGCAGAGAGAAAATAGAGAGAGAAGCAGAGCAAGTGATATTAATAATGAAAAGCAACAAGGTAGTTGGTGAAAGCAGAGAGAATAGACAGACAGGAGTGAAAAGCAAGAAACAGGGCATATGAGAACAGTGAGAAAGAAGAGTAAAGAGACAAGGCATATGAAAGAGAGTAAGACAGGATGAACAGAAGCAGACTGGAATAGAGAGATAAAAGGCAGACAAGAACATTGAATGACAAAGAGAGAAAGACATGGAGTACAAAAGAAGAGAGGGGTAGATAGAGAAAGAGAAAGAGGGCAGAAAAGAACAGAAAGAAAGTTAAACAGGAGAGGATAGAGTAAAGGAAAAATGAAATGAGAGAGAGAAATCAGGCAAAATAAATATTCTGAAAAGTAAGAAAAAATAACGAGAAAAATATGCTGAAGAGCTTGTCTGCTAGCAAAAACAAAATTTTGTTTTTGATCATTTGTAATATTACAGAAGGAAGAGACAGTTAAAATTTCTAGGGTACATAAGGAAAGAGGGTTTGGAAAATCTAATACTCACAGGACAGATTAAAGGCAAGTGGAACATAGTAAAAAAGAACATGGAAGCAATGGGAAACTTTAAAAAACATAAGATCATTGGCAGGAGTCAAAGAGCAAAAAACATTGGAGCAAAAGGTGATGTCAAAGAATGAAAAGCATTGAAGAAATGGGATTCCTAGAGCAGAAAGCATGGGAGGAAGGGGGTAAAGAGCAGAAAGCATGGGAGGAAGGGGGTAAAGAGCAGAAAGCATGGGAGGAAGGGGGTAAAGAGCAGAAAGCATGGGAGGAAGGGGGTAAAGAGCAGAAAGCATGGGAGGAAGGGGGTAAAGAGCAGAAAGCATGGGAGGAAGGGGGTAAAGAGCAGAAAGCATGGGAGGAAGGGGGTAAAGAGCAGAAAGCATGGGAGGAAGGGGGTAAAGAGCAGAAAGCATGGGAGGAAGGGGGTAAAGAGCAGAAAGCATGGGAGGAAGGGGGTAAAGAGCAGAAAGCATGGGAGGAAGGGGGTAAAGAGCAGAAAGCATGGGAGGAAGGGGGTAAAGAGCAGAAAGCATGGGAGGATGGGGGTAAAGAGCAGAAAGCATGGGAGGAAGGGGGTAAAGAGCAGAAAGCATGAGAGGAAGGGGGTAAAGAGCAGAAAGCATGAGAGGAAGGGGGTAAAGAGCAGAAAGTATGGGAGGAAGGGGGTAAAGAGCAGAAAGCATGGGAGGAAGGGGGTAAAGAGCAGAAAATATGGGAGGAAGGGGTTAAGAGCAAAAAGAAAGTAAGTGATAAAGAGTAGTGTTTTTCTTTAACCTCATTATGAAATAACATATTTATTAAAAAAATTATATATCTGACTGAATTACTGATCACATGCTGGTTGGACTTCTTTGAATCTTCCTTTATCTATCACTCAACAGAATCCAATTGAATGGTTATTATAAAAACAACATTTTAATATTATACTGTTTGGTCAAATTCCAAATAAGTGTTTGTTAAAATGCTGAAACAGAAACCAAAATTCCAATAGTTAAGAAAAAATATCAACAATGACCAGAAGAGAATAAATAAAACAATTTGATTGTGGTTTCAAAACTCTGTATAAACCAATAGCCATTTTGCAGAGTAAAAATGAAGATTTCAAAATAAAATGTTAGTTAGTCAAAAATCAACATGCATGACCAAGTGTTCAAAAATGTAAGACTCAAGATAAACCTTTACAAAACAAAAATTATGATCCAAAAATAGAATGAAAGCAATGACAAGGCATATCCTGAATTCATCATAAAGATACATATTAATACTAAACACGTCAAATACTTTGGTGTATGCATTGGTAATAACAAATTTAGTATAGGCTATAAAGAAAATGAAAATAGTATAGACTCTGCTAGGGGTACTTTCGCCCAATACTGTAAGATGCTATAAAACCCAAACGTTAACTGTAGAACTTGAGTCATGTTCTTAAATAGCCTTGTCAGATCTGGACTCTTATATGGATGTCATGCATGGTATCCAATTTGTTCAGAAATGTCTAAACTGTCACCTGTATACAACAGTTTTCTCAGATCAATGATTAAAAATGGCTTCCAGTAAATGAACCCTGTAGGTCTTATAGAGGAGCATCCTTTAATGAATCTTAAGCTGGTGCTAGAGGATCACAAGCAAACAACCAAATATCAGAAACCACATCATTTGAAGACTTTCAACAGCTGCATTAATTAAAATGATAGCACATGTAACTTAAAGAGAAAATAATGAAATAATCAATATGTTGACTTTCCACACTACTTCAAACAAAAATTTAGGAAGGAATATTAAAAAGAGCAATAACAGTTATTGAACTTGAGAAACATATTTCCTGAAAAACTGTTTTAAGAGAATGAATTCATAAATTTCAACTGACAGTAATACTAAATGTTCAGTCAATGAATACCAAATATTTCCTTATAAGGAAACAGCTAATCTCACCATCACCAACAGACTAAAATGACTGAGAGGAATGAAATGCAAGTAGCTGTGGAGAGCCATGTCTTGAAAGGATCTGGCACATAAAAGAAGATTTTATAAATCTCAACCAAAAGTAATACTAACTGTTCAGCCAATGAATGCCAAATGTTTCCTTAAAAGGAAACAGCTGCTTTTATCATTACCATTAATATTGATTAAATGTTGGTTATTCTTTTCATCTAGCTTGAACCTATGATCATATATCTATTTTTTAGTTTTTCACATCCTTTATTTAACACAATCATGAATGTTACTACAATGTTTATAAGTAAGAGATCAAAACAGAATAGCCTTCATTGTCAGAATTCCCATAACCAATTAAGATTGTAGGAGCACTACAAGTACTCTAGCCATAACAGTCTGATTTTGAATTCAGACTTGTTCTTGATTGATACCTTACCAAGGCCAAAGTGTCTAGTTTCCCCTGCTATTTAACGGATAGGTTTTTTTTAATAATCATTTCACTCCAAGCAAGACAATAATGCTACTAAAATGAAAGGGGTTACTGAGAGTGAAAGAGAATGAAAAGACTTCAGAAAAAAACAGAAACCCAATCCTAAACAGAAAATGACTCTTATTCAAAAGACCAGGGAGAAGTGTGAACCAGATGATAGGCAAACCTATCTACATCTATTGAGGAGGGGAAAAAAAATGTAATGAAATAAATAATTAATTAGTAAATAACATTTCAGTGTTTAGGCAGAGACATTAGAAGTAACCGGAAACCCAATCCTAAACAGGAAATATGAGCTAAACCTTTACTCCTGTTCAAAATATGGGGAAGGAGTTAGAAACAGGCATCAGGTAAACCTATCTATTCCTATTTGAAGAAAGATGGACTCCAAGTACATCAGTGCTAAATGAACGAAGCAAAGTTGGTCAGAATTTCAACTTCACTTTCTGCTGATTCCACTTCCTGCAATTTGAATTAGTTAAAAAAATAAAACAACTAATTAAATTGATATTATGTTGGCGGTATGCCAATATACAGACGTAAGTTTAGGAGTTAAAAGGGCAAGTAAACATTTATATGGTTTAGACAGTATGAAATGCTAAGTAAAATTAATAGCAAACACAATTGTCTTGTTGCCATTTAGAAACCTTCAGAATAAATAGAAAAGTAAATTTTTGCCCTCGGTCTCATATTCAAAAGAAAATATCTGATCAAAGAAAAACAAATCAACAACGCAGCTGTACTAATTATGATTATACAAAATACACTGTAATATTTACTGCTCTTGCAATTCATAAATTTAAGCATTCTACTAGATTGGCAACAAGGTCCCACCCATTTACTGTTGAAATAACTAAATGCAACCACCACTTCCACCACAACATTTTTTTTTCTTGCACTTCCCAACTGTGGAACTCCCTTCCATTTACTTGCTTCCCTAATGAATACAATCTTTTAAATGCAATGTCAATCACCATCTTCTATCTTCTTGACACCCATTCATTTTCTGTCCCTTCCTCAATCCTCCCTATACTCAGACTTTTCTCTCATTTTCAAATTATTAAAAAAAACAAAAAACACAAAAAAAAACAAGTCATTAGTGACAACTGATTCATTAAATGCATTTGAGATTACCTCATATCTGAAAATACATAATTGACATTAGTTACAATTTATTCCTTTTATCTCAAAGAGATAAAAATATAGATTACTTCAATTTATTGAAGTAATCTCTTAACATCACTTATCTTGCTGTCTTTGTAGCCTAAAGAATCAGCTGTGTTCAATGGGTTAATATGAGAACATTATTACTATATGTTACTCTCATTGCTACTTTAATTTTGTGCATATAAATGAGGTCAAAGGTTA
Organism: Acanthosepion lycidas; assembly: GCA_963932145.1. Classification (NCBI taxonomy): domain Eukaryota; kingdom Metazoa; phylum Mollusca; class Cephalopoda; order Sepiida; family Sepiidae; genus Acanthosepion; species Acanthosepion lycidas. The sequence goes on along the minus strand of OZ010587.1, from coordinate 54,414,906 downwards.
AAGCTTTGATGTAAAGCAGTAGGAAACAATATCCACTTCACTTTAGGATTAATATCTTGAAAGTACTGGGCTCAATTTGTAACAAAACTCCATCGGATGGTATACAGTGACAGTTGGCAGAGACAAGGCTATTTAGTATTAAATCAACGTCTCTAGTAGGACAAAGTGGATCACTTTAAATGGAGCTGGATATAGAAATTAGGTCTGTTTAAAAAAAAAAAAAAAAAAAGATCATTTAAAACTGAGATAAGAT
>OZ010587.1:54377529-54405029 GCA_963932145.1 Acanthosepion lycidas | reverse complement strand
TTTAATTAACCAGCATTAATTGTACTTACCGGCTTGAATGTTCAAGATATTTCATAGAAAATATACATTCTCCAATACGAATCAAATCAATCTCCTATACAGAACCATTATTTGAAAACATTAATTTGGACTTTGCTAACCAGTCCCTTCTCTATAGCTAAGTGGTATAGCACGTCAGATCAAATGACGGTTCTGTCTAATGACACAGATTCGATTGCATATTTTGTATGAAATTTCTCAAACTTTTAGGTGGGTAAATGTAATTAGTAACACTGTTTAATTAAAAACAGAGCATTTACTTAAATAGATTGTATCTATTAAAGTATTATAAACAGTATATATATATATATATATATATATATATATATATATATATATTAGTATAAATATGAAATAAGCAACAGAGTTAATATATCGCCATTTAGTTATTCTCATAGTTCTTCCCACTTGCTTATACAAAAAAATGTTCACTTAAAATGGGGTTAAAAATAAATAAATAAATGTCAACCATCCTTGAAATTTCAGAAAGTGGTATTCTTAATACAGTTTGCAGGGGATGTATACTAGGAGTGTTAAAATTCAGACACACAGTAAAGTCACCCAAAAATAATAAACAAAAACTCTAAAGCATTCCTTTCAAAGCCACCAGCACAAAAAAACTTATTTTTGCTTTTCTCAAGAAAAAAGTGAATGTCAAGAGATAACATATAAGAATCACCCCCATCCCGGCAAAATTCCATATCTTCCACTGTGAGCTTGACTTTGTTCATTCGACACACCTTGAGGTTTCCATATCATAGCATTTTTTGTTAAGGACTGGAGGAGACTATCTAAGAGACAAAAAAAAAAAAAAAACTACTTTATGAATTTTTCTTTCAGCAACTATCAAATAGAAAATAGTTTATAGATACCTCCAAAGATTCAGTAAAAAGTGAGTATACATGATGAAAAAATGCCCCCAAATTAAAGAAAACAAAATCTTTATTATTAAAAGGAAAGACCAAGAGGTTTTCTGATTATTAAATATATCATTTTAGTTTTTTTAGAATGTTTGAAATTCCAATTAAAAATCTTGTTTTCCTTACATCAGTGGGAGGGTAAAAGATTTGTATAGGAAATTTTACCATCTTTTTTGTGTTTTTTGTGAATTTTCTGTGAAAGTTAAATGATTGTCGGATTTTAATGAAACTTTCAGTACTTATTCACAAATGAATAATATTATTTTAGAAATGTTTTTTTTTTTTTTTTACAAAAATCTTGGTGAAAGTTTTTGTTCACACTGGCATATATGATAATCAAAACAACGTGGGGTGATTTGCCCAATCATTGAAAAGTTAAGTGAGAGCTGCAGGTGTAATGTTTACAGTCCAAGTTAAAAGTGTGTCAAATTATCTGGATCTTTTCTCATTATGTCCCAGAAATGTCCAATGGCTCTATTATATCAATTGAAACTTACAAGTTCTATGGTAGAATCTAAAAAACAGGACTTTATTTTTTTCTTTAACTAAAGTTCATCCTGTACAAGTCTCAAGACTCACTCAGGGTTATTGAATGTTAGATGTGATATGAACGTAAGAAGGTGGTAAAAAGAAAATGATGAATGGATGGATCAATGATGTGAAGAGATTTATTTTAATAAAACAGAAAAATGCATTATTTATACTTTTAAGGGCTTATAGATTTATAAAATTATATACACTTGATAAAAAATACAATCATCTTTAATTATTAAAATTTTCATGAAACAATAATTTTTAATAAAAGTATTCTTCTACTGAACCATTAATCTATGTCTAATTATGATGTAATAATTTTCTTTGCAGAGTTCTACGAAAAAAATTGTCTGTAGTTAAATGCAGTCTGCAACTAGCTTGTTCTATTCAAGGTAAAAGCTTTTTCTGATAATTATTCCATGTTAACTGTTCTTAGTCATATAATTTCCCTTGGGTTTGTAATAAATTGCCAACAAATGTCTAACTGTAAATATTTTATGAAAATTAAAAGGGTTAAGACAGGATTAAGAAGTTAAGAGATCAAGTTTTTTTTAAAGAACAAACAACGAAAAACAAACATCTTTTATTCAAAATTAAATCAGCGAGTATGTTAGCTAGTTAATGAAAACTGTTATAAATAAATATATTGTTAATGTTTGAAACGTTTGCTTTCACCTTCAATGATTCTTTATGAAAAGCCTTTTTTTCTTGAATTTCATTTTGTTTCTACAGGAAACAAAATTTCTTTCATTCACTTTCCCCTACAAACATACACACATAAAAAAAATTCCAAATTTATAGTTTCTCAATTGGAACAACAAATCCAAGCACTCAATAACCTTGCTAACTTAGTGTAACTTTAAACATTTTAGTCATAAAACTAACATAAAAATAAATTTCTTCTTTTTATAAATTTATGAAAAAAGAACAATTTTAGTTATTTGGTTATTATTCTATAATATGATATGTTCATCAGGATATTGGCAATCGTGGCTTTCTAGAACTCAAAAGCAATGCTTGCCTCCTCATAATACCTCCTAGTTCCTGTTCTGCCATCCATTTACACAAGCTAATTAGTCCCCATTTCCCTCTGCCCTTCAATATCTATGAGCATCAAATTCTCTAAGCCTTCTTTATTTATCACATGTGTCAAAAATTTCAGCTGCTTCTTCTAAAGTAACAGTGTCTTTCTTTCTATTTTTCTTAAAACTTACTTTCTGCTCGTTCATGATATATTCAATATTCTTAAAGATCTAGTCAGCCATTTCACCTATCAAGAGCAATTAAAAACAAAATCCAAACTTAAAAAATTATTCAAATAGAAAATAGGAGAAATCAACATCCAGTCAGAATTAGATGCTTTCAGGGTTCACTTCCTTTTAGAAAAATGAAGGAAAGCAAAGCTTTGATGATGTCTCTATGCAAGAGGGGTGTAGGCTTGGTTTTGACTCTATTGTACATTCGGGATTCAATTTATTTGTACTGGTGACAATTAAAAAAGACAACATGGAATTGGAACAGCAATACACAAATCCCGAGATATTGTAATAGACAATATTGTAAACCAGTCAGAAAGACTGATGGCTGCTGACATTGTTGTTCATGGATGTAAGATCTGAGTAATATCAGCTTATGCCCCAACTGAAAAAAGTGCTATAAATCAACTATCAAAAGTGCTATAAATCAACTATCAAAAGTGCTATAAATCAACTATCAAAAGTGCTATAAATCAACTATCAAAAGTGCTATAATTCTCAACTATAAAAGTGCTATAATTCTCAACTATATAAATTTTACTTAACCCTGTATAGGGTTAAGTAAAATTTATATAGTTGAGAAAAAAAAAACTCAGAAGACTGTGCATTAATGTGGATTTTAATGCTAACTCAAACATTTTTAAATGTCAATGCTCCTTCGATAGTGAGAAGACATCACCCTTTGAAACAGAAACCTCAAGCAGCAATTCTTGCTAAACTTTTATTACTCAAAAACATACACCATCTTTAACACATTATTTGAGCATCCCATGAAACATCATATCACATGAGAGTCCCCATAATGTAATGAAAAAGATTATTGACTTCAGCATCTCAGATTCATGGATTAAGCAGTTTGTGACAGATGTTAAAGTATAAAACTCCCACATTGAATCTACTCACAGACTATTTGTAATTAAATAGACAACACCAGCCACCAAAATAGCTCGCTTCCACCCACATAAACTAAGAAAAATACTGAGGTATAAAATTCAAGCCCTTAAAAATGAAAGTGTTCATTTAAAATTCAGTAATAAATGTACTGATCATGTAAGGGGTCGGGTATACTGATGATATAGGTATCCGTAGTTGAAATAAGAATGATCTTGAACAGAAAAATCGACATCTTCTACCAAGTGCTCCAAGAAATGGAACTCAAGATAAACCTTTCCAAAACAGAAACTATGATCTGGAATTGTGATGAAAACAGTGATGGCACCTACCCTGAATTCATCATAAAAATTCAGAATATGGAATTAGTAAATACTAAATACTTCAGATACTTTGATATAAGGATCAGATATAAGAAATTTAGTATAGGAGAAAGGAAACTGAACACAGAATAGGTTGTACTAAGAGTAATTTCACTCAACACCATAAAATATCTAAACTGTCAGCTGTATACAACTGCTTCCTAAGATCGATGTTGAAAAAAGGCTTTGGGCGAGTGAAGCCTGAGAGTCCTGGCAAAGATCATCCTTCTTTGAAAATTGCGCTATAAAACTTTGAACTGGCTCTATAAAATCATAAACAAAGAATTGTACCAAACAGAAGAAACCACAATCACTTGAGGACTTTCAACAGCAGCAACAACTAAAATGGATAGCACTCAAAAAGAAAATAACGACATAATCAAAATGTTATCATTCTACACTACAAATAAAAAGTTAGGAACGAAACCCCCATCAATAATGGAAAAATCAATAACAGCTACTGGACTTGAGAGACTTGTTTCTCTGAAAAATTATTTGGAGAGAAAGATTTTATAAATTTCAACTGAAAGCAGTACTGGGTACTCAGTTAATGAATGTCGAATGTTTTCTTATAGGGAAATGGCTAATATTACCATTACCATTCATATCTGATTTGCCTGATTAGATCTGTAAGGAAATTGTCCAACCTTTCCTGTCAAATAGGAGGACTGATTTTTACATACCAGTTCAGCACTATTTGACTTGATTACAAAATTTTGGTTACCTGTTGTGTGAGCAACCCTGTAGCTTTAAAGAAAATGGAGTAACCATTTTGGATTATACAGAATTATAGCAAGAAATCTACTTCCTTAAATGCAGTCTGAAAAAGATGAAGAACAAATGTAGGATGAAATTTATTTCCTTTCAAAAACTGAACTGGTGAATAAAACAAAGCATAAAAAAGTTGTAGGTGAGGCTTTCAACCATCAGAGTATTTATTTAGTGGGTTGTTTATCCATAGCACAAAAAAAAAGCCAATTCATTTGGCTTGGTGTGACAACAGCCTATGGGGAATGAAGTGCATAATTTGAGAAGCAAAAGCCAGGGAATAACTGATACAATGGAGCCTGTTTTAAAGAATTTGCAATACAAGCAGAATTCCCAGAAATGTGTAAAAAAACATTTACAATTATAAAATATCCTCTAGGTTTACTGGCACAAGTTTACATATATCAGTTATGTGTATGTGAGAAAGGAGAGAGAATTATTGAAATATCTTTGAGTTATAAAAAAGTTTAATGGGTAGAATGATGTTTAAGTCTCTTGTTGAGATTTAGTTGCTTTGTGAAAACAAGCACAAATCTGTAAAATATAGAAAGAGAGAGAAAAGGGGTAAATGAGAAGAATAAAGGAAAGAGAGAAGAACAAGAGTGAGAGAAAAAGGAAAGAGTGAGAGAAAAAGGAAAGAGGGGAAAATAAAAGATAAAGAAGAAATAAGGAAAAAGAAGAAATAAGGAAAAAGAAGAAATAAGGAAAAAGAAGAAATAAGGAAAAAGAAGAAATAAGGAAAAAGAAGAAATAAGGAAAAAGAGAAGAAAAAAGAGGTAGATAATGAAGAAGAAAAATGAGTTTAATTAACATCAGTGAGTGTCTGAAAAAGCATTTACCTATAAACTTATATGTATAGAAATACACCAAAACACAGATATGTGCAGCAATTCTGAAGATCAGATCAAAAGCAAGCTGGTGAAAAAGATCTGAAGAGGAGATGGGCACCACCAGGTCACAAACCAGCAGCCTACAGAGCTGTAAATGTAATGCCATAAGAGTTTTCTGATAGCTATAGAAAAATAGAATCAATATATTTATACTTGTTCACTTCTAAATGTGCTTGTGTGCCTGTATACTTTACACGTTTGACTATATTTCAATTAGCAAGTCTTTATGAGTCTCCTGATAAAAATAACCCAAAGAGATTCTATTATATTCACTTTTTAGTGTATATTCCACTCTTCTCATGATTAAAGAAACATCTTTTTTTTTTAAATATGTAAATTTATATACTCACAATCAGAAAGATAGTTACATAGATATGTAATGTCAATCTTGGATCAGATATCTACACAAATTTAAAAGGTTGAAGATTTAAACTGAACCTCATTTTTGAAGTTTTGGAATAATTTCCATTTGTTTTTTGCTTTTTTCTGTCAATTATGATCACTTGCCATGGAAATTGTAAGAGTATCCTGAACATCAAATGTGTACAAAAAAAAAAAAAAAAAAAAAAAAAATTCACAAGCTGTATCGTGAGTATGAAAAAATTGAAACTATAAAGAGATATTGAAAAAAAATGGCCATCATGACACTTGGAACACTATCTAAAAATAATGTATCTCAAAAGTATACTAGGATACTTGATGTATCTTTTTCTGAAATGAAAGCAAAAAATACCACCCACTGTTTTAAAAAAAATATATATCGAAAAATCAGGGAATTATCCAATTTAGAGAGAAAAAAGTTTTAGGACTTTCTACTGCTTTTACTGAAGGATGGTCTAGTTGGTTAAAATGTTGATTTCATATTATAATGTTTAAATTATAGTGTTTCCTTATCAGCTGTTACATTCTGGTCCCCAAAAAATTATAGTCCTTTTTTTTTTTCTACCACTACCATGATCAAGACAAGGGAATGAAGATTTTTTTTTTTCATGTGTTCTTGAGAGAAAAAAAAAGCTTTTGCTAATAAGACATTGATAGGAGTATTAGAATTAATATCTAAACTTGCCATAAACTTGTCATGGTGATATCTTTGATTTCACAAAATTCTATACAGAATTATTTAAAAAACAACAAATTATAGGCTTTCCTACACAGACTATCACACCACTATACAAACATTATATGATCTACCAAAAACACATAGCAATCCAATGTGACCTATAGTCCCTGAAATAAATTCTATCCCCACATAGAGAACCAACTTTTTTAGCTGCAGAATTAGCAATTGATTCAATATACTCTTTCTACTTCATGTCAGCTGGAAACATGAGTCTGTTTGTATATGTTTAAATACATTGTATTTCTATATTCTTGTATAAATTTGAGTGTTGATGAATTTTAGAAATTTTAAATAAATTAGGAGTATTTTATATATATATATATATATATACAAAGATTTAATGGATTTATTTTTAATCTGACATTTTTATTACTTCAAACATTAGTTTTAATGGATACATCAACTCAAACATGGTTAACATGGATTATGATCTGAAACATGGTTAACACAGATTATGCTCTAATTCTCTAGAATCTTTTATTGCTCAGCTAATTGTGTACTTAAAAAGAGAAAAAAAAGATCAACATGTAGAATTTACCAGAAGGGAGCCAGTACCAGAATCCAAGATGTTATTATGTTTAGTACTGTGCTGCTATCAAAATTTTGAAATATTTTTAACATGTGTACTAAAATAACAATTTTTTTCATGTTTTTGTTTGTTCGTCAACCAAAAATAAAGGAAATAAATGTAAATAATCAAATAAAAATAGGCAAGGTTTTCCTTGCAGAAGGGTGCAAGCAAAACTGGACAAAAGAAAATGTAACACTATAACAAGGACTGTGAGAGTCAAAATTATATATTCTAAGCAATTTCAAGACTGGTTTTGACTACTACCATATCTAGACCTGTATATGATTTATTAGAAAAGGCAAGAAAAAGTTTATATTTTCTTTAATGGTGAAACAAATTTAGACATAATTTGTTATTTTCAGTTTTAATTTCTGTTAAAATTGAAAAACTCATAAAAGTCACAAAGACGTAACAAAACATTGAATAAAAAACAGTTGGTGATGGATACTCAATGAAAGATCAAAGAATTTTATAATTTTGAAATAATAAGATTTAAATGGGTATCTGGAAATGTCCACTTAGTCAAAATAGATGAAACATCATTTGGTACGACCATTTGAAAACTTGGGTACTTACTGAAATTACAAAACCAAACCAATCGACACCCACCATTGACCATGGGTTTGATACCTTACTTGCTACCCCACTGAGTATGAGTATATTTGCTTAAAGCATTGTCCCAAGTACACCAGCTGAATGATTCTTACTCATAATGCAAACATATTGGACATGAGAATACAACCAATTAACCTTTTAGTGACTGGACATGGCTGCAGATGTTAATTTATAATGATTTTCATTAAAAACTAACAAGTCATAAATTGTATTTTGATATGATGCATAAGCACATTATATTTTAATTGTCTCCATCTTTTGATAAAATAGTGAAATTTAATGCTTGTATTGAAAAAATGTCTTAAAATCTGTTAGCCAGTAAAAAGAAAATCCCAACATGGGAATTACAAATTTGAGAAAGCAAAATCAAGCTAGTACAAAAATTTAAATATCTAGGAAGTGTTTTAACACAAGACAGAAAATGTGACAATGAAATCCAAAGGTGCATCGGGATATTGAATGATGTCTTCCAAAAGCTAAGCAAAGTATTAAGAAACAGGAGAATCTCATTAAAAACAAAGAAAAAATATTTAACTGTTATGTAATATCACTCAGTCCTCCTATATGGCAGTGAATGCTGGATAATCTCACAGATGAAGAGGATACTTGAGGCAACAGAAATGTGGTTCCACAGAAGAATGCTGATAATATTAGGTTGGTTCAAAAATAATGACGTAATAATGTCGTTTTTTGACGTATTTTTAACGTCAAAAAACGACATTATTACGTCATTATTTTTGCACCAACCTAATAACATGGACTGAATATGTGAGCAATTTAGAGAAAATAGCAACAAAAAGGATACATACTCAACATCAGAAAGAGATAGTTGAAATTTCCAGGACACCTAATGAGGAAAGAAGGCTTAGAAAATTTGACATTCACAGGAAATTAAAGACAAGATGGACAAAAGAAAATAATGTATAAACCTACCTAACAAGATTGTGTAAATGGTTGGCAGAACAGGGATCAGGAGAGACTGCAAAAAGACAAAATCGACTAAGAGCTACAAAGGACAGGAAATTGTGGAGAGACATCAACAACAATATCTTGAAGGGACACAGCATGCAGAAGAAGTGAAATAATGGACACTAAAAGGTTAAAAATATGACCAGAATTTCACTAAAATAGTCATACAAGTGTACAAAATACCAAAATTTTTAGTCAGGTATCATGAAATTTTTTTTTCAAAAGTTCTATGGTATTCCTGATGTCTTGGATTTCAGTACCCCAACCCCTGCCCCTGAACTTATTTCACTTAAGTGACAATTTTAGATAAAATTCATTAATTTTGAGGATTCTGAAATCAGAACTGGCACCATCAGAGAAAAATTATTTTGGAACTATTGGATTGAACTATTTTGTTTTATGCTTTATATAACAGGAAATGTTTAATTATACAAAAAATGAGCTGAGAAATTATTTTAACTCAGTCTATGCCTGTTGACCTTGCAAAAGGTCTGATATTTTCTCATCCCATATCTTTCAAAATCTTCTAAGAACAAAACATACAAGGAGGTACAAGACAGCGGTTGTATATCAAATGACCAGGCACTGGTTTTATCTCAAAACATCAAAATTTTCAACAGTATACAGTCTCCTGTTTGTTCAGCCAGTTTTAATAAAGTCTTTAGTGCTATTATCTTGAAAGTATTTTTTTGTTTTGCCAACAGAAACTAAAATAAATTCCAATTTATTTTGCTTGTGTCATGATGACATTAACAAAATAGCAGTGATGTAAAACAACTAATTTTTTCTTCTGATATTTTACATGAGTTTTTAAAATTTAATAATTTGGATTGCCATAATCATTTTTTAACAATGTTTTGACTAGCCTATTTTCTAGATTTTTTTCAGGTGTTACATGAAAAATTGTGTTGATTTAATTTACTTCATTAAAATAAAGCCAATAACATTTATTAAAATGATCAATATATATATATATATATATATATATATATATATAAATAAACACACACACTTCCCTACAATAATGATCTGAAAGACTTCTCTCTGCCTTCCATCAGCAGGGCTGATGTTAATCTCCAGGAAATTGACACATTGCACCTTAGGCTAATGTTCTCAGCTGACATGGAGTGGAAAGACTATATTGAATCAGTTCAGCTGCTAAGAAAGTTGATTCACTGTATTGTGTGAGACAATTTTTCTCTCCAGAATTTATAATACATAGAGGGGGTCTACCATTCATTCGGGCTTAGAATATTGCCGCTACTTATGGTCCTGTATTCATTCTATTTACCTTGAGGTCCTTGATAAAATCCAAAGAATCAGCAATATTATCGATCCTGATCTGGCAGCTCAGTTTCAGACACTTTCCCACTGCCATAAGGTTACCTCCCTGTGCCTTTTCTATAAATACTTTCATGGTAATTATTCGGATGTGTTCTTTGCCATGGTACATGAATTTTTTTTTAATTTAAGAACATTACTAGACTGGTCCTGATATCTCATCAATTTACAGTTGAGCTGGCTAGATGTAGCCATAAATTCTATGCTAGCAGTTTCTTTTCTCACACTTCTGGCTTGTGGAACTACTTTCCAGCTCCATGCTTTCCACCCAACTTTAATCGCCAACAATTTAAATGTAATGTCAATCACTATCTACTGTCCTTGTGATTACTCTTTCCACATTATTAATATTTTCTGTTCCTAATTCTTCCACATGCAGTAACTCCTAGTGTCTTAGTGGCTTTACTGCCTTGCTTGGGGTGACACTGATTATATATATATATATATATATATATATATATATATGTGTGTATGTCAGGAGTCATGTTCCATTGTAATTTTTGCTAAGTCATTCTTTCCAATTAGATGCTAGACTTTACATAGTACTATTATTACACTGGTATCCCTTGTTAACTATCCTCAGATCACAGGCCTTCTGTTTTTCATTTTTTTTCTCTTTACTTTTCCTCCTTCATTTTTTTCAACCAATTTTTTCTTGCTTCTTTCTTTCTTTTCTTGCTTTTTTTCCTCTTCCTTCCATTTTCTCCCCCATTTCCTTTTCCCTATTCTTTTTACTGCTTTCATTTTATTATGTCTTCATGTTCATCAATATCATTTTCCATCAAGTATACTGTATATACTTGTATATAAGCCAATTTCATGTATAGTGTAAGCTCTGAATCGATCTTATCATGATAGTTACTGTTTCTTTCTCCATTTCAGCTCATTTATTTTATCTCTAGATATTTACCATATATACTCGTGTATAAGCCAACTTCACTGACCCCTGAATTTTTGGGCATGAATTTGAACTGCTCCAGAAAAATTTTACCATTGCATAGTGCAACTGGTCACTGAAAATGTATTATTTTTAACTTCTTCGAAAAAATTATCTGTGTATAGTGTGACCTGGTGTTTTTTGCATAAAAAAACTGATCATAAAAACTTGCACTATACATAAGTATATAAGGTAATATCTTATCCTCATAATCTTTGCCCAGTTTCTTTATCTTCCTCTCTAGACAGAAACGAAGATATTACAGATAAGTCGTTAATACCCTTTTGCTAACTTTGTTACCTTGTTGTATTACGTTGGTGCAAAAATAATGATGTTTTTTTGACGTATTTTTTAACGTCAAAAAATGTCATTATTTTTGCACAGGGAAACTGGAATAGGGAAGGGAGTTCCACAGGCGAGAGGTGCGAGACATGAAGCTATTAGAGTAGAAGAGACGGCTACATTTAGTAGTTTCGACAGTGAAAGGGTGTGAGTGGGATGCCAGCCTCGTAGGGCGCTTGAATTCATGAAGTCTGGGAACCAGCAAATGCAGCTCCTCAGAGCAATTGCCATGAAAGTATTTGTAAAAAAAGAGAGAGAGGCAATGGCGCATCTGTGAGAGAGCGACTGTAGACAAGATGCCAGAACAGGGCCAATTATATTGCATATCCACCTCTGGAGCTTATCAAGAACCCCGAATGTAGGAACGTATTTCATCTGAGCACTTTCCATGGAAGTAGTGATAGAGCAATGAGAGAGAGGTTGGAGGGTAGAAAATAATTTGTTGCCCACAAAGACTCGGAGATGCTTTTGAACTCTATCAAGACTGGAAGGTAAGGATTGGTCAGCTTCCATCCGAATATGACAACAGTAATTCATTTTCAGACTGATCTGGCTCTTGTAAATGTAGTGGATAGCAGAAGTCAGGTACAGGGGGGTCTGCCATTTTACCTACATCTTTAGCAATGGTGTCCGAGTTCCACTTGAGGTCAGGTGTGAGTCTGAGATATGCAGAGGAACATCATATATAAACTGCTTGTTATAATTTGGGTTGCTTATCTGTACAGAAAATGATAGACACTTGACTTAATACAGAACATGACAGATACTACCTGAAATCAATTTTGAAAAACATTTTTACCTTGCTAAAGATAACTTTAGGATAGGAAAGAGATGATTATGAAAGAGAATAAAATGAAACAGAAAAAAGAAATGAGCAAATTTCTTCTAAATGCTGTGTCCCCTCAGGACGTAGCCAATCAGGGTTCTTCATTTTCCTATCTTTTTTTTAGCTCTCTTAGCAATGTGTTTTTTTGTTTGTTGTTTTTTTTTTTTTTTTTTTTTTTTTTTTACTATCTATGTTCTGTCTCCAAGTAAACAAGCTTGTTAAGTAGGTTTTTGGTTGTTTCCCTCTTACCTTCAATATTACATGCGAGTGCAAAATTTTCCAAGCCTTCTTTTCTCATTATGTACCCTAGAAATTTCAAGTGCCTCTTTCTGAGGTTATGCATAATTGCACTTCTTGTTTCCATTTTTCTTAAAACTATTGTTGCTTACATGTTCCATCTGAGGTAATTTTCAGCATCTTGAACCACATGTTGTTTTTAAGCATTCACTCCAAACAAAGCAGGAGTGCCACTAACATGCAAGGGATTACAGAGAGTGAAAGTAAGAGTAAAGAGGCATGTTTGAGAAAAGGATAAAGAGAAGGACAGGGATCAAGATCAAGGCATTCAAAGATGTCAATTGGCATTACATTTGAATATTTGAAGATTATAGTTATCAGGGTAGCAAGTAAGAGGAAGGGAATTCCACTGTCAGGTAGTGCGAGAGAAGCTGTTGGAGTAGAAGAGGTTGTTGCATTTAACTGTTTTGACAGTGACGGGATGGGACCGAGATGCCAACCTAGTAGGACACTTAAATACATGCAGTTGGGGGACCAGTGAATATAGCTTGTCAGAACAGTTACCATGAAAATATTTGTAGAAAAGACAGAGGGAAGCTACATCACATCGGTGAGAAACTGACTGGAGTCAAGATGTATCACACTACATACCTGTCTGAATATTGTCGAGAACCTTGAGATGAACAGCAGGGGTACCAGACCATATATGGCAACAGTATTCAATGCAAGGACAAATAGTGGATTTGTAGATTTGAAGGATGGATTCAGACAAGAAAAAAAAACTTCTGGCATGACAGAGAACCAACTTTCCTTACAGTAGATGAAGCTATTGATTCAGTGTAGTTGTTCCACTTCAGGTCAGGTTGTGAAGTTGAGCATCAGCCATGCTGATAGGAGGCAGGGAGATTTCTCTATGGTGGAAAAATGAGAGCAATTTCGTTTTTAAAGTTTACAAGCCATTTCCTGCCCCAGTCAACCACAGATCAGAGGGTCCTTTTCAAGACCAACAGCCAGGTTAACTGTGTCAGCAATGCCAGATTTAATGTTGAGACAGGAGTAAATGGTAGTGTCGCCTGTGTAGATGCCTACTTGAGAACTGATGACACCAGTAAGATCATTGATGAAGATCAGAAACAGTGTAGGGCCCAAGATAGAGCCTTGAGGAACACCAGCGTTTGTATGAAAATAACTGGAGGTGAACCCGTTTAGGACAACCTTCATTTCATGCTTTGACAGGAATGATTGGATTAAATCAAATAATTATCCTATAATACTGTATCCCTGAAGCTTATGTAGTAGGTCAGCATACCAAAACCTATCAAATGCCTTAGAGATATGTATAGCCACAGCTCAAGCTTCACTGTTATTATCAAGTGCTTAGTATACAAATTTAGTTGTGGTCATAAGCATGTCAGCAGTAGACTGGGCAAAACAAGCCATATTTTTTGTCAAAGTAGATCATGGGAGGTAAAGTGCTTAACTACTTTGGTATTGATTAAAGACTCAAAGACTTTGCTAAAGAGTCATAGGACACTGATAGGATGGTAGTTAGATGGATCAGAAAGGCCTCTAGAGTTCTTAAAAACAGGGACAACAGATAAGGACTTCCAACAAGCTGGAAAGCAAGAGTCAGCAAGGCAATAGTTATATAGTTTGGAGAGAACTGGAGCCAGCTCAGGAGCACATTTCTTTAGAACTACGACTGGTATCCCATCACCATCACTTGCTTTATGAGAGTCTAATTTAGAGATAATATCCAATACCATCAATGAGTTTATGCTCATCTCACTCAATAGAGCATCATTTCTAGGGGGAAAATCAGGTGTAGGTACTCCAGATGAGTGTTAGAGTTGAATGAGAATTTCCAAGCAAAGCATTCAGCCTTATCAGTTAGGACTTCGAATTGATTAAATAGAGGAGGGATTGTAGATTTGCTGTTGTTCAGCACACTCTTGCAGAGCCACTAATCTTTGAAAGCAAACTTGTGAGATGCAATACATTGTTTCATTCTATCAGCAAATAGTAACTTTGCTTCATTGAGGACACACTTGCACTCATTATGAGCAGAGGTAAAGAAACATTGTCGTAATCAGACATGTTGCTCCGGTACAGATGGGAGAAGCTGAGAACCAAGGAAATGACTACAATTTAATTCTATATTTTCTTACTGGGATGAAAGCCTCAGTGCCAGCTTTTACCCAGGAGGAGACCTCAGATGAACATTTTTGAACAGGCTGATTAAAAACCACATTACAAGGGACATTGCAAAGGAAATTACGAAAATGGTTCTTTTAATAGGTTGTTACAATATATTTTGATATTCTTTCTCCCCCATCAGGCTGGGATTGTTGACCGAATCGAGTTTTCAGAAGTTTCATTATTAAGCCTGTTCCCTCATTATGCATAAGGTTTAAAGATATAATCAACATACATTTTTTTAAAACTAATTTTCACCTAATACAAGGCCCAAAATCAAGGTAGAGTGTTACTGTGTGGACTTATATTAGCAAAGGAAAGGACAAGCGTTAGGAAAATAGAGCTGAAGGAGACTTTAGAAAGAACGTTAAACATAAAAATGTCTTTAATAAATAAATTGTCAGACTTTGTCCATTTCTTAATGTATACATATATATATAGTACTATTAAACGTATAGCTGACAACATTATTTTTTCAAAAAACGTATAGCTGGCAACATTATTTTTTTCAAAAACATTATCAGAGGGCTTGTTGTTGGACGTAGTTTATCGTCATACCCAGGATGTAATTATGCATTTGGGCAGCAATGCTTCTTTTATACAAATTTAATTGAAAATGACTAACAAGGCACTGCGATTGAGTTTATCATTTTTTTTTATTATTTTTTATTTTTACAAATGATTTTTTTCTGGAGATAGAACATGTAAAAACTGTCCAAATGATCTTTGAATACGAGTGCTTTCAGCTAAACAATTTGCCATTATCAAAGATTTTTTGGCGGTTTAACTGAATATGTAGATTTTTTAAATTCATATATATATACATACTTACATACATACATATATATATAGGGATGGGAATGGGAATGTTTTCAATTTCCAAACATGGCCAGCATATTATGCCCATGTTCATAATTGGTATTTTTCCACAAGTATGTTGTGGACAGAGGTTGGTAGGTTTCTGTGTACATTTAAATGGGTCCTAATGGGCACGTAGCTGAGTGGTTAGAACATTTGCTTTCTGACCATGAGACCGGGGGCACAAATCTCACTAAGGTCGATTTGTCAGGAAGATGACTTCTTGATGTTATCAGCCTGGAGGAGGTGATCCCAATGTGTGGTACATTTGAAAAGTGCCTGAAAAATCACACTACAGGTTAACCCAAACCTTGTGAGTGAAATTGAGTAGACAGAAATTTTGGGGAGCCATCAATGGTTGTGCTAGCAAAAAGTCACAAGTTATAGTGACCGAAGGTTTGAGCTTAATAGCCTTGTTCAGACTGTTGATAATGCTAGATAACGCAGTCTCTCAGAAACTGTAACTAAGGTGCACTCAACATAGTTGCAGTATAAACCTGAGGTGGGCTTTGTGAGTGTTGAACAAACATAAATGTGTCTGAGCAGGCGTCTGCAACAGGGATTAGCTAGCCATCCTAATAGACTGGCTAAGTCGGATACGAGTAGCCAGCCATTTTAATCGAGCTATGGTTCAAGAGATGCAAATCTACTTGATAAGTATGTAATTGTATGTCTTGTCCGATGTAATTATTATCCATGAATTTGTCTTCATCAGGAAGATGAAGATGTTGTGGAAGTTTTCAAGAGCTTGTATATGAGCTCTATATGGAGTCTAGGATTCAGAGTCATAAAGAAGGATGGATAAGCATATAGCTTTGTACACTGAGACCTCTGAGGAATTGGACAAGTTCCTGTTTAGAAAGACTGTACCACAAAGTTGCCAAAAAGCTTTTGATGCTTGATGGATATGATTTTGTAATTCATCATTTCTACAAGTGGAGAACAGTACTGTTCCTAGATACGGGAAGTTGACAGCACACTTGATGTGCTCACCATCAGCTGAAAATGAAGCATCAGTCTTATGATGCACCAGTTCTGATGGCCGACAGTGAACTTCAGTTTTTCGAACATTAATCATAAGGCTAGCACCGCCATAGGTTCTGTACATAACATCAATGTATGTTGCTACATACATGAGAGTTTCAAATGTTGGTATACATTAATTCAGAAATACAAAGAATGTTTGCAAAAGAAAAAGCATATGTTACTTTCAAATAGCCAATGGAAAATAAAAATAAAAAATAAGACTTACACATTTTGTGTAAGTCTTATTTTTTATTTTAAACATTTTAAAAGAGAGGGAAGTAAAGATTTACAGGAAGAGTATGAAAAATGAAGACAGGCAGTAACAAACGATGAGGATATTTATGGTGGGACAAGAAAAATCTTTTTTTTTCCCATTTATTTATTCTCAAGGATTAAAAAAAAAAAAAAAAACAGCATTTTTAATCCTGATATTACAGTACATTAAAATAAATAAAAGTATTTATACTTTTAGTATGTATAACTAAGTTAAAAATAACAACTTATAGTTCTTTCATATTAGGTTGGTGCAAAAATAATGTCGTTTTCTCACATAGTAACATATGTGAGAAAACGACATTATTTTTGCACCAACCTAATATTAAATACTATTGGGTTTAATACCTAAATAAATTTTCAACACTGAAAATATGAAAAACTTGAAAAATAAAAATCTCTTAATATCTGCTAATTTCTACAAGAACAGAAATCATTTTTCAATTCAGTGTATTGAAGAGAAAATTATCCCAAAAAGTACACAGTGGACCTTAAGACTCAAACCATATTTACCCAAAATTATGTTAAAAATTATCAAACCACTTCTACCAAATGACTAAAACAAATGGAAGTTATAACTTTTAAAATAGCTTCTTTTTTTTTTTTTCTTCTTTTTTAATAATTTCACCCCAAGTAAGGTAATAAAGCCACTGAGATGCAACCGGTTACTGAGTGTGAAAGAATGTCAGAAAAAGAAAACATTATTAAGGAGAGATAACAATAAATGAACAGAATTAAGAAGGCAAAAGATAATGCCTGATATTGATATGGAAAGCATGAGTATGAAAACTTAATTTTCACTTACAATAAACTTGATGGTTGCTGATATAGCAATATTTTTGAATGATAAACATTAGTGAGTTGTATCTCCGTATTTAAGACTCAAATAAGTATTTCAAAATAGGTATTTACCTATCTACCCACTGTGATAAGAGCTCATTTTAATAGAGGTTACTCATATACATACATGCAGATCAAGCAAAAAAAAAAATTTGTACAGTCCCCACAACTGTCATGCTCACATCAACACCGACCTTCTCTCTTTAGTCCAATGTGGAAGGTGCTGGCACAGGCTTTTAAATCCTTGGGTTTCTTCATGTTTTAAAAGCAGAACAGATACCATGCTTGGATCAGTGTACATTGCCTAACAAAACAACAGATTTTTTTTTTGTTTTTTCATTTTATAAAATTTCATTCTGTCTCAGGAAAATTTATGAGAGAGGAAGACTATTGGAACTGATACTCTGAATAAATTTTGTTGCACCTGAAGTAGGCTTCATAAGTTGAAACATGTTATAGTAATAAAAAATTTAAAATAATAAATCCTAGTTTTTCCCATATTAAATACATCTGAATGGTTAGATCATAGCTGCATCTGTCTGTATGTCATTTATATTGCTTGAAATGGTGACCTTAATGCTAACAAGAAAAAAAAAGTATGAGTGACAAAACAACACATGAAGACATGGTTGAGGTAAGTAAAAGAGTTTTTATTTCCCTGTGATTTACAAGGTTCAAGTGCTTGCTCATTTTGTGGTATCATGTATCAATTGTGAGAGACAGAGTTCATTCAGGGTATAGCACAAGTGTGACACTATGAGTTGGATATATGCGCACGTGTGTGTGTGTGTGCGCCCGCACATCTGCGTGTGTGTGTGTATATATACACCCACACATCTGTGTGTGCGTGCGTGCGCACACATATGTGCGAGAAGATTAGTTAGATTTGACCTGGGTATCAAACTTCAAGACCCAATGACTAGATTAGGAATCTAGATAAAAACATGTTTCGGACATATGGCCAAAAGGGTAGATAAGTGTTAAGTACTTGTCAAAATACGAAGATAGTTAAAAGACCGGCTCTGGTCAAAACTTAAAAGGGTCTAAATTTAATGTCCCTGAATCGGAGTCAGCTAGGCTAAGAAATATTTTTATGTCCACTTTCTTCAAAGGGACAAATGGTCATGAAAAAGTTATGGGTTTATTCGTGGGTGTCCCTTTCCCGGAAATGATGAAAGAGGACTCTGCATATATACGGGAGCGCTTTGGGTTACGGACAGTGAGACTTAGTTTAGGTTCGAGGAAGGTTGATTTAGGCCGGAGCAAGTAACAACGAAGAGCGACACATTAGCAGCCGGACATTGTTAGTTAAGATATATTTTTTTTTTGACAGCCGAGAATCAGCCCAGAGTTAATCATCCACAAAAGGTCACACGCCCTCCCTCCTCTTTTCATCCTACCCAAGTTTGTAGTTGTGTTTTTCTTTTGTATGTGAGCTTGCCTCTCGCTCGATCCGCCGCACAGAAATTCTACGACGTGGGGTCTATATCTTTGTGTAACGAGTTGCAGAGGTGTGTAGTCTCACACAAGGCAGTAGTCGAGATAGATATGTGGAGAAAATCAACACACATATGTAGTTGATAATTATTCTTTGTTGCTACTGGTTTTCGTTGTTGTTGTTGTTGATGGAAGAACCTTGGTGTCACTGATGTTGGCCTGGGCAGTCTCCTGCACTGTGGAGGTCTGTTGCTAATGCCAACCGGGTCGGATCTGCCTTCGTGAGTGGAAAGAACACTAGATTTATAGTCAATCAGTGGCTCAGAAACAATTACTGTGAAAACTACATTGGCGTTTTTATGACCGATTATGATGATGGCATTTTTTGATAGTATTCCAGAAGTCGGTGTTCATAAGGAGACAAAATTAAGGCCTGTTTTTGTCATATGAGCTGTGAATGTTCAAGTGAGCACTTCCATTTCAGTTAAAAAAAATTGTGGTTTCAACAGTTCCTGCTGGTAGTATTTTTCTACAACTATTTTTTTTTTTTTTAGACACCATGGACATATTTATATGTTTTGTCCTCAGTTGAGCTCTGAAGAGCAAGCAGCAATAACCAGTGAGCTTTTTTTCCTTTCTTTCTTTTTCGATTCATCACTTCATGGTGAGTAATATTTTTTTCTCATGATTGCTCTTCCTCCCACTTTGCTTTAATATATTTGTATATACTAGAATGACACATGAAAATTTCAAGGTTTTCCTATTTGAATTTTCTGATGAATTCTTCAGTTAATTATTGAATAAGCTCATGGAAAGTTCTCTAACAATAGATATATAGATTCATAGAAGTTCCCTTATCATATTGTTAAATATTTGAGCTTAACAACTTTAATAAAATATTGCAATAAGTTCATAAATATGAATGCTGGTCATTATATTAAGAAGTAAGGGGGTACAAATGAAAAGGTATGAAATTGACAACTTTTTCCATTTCACAGAAACAGACATTAAACATCTTCCATTCTTTCTTTCATTCATTTTCTCACTGAAACGAAGTAGTGTTTTTCCATACGATCCATTAATTATGAGGTATTAGCATGGCATAGCAGTCATGCAAAGTAGGAAGGGACAAGCACAGTTATAATAGGATCATGTGAATATATACTTTTAAAATGTCTTTAAAGCCAGAATAAACCAAATACAGTAGCATAAAGCCATCCGATACCCAGAAAATAAGTACACATCAGTAACATTCATAAAGTACCAGTAATCACAAGATGTACTAAAGAAGCACATGTACTAAAAGACCACATTTCAAGGTTTTCCTATTTGAATTTTCTGATGAATTCTTCAGTTAATTATTGAATAAGCTCATGAAAAGTTCTATAACAATAAAATATCCGTAGAAATTCCCCTATCGTATCGTTAAATATTTGAGCTTAACAACTTTAACAAAATATTGCTATAACAATCATAAATATGAATTCTGGTCATTATTTTAAGAAGTAAAGGGGTACAAATGAAAATATATGAAACTTTAAATGACTTTTTTTTAAAGCCAGAATAAACCAAATACAGTAGCATAAAGCCATCCGATACCCAGAAAAGAAGTACACATCAGTAACATTCATAAAGTACCAGTAATCACAAGATGTACTAAAGAAGCACAACATGTACTAAAAGACCATGACTATCAAACCAAAAAAAGTATTAGACTCTGCAGTCATTATTACTCTAAGGATGATTCATAGACAGTAGTTTGTGTGTTAATTCCTGAGTATTTTGGAAAATCAACAATTAAAGCTAACTGGAGGCCACAATCTTAACAAATGACACAGTGTTGATAGCAGACACAGAAAAGAAAACTATCAATTCTCCTACAGAAGGTAGCAGAGGAAAGCAAGAAGAAAGGATTAAACAGCATCTGCAAGAAGACAGAATACATAGTTGTTAGCAAAAGGGTACAACCCAAAATGCAAATTACGAGTCAGGGACACCAAAATCAAACAAGTACAAAAATTTAAATATCTGGGAAGTATTTTAACAGAGGACGGAAAGTGCAACACTGAAATCCGAAGGTGCACTGGGATAGGTAAAGATGCATCCCAAACGCTAAGCATTGTATTAAGAAAAAGAAACATTTCATTAAAAATGAATACTGAACTGTTACATGATAGCAATCCTCCTATATGGCAGTGAATGCTGGACAATCTCCTCAAAGATGAAGAAGAGACTTGAAGCAACAGAATTGTGATTCTACAGAAGGATGCTGGGTATACAATGAACCAAACATGTGAGCAACAACAAAATTTTATAGAAAATAGAAACCAAAAGGAAACTTATACTTAACATCAGGAAGAGGCAGTTGAAATTTCTAGGGAACATAATGAGGAAACGGGGTCTGGAAAATCTGACACTCACAGGACAGATTGAAGGCAAGAGTGTCAGAGGAAAACAATGCATAACATACTTAGTGGGCTTGAGTAAATAGATGGTGGAATAAGGTTAAGGAGATATAACAGAAAGACAAAATTTATTAAGAGCTACGAAGGACTGGAAATTGTGTAGATCTATAATTGCATACATTCTGAAGGGACTGCAGATAAAGAAGAAGAAAATTAACAGGTGATGTTGACAGTCATCAGCCCTACTACGCTTGTTATTTGAGGCTTCTTTTGCAAGCTTTCTGAAACACTAAGTAGACTTATTTCTAAGCTTCACTTTCCTAGGCTCTTCAGACTAAATTCCTTAGTGAACAAACAGGGAGATAGGAGTTCTATTTGGCTACAACAATGAGATAATTTTTACTACTTATGATAGAGAATAACCCCTGGGGAACACTCTTGCACACAGTATTATTAATTAGCATGCTACTAGTCCTATCAAGGTCTCTATCCACTGGCCCACCAACAAATGTGTCCTAGAAATTTCGACTATCTCTTTCTGATGTTAAGTATAAGTGTTGTTTTCATTTTTATTTTCCCTTTACATTTTCCTTCAGTTCAGTTCATAGTTTCATTGCATCATTTTGTACAATAATATTTCTGTTGCTCTAAGTCTTTTTTCATCTGTGAGTAAATAGTCCAGAATTCACTGCCATATAGGAAGACTGACATTACATAACAGTTTAGTAATCTTTTCTTTGCTTCTAAAAAGATTTTCCTGTTTCTTAATACTTTGCTTAGCCTTTGGAAGTCATCTTTTGCTAGCCCAATACATCTTCAAATTTTTGTAGTGCATTTTCCATCCTAGATATTTAAATTTTTTACTGGCTTGATTTTGGCATGTCTAATTTGTAATTCGCATGTTGGGCACTTCTTTTTGTTGACACTCATACATTCTATCTTCTTGCAATTAATCTATTAATCAATTTAGTCTGTTCTTCTTGCTTACCTTTACTATGTTATATAGGTGTTCTTGTAGTTTCCTTTCTATGTCTGCTATTAACACTGTGTCATCTGCATATCTTATGTTGTGGCTGCCAATAAGGAATTGTGGGAGGACTTCTAATTATCTCTAAATTGTCTCACTGTATAGGTTGAATAAGTTCAGTTAGAAGACACATCCTTGTTTTACACCCCTTTCTATTTTTGTATATTTACTGAATTCATTTTCTATCTATATGCAGGTGGTTTGCTACCAGTATAGGTTCTGGATTATTCTAATATCCTTTCCCAAATATATCAAGGTTATCTAGCAGTTGCAGCAGTTCTTTGAAGTTAGATTAAAATATTTAAATGAAATATTTTCTAAGCCATGCTAAGGAAAATATTATGAAATAGCCCAATATTCAGAAAATAAAAATCATGAGTTAACAAAAAAATTTCATAAAGCAAAAAAATGGAAAATAGGTAAATGCATGAGTAAACTATTTGTCAACATCAACACAGTGTTTGAGTGATGAGTGAAATTTGAAAATATCAAACAAGCTAAACACTTGAAAATGAAACTAATCACTGGAACACATTGACATCAGATTTTCTTATGATGTTGATTATGTCTTATCTTGTGCTTGGCATTTTCGGATACATTTTCATCTGGCACCAACAACGAGTTTATTCTTAGTAATGCTTTTAGTATGAGAACAAAGTTAAAACTTATTCACAAACAAAAAAACTAATGATATTCAGCAATTTCAATATATACCTATATTATGAACAGAGTGAGTAAGCAACAATGAAAATGATAACAAAAAGAGCACTTTTACTCAGAATCAAAAAAAAAAAAAAAACGCAGCTAAAATTCCTTGATCACATAATGAGAAAGAAGGGCTTGGAAAACTTAACTCTTATGGAACATATTGAGGACAAGAGAGATAGGGGAAGGTAGCAAACCAATTACCTGACAAGCATATGTGAAAGGATGGCTAAACTGGCTTTGGCCTCAGTAAAGGGCAAAAAGCTGCTAAGAGCCACATGAGATAGGAAGTTGTGGCGAGCCATGATCACCTATGTCCTGAAGGGATGCAGTACATAGAAGATAACACTCAAAGATGATGTCAGTTAAAGCTTGTATTTGAATACCAAACCTATAGGATTATCGCCATATGTTCACTTAAATCTTACAATGAGCCATTTCATTACCATTTAGAAACATTGAATAATCAAGCAATCACATTCTTTCAAACACCACCAGTGGTAAAATGCTGCAAAGGGATTCAAAGAAAAAAGAATTAATTCAAAAATCAAGTCTTTAGTCAAAAAGCAGAAAGCTGATAGCCGCAGCACTACCCTACTGTCAAATACCACATTAAAAGCTTTTGTTCTTCCATTACAGTTTACATTAATTTATTTGTAATAGGAAAAAAAGACTAAAAATTTCAGTGAAAAGAATATATAATTTAATTTTTAAAATAAACAAAAAGCTGTATTAATTATATAATTTATGACATTATGCTCAACAGTATGGAACACAAAGATTTTAATTAGTCAGAGAATATAGACAATACAGGATTTATATATAGGTTGCAGCCTAGGGACTCCAAAGCTAGAGGAGTCTCAAAGAGCCCACTAGAGAAGATTTGTTTACTTTCAGATTTAATGTGGTGCCTTTGAACGAATTTGAAACAATTTAGAGTATTTGGGTCCCTCTAGTTGAAGTGGGTCTTTTAAATTCAATGAATTGAAAGGAGCCAATATAGATTTTTTTATAGACACAGGGTCAAGCACAAGTAAAGAAGGGGCCACCAAATTCTGTTAGCCTGAGGGTTTCTTAAGGATTAAATCCAGCCTTGAATATAGAGTTACATAAATATAAATATTAGTGATTATCCTTGTTCACTGAGTGGACAGACGTCATCATCAAAATATATTAAAAAAATAAAATTTATGACTGAAAAGTAAAATTCTACTTTAATGAAGATATGAACAGATGAGAACTTGTTTGAGCCAAATATAAAACTTAATATCAGATGGAATATAAGAGATTAAAGTAAATTATAATAAAAATATAAGGTAGATCTATGTATAATAGATACCGCTAGACATTCACTATGTATATATTTAGATGAATATCCAAGCAGACCTTAAATATTTACCAAATTGAAAAATTCACCAGAAGTAAAGATTTACTTTCCTCAAATGAAAATTCTAAAAGATGAACAGAAAACAAGTTGAGGATGTTTGAGCAAGTTCAACAAAATAATAAAGACTAGCAGTAGAGCCTGGCGTCGCCCAGGGATGTAACAGTAAGAGATAGATCAAGTACCAACCATCATAAAGACTGAAAAATAAAATTGACAAAGATTATTCTTTAAGGTTGATGGACACGCATGTCTTAATTAGTTTTTTTATTTTTTATTTTTTACGAATTGGTCAAACCCAAACAAAAACATTGTTTTCAATCGTTATGAGTCTACCGATTGAATAGAATTTTATTATAAACAATTGCCTTGTAAATGGAATTTCTAAAGCATTCTGAATGTAAAAATAAAGAAAAAAGTGTGCAAGACAATAAGAAACACTACCTGCCAAAAAAAAAGTGAAGTTTTGTTGAAATCGGTTGAAAAATGTAGGAAATTCGATCCCATATATAAACGAACACGCACACACAAACAACCTGGGTTTTATAATAAGTATAACTCGATATGAGTTGTCCCCCTTTCATTCTTGTGATGCCTCTTAATCATGTTTTCAAATTGATTTCATGCAAAAACAATTTTGTTTTTCCAATTTTTGGTGCTGTCAGAACCACCGCAAGGTAATTTTATGTAGTCCTGTGAAGTTTTGTTGAAATCAGTTGAAAAATGTAGGAAATCTGATCCAATATATAAACGAACAGACACACACACACAACCTGGGTTTTATAATAAGTATGATGTAGGTTCCTCCCTACCCCTTGTCTCCTTATCTTTACACCAGGGTGTCATGAATGTACAGGATTGAAATTGCTCATCCCTGGATATATACATGAATGTATGGATATGTGCACATGCAAGATAACTCTAGAGTCACTTGATGGAGTTCAATGAACTCAACAAATGTAGAAAATTTGTTTAATCTCAGGCACTTTTTGACAGCTGAGATTTATATTTATACTGAGTAAACCATATTGAAGCTTCTTGTTAGATTCCATGAAGATTAAGACAAATGTTTCATTTATACAAGTTAAAAATGCCAGGGATTTTACTACAAAAAAAAAAAAAAAAAAAAAAAAAAAAAAAAAAGTACAAAAATGTAAATCTAATCAGTCTCTGACCTTTGGAAAGTGTCAAATATTTAGACTGAAGATATCTACAGTCTGTATTAAAAAATCTTATTTGAAATGTCTGCAATCTTTTTGTCATTATTATTATTATATTATTTTTAAAAAAAATTTCTTTTAGGCCTGCATTTATTTTATAATCACAGGTCAGGTCATAATCAATTACCTAGGGAAAGTGAAAGATGCATTTTTTTTATTGTTTCCAGTTAAACAAAAAACAGCTATTAGCAAAACAAAAAAAAACTTAAATGGACAAAGGTCTTTGCAGGATATGGTCTGTGTTTGTTAGAATATGATCACTGAAGTTAAGCAACATCAAGCCTGTTCAGTCTCTAGATGTGGTGTAATGGGTAATGCAGGTGATGTGATGGATAATACCTCAGAATTGTTAATCAGAGAGTCATGTTCCAATTGCAGTCCGGTTCATTATATTCACTTACATGTAAATACCCTTAAGAAAGGTATGAATTCACCTCTTCTCTCCCCCCAGCTATGGGTTAATTAGTAAGACTTGTATCACTAAATCATTATTATCTAAAAAAAAAAAAAAATTCTGGCTTTAAATAACCTGCAAAGAGTTGATAATCTGTAGAAAACGAATCACTCAATCAACATGTTTGCTAGAACTATTTTGGGGATTTCCTAGAAAGATGTTACACCAGGGATTTTGTTGATTTGTTCTTGAGTCCCTTTCTTTATCAGACCCAAAGCTATAACCAATTATTATTATTATTATCATTATTATTATTACTAATAAACAAAATGATTGACATAAATCTTCCAATATTTTGCAGTATTTAACAATGTTTAACAAATATCATTAAATATTATTAAACATGATTTCTTTGTCTTAAATTGCACTCTTCTCTAAGTATTATTATTATTATTATTATTTCTTTTTAGTTACATAGGAGTTTTTTTTAGAAATGATGTAGCCATTTAATATTAATGAAGAAATATCCTATAGTAGTAATTCATTCACTTGATTGTACTCTCCTTGAAATCTTGGGTACTTTAATCTCTTCCATTTTTCAAAAATCAGAAAAAGTCTTTTTCAAGTATTGCCTTCAGATGCTTCATCACATTTTTAGAGACAATATTTAGACAAAAGCCTGATACAAGATATGAAGATCAGACGGATAAGATATTCAAAATAGCTGGATACTTTCTGAACAGTCTAAAGAAATCCTAGATTGTTTTTGTAAGCGTTCTGAAAGCAAAGGAAATGTTTGTTGCAGATTAATTCCACAACACAAAGAACAAATCACTGTAAGTTCAGACTCAAAATTGGGGGCAGAAAGAAATGCCGAAAACTTGATTTGCTGGTACTATTAGGTTGGTGCAAAAATAATGACGTAATAATGTTGTTTTTTGACATTAAAAATACGTCAAAAACGACATTATTACATTATTATTTTTGCACCAACCTAATATCTCACAAATCCCAATGCACGTAGCCAGTCAGAAAAAATAACTCACTCTCTAACAAATGCGGTAGCCAAAATATATCAATTTGTCCCTCCCAATACAAGAACACCAACTGCTTTTAT
>OZ010587.1:54307529-54372529 GCA_963932145.1 Acanthosepion lycidas | reverse complement strand
AAAAATATTTCTCCAAAGTTTTTAATAAAATAACATATTCAATAAAATATTCATTCATTACTGAATAAGTTCTGAAAATTTTGTTTAATTGGATAAATCCCTGATTTTTGGCAAATATTTTGAAACAGTGGGTGTTGATTTTTTTAATTTCACTGCAGATCAAAAAGATATCCATTTTGGTGCTACCTAAAATAAATAGTTGCAAATTGGTTTGTCGCCGTCACATATTTTGAAATAAATGTGAAGAAGAGACATGTATAATAAAAAAAATATAATTATTATTTTGAAAAAAATTGCCAAGAAAAAATTGAAACTAAATGCAAAAAAATGAAGTGTACATAATTTGTTATTTCAATGAATATGAATCTTCCTAAGCAGATGACTGCTGATTGTATATTTTTGTTGCTTTTTTAATGACCTTCACCTTTGAAAATTATAATGTGGTAAATACTAAAATTGGTATAAATTGTCACCCAAGGGCTACTATTTCTTCAATGGAAAGGCCTTTAGTGGGATATCAGTTTGCAATTCTATTCTAAAAAGAAAGTAAACATTTTCTTGTTTTTGTTATTGCATTTGATCTAAGTAATATTGTATTAATTTGAATAAAAATAATTATTGCAGTAACTTTTATTGCAAATGTAATTAATAATACAATTGATAATATTGTTGCCTCATCATTTTGCATCATGAACTGCTTTTAAAAGAACCCAATGGGTTTATGGGTGGTCTAGTACTAAATATGTTAATAAATATTAACAAAAATATACTTCCATTTACAAGACAATTTGACAAATTATTTAGGCACAATAATATAGTCCTGACATCATGAGACCCAAAACCAACCAGAGTTGTCAGGCATTATATGTACTGCAGCCATAGCAGCAATGGTGTGTATATGGCTAGATAGTCTGACAAAGCCCATACTTCTTCAGGTCACAATTTTCATTCTCCTAGAGTGGTCGAGGATCCAGTCTGCTTAACTCATAGCTAGGGGAGGAGATTCATACCTTTCCTAAGGGAATTTGTACAAAGTAAATATAAAAATTCAACCAGAATTTGAACTCAGCTTGCTGATTTCTTTTTCAGATTAATTAACCATTATACTACCAGCATATCTATAATAATAGAGTACAGATTACAGCATAACAATAATAATAGAGTACAGATTACAGCATTACAATAATAATAGAGTATAGATTACTGCATATCCATAATAATAGAGTACTGATTACAGCATATCAATGATAATAGAATACAGATTACAGCACATCTGTAGAGTAGAAATTACAGCATAGCCATAATAATAAAGTACAGATTATCAAATGTATGACAGCAAAATAATCCCATCTTTCAGGAAGACAATCCCCAAATGTAGAAGTGCATGGGTTGGGAATGATAAAAGATTTACAGTAAAATTAATATCAGAAAATAAATAAAAATGTTCACTCAAAAAATGTTTATTATTCCTTGAAGAGAATATAGATGGGAAAATAATTTACCATTGTAATTTTTTCTTTGGAAATCTATATAGAATATTTTTCAAATCATAGCCCAATAAATCTTTTGTACAATAATCTTTATTTAGCAGAAACATTTTATGAATTGCTCAAACACCAAACAACTGCTAATCTTTGGTCTCTCAACAACAATATATGATTTAATATTATTAATTAACCGTTAACTACTGCACCTCATTTCATATCAGCTATCCCTGAGAAAAATTCAAACAGAAAACTAAAAGAAGATAAGCTCTGCAGATGAGTATATACTATTATAAGTTATATGTAAAAATTATAAGTGTATTGCCATTTGAAGATATGTAAAAAGAAAAGCCTACCTCTCAACAGGTGAGGGCATGCATGACATCAATAAATTCCAACTAGATGGCCATCAACAAATAACGATAAGAACTTGAGCTTTGGCTGTTAAGATGGTGATGATGAGAAAGTAAATACCACTATTTTGTAACCAACTAATAATACCATCACCAAACTCCCTCTGTAAAAACAGAGAGAAAAAAAATTCATATTTTCTCTTTCTTTCTCTCTATCTCTCAACTCTAGTTTTACAAGCTCAGGCTTGAAACTGTCTTATATGACAGTCCTTTCTTTTCTGATCTAATATCCAGAACTGATAAGAGAGAATAAATCTTATTAGCTTATTATAGAATGCAGCCAAGTGCCAAAAGTGTATCTTTGTAGCTGCCATCTCAGTAGTACCTGCTTGCTTCCCTGCTGCATCTCCTTGCGGATATCATCATCACCTGCAGACATCCACTAACCCCTTCCTAACCACTGCGGTGTGAGCAATGAAAACAAGTTAAATGTACAGAATGAATCTAGTTAAATATTTTTAAAACAAGTGTTAATAACACAACTACATGACTGGTTTTGTTTCATCAGTTGATGCAAAAGATTCCACCATTAAATCTTTCATTCCTGTAAATTCACAGTATTATTTAATTATATTTATACAGCAAATATTTTTCCCTAGCTTAATGTAACCTTATATCAGCTTTAAATTATTATTATTCTCAGTCTGTAGATGCCTTTTGTTAGATTTAGGCCTTCCCCAGATCTTGTAATCTTTACTGTTTATGGAAAGGAATGGGCCATTACTCTACCATGCTGAACTGATGCATGTTGGTAGGGGTGGATGTGACATTCTTAGACATGCATGACTCTTTTTAATTCATGATTGACTTAGCAGAAGAATTCCTTCAATCAGCTGCTGTTACTTTCTGTGGTAGACTGGTTGACAACCAAGACTACAGGACCCAGTCTGTCCTGTTATTTAACCCATATCATGCTACTAGATTGACAACTAGGTCTCACTGTTTTACTGTTGAGCTAGCTAGATGCAACTGCCACTGCTATTCTAATATTTTTTCCCCTCACATTTCTCACCCTTCTGATTTCTTGCTTCCCTGCCACCTTCAAAAATTAAATGTAACATCAATTGTCATCCTGTGTCTTCTTGAAACCTGTTCCTTTATTGTCCTTTTCTCACTCCTCCTCACTAAAGTTTTCTCATCATCTTTCACTCCCTGTAAACTTTGCATCCTAGTGATATTATTGCCTTGCTTGGGGTGAAATGATTAACAAAAAAAAAAAAAATGAAAATAAAGAAAACTCTGAATGTCAACCAATGTAAGTTTATAAAGAATTCATTCTATTTAATACTTAATTTCATTTATGTGCCTGAACTACATGTAGACAATCATGGTTCTCCACAACTTTCTTAAACATGCATCATATGCAAGCAATAAATAGCTAAGTAAAAGTTGTAATATTTCTCTAATAAAATGGTGCTAGAAACTTTTTATATAAACTTAATATATATTTATAACACTTAACTTAGTTTGGTATGAGGATTTGTTTTCTTACAGCTTATCAACCTTTTGCAGGTTATTTAAAGACAGAAAATATTTTTTTTAGATTGTAAAAAGGTTTTGGAGATAATGATTTAGTGACAAGTCTTACTAATTAACTGCTAGATGAAGGGAGAAGGGGTGGATTCAAACCTTTCCCAGGGGTAATTGTGCATATAAGTAAATTTAACGAATCCAACAGGAATTAGAACTTGGCCCGCTGATTTCTAATTCCAAGCTGTTATCCATTACACCATTGTGTAATTGTACATCCAAGCTTAAAGTACCTAATATTCTGAAAACTTCACCCATCTAGGTACTGACCAGGCTTGACAGTGCATAAGGCCAAATTAGAAGGTGGGCAAGGGAGATTATGTTACACCTAACTTCTAAGCTGTTGTAGTATACCTACGGACGATAATGGGTATGTCCCCATTCACATAAATACAGTAGTAAATACTGTATGTTGGTTTGCAGTTGGAGATTCATATCAAGCTGTGTTGGTCAAACTGCCTCCAGGCAGATAAGATCCCCAAATGAGGCTATGTCAAAGGGCAGAGTCTTGTCTCAGGAAACAGCTACCCAACTCAGTTTTATATGGGGTCTACGAGGAATTTCTGGCCGAACCTATGGGCTTGGATAGCCCACATTAAATTCAGCCTTGTGCCACATCTGACCATGTGGGGCAAGTTGGTAGATATTCTGCAGTTTGAGATTCATTGTGGAATTCACTTGACTCACTTCTAACAGTTGACTACTTCTTCCATGTGCTGCTGGCAAATCTTATATGTGTTGTTCTTGTCCTAATTATTGTCGTTCATTACTAACCTTTGTGTGATTATTCTATTCAGTAACCTTCCCTAAGTTACCACATAGAGGACTTGTCCACTCTTGAAATCAGCATTAAAATATCTGAATTTTATTTGGGCTTGAACACCAACCCTCTGGTACCAGTGAGAAATGCATAATTATCTCATCCACTAAATTTGCCCTCAAAGTCATTGCTCATTATGTATGAAACAAAATGTAAAAATAATTAAATTTTGATAATTGCAAATCAAGCCCTCTATATGAAAGGCTATCAAAAAAGATCCAAGGGAGATAAAAAATACAAAACCACTAAACAAAATAATTGATAAACCTCAAAAACATTAACAATTCAACATATATTCGTGTTCGGTGACTTTAATGCCAACCATACCAAGTGGCTTAAAAACTCTATAAGTGACCGTGCTGGCATATGAACCCCTAGCTTTTCAATTAATCAATCGCACACACAAATGGTTAACTTCCCCACACATTTCCGTAATAACCAGGACGGTAAGGCTTCCCTTGTCATTGTCTGCTTCACCTCCATCCCTGAATCTTGTCATGCCATGCAGCTCTATCCTCCTGGCAACTCTGATCATGCTGTAGTGTCTGTCAACATCTCCTTCAAAGACCCTCCTACCAACAGAATATCTTTCTGTTATCAATGAGTTGACTGGGACTCATTCCATGATTTCCTTTGTGATGTCCCTTGGAATGTGGTCTTTAATCTCCCCATTGAAGAATGTGTTTCCAAGGTCACCTGGGTAAAAGCTGGTATCGAGGCTTTCATCCCCACAAAGAAATAGGTTAAATTGTGCTCATCCCTGTGGTTCTCTGCCACTTACTCAACTGCCATTACCCATAGGAAACACTTCTTCCACCTGTACTGTAATGACATGTCAGATTGCAACAGAGATCTTTGTCTAAGCCTGTAATGATTGAATGAAACAACATATTGCATCTCGCAAATTTGGTTCCAAAGATTATTGGCGTCTGCAAGAGTGTATTAAACAACAGCAAACCCAGAATACCTCCTTTATTCAACCAATTTGAGGTCCTGATTTCCTCAGCTGATAAGACCAAGTGCTTTGCTTGGAAATTCTCATTCATTTCAATGCACGACTCATCCAGTATACTCACACCCAATTTCCCCCCTAGAACTGAGGCTCTATTGAGTGAGTTACACATAACCCCATTGTTGGTATTGGGCATCATTTCCAAATTAGACTCCCATAAGGCTAGTGGTGGGGACAGGATATCAGCCATTGTCCTGAAGAAATGTGCTCCTGACCTGGCTCCTCTCCAAACTATATAACTACTATCTCAACGACTTCTGCTTTCCAGCCTGTTGGAAGTCTTCATCTGTTGTACCTGTTTTTAAGAACTCCTGTGACCCTTCTGACCCATCTAACTACCGTTCAGCAAAGTCGGAAGCTTTAATCAATAAGCACCTTACATCCCATGATCTGCTCCTTGACAAACAATAGGGTTTCCACTTTGCCCAATCTACAGCTGATGTGCTCACAGCCATAACTGAATTTGTTTACTAAGCACTCCACAATAACGGAGAAGCTCGAGCTGTGGCTCTAGATATCTCTAAAGCGTTTGATAGGGTTCAGTATGTTGGCCTCCTTTATAAGCTTCAGGGATATGGAATTTCAGGACAGTTATTGACTTAATACAATCATTCCTGTCAAACCGTGTAATGAAGGTCATCCTTAATGAATTCTCCTCCAGTTCCTTTCTCACAAATACAGGTGTTCCCTAAGGCTCTATCCTGGGCCCTACACTGTTCCTTATCTTCATTAGCAATCTTCCCGATGTCATCAGTTCGTAAGTAAGCATCTATGCAGATGAACTACTATTTACTCTTACCTCAATAGCAAATCTGGTATCGCTGACAAAACTAACCTGGCCATTGGTCTCAAACAGGACCTCCAATCGGTTGTTGACTTGGTCAAGAAATGGCTGGTTAACTTTAATGCCTCAAAAACAAAATTGCTCTCTATTACCCACCACAGTGAACCCACCCTGCCTCTGATTAGAATGTCTAATGATCAACTCCACAAGAGTACCTCTTTGTAACTGCTTGGTCTCATACTGTCTACTGACCTGAGATGGAACAAATGCATTGAATCAATAGCTTCATCTAGCACAAGAAAAATTGGTTTGCCATGTCGCACCAGAAAGTTTTTCTCACCTGAGTCCATCTTTCAAGTCTATAAATCAAACATTTGCCCTTGCATGGAATACTGCTGTCATATATTGTCTGGAGCCCCGACCGTGCATCTTAACGTCCTCAACAAAATCCAGAGATGTATATGCAATGTGGTTGATCTTGATCTGGCATCTTGTTTACAGTTGCTCTCTCACAGATGTGCTGTCGCCTCCCTGTCTTTTTTACAAATATTAGGTTGGTGCAAAAATAATGACGTAATAATGTCGTTTTTTGATGTTAAAAAATACGTCAAAAAACGACATTATTACGTCATTATTTTTGCACCAACCTAATACTTTCACGGTAACTGCTCCGACGAGCTATTTTCACGAGTTCCCAAACTGCATAAATTTAAACATGTCACTAGGTCAGCATCTCAATCCCACCCTTTCACTGTTGAAACAGTTAAATGTAGCCATCTCTTCTACTCCAATAGCTTCATGTGGAACCCCCTTCGTTTTATTAGGTTGGTGCAAAAATAATGACGTAATAATGCCGTTTTTTGACGTTAGAAAATACGTCAAAAAACGATATTATTACGTCATTATTTTTGCACCAACCTAATACTTGTTTCCCTTGTTTCTCCAACTATTCAAATGCAATGTCAATCAACATCCCTAGATGCCTTGATCTATTCCCCATCCTTCTCTTCATCCTTTTTATCATGCCTCTTAATTCTTGCTCTCACTCTCTGTAACCCCTTATGTGCTAGTAACACTCCCACCTTGCTTGGGGTGAAAAGCTTTAAAAAAAAAAAAAAAAAAATAATAGAAAGTATGATGACCTGAAAGTACTCACTCACACAAATCCAAGTAGATCTTGCAACCTGTGTGTCCAGAAGTACCTCCATATATCAAAATCCTTAGGTTATGCTAACAGAAGACCTTGATATGTATATTATAAGTAGTGAGATTATACTCATCGCCAACTTGCTAGGCCTGTCGTATAGCTTACAGCACATAGTATTCCCCAATGGTTATCCATTTCAGTTTTGACTAGGCTCAACATTGCTTAACTTTGGTGATCGGATGAGAACCAGTGTTTCAATGTGATATGGTCATAACTAATATTACTGTATATCCCCACCTCACTCACTCACCCAGATCCAGGTAGGTCTTGTGACCTTGTCAGTACAGAAGCACCTCCACATATTGAAGTCTTCTGTTGCTATAAGTAGTGAGATTACTAGAGTTTTTTTTAAGTGCAGCACTAGACTGGCATTGAGATCTCATCAATTTACAGTTGAGCTGACTAGATGTAGTACTAAATTCTATGCTAACAGTTTCTACTCTTGTATTTCTTGCTTGTGGAGCTCCCTTCTGTCTCCTTACTTTCCAGCGAACTTTAATCTGGAAATATTTAAATGCAATGTCAATCATTATCTGCCCACCTCTTTACTCTTTTTTTTCTGCTCCTCATTAATGTTTCTGTTACTAATTCTTCCACACTCTGTAACCCCTTGTGCTTTAGTGGCTTCACTGCTTTGCTTGGGATGATTCCAATTAAAAAAATAAATAAATAAATAAAAATCATCAACTTGCTAGGCCCATTGCATCACTTAAAGCAGCTGGTATTCACCAGTGGCCACTCATCTGAGTACTAACCAAGCTCGTTCTTTAACTTGCATTAGCATAAACAATAATATCATAATTGGAATTTTGACACATTAAAAATTAAAGTTCAGATTTTTTTTATTTATATATTGCAGGGATGTTATTTACTTCGCATATTATGGTAAGGCATTCACACACACACACATATATATTAAAATAATAAGAAAGAACAGTATGATTTATAATCCTGTTTTTAAATTTAAAAAAAAAAAAAAGTGCTTGATACAAAACAGTAGAGCAAAATATAATTTACTTTTTAAAAATATGATTCCATCACAACACAGAAAATGCCCATATTTCAAAACTGAAGCTAAATTTATAAATTTAATTATAAAAATTAAACTTAAAATCCATATTCACATTCCATTGTCAAGTGATGCCAGGGATAACTTTCTAAGAAAGTGCAAACAATATTACTATTATGAGTTGTTATGGTTAAGGAAAATTAAATCTATTTTAATTTAGGAGTGGTTGGGTTTTAATTTCCCTAGACAGCTTATGTATCCAATATATGTTACTTACAAAGTCAGGTTAAGTTTAGGTGAGGTCGGGGTGCCTGCTAACAAATGTATACTTCCGTTATATTACTTTGATTTTGTATTTGTGTCTTGGGACATCAAACAAGAAAACTCTAAAGGCTGGTAGAATAACCTGAATTTGTTGTAACAAAAGCTTAATATAAAAATGCCTTTACCCTTTATGAACTTTTGCTGGAAACAGTTCTGTAGATTTTCATTCTAAGAATGTCTGGCAACGATATATATATATATATATATATATATATATATATATATATATATAAAATAATTCTGTTCAAATTGTACATGGCATAATTTTGAAATATTTGTGCTGGTTTTGAGAAAATGTACATTAGAGTTTCATCTTGTAATTTCCCTGAAAAAAAAAAAAAAAAAAAAAAAAAAAAAAGGAAATACAGAAACTGTTCCTTTATATTTTCCATTAGTTCTTCTCCAATTCTATAAAAGGTTATCAAGAAAGATCCAAGAGAGATAATACAAAAGCACTAAAAGAAATAATTGATAAACCTCAAAAACAATAACCAGAATATACAATATATGATGCTCTAAAGTACTCACTCACCGAACTCCAGGTAGGGGCTTGTAATCTGTCGGTCCAAAAGCACCCCCACATATCAAGGTCTTCTGTCAGTATAAGTAGCTTGCTAGGCCTGTTGCATAACTAACAGTACATGGTATTCCTCAGCAGTCACCCATCTGAGTACTGAACAGACTCAATGTTGCTTAAATTTGGTGATCAAATTCAATATGATATGGTTGTATGCCCTCTGAAAGTACCAAATTCCTAAAAATACTGCTGTAACAACCATAATAATTGAAGACATTAGTAAATGACCAATAGAAAATGGTTATCATCATGGAAGTGGAATTGGTGAGGCAAGTTCAAATTCTGACCAAGTCTGTTATGCTAACTTTTGCACTAATACCTTTGGGAAAAGCAAGAATCCTTTTTTTTCTGCCTCCAGCCATGAGTTAAGTAGCAAATTAGACTAAACTCTTTAGCACTGAGTGGCAGCCACACTAAGATGAGGACAGTTCTGAATACAAAACTGTGTAGAAGACAATGGAAAACCAGCCCACAATCTTTCCCAAGAAGTTATGGTAAATCACAGATAAGGAAAAAGAATCTGAAGAGAGCCAGGATTGCTTTTAGCTTGATGAGACGTGGCATTTAAAAACAATCTAAAGACTTAGATTTCTTACAAGAGAATACTTTTTACACAAAAGTTTGGAAACAAAACATCGCCTATCCAGTTTAAAAGTCTGAAAGTGGTTTGCTAGGATTATTTTCTATTGACACCCTACCACATTTTTTTAAATGAATTATAAAAATTCTAAAATAAATTTGTTCATAAAGTTCAAAATAATTTATCTCCATTTGTCTTTAATTTTGCTAAGACAGGTTTTTCTCACTACTATTGATGGCAAATGAAATAATATTGCTGACTTATCAATCCAGTGAATATTCACCAAATAGTGGAAAACAATTTTTTAAACCATTTATGTTAGTATGAGAAAATCACTTACAACTGATATGTGTGAATAAACATCTTTAGTCCTCCGTTTCCTGTATGTTCACAAACTAATCTAAAAAGTATGATTTTAAGAAAAAAATAAATCAGTTTTTAAGTCCAGCACTTTTTAACTACTCCTGTGTGTACACCAAAATGACCTCTAAGACTAGAGCACACATTCCAAAAATTTTAAACACTTACCATAGTAATTAAAAAAAAGAAAAGAAAAGGTTTTTCCCTTTTTATATTTTTAAATCATGACTCATTTTCTCAATACATATTCAAAATAAAATTCCAAAATAAGAATTCAAGTGAGGTTTACTCCTGTACAAGACCTGGGAGCCACTCAAGATAAAGAGTTACAGAGTAAGAGGCACAATTTATATGGGTATGTGAGAAAGATAACGGTTAATCTTAAACAGGTTAAGATTGTAGTGATTGCCAAAACATCCTCTTGAGTGTCCTTTCCACAGAGTAATGGTTCACAGGAAGAAGCTGCTCGTGGAACTTAATTCTTTAATGAAATACAGAAGGAATGAAGCTGGTTTGTTACAATGTGTATAACATGGCAGATTCTAGTTGTGAAGGTTAGGACTGGTAGAGTTACTATAAGTGAACAGACAAAGGACTTTATAATGAATGTAATAATCAGTTAAATCAAGATTCTTCTGGTGGTCCCCTAGAATATGTACATCTCTTTTATAACAAAAGAGTAACAAAAAAAAAGATAGAATAAAGTTTAAGAAGCATTAAAGTGAATATAGAAAAATTCTGGTAACATGTTCCTGGTATTTAAGTACCATTTCCAATTACTTTTTCTACTTCCACATTTTTATATATATATATATATATATATATATATATATATATATATATATATATATATATATATATATATATATATATATAGCACTTCTGGCCCTGTGGAACAATTTTAAGACTTATTTGCCTTGATGATAACTTTTTCACTAACTGATAACTTTTTAACATTCAGGGTTAGATTACAGATTCAACAGCATCCCACATTGGCTCTGATCCATATTTAAACTGTTTTAAAGCCATGTTCTATCAGCTGATTTCCCTTACACACATGCCCTCGATAATAGCTTAGGAGTTAGCAGAATACTTAGCTTGAGACCACAAAGTTTATGGTTCAAGTCTTGATTGATAATCAATCTGAGCAAAACTTTCTTTTTCACAACAAAATAACATGTTAAAGCAAGCAGAGACAAAAGATAAAAAGACTAATCTTTAATGTACATGCAATAAGAAACAATGTCTCTTATTAAATATAATGAAAATAACAGGCTAGGATTTCTCTAATGTAAGCAAACCTTTACTTACACCTAATAATAACAGTGAAAAACTGTTAAAGTGCTCAAACCTAAAATGAATTCATTTACAATTTTACAATCCTCTAGACAGCAATCCAAATATATGAAAAAAAATTGCTGTCATGAAGAAATCCTGATTTAGCATCCTGAAACATGCTTGAAAGAAAACTTGTTGTTTAGATATTAAACAAATAAATAGATGTGCTTCTTCATATATACAAGAAAATAAAATTTATGAAATAAAGAAAAAATCCACAGAAAAATATAAACATTCAAATAAGTAAGATCAATACAAGCTAGCTAATTTACAATGCCTTTTATTAACAGCTTCTGTGAAATTTTGATTATCGAATTCATTCTGTTACTTATTCAAGTACTACTTGTGGAAATAGGACTGAAATGAAAGGGAAGAGAATACAGATTTCTTTTTGAGAATCATGAAGATGATAATTTACTCTATTCACCTAACTAAAAATGTCTAGGCAAATTGCAAGCAAGTTTCCATAAAGAAGAGCAGCAGTTATGCCTGATGTTAAAAATATTGGGAGGCCTGCCTTATCAGCAGCTGGTCTCATGATTCCAGAGAAGAGGTTCAAAATTTTTGTCCTTTTAGCTTTTTACTTTATTCTATTGATTAGTTCAGTGGTTAGAGTAGGAGAAAGTATAAGAAAGTTTTATCACTGCAGCTAGTAAGGCTGTTTTATTGATAATGTAAAAGGAAATGTGCATGTTATAAGTGTAGGTCAAAGGTCAGATAACATGGTTGAAGTTTGACATGTCTGAGATTTTTCTTTTTTGAATCTTTATTTCACCCCAGACTTGGGCTGGTGAACTTTGATATTGCATATTAATAAAAAAAAAAAAAAAAAAAAGAAAAAAAAAGAAAGAACACTCATTCAATAAAAAAAAAAAAAAAAAAAAAAAAAAAATCAGTCACTGAGGTGGTGCTGTACTGTGCTTAGACTGATTCACTCACTAAAATACAACCAAGCATCAAAATTTAAAATTCCTATTTGATCTTGTTTAGAACTTTTCAACACTCCTTTGTACTTTAAAAAAAAAAAAAAAAAAAAAAAAAATGAAAATGAATAACTCGAGTTTTCAACAGTAATTTAGAAAGAAAAACATTTCTTCAATTTTAGATAATACTCATCCAGTAGATATTGATTCCAATCCATATGGAAAATGGATTTATTGCAGTTTTCTTACAAAAATTTTGGCATAAGGCTAAAGGAAAATTAGGAAGAGGTTGATCAACATTAACTCTCCCAGACCTAGATAATCAGATCCATGACCCATTCATACATCACAATTTGCTCATTAACCACAAGAACTCTTCATTCAATCCTACATATACCACAATACCACATATTCACAGGGAGCCTACAAAAATATCCATGACAAAAATTTCATAATGTAATAATGTCCTTTTTATTTTTCCAATTTTTTTTATAAAAATACATAAAAATTTAATGATATGAAATGATGTGACCAGAATGAACCCAAAAATGAAACTAAAATATAACAAAACATTCAAACTAAAAGGTGGATAGAATAAGTAAAGGTTTATTGTAAAAAACAATACAATGAGAATAAAGATGACATTTATGCACAAGGTTATTGCAAGTCAATCCTGTAGAGAGCGCTACTATTGGAAGGTCGGTAGTTCTCGCGTAAGTCCGAGTTGTACTCAACAGATCCCAGCTAGTATATTTAGCTACCCACACACGAGGGTTGCATTTGGCACAAGGCCGGTTTTACATGGGTTCTCTGAGCCCATCGGCTTAGCCAAAAATATTCCCTTTTTGAACCCGCATAAACAGGTTCAGGGGCAGTCTATCTCATCCTGGTTCCTCTCTGCCCAAAGACAGAGAGTTTGACTGTTTAGCTGGAACAGGTCGCAGCTAGAATATTTTGCTACGCACCCCACGAGGGTTGCATGTGGCACAAGGCCAGTTTAACGTGGGTTCTCCAAGCCCGTAGAATTGGCCAAAAATATTCCCTTTTGAACCCGTATAAATGGGTTCAGGAGCAGTCTACCTCCCCGAACAAGACTTCCCTTCGGCGGAGCCTTGTCCGGGTTCCTCTCTGCCTGAAAGCAGTGAGTTCAACTGGTTAGCTGAAACAGGTCGACGCTAGTCTCTGTAGTCCATTGACTTACAAATACTTATAGGTAGTTACTACCTAATGTGTAGTCACTCATGGGTGTGACAGGTTATTCCATTACATCATA
This sequence comes from Acanthosepion lycidas, assembly GCA_963932145.1. Classification (NCBI taxonomy): domain Eukaryota; kingdom Metazoa; phylum Mollusca; class Cephalopoda; order Sepiida; family Sepiidae; genus Acanthosepion; species Acanthosepion lycidas. The sequence goes on along the minus strand of OZ010587.1, from coordinate 54,358,895 downwards.
TAGTTAAAATTTCTAGACCACATAATGAGAAAAGAGGGATTTACAGGACATATTGAAGGCAAGAGGAACAGAGAAACATACCTACTTAATGAGCTTGTGGAAATAGTTGAAAAAACAGGGATTAGGAGATATAGCAAAAAGAAAAAAAAAAAAAATACCTGAATACCTTTAGAGGCATTGCATATATTGTAAGATATATATATATATATATATATATATATATATATATATATCTCTATCTCACAATCACAAATCCCGTGACTGTGTCATAGGGGTACCACATGTACTGTAGCCGCAGAAGTGGTGTTTCTTGGGCAAAATAGCCTTATGGAGGCCAACCCTCTCCAGGCCAGTTTTGAATTCAGAGTTACCTTGTCCTAGACCAGTTGCCACTGAAAATTATTATATATGACAAATGGAAAAATTCTTTTTTTTTTTCCAGTTGTCATTTTTAAACCAATTTCTCTTATATTCAGAATTATTCTTGGAAATTTAACTATTATATATATATATATATATATATATATATATATATATATATATATGCGTGTGTGTGTGTGTGTGCAAACTTTTTTTATAAATAATTATTCTATTTTTGAATTATATATTTTTTATGTTTCAATGTTTTTTCATTATCTAGACTCATCATACAGTAAGGTAATGAATAAATATAAGTGAATAATAATTTCTTTTAAATGTCCATTTTAGGGACCTCCACGAAAAACATGATACTTAAAGTTTAAAATGAATTTTAATAAATGAAAAATCTTTCTTAGAGCTTTTACTTGAGTTTAATTTAAAGCTAATAGATTAAATTTAATATTTACAATAACTAAAATACTTTGTTTATTTCAAAAACTAATTTAAATTGACTAGGAGGTGGTGATTTTTTCTTTTCTAAAATAGCTGATTAGTGCTCTTTTTAGTTGTCTTTCATAGCAATGTAACTCTTTTTATTAAAAAATATTATTTACTTTAAAACTTTAAAGTTTAAAATAATATAGAAATACATTTTGAAAATAAATAGTTGTGTTTTTAATCAACAATAGTCATATTTACATGATTGACAAGCGATGACAAGTGCTGATAAAGGTGTTGACACCTTTGTTGTTCTACAGAGACTTTATCTGTTAAAACATAATTTAAGAAAATGACAGGTGAACACCTTTTTATATAATTTGTAAGTTCTCAGTAACCTTAAACTTGTATTACCATAATATAATTTTAGAAATGTTGACTTTAAATTTACTATAGTCATCACTTATTTCCTGATAGTGTTGTGTATGATTGTCCAATTAAATAATGTCATAGTTTTATTCCCTATTTTATTTTACAATTTGGAGCAGATTTTTTTGAAAAAAAATTGATGATTTACATTCTTCAAGGAGTCCTGCTTTTAACTTATAAAACAAATTCTACTATTAAAATTTAATTTATTGATTTTTTATGAAATGAAATGAGGTGGGGTGAGGTGGGGTTAACCTATATTATAAAAAAAATTTTTTTTTAAATTTTTGAAAAAAATATTTAAAAATAATTTCATTCATTTGTGAAGAAGTCCTGAAAGTTTCATTAAAATCCAACAATTATTTGATTTTTGCAAAAATTTCCAAATCAATGTGTGTTTACAACAAAACACTAAAACACTAACTGTAAATATTATGTCAACTGCTGATGCAAAAAAAAAAAAAAAAAAAAAAAAATTTAATTAAATAAGGAAAAACTTTGGCCTTTCCTCTTTATAATAAACATTTTGATGATAAACTTTTTCATTAAGTTTGGTGCCTTTTTTCAAAATGCTATGGTATTTTTTTCAGCAAATTAGTGGAGGCACCTATTTTAGTTAATGTCTGTGATCAGCAATACAAATAAAATTCAATCAGCAAAATTGCATCGTGCCCTATGTGCCTACTTTTTTGACTCACAAATGAAAAATCATTTCAAAATTTGTTTTGTTTTTTTTAGGTACTGTGTTTCTTGAGGTCAGCAATTATGGCTCTCCACAGCTTCTTAATCATCATAGTGCTAAGAAATGTTTATCCCTCCCAATGTTTGGCCATCCATTTACACAAGCTTGTTAGGTAGTTTACTCTATTTCCTTCTGTCCCTCTTGCTTTCAATATGTCCTGTGAGTGTCACACTCTCTAAGCTCTTTTTCCTCAATATGTGTTGTAGAAATTTCAACTCTTTCAAGTACAAGTGTTTGTTTTTTTTTTTGTTTTTTTTTTTTCCTTAAAACTTCCTTGTGGCTCAGATGTTATGCCCATGGTATTCTCAGCATCCTTCCATGGAAACACTCTTCTTCATTTATGAGGATATTGTCCAACATTCACTGCTCTATAGAAGGACGATTTCATAAAAAATTACAAATCATAAAATGATGATAAATAAATAAAATACAAGACCTTAATCCTCTTTCTGATCTATAATGATGATAGTAATAGTAGGAGGCGGGGGAGGAGATGCACTAAATTTAATTATCCATCAATTGGTTTCTTCCAATTAATCCTAATAATCAATAGTTAACAAAAATAATAATAGCATTAACATGCAGAAGTAATAGTAATACAAGTTGTTGTACAATTAATAATCAGTCAAAGATAAAATGCAACAAATATGTCAAATGTGTGGGATACACACTTTCCTCCTTTCTCTCTATCACAAAATGACATCCTTTCCTTTCTCCAAACCTCTCCCCACTTACAATATTACACCACTCTCCATCCTCTAGCATAGGCACCTATGTAGTCCCTACTTCCTGCCAATTGTGAGCCATCCATAAATAGATATTTTGGGACAAACAATAAGCAGGAAACTAGAACTGTGTCTCAGGCAACAGTCAACAAATATCTAAGAATGCGAGCAAAAACCTTGGCTGACAAGATGATCTGATGGGATCTGAGAACCTCCACCACTACCACCTAAAAGGAGGGGAAAAGCAATTGATTTAACTATCAGAATATTTTATATTGAAAGTCTTCACATGTAGGAATTCTGGGAATTTCTAGAAGCATCCTTACAAGCAAAAGAAATTCATATTTCAATATTTCTTAAATAAAAATAATAAGCTATTCTTATATTCAGACTATTGTCCTCATCATTGTTGTTGTTATCACAACAATACACCTGAGGAAGGACAGAGTTCACAACGACCGAAATATTGTGATAACAACAACAAAGATGAGGACAATAGTTCAAATGTAAATAGTGTAAAAAATATTCTTATCTTTACCGTTCTTATAATTCCTTTGCCAATATTTTTTTGCATCCCCCCTTACCTCAGGTATATCATCACATTTGTTTGAGTTACACATACTGAGTTGATCAACACATAGGAATTAAGAGTGCCTATTCTCAGTTGACCTGGTAGATTCAGAAAGAAAATTGAAAGAACTATCAGACAAAATAGTCAAAATAACTAAGAAAAGATTAACTATTACCTGTAAGAAGACAGAATGACAATTATCAGCAAAAGAGACACGCCAAAATATGATTTAAATATCAGGGATGTTAAATTTAAGTAAATGCACTTAAATATCTAGGTAGTATTTTAAATAGGGTATATTTATTTATTTATTTCATCCACTAGACTGAACATTTGAGAAATCTTATTAGAAAAATATGTGTTCTTTGACAGGATTCAAGCATGCACTTCCCCAGGGGTAACTGTCATTAGATCTGATGTGCTTCAACTGGCCACAAAGAACCTACTGGCAAAGCAAAGCTCGAATGGAGTTTTGAACACATACCTTTTCTCATTCTAGAAATATACATCTCTGATCAGTTTTGCATTCTACTGCAAAAAAAATTTTTAATTTATTAAACTGACATATTTTTATTTTATTGCTAAAACGCTATTTCAAGTGGTTACCAATATTTGAGTAGATGCTCCGTTTCTATTTATTAAACAGTATATTTATTTATTTCATCCACCAGTCTGAACATATATATATATATATATATATATATATATATATATCTCCCGGCTTGAAGCAATCAGATGTCTAGCCACTCTGATGAGCTGTGATACAGCAAAACAGTGTCTGTAGATGACAATATATATATACATATATATATATTGCTGATACTCTCTGAAGAGTGGATGCACAGGTCTGTATACAAAACTCTGGAGTTGGGATACTGAAGGTAACATCAATCAGCTAAGTGACAAACTTTTACTATATATATATATATATATTATACACGTGCGTGCGCGCGCACACACACAGAGTCATATTTGGAAATTTGGAAAAGAAAATGTAAAACACTACCTTGAACTATATTTACAGGGTGTTAGAAACATGGTTGAGAAGAAAGTTTATCAGAAAACCATTCTGGCACACACCTGCCCACAGAGATAAGCTAACCCTTCAAGATATAGTAAGAACATTAAAAGCAGCAGCAGCAGCAGCCATGAGCTGAAGTAGATACTATGGTACTAACTGCAAAACCAAGCCAAAAAAAACGTAAAAAATTAAAGTAAAACCATAAATAGCAACACTATAAGTAGTAATAATGATACTAGCAGTAAAATTTGTAGTAGTAATAATGAAAGAAATATGAATGGCAGCAGTTATATATAATATGCCCCCAATGTGAACCCTGATGAATTGTGAGGAGGAGGAATTTTACTTTAAAAATTCCTATGATAATGTGACATTGACTGTAGACAGATAATGCTTGGCTTTCATTTTCAAGTGTAAAAAAAAAAAATAAAAAAAAAAAATAAAAAAAAATAAATAAAAAAAAAAAAATAAAAAAAAAAAAATAAAAAAAAAAAAATAAAAAAAAAAAAAATGAATCTAGGTACAAATCCCTTAATAGGGAGATCTACAAACAAGAAAAATGCTTCAACAAGATAAAAAGAGTCATATTTACATATTTTTTTTAAGTGGGTATATTTGTACCTGTAGAAGCTGAGATGGTAGCTGTCAACATGGAAAACAGAACTGTTGAATTGAGTCGGAATTGGTCCCATCTTTTTATATCACTTTCACACCAATGTTCATAAAAAAGGTATCAAACAAACTCTCCTGACACTATCCTATTCATAACTACTATGACAATGGTCTTCTAACAAGTATAATGACTGGTTACTCATTTCCGAGCACAACTTGGTTGGCTAGACATTCCCTTTCACAGACGCCTGCTCAGGCATATTTCTGTTTGTTCAACACCTGCAGAGCCCAACTGTGGTTTATACCTTCAATTATGCTGATCAAACATTAGATACACTTTCTGAGAGAGAAAGTGAATAATCTGGAGTGATAAACAGTTTGAATAAGGTTTAATATGCTCAAAGCCTTGATCATGTTGACTTGTTACTTCATGCTAGCACAACCATCAACAGCTTCTGAACTGTTCTGTCTATGCAATTTCACTTACAAGGCTCAGTTCAACCTGTGGTGTGTGTTTATCAAACACTTTCCAAAAGGTGCTGCATGTTGAGAATACCTCTCCAAACCAATAACATAAATTATGATGAGATTCATTAACATTTCTTACCATTTTTGGTCATGTGCCCAAAGTGGTAACCAACTTGCAATCAAGTTAGATCATTACCTACTACAGGTACTATGTAACCTGGTACATTTTTATGGCTCTCCACAGCTTTCATTTAAATACCTGTGAATTGCCTTGATTGTTCTTGGGAAAGGTTTGTGGAATGATTTCCTACTCCAGTTTTTTAATACAGAATTGCTGTTCTGCTAGACTGGTTGCCTAAAAAAACCCCAACCTGCTCTATTATTGACTTCTAACTAGTAAGAGAAGAGATGGCTTCATGACTTTCCTAAGAAGTGAAAAATTGCGATTAAAAACAATATACTATTGCTGGTTTCCTCAAACCAAAATTCATGTTTTTTTATCCATGGTTGTTATAGGATTTACTTGTGGGAAACAAGTGAAATAAACTTAAAGCCTTTGTAAGATAATCAAGGAAGAGAATGATGTATACATTACTGACCCAACCCTTTAAAACAGGGCTACCTGGATTGTGGACTGGCAAGGTAGGACATTGTCAGTAAGATCTCATGGTTGGTTTTCTTCTCCTGGGAAGATGGTCAAGCTCACTGGAGAGGCCAGACATGCCTGTAAAAGTGTATGCTGACAACAAGTGAATCATTGTATAAAAGAAATTACAGCAATGCTTAACCTTTTGACTGCAAAAAAATAGGATGTCAGAAGGACTATTTTTCCTTTGACACCACTGTTATTTTAACAACATTAACTCCTTGGCAATGTTTATTGCTTTAAAAAGTGATGATTAGAAATGTAATGAAACCTAAACATATGAATTTATACATTTCTTTGTTTTTTAGGGTTTTATTTACAGTTTATCAACCTTTTGCAGGTTATTTAATGCCAGAAAATATATTTTTTTTAGCTTTTAACATTTTTTTTGAGATAATAATGATTTAGTGATACAAGTCTAATTAGCCCATAGCTGGGAGTAGAAGAGGTGGATTCATACCATTCCGAAGAGTATTTGCACATAAGTGAATATAACAAACCCAGCTGGAATCAGAAATCAACTCTCCAAATAACAATTCTGAGCCATTATCAATTACACCACCCACACATCCAATCTTACAGCTATTAGTATTATGAATCAGTTTTGTTATTGAGAATTTACAAGAAGAAGATTAAACACTATTCATGAGATTGTTTATTTACAAGAATAATTTTACATTTATAACATTCTAAAAACTAGTACAATTGTACTAAAACTAATGCAATCTTATTTACTTCATTTGAAGATAGAATACTGATATGAAGATTATTGGCTGAAAATATTCGACCAACTGAAAAAAAAAAAAAAAAAAAAAAAAATGACTCATCAGACAATTTTAGGACAAAAGCTGAAACTGCTTACTAAATATTATGTTGGTGCAAAAATAATGTCGGTTTTTGACGTATTTTTAACGTTAAAAACCGACATTATTTTTGCACCAACCTAACTCTTGTTCAACAAATTGTTTAGTATTTCACTGTTAATTCACATCGTTCTGAGAACAATACACTTCTCACTAATTAGATATTAATTAAATACAAGAAATTTGCCATCTTAGTTAACTTAGTGCATGCTTATGAAAATAAAATTCAAAGATTTCTGTATAGATACAAAAAGATAAATAACATAGATTTGGATTTTTAAAGTATTTATCTGATTATGATTTCATAATTAAAGTTTCTATGATTATATGAAAGAGCTTTGTGCCATTTTCAAGCAAAACTAAGACCCCAAGTCCATCATTCCAACCACTAATGTACTAAGTAAGAATAAAACAATTATAATCTGTCTGAATTTCTGGGATGATGAGTCATTCCATATTCAGATGAATGTCCACATCTTTGTTGTTGCTATCACAATGTTTCAGCCATTTCACTCAGTGGCCTTCATCAAGTGTCTGTCAATCCAGGTAACTTTCAGTGAATTTCAAACTATTTCAAACTGAACCTTTTATTTAATCAACAGAAGCAAATTGTTCTTATTCTATTGTCCTGGAGATGTCTTGTCTTGTTCTAATTTAGTACTAATCAGTTACTGCTTGCCATGTTTCCATTGAGTCTAAGTCTGTACTATCTGGCCCAGGGATTAAACTCAATCATTATATCACCAAATTCATGAACCAATTGAAGTAAATTAGCAATGGAGAGGTTCAGATCCTAAAACTCATAAGTCCAAGGTCGTAATTCTCAAAACCATAATTCGCACTTCCAATGTCATAAAATGCTGGTGCTGTAAATCAAAAAGATCAAAAATCCAAATTACAACTCACAATGCACAACTACATTCTTCACCCATGAAAACCCAAGAAATCTTGTGATCCAAAGTAGAGTTGTCCTATTAGAATAAAAAAGATTGTGATTGGTCAATATTGGTAGAGAAGTGCAAACAATTACCATATTTCAAGGCCCACTAATGTCAACCCAATCTTTATCCTGATTTTCTTTTCCAAGAGATAGCAGAGAGAAAACAAATTCTTTCTCTGGGTCAAGACTGTTTTTCTCCATCGTCACACCAATGCACTAGACTAATGTCTTATAAAGAAGGCCAGAGGGCACAATGGCTGAAAGACTGTGATAAAAACAACAACAAAGATGAGGTTATTCATCTGAATCTACACAGTACAAGTAATTTTGATTTCATTGGTTGGTCATGGTTTATCAAAGATTCTGATTGGTTGTCTGCTGGTGATATCACAGAAGAGGGCTCTAACTGAGGGAAACAATTTAAATAAAAGGAACACTTTGTGCAAAGAAAAAAAAAGTAAACAGTTTTATATCAAACTCTCCTATCTATTCACAAGTCATTGACTGTGGGCCAAGCCAAGTAAATTAGGAATGAAAATATGTCAAGCGAAACTACAGAACAAAAAATTTCAAACACAGTTGATCTTTTTCTACAGTGAATTTAGCATGAAGCCCCAGCCTGAAGAGTCAAGTACTGACAAGCAAACCATGATTAGAGATCATTCAAATCAGAAAAGTAAAGGCTAACAACCATCAAACCTTTTTATAAAAAGGTCAACTTCAAAAATATCCTCTTCACAGTTCATTTAGGTTGAGAGCTTAAACAATTATGTGAACACTGTTTGAAAATAATTGTCCAAAAACAATTATTTGAAAGACATTTATTTAAATTGTAAATTCTTTGAATGAAAATTAATCAAAAGGACAATTACACTAAATGATAATTAATTGAAATGCAAAATTCCTTATTGCAATAAAGATGTAAAAATTAAAATGATAATTATTCGAAATACAAATATCGTTAATAAAACAATTTAGTAAGAAAAAATCCTTATAACCTTAAGTTATAAGATACTGCATGCAAATAGTCAACTACTGAAGAGTAGTGGTTAAAAATGCCGCTCATTTTCTTTAAGTTTTTTGATTTATGTTGCAGTAATTCTTGGTGCTCTTGATGTTTTGGCAACCTGCTCTTACTTTTGCAATATGAATTTCTTGCAAGTCCTGTTCTCTTTTAAGAGCGTCTAAGAATTTCCATATTGTGGTATGATGGAATGACACTTGCTGCAAAAAAGTCCTATATCATCCTTCAAGGGTGTTATTAATTCTAGAAAAATCAGCATTGACTCTCTCAAAGCAAAACCACATATGTATTTCAAACAGGTATTTTGAATAATTATCATTTAGTATAATTGTCCTCTTGATTAATTTTCATTTAAACAATTTACAATTCGAATAAATGTTTTTTTAATAATTGTTTTCAAACAATTTTCTCAATATAGTTTAAGCAGGCAATGAGAATAATCAAAGGAGAGGGAAGTAGGGTGAAACAAGATAAAAAACTCATGAACCTTATCGACACTGTGTGTGTGTGTGTGTGTGTGTAAAATAAAAATACATTTTGCATAACAGGAAAAGAGTGATGGGGTATATAATGCACAATATATAAATAGTTATCAGTGCATAACTACCAGAGTTTGGCACTTTGACATGGTGTAATGGTTAACAAGCTCATCTTGCTAGATCATTTACAACTGATTAGTGAATTTGGTTCTCACTGGGTGCCTCATGCTTTCGGCATTGTGCCACATCTATGCCATGCTTAGTAAAAGGGGCACTTCAATGTGGTGTTGGTTGGTTGATGTTGTTTAGCGCCATATCAACCTATAGGAGTTATTTAATGCCAAAATCTAAATATTTTGTATGTAAATTTATGTTTTCAAACATGTATTCTTGGTCATTTTATTATAAAAATGAGCTGCTGATTGTTGATTGGGGGTTTGCTATTTTCCCATAGATGGGACCCTAACAGGTGCTAAAAGGATCAAGCCAATTTCTTTTTATTAAATAAATTCGAACCAGGCAAATTTAATGATGTACATTTTAAACAAATTAATTCCTATCAAATTAAATGCTAAACCTGCAGCACGGGCAATATCAATGTGATAAGAGAATTCCTCCCAGACGTGTATCAGCATATCACGATCCACCGAGTTGATTGCTGTTGTTGTTATTCAATGTTTAAGGTCATCGAGATTAGTGGGTAGCAGTGGAACATAAATGCAATCTTTTATGTATCCCCCACAAGAAAAAAAAAAAAAAAAAAAAAATTACACAAATCTGGGGATCTCGCAGGCCAAGCACAAAGAGCAAGGTCTTGGTAAGTGCCTGAACGAGGCATAGTCTGTAGGGTTTCAAATGTAGATGTCTTCTTAGCACACACCAGATAGTGGATTCAGAGTTCATAAGCTCACAAGCTAGATGATTTGTGGATTTTTGTGAACTCCCCTCAAACACAGCACGGATTCTTGCCACATGTTCCTCCAAAACTTGTGACTGTCCTGAACTTTTTACTTTCCACAGATACCGACATTCTCTTGAAACAGTTTAAACCAATGTTGTGCGTTCTTAAGAGAGGGCGGATTAATGTCAAATTGCCTTCGAAAAGTACACTGCACTGACAACCATATTTGTTTTTCCGAACTTGAGAACATAGAATGCTTTTTGCTGAGGACTTGCCATTCTGGGGGTAAACAAACAACTGAATATTGCCAGAGATACAATGTAACTAATGTGCCCCTGTTGTAGCCATTCAAATTTCAAAATTCCTCTTTCAATTGGTCACTGACTCATTCCATCACAATGCTTGAGAACTGAAGCAATGTGTCATGAAATCAGTTCATTCCTTTTGTATAAATCTGTATATAGATTTTCTCAGTTCAGTTGTAGGTGTTAATTTCGTGTATCATAATGTGTCCCTCTCTTTACTGTTTGGGTACTTATGCTTTAGGTATGCTAATTAGATAGTCATTTACATATCACTACAATATTCTTAATAGTCTAGTCGGATTGAGATTTTTATGAATGCCATGCATGGCACCAAACTCATTCTGCAATATCTAAACTGCTGGCTGTACAAAACAGCTTTTTCAAATTGATGGTTAAAAATGGCTTCAAGTGAGTGAAGCAAGGACCATCCATGAATTGGCGTTACTGTATCACAAACAAAGAATTGTACCAGATAACAAACAAAGAATTGTACCAGATAACAAACAAAGAATTGTACCAGATAACAAACAAAGAATTGTACCAGATAACAAACAAAGAATTGTACCAGATAACAAACAAAGAATTGTACCAGATAACAAACAAAGAATTGTACCAGATAACAAACAAAGAATTGTACCAGATAACAAACAAAGAATTGTACCAGATAACAAACAAAGAATTGTACCAGATAACAAACAAAGAATTGTACCAGATAACAAACAAAGAATTGTACCAGATAACAAACAAAGAATTGTACCAGATAACATGTCAGCAAAAGAAATTGGAAATATTAAAATTAAAATAAATGCAAAAATTTAAATATCCAGGAAGTGTTTCAACAGCAGATGAAAAATGCAACCCTGAAATCCAAAGGTGCATTGGGATAGTAAAAGATGACTTCAAAAAGCTAAGTATTAAGAAACAGGAAAATTTAACGGGAAACAAAGAGATTACTGAACTGTTATGTAATACTGGCACTGCAATGTCAGTGAATACTGGACCATCTCATCACAGATGAAGAGACTTGAGGCAACAGAAATGCGTTTCTATAGAAGGATGCTGCGAATACCATGAACTGAACTCCTGAGCAACGATAAAGTCTTAAAAAAAAAAAATTTAAAAAAAAAAAAAGAGAAATAAAATGGACACTTATACATAGCATCAGAAAAAGACAGTTGAAATTTCTAAGGCAAATAATGAGGAAAGAAGGCTTGGAAAATTTAAGATATATTGAAGGCAAAAGCAACAGAGGAAAAGCTGTGCATTACCTACTTAATGAGCTTGTGTAAATGGTTAGGGATTAGAAGATATAGCAAAAAGATAAACAGAAATGTAGTTCTACAGAAGGATGATTAGAATACCATAGACTGAAACCATGAGCAATGACAAAGTTTTAAAGAAAATAGAAAAAAAAAAAAGAATTATATGTAGTATCAGAATGACATAGTTCTAGGGCATATCAGGAAAGAGGGTTTGGAAAATGTGACACTCAGAGGATATATGTAAGGCAAGAGCCACAGAGGAAAGCAGTGCATTACATACCTAATGAATTTGTGTAAATGGTTAGGTATTAGGAGATATAGCAAAAAGTCAGACTATAGTAAGGGCTACAAAAGACAAGAAGTTGTGGAGAGACATGATCGCAAACGTCCTGAAGGGACACAGCACATAGAAAAAGAAGAAAGAATGGCTCCTTTGCTGAAGTATTGGGTGGATGTGTGTGTGTGTGTGTGTGTGTGTGTGTATGAGAGTGACTGTGCATAAAAAGCAAGCTAAATCTCAAAAGTCAATTCCTTAATTTTGAATAATTGACTTATTTTTCTTATTTCAAGAGAGTGTGAAATAATCTGGTTATTAAGGTAAACATCAGGCCTTTAAAACTTTCAGTCCTTTGCTGCAATATGAAGCTATACCTGCAAGCACTTATGATAAGTGATCATTTTCAGCTGACATGCTGTGTATGAGTAACCCAGTTTCCATATACACTCATCCAAGTATCAAATTATTATCCCAGGGGTTCCTGCTCTTCCCAGGGAAACTTTCTGAAGAAATCTAATCCTTGGGGGATGATCCTAGTGCAAGCAGTCATTGCCATTGGCTGAAAATAAGACAGTGGTATCTGAGCTGTTGAAGACACAGATTCTTTTTACAAATGAAAAGGTCCTAGAGAATTCTTGAGTCCCAGAAAGACAATCTACATATTTGTGGAAAAGAACAAAACTTAAGCAACAAAATCAGAGTTTAAATGTGAAGCAATAGACATAAATAGTAGTGTATGTGAGAAATAATACATGTAAAAAGAGAGAGGTGAGAAAGAAAGAAAAAAAAAAGAGAGAGGTGAGAAAGAAAGAAAAAAAAAAGAGAGAGGTGAGAAAGAAAGAAAAAAAAAAGAGAGAGGTGAGAAAGAAAGAAAAAAAAAAGAGAGAGGTGAGAAAGAAAGAAAAAAAAAAGAGAGAGGTGAGAAAGAAAGAAAAAAAAAAGAGAGAGGTGAGAAAGAAAGAAAAAAAAAAGAGAGAGGTGAGAAAGAAAGAAAAAAAAAAGAGAGAGGTGAGAAAGAAAGAAAAAAAAAAGAGAGAGGTGAGAAAGAAAGAAAAAAAAAAGAGAGAGGTGAGAAAGAAAGAAAAAAAAAAGAGAGAGGTGAGAAAGAAAGAAAAAAAAAGAGAGAGGTGAGAAAGAAAGAAAAAAAAAAGAGAGAGGTGAGAAAGAAAGAAAAAAAAAAGAGAGAGGTGAGAAAGAAAGAAAAAAAAAGAGAGAGGTGAGAAAGAAAGAAAAAAAAAGAGAGAGGTGAGAAAGAAAGAAAAAAAAGAGAGAGGTGAGAAAGAAAGAAAAAAAAAGAGAGAGGTGAGAAAGAAAGAAAAAAAAAGAGAGAGGTGAGAAAGAAAGAAAAAAAAGAGAGAGGTGAGAAAGAAAGAAAAAAAAGAGAGAGGTGAGAAAGAAAAAAAAGAGAGAGGTGAGAAAGAAAAAAAAGAGAGAGGTGAGAAAGAAAAAAAAGAGAGAGGTGAGAAAGAAAAAAAAGAGAGAGGTGAGAAAGAAAAAAAAAGAGAGAGGTGAGAAAGAAAAAAAAAGAGAGAGGTGAGAAAGAAAAAAAAGAGAGAGGTGAGAAAGAAAGAAAAAAGAGAGAGGTGAGAAAGAAAGAAAAAAGAGAGAGGTGAGAAAGAAAGAAAAAAGAGAGAGGTGAGAAAGAAAGAAAAAAGAGAGAGGTGAGAAAGAAAGAAAAAAGAGAGAGGTGAGAAAGAAAGAAAAAAGAGAGAGGTGAGAAAGAAAGAAAAAAGAAAAAGAGAGAGGTGAGAAAGAAAGAAAGAAAGAAAAAGAGAGAGGTGAGAAAGAAAGAAAGAAAGAAAAAGAGAGAGGTGAGAAAGAAAGAAAGAAAGAAAAAGAGAGAGGTGAGAAAGAAAGAAAGAAAGAAAAAGAGAGAGGTGAGAAAGAAAGAAAGAAAGAAAAAGAGAGAGGTGAGAAAGAAAGAAAGAAAAAGAGAAGGCGAGACTGAAAAAAAAAAAAGAGAAGGCGAGACTGAAAAAAAAAAAAGAGAAGATGAGACTGAAAAAAAAAAGAGAAGGGGAGACTGAAAAAAAAAAAAGAGAAGGGGAGACTGAAAAAAAAAAAGAGAAGGGGAGACTGAAAGAAAAAAAGAGAAGGGGAGACTGAAAGAAAAAAAGAGAAGGGGAGACTGAAAGAAAAAAAGAGAAGGGGAGACTGAAAGAAAAAAAGAGAAGGGGAGACTGAAAGAAAAAAAGAGAAGGGGAGAAAGAAAGAAAAAAGAGAAGGGGAGAAAGAAAGAAAAAAAGAGAAGGGGAGAAAGAAAGAAAAAAAGAGAAGGGGAGAAAGAAAGAAAAAAAGAGAAGGGGAGAAAGAAAGAAAAAAAGAGAAGGGGAGAAAGAAAGAAAAAAAGAGAAGGGGAGAAAGAAAGAAAAAAAGAGAAGGGGAGAAAGAAAGAAAAAAGAGAAGGGGAGAAAGAAAGAAAAAAGAAAGAGAGGGGGAGAGAAAGAAAAAGAGAAGGGGAGAAAGAAAGAAAAAAGAAAGAGAGGGGGAGAGAAAGAGAGTGTGAGAAAGAGTGTGAGAGAAAAAGAGTGTGAGAGAAAAAGTATGAGCGTGCGAGAGAGATAGAGAGCATGAGCGTGCGAGAGAGATAGAGAGCATGAGCGTGCGAGAGAGATAGAGAGCATGAGCGTGCGAGAGAGATAGAGAGCATGAGCGTGCGAGAGAGATAGAGAGCATGAGCGTGCGAGAGAGATAGAGAGTGTGAGAGAAAGAGTGTGAGAGTGAGAGAGAAAAAGTGTGAGTGAGAGAGAGTGTGTGTGAGAGAGAGAGAGAAAGTGAGTGTGTGAGAGAGAGAGAGAGAGAAAGAGTGTGTGAGAGAGAGAGAGAAAGAGAGTGTGTGAGAGAGAGAGAGAGAGAGAAAGAGAGTGTGTGAGAGAGAGAGAGAGAGAGAAAGAGAGTGTGTGAGAGAGAGAGAGAGAGAGAAAGAGAATGTGTGAGAGAGAGAGAAAGAATGAGAGGCAGAGACTGAAAGAGGAAACAATAAAGATAAACCCAAATATTGGAAGTAAGGGTAACAAAAAAAAAAAAAAAAGAAAGAATATGGTGGGGGGAGACTAGAAGGTGGGAAAATGCAAAGTAGGAAATAAGAAGAAATAAACAACTTAAGGAAAAAAAAAGCCTCTGAAGACACTATTTGATAAATGTAGGCTTACCATAAATTGCAAAGCCTCAAACTAGGACAATTTTCAATTTTTATTATACTTTTAGATAGAAGTCATGGGACATCTGGACAGATCTCTCAAAAACTGGATGTAGATAAACATATATAAAAGGATATCAAATATACTGATCTTATTATAATTATTTTAAGAAATTATCTTCATGACTACAATTTCCTCAATTGCCACCCAACTTATTACTTTTTCTTCTATTTATTTACAGAAATATTCAGAAACTCACAAATGCTTTAAAAAAAAGCAAAAAAAAAAAAAAAAAAAAGAAAAATAAGAAAAGCAAAAAAAAAAACAAAAAACAAAAAAAACAGAATGCCAAAAGAAAATTCTAGCTGCAGAGATGTATACTGGTCTTTGAGCCCTTCCCAAAAAGAAAAAGAGAAAAAAACTAAAGAATGAAGAAAAGAAAAAAATTCCATAGCCAAGGAAAAATGCAGATCTTTTCTTTCATTCACTATAAGGGTGAAAGAGGGTGGGTATACGTAATCACAGTTCATTTGTCAGCCATGCCTTTCTGATAAACCCTTCTTCACAATTTCATTTGATCTTCTTCAAACATTTGATTACAAAGAAGGAACAAGATGAGAACATTCCTACCTAACTGTTAAGAGAAGGCATTAAAAAAAAAAAAAGAAAAAAAAAAAGGTAAACTAAATGTACAAGAAGTTCAAGATTTTTATTTTCTTGTATATGTGTGTGACATGAACATAATGAATTTTATAACAGATACTTGTTATTAAAATAGATTTTACATTCACTTTACTACCTTTTTCTAAATGTAATGAGAAGGTATTTTAGAGTAATGGATATCAACTCATATTGAGGAATCAGAAAGCCAAGTTCAAATTCCAGTTGAGTCCATTACATCCTCATACATTTCTCAAGGATATTAACTCCTGAGAAAGGTATGAATCCACCTCTTCTCCCCCACCAGCTACAGGTAGATAGCAACAGACTGAGCCCTATAGCCTTGGGTAGCAACCAGTCTAGGAGAAGGACAACTCTGAATTCCAAACCATATGCAGCCCTGGCTAAGCACATACCATGCCACTAAGGAAAGGATCATTAAGTTCAAAATGACTCTAAAGTCACTTTTTTACTCCAAATGTAAAATATTTAAAATTAATACAAAATATCCAATATGAATCTAAGCAAAAATTAAAACACACATTTGATTACTAGAAAGAAGCTTATAATTAATTTAACTGTTTATAAACAATAACAAGTCCAAATCTTAAAAAAAAAAAATGTTAAAAAAGTTAAATCATTTAAAAAGAACCATTTCCTTTCGAATAGATATTGACATGTTTTGTCTAAATTTCTGGGATGAAGAGTTGCAATTATTTACATTACATTTGGACTAATGTCCTTACTTTTATTGTTATTATCATAATGTTTACCTTGAAGGTTACCCAGATTGACAAGCACCTGAAGAAGGCCAAAGGATACAATAGCTGAAACATTATGATAATAATATAGATGAAAACAATAGTCTAAATGTAAAGATATTGTTGTCTTAGAGCAATGGTTCCCAAATGGTGTGGCATACATCATAGGTGTGGTGGAAGAGGTTAGCAGGCGAAGCAGAATAATTGAAAAGCAATCAAAGATTTATAAACGATTTCAAAAAATTCATGTCAAAAATAAATATGATTTCAAAATTTCAAATATCATTATGGATTACTTGTTATTGCATGCACGAGTTCAAGTATAAATAGTTATAAATAATTATTGACCGATTTTATCATTGTGCTATTTTTGCATTATATCAAGTATTAAGAATATAGTATCTAGGCTCTACAAATTGAAGGAGAGAGTTATCAATGATAATGTTCTGATTTTGAATCCACAGTTATCTCCCTTTAAACCTATCTCTGTTTTTTTTTTATTTTTAAATGAATTTTAAATTTAAATTTAAATTTAATTTTAAATTTAAATTTTTTTTATCACAAAAAATTTTGTAAGGCACAAGCAAGTCTTCATTCCAAAAATGCAGCCCAGAGAAAAAAATTTAGGGACCAGTCTTAGAGGATCAAAATTTAAAAATTAATGGAATCAAATTCATAAATGCAAACATTTTTTTTAAAAAAAAAAATCCAAAGTGCTTTCTCATAACTATTAGGTTGGTGCAAAAATAATGTCGGTTTTTGACGTTAACGTCAAAAACCGACATTATTTTTGCACCAACCTAATAGTTAAATTATAAAACCTGCAATCACCACGGATGAATACTAATACGAGTGATTGACTTGAGAAGTTACTATCTTTTCCTTCTTTTCGGAGATAAACAGCAAGATTTTAAGAGATTGGACACTTCCTTCTGGTAAAAGATAGATAGCTAATTTGAAATCTTTAAGTGCATACATTAGGAGTTTCATCTTAAAGATGGAAATTTCTTTCTCTTTGTGAACAGTAAATAATCACACAAACCAGACAAATAAATCAGTTTACTACTGTGTGAGAAATGGGCAACTCAGTCCCAAAAATAAATAAAAATACAATTACTTCAGTTATTATTATTTCAATTTTTATTTAACAGTATTTTTCAAGTCAGTTATTCCTAATTATTTTAAATAAAATCTAGATTAGACAAATATATATTTTAAGGAGATCCAGTCAGTTAAAATTTGTTAGATGACAGTTTATGCATAAAAAAAAATCTTTAGGGTAAAATTTCAGGAAACTTTAAAATTTTTATTTATTTTTAAAGAGATCCAGTCAGTTAAAATTAGTTAAATGACAGTTTATGTATTAATAAAATCTTTAGGATAAAAACTGAATGTAACAGTTTGGCACATTCAAGAACAAAAATGCAGAATAAGGAAAATAAAAAGGAGGGTGAGAGTAAAAAGTATGTAAGGTTGTCTTTTGTTGAGTGATCACCTGGTGATGTAATAGCTTGGAATGAGAGATCACTGAGTTGAGTTTAAATTCCAGTTGTGATTATTACAGTCACTTTCACACAAATAGCTTTGGAAAAGGTATGAATCTATCTCTTCTCTCCACAACTATTGGTTAAATAGCAGGCCAGACTGGGCTCTCTAATTTTAGCATATTACTATCTTCATATTATTACTGCTCTGCTGTTTAATATTCATTGGTTAATTCATTTTCTATGGTTTATCAACACTTTACAGGTTATTTAAAGCCAGAAATATTTTTAGACCACAAGGATTTTTTTTGTATTTTGGAAATAATAATGGTTTAATGATATAAGACTTACTAATTAACCTAGAGATGGGAGGAGAAGGGGGAGGATTCATACCTTTCCCAAGGGTATGTGTGTGTAAGTGAATAGAACACACCTAATTGGAATTAGAAATCAGTTCTCCAAATTATAATTCCGAGCCATTATTCATTACACCACCTGCACATCCACGCTTACAGCACCCAGTATTCCCAAGCAGTTCCCATCTAGGTGCCGACTAAGCTCGACATTGCTTAACAGGTGATTGTGCAGGAACCGGTGTTTCAAGGTGATGTGGCCATAAGCCTGAAGTTTAATATGAATAAGCAATAGCTGCTTCTTGTCAGCATGTGAAGGTCTTTTGTTGGACATAGGCCTTGCATAGAATCATGGGGAGGAATCAGCCACTACCTTACCATGCTGTGTGTTGGTAGGAGCTGATGTGACATGCTTGGATGATCTTGTCTCTTTTGATTCACTATCATCCATAAGCATTTGTCTAAGTGAATGTAATGAACCCAACTGGAATTTGAACTCAGCTCTCCAATTTCCGATTCCAAGCAATTAACCATTACACTACTTGCACATCCTATCTTACAGCATCTGATATTTCCAACTATTCACCCATCTAGATATTGACCAAACTTGATGTTACTTAACTTCAGTGATTAAATGAGAACCAGTGTTTCAATGTGATTGGGTCATAAGCCAAATCTAAGTATTAATGTCATTTATATAAGACCATTCCTTAGGAAATCTAAGAGAATCAAGTTTTCTTTAAAAACTGTTGTGTTCATTTTATTTCAGTTTTTCACTGTGTTTCCTAACAAATGACAGAAGGAAAAAAGTTGCTTGTAAAGATCAGTTGAGTTTGTGGTTGGTTTCTACTAGAAGAAAACCCTTCAGGAAAAGTTACAATGTAGAAAAAAATTAGACAAAAACAGACATGTTAAATAAATAAATAAGAGAAAGAAAATGTATAATATATAATAATGTTCTCCAGATTTGTTTATCTTTTTAGATATAAACAGATTAGGATAGGAAAAATTATCTTGATTGAATTTTTTGACAAGGTCCGTCACCAAAATTTAACAGAAAAATATTGAAATGAGAATCACTTTTTGGGCATTTTATTTTATTTTTTATTTGTGATAATTTATTACACACACACACACCTACACAGATGTTTTCACAATAAAATTGGTATCAGCTAGCTAATGTCAGGAAAATTAGCAGGTTATACTTATATTTGTATGATAAATACACCAGGTGAATTTCAGCTACTTTTACTTTTGAATTTACTCTACTTTTAGTAGAAATATTTACAAAAACTTATTTGGTGGTGTAAGACTTTATTATGCAACTCAAAGGTTGTTCAACACATAAATATATACAATAGCAGTCATTGCCATGGGTTTTATGAAGATATATATTCAAAATGGAAAGAAATGCATGAAAAAATTAACGTTATCAGAAGTCAAAAGTGAGTACATTTTTGGGGGCCACCTTGTGTGTGTGTGTGTGTGTTTGTTTTGTGTATACATATTCAGGGTATTTAAACAGAAAATGTTCTTTAAGGCAAATGACATTAAAAACAACATTTTATATTGATTAATTTTACTGATCAACTTTTCCAAATTACAAACAATCCTTCTCAAACAAGGAAAAAATTCCATCAGAAATTGTTCAATGTTCATTTCGGAAGTAAAGTACAATATATACATATATACACATACACTATGAAAGAAAAACAAATACATCAGAAAACTTGCCAAAATACCTAACACCTTAATCAAGAGAAAATCTTGAATAAGGTAAAAAAAAACAAAAAGACCTAAAAGGCAAACACCTACCTATATATATATATATATATATATATATATATATATATATATATATATATTATATATTAAAAAATTATAATATAAACATGTTATAACAAAAATAGCCATTTTGTTTCAACACTTCTGTTGTCTTCTCAAGTGATGGTTTGAGAAGACTCCAGAAGTGTTGAAACAAAATGGTTGTTTTTGTAGTGATGTTATAACATGTTTATGTTATAAGTTTTGAATAAATAATATTTGCTCTACTCTGTATTGAGCACTTTTTTTAAGAATAGTGTTTTTGGTTATTGGAATTTTATTCCGGCTACACTAATCCTATACTTGGAGATATATATATATATATATATATATATATATATATGTATGTGTGTGTATATATATATATATATATATATATATATATATGTGTGTGTGTGTGTATGTATATTTTCATAGAGTCAGTGTGGACATTAGAATCAACAGATGATTGTCAGTTTCACACCTCAAGTAATCTTCAGATCAATATAAATATGTGTGTGTGTGAGTGCATTTGAGATTAGAGAGAGAGTTTGACAAAAAAAATGTATACAGACTTCAGGAAAAGAAAAACTTGTCTTTCATAGTTTTATCAAATTGCGATAACACTGTTTAATGTAGTACAATATTTTCTCAACAGATAGCATTACCCTCATGGCTGTAGCATCAACAAGTGATGTCTACAACATAGCAGGCATACACTTGTCATTTGAGTAACATAAGATTATTTTAAAGGAATATTTTAAATTTGGGAATGTTGTTGAAGTCAAAAGACCAATGGAGCCTTAAGTTTGGAACACAACCTCCAATACGTTTGACAATTTTACAGATTCGTGACAAGTTCAAAACACATGGTACTGTGTGTGATGTGTATAAAGGAAAATTCAGTAGATCGTGTACAGCAACAAGTGCTGCATTCTCTGTTATGATGTTTGAACAGTTCACACATTTGCCACAGAAGTTTACTGAACAATGTGCACATGAAATAGGAGTAAGCAGTACAAGCATATGGTGTATTCTTAAAAGAGCTAAGTGTAATGTTTACATCCAAAGATTATTACTTGCAATTAATGAGAGTGATCTAGATCAAAGAATCCAGTTTTGTGAGTGGCTTCAAACACATGGTAAGTGAGGATGAAAAGCTGGTGAGAAAAATTATGTGATCTGATGAAGCACAATTTAAAAGTGAACAGCGAACCAACATGATTGTGGTTACTGGGCAACAGAAATTCCTCATGTGCATGTGGACAAACTGGTCAATTTACTGGGTGTTGATATCTGGTGTGGAGTGTCATCTAGAGATTTAATAGGACCATTTGTCTTTGAATGCAAGCATACCTAAACATGTCTTTGAATGCAAGCATACCTAAACATGTTACACACATCCATATTGCCTGCCATACACAAACTTTATGGAAATGATGAATTTTTCTTTTGACAGCACACCACCACATTAGCAGCAAGATATGCAAGCTTATCTGAATTAAAATTTGCAAGAGATGCAGTTACGTTCCCCCTCATGCTCTCCTGATTTAATACCTGCAGACTTTTACCTGGGGGGGGGGAGGGGGTGCTAAAGCATGTGTGTCGCAGAAAACAGATTACATTGGCAGCCCTTAGACAGAAATTGAAAATGCATGTGCAACAATCCCACTGGATACTTTGGCCAACATTGTCCAAGAATTAGTTCACTATACTAATAAATGTCTGGAAGCTAAAGGCCACCATTTTGAGCATCTTTTGTGATTGTAGAGTTCAATGGTAACTTTGTATTAATCTGATGTCTGAATAAATTTCGTGTTACAATGTCTATACAAGTTTTTCATTTCCAGACATTCTACACATACACACATCCATGTAGATGTGTGCATGAACACACACGTACACTGCTGAAGGAGAAGAAAAAAAAAGAAAACAAATTTGCACCAATAATAAGTGCAAATAAAAAAGAAAAATCAAGAAATATAAGCGGTCAATTGCTGATTCCACCTGTTGAGTGGACTGACAAGTCTGCCTATAAAACTCTGGAGTCAGGTTACTCAAGGTAACATCAATCAGCTAAGTGACAAACCTTTTACTTGTATTAATTATGTGTGTGTGCACACACACACATTTTTTTTTCTTTTAACTTCAAAAACTCAAATGGCATTAAAATATTCTTATTTCATGTCATTCATTTTACCAAAATAATTCATCAATAATTTATTTGGGGGGAGCAGATGTTTTTGTTGTTTTTTTTTTTATCATTTTGGTTCTTGTAATTTTTATATTTACTGATTTTAGTCAATTTTTTTTTTTTTTTACTCAATTACATTTCAACAGCCATCAAAAATTTTGAAGAGAGCTTATTGCTTCAGTAGGTTTTCAAGGCTACTGATTCTGATAGGATTTCAAAGCTTTTTGAAAATCTTTATTCAAAGAAAACTTAAGGTATTGTTGCCACACAATCTGCAAGCATGATGTTAGTTGAACATGTACTAATTAACTTTATAAATATAGCTTTCGGTTAATCAAGTTTAAAGTTTTTTTACACAGAGACAGGTCTGATTGCACTCAAAACTATGACACACACATTGTGCTTTTTTTTTTTCACCTCCAAATTATGACATTCTGCTCCCACGTGATTGTCTTTCATATTTTTCCAAGATGTCATATTATGACAACTGATTACTAGTAAAATCCAGAGTTACTGTCTTTAATTTAAGGAAGGGGGGCAGAAGACAAATGACATCAAATTTCACAACAGTAATATGCCATTTAGAAGTTTACCAACTATTTTCAAAGTATATAAAAATTATCCTATTTATTTATTAGAATAAAAGCACAATGTATCATAAATATTATAGACTAGTAATACCTGTGAAAATTTCATGGTTTTCCTATTTTCTGATGTATTGTAATATTCTCTGAATAAATAAGCTCATTAGAAGTTCCACAACTACGAAATACCAGTGAGTTTTCCCTATTGCATTGTTAAATATTTAAGCTTAACTTTAACAAAATATTGCAATAACAATCATAAGTATGAATGTAGGTCATTATTTAAAGTAAGAGGGTACAAATGTAAAGATGTAAAACAGACAATTTTTTTTAATTTCACTGAATCAAACTTTACACACGAGTGTTATTGTCACCTGTATCTTCTTTCTTTTTATCACTGAAACTGAACAGTGCCTACAATGTTTTTTCGATCTTTCCTCACAACCAAAACAAAATAATCCATTATTTATGAGGTAAAAGGCAGAGCATAATGTACATGCTAAAATGGAAAGAGTATAGAAAATCAGAAAGGTAGAGGCAGTGAGAGGTGTTCATTTTTGTTCATTAACAATATCAGTGGCATATAGATTCATTAGGCCGCTGCTGATATTTGAACCTGCAATTTTTAAATTTAACTGACATCAAGAAGGAAAATCCTGTTTGTCTTACATTCAACATAATGGAACTGTCAACTCAACAAGTCAATTTTGTTTAAGCCTCAGCAACTTTTTTATGTCCCATGTCTCTTCAGGACATAGACAATCATGGCTCTCTACAATTTTCCTGTTCTTTCTAGCTCTAAATAAATTTTATCTTTTCATTATTCCTCCTAAACCCTCTTCTGTCATCCATTTACTTAAGCTCATCAAGTATGTTATGCATTATTTTCCTCTGTCTCTCTTGCCCTCAATCTGTCCTGTGAGTATCAGATTTTCCAAGCCCTCTTTCCTTCATTACATGCTTCAGAAATTTCAACTGCATCTTCCTGATGTTAAGTATAAGTTTCTTTTTTGCTTCCATTTTCTCTAAAATCTCATCATTGGTCACATGTTCAGTCCATGGTATCATCAGCATCCTTCTGTAGAATCACATTTCTGGTGCCTCAAATCTCTTCCTCATCTTTGAGGAGATTGTCCAGTATTTACTGCTATAGAAGAGGACAGATATCATATAATAGTTCAGTACTCTTTTCTTTGTTTCTTAATACTCCGATTAGCTTTTTGGAATGCATCTTTGGCTATTCTAATGTGGCTTTAGATCTCAGTGTCACACTTCCCATTCTCTGTTAGTACACTTCCCAGAAATTTAATTTTTTGCACTTGCTTGATTTTGGTATCTCTGATTTATAATTAGCATTTTTGGGTTCATCCTTTTTCTAATAACTGCATTCTGTCTTCTTGCAGCTTATGTTTAGTCCTTTCTTCTCACAACCTTCTGTAGGAGCGTTTGTAGTTTGTTTTGTTTTTTTTTCTCTGTATAGTATCAACACTGTCATCATATGTCGTTAATATTGTGGCCACCAATAATGAAAACATCTAATTAACATAAAAAAAAAAAAATCAGCAAAAAATTTATTACGTCATCAAAAATTAGAAACTGTTTATATCAGCATCAAAAGATCTGAACTTGAAAATTCAAATCTGTCAGATGAGAATAGTATTCGTGGCAACAATGATGGTGATAGAAACATTTTTTACTCATATAGAAACATTGAATTAATTAACATTAGGTTATGTCCTAAGTAATTTCCATTTCTGGGAACCAGTCATAATGACAAATGTATCATCTTTACTACTAATCTTACATGGCCATTAAGAATTTGAAAAACACTAACATACCTTAGTTTTTGTATGGCAGTAGCATTATATACAGCAAATTAAGGGAAAAATGCTATTCTCCTCAATGACTATGCAAAAATACAACAAAAATAAGACAGAAAATAATTTTGGAATTTAGTCAGTCTGATTATTTCCTTTTTCAATTACAGAAAACTCATTGGAGAAAATCTTGGTTTCAGTCACTTTCCTACTTTCTATAATTACTTTCATGGTAATCGTTCTGATAAACTTTCCTCTATGCTACCTAGATTATATAAATAATAAATATAAGCACCATATTAGATTGGCAGCAAGGTCTCATCATTTTACAGTTAAAATGGCTAGTAAGTTCTATGCTAATAGTTTCTTCTATTGCACTTCTCACTTCTGGAACTCCTCTTTCCTAGTCAACTTTGATCTTCAAAAATTTAGATGTAATGTCAATAGTTATTTTCTGCCTTCTTTTATTGTCCTCTCTCCTCAATAGTATATTTTCTCATATTCTCTCACACTCAGTAACCCCTTGCAACTTAGTGGCTTTACTTGGAGTGAAATAATAAAAATTATAAAAGTTATAAAAAAAAAAAAAACAAAAAAAAAACTAAAAAAAATTGTTGAAATCTTTTTCATCTTAAAACCTGTAGAATTTTACTCAAAAGGTACTGAAAAGCTGCCTGATAAGTGACAAGTCACTGCAAATAATGGTGAATATGTAATCATAAAATGTAGTTGCACTTTCTTTTTTAAGAATAAACAAAAAGCAGAAACTATTATGACTCAGTAATAACACCAATGACGGAATAGATGTTCTGCACTTGCATAATCTTTTGTAGCATATATTTTCAAATTTTACTTAATGTAATTAGCTAAATTTGTTTTGTCTGAATATTATTAATAATCTTTTAATAAAGAAAAAACAAGTGTTTTTGTGACATCAAGTCAATTTTTTTGTGTTTTCATCATTCCATACAAATATTAAGGTTCAACAATACTTGTCATGCATAGAATAAAAAACGAATGGTTGCATACCATTGAAGATAATACCTTATTTTCACATTATTTTGAAACAAATGTGGTCAAATTTGGTTTGAAATTCCATGACGTTCCAAAAGATTTTCCTCAAAGCTGATTTTAGCAAAATTTTGATTTTTAATAAAGATATCCAAGCCAACTTTAGATTCACCAAAATTTGTTCCAGGTCACATTAGTACCTTTTTTTTTTCTTGTTTTTTTTTTTAATACTAGTCTTTATTAATCTGAAGCAATATAACTTATAGAAACAATAGTTTTAAGTCTATATTTCTAGGCTTACCTCACTTACCTGGCAAAATAATTTACCACTGACACAATTTTAGTCACTCCCCAGTGACCTAAGTCACATTGTGAGTCATGCCAATAAACTCCCACTAACCAAGATAATGTACACAAAACATTTTGATTAACAAATCTCTGTACTTTTCTATATACATTTTTTGCAACCATTATGATGTAAATTCTAACCAACTTGCCATTTGGCATGTGTTTAAATAAATGGCCAAATATTTATGTTGAATTTTATTTAGACTTCTTTAACCAACAGTTTAACAGGAGTGTTTGTTTAAATGGTACCAGGATGAGTGTGTGGCTAAATTAACTTACACTATATCATTGAACTCTGTTGAAAATCTTTGTTAATTTATACTCAATTTTTTTTACAATAATTAAGCCAATTTACAATTCTTTTATCTGTCAGTTATCAGGATTAAAGAATTAAGATTTACATAAAATTAATTTCAGTTCTTATTTCTATGAGTCAGAGATGACTAATTTTAAAACACTTATTTCTGTAGAAACAAAACTAATTAAAATTTACTTTTAAAATATTTCTGGTTCATATCTATTTTGTTGATCTTAGAAAATAAGTTTCAGCTATCTGTTATACTCAGTGATAGAACTGTCATCTTTAACAAGAACTGAAGTATATATAAACAAACATAACCAAACTGAAATTATCCATTCCAGTAGAAAAACAAAAAATATCCATAAAGGAATTTTTAAAGAGTTTTTCTATTTTTACTTTCATTTTCAGGTTTGATATTTGTTTTCAAAAACTAGAATATTAAATTTTTAACAGTTGTATAGGGAAAATATAAAACTGCATAAAGCTTGAGGAGTAAAAGTGTAATTTTTCTTCTCATAGTTTTATTTACAATACTCATGGTATATGGCTCTTTTTACCACCACCCGCCAAAAAAAAAAAAAAAAAAAAAGTAAAAATCTTCCAGGTCATATATGAAAAATTGAAGTTTCTGTTTGGCTAATGTTTACTCAGTCATCATAAAAACTTATACCAAGTGTAATGTCATATATTTTAAATAGGTTTGACTCTTAAATTCTTTCTATTAAAAAAAAAAAAAAATTAAACCTCTGAAATAATAAACAATAAACATTATTCGTATTATTGAGCATGAGAGTAAAAATTGATTTGTTCAATGTATTGTAAACATTGATTGATCTAGTCATAAAAAAAAAATAAATGAAGACTAGATTCCAAAATTTAATCACATCAAATGCCTTTTTGAACATATTGACTAAACTTTACTAATATCTATGAAATTGTTTTTATCAGCTAAGTCTAAAAAAAAAAAAAAAAAAACAATAAATAAAAAAACATGCTTTCATGCATGGTGCAATTTAGCTCCGGCTATAAATATCAGAATTAAAAAGAAAAAAATTGCAACTATGACAAAAAATAGTAAGATAATTAAAAACAATTAATTTTCAAAGCACATATTTAATTTTAACTCTTACAATGAGATTTTTAAATGACAACCTACCCCCAACAACAAGGAATGTTTATAATTTTTTTTATTAATTTCAAATAAACCGTCTGAATAAAATATGAAATAGTAAAAATTAATGCTTGTAGCTTTTACCATGATGCAAAATATTCTATTTTACTGTACATTATTAATTTATTTGATTTTAATATAATGAATTAAATTTATAAAGTAAAAATCACATTCAACAATTTTTATATTTACATTGTTTGCTAGCAAATAGTTACAAATTTAGAAGTTAATTTGAAAAAGTACATAAAACTTTGCAAAATATGATTATCATTAGCAACCTTAAACTGCAAGCAATTCACAATTTGATTTCTACATAAATCTGCTCTTATTTTAGTTAGAATCAAGTTGATTAAAAAGTAAAGTAAATCTAGATATTGAAAATAGCGATGTTTTTAAAATGTTTTTAATGGTTTCATTGATATTTTGAGAGTTTTTAACGGCTTGTGGATCATTTAAAGCCAAATATATTTAAAAAATTGTAGCATTTTTTGTGAGTGAATACATTAACAATGTTTTTTGAGAAAAACAATCATTTTTCCAGATACAAATCCTACTATTTAATCCATAGATGGGGAGGAGGAAATAGAATGGAATGGATTCATTCCTTTTCCAATAAAGGTATTTAAATGAATGTAATGAACTTGCGGAGTTCGTATTAAACTACCCACGCAGTCTTTAAAAAGAAAAAAAGCAAATTGAAAGATGCACAATTAAAAAAAAGCATGTTTTTCATTGCCTCACATAATTCATATGGAATCAAAAATATTTTCGGTAAAAAATAACGAATAATGCCTAAGTCTCACTTACAAAAAAAAAAAATAAATAAATAAAAAAAGACAAAGATTTATTATTTCAGCAAATAAAGTCTCAAACAAAAAAAAAAAAAAAGCAACAAAGATGTATGAAAAGTGCAATCGATTTCGAAGACAGTAGGTAAGCACACGCACGCACGTAAACAAATGGTATGTGTTTCACATAAAAACTATGTTAGAACCACCAAAGAAAAAAAAAGGGGGGGTGATGAAATAGTCCGTGGATGTACTTGGAAATTCCAACATAATCTGGACAAAAGAAACAAAACTAAAAGACAATCAATGCACTCGATTTTTCAAGAGAAGAAGAAACAAGACAGACAGGGCTCTCCATAGAGAAGAATGATGTCGGAAACATCTGTAGATCTATGAGTACGCATCATCTTAAAAATGCATTTATGTGCCTGCATGGTGGATAGGGTAAGAGGGCAGGAAAGAAGAGCACGACTCTTCTCCTGCCTGTTCCCTGAGAGGCAGCATCACATTTTACGATGACTGACACACGGAAGCTTCAGAAATTTGCTTATCCCCGATACGTTGGCAGACACTTGTCCGCTTCTCTATGGACATGTGTGGACATCAGAAATCTAATTTATGTGCTTAAAAATGACGTTATTTCAAAATTAAGAGCTTCATTCATTTTTGTTTGAGAAAAAATGAAGAAAAATAAGTCAATGAATTCCTTAGATGAAGCATTGCCACTATTAATTTTCGTTTTCATCTACTCTCTAGTGACTAGTCTCTAGTCTTTATTTCACTTCTTTTTTTTTTTTTTTTTTTCTGCTTGTCATCTCAACTCTCAAATAGTTATTCCATGACCATTAAATAAACGGTATGACTGAGAAATAAAGAATAAGCCTCTACTGGTGACAGAGGAGTTTCTGTTTATACCTCATAAAAACTAAAAACAGTTTTTTTTATATGTAACGATTCAGCAACAAAGAATTTGACAATTGCAAAAAAAAAAAAAAAAGAAAAGAAAAGAAAATATAAGGCGAAAAAATAGTCGATGAATACTGAAAAATAAATTTTTAATTTTAAGTTAAAATTAAAAATTTCTTTTAAAATTTTTAACCTTTCAAAAAGAAACATTATCTGAATTCTTATTCATATAAGCATTTAAAAAAAAAAAAAAAAAAAGCTTCATTGTTTTTCATGCAATTGCAAGATAAAAAAAAAATTCAGAAAGCATTTGCAATTTGCATACAAGTTTAAATTCTGCACATTACAGACAATTCTCTAAATTCCGCAGTTTAAGCTTTAATTTTCAATACTTCCAAGGTCTTCATAAAAGATGGTATATTTTAAAAATAGTTAATAATCTGAGCTGTGCATAGCATAAAGTTTATTCTTCTACCAACATGTTATTGTGCTCTGCTGTAGCTGAAGGTTTTGGCCTGATCCATTTTTACAAAGAAAATTTACAGGTAAATTTTGCTGCTAGGAATAACGAAAAATCCTCGCTTCATTTTTACATTTCCATCAACTCCCGCTTTAATTTTTTTACAATATCTTTGTTAGTTCCATTTTTAAATCATCAGGTTACTTAAAAACATAATTCCAAAGGAACAGATCTGATAATCTTCGGATTATACGCTAAGTAGGTTAAGAAGAGAGAGAAAAAAAAACTGGAGGAAGAATTTTTAATAGTCGAAATTTATTTTTAACATTTTTCAATCACATTAACACCCCCGCCCTTGATACATGTTACAATACATTGCATTTTAAAATAAATCTTTTCTACATCAGACACACACACATTTTTTTTACACCCAGATCAAATATAAGTTGTGTAAACCAATAAAAAAAAACATTTACAAGGTAAAGTAAAGACATTTTCACACAAGAACATACGCAAAAAAAAAATGTCATGATTTTCAAACAAAATCCCATGCTTCTCCGTAACACAACACAGGTAAAAATAACACGTGTAAAACATGTTCATACCTATATTTTATATTTTTTTAAAAATATACCAGACTCGTTGTTTGTATATTTTGATTCATAATTTTTTTATGAGAAAATATTAATTTATGGTAATCTATCACAGTCGATTGATTTTAAAAAAGTCTTTAATTTCATTTTTCAATATATCACAGTTGAATCGGCTAAAAATTAGAGATTAAATTTAAAATGTACTTTCTTTAAGCAAAAATATTGATCTTAGATTTTTCTTAAATTTTAAAAAATAATTTTAATTAAACATCACATATAAATCATTATCATCCTTCCAGTTTTTTTTTTATTGACCTGTGTATTTGAAACTTGTTAATTTCTTCTTTAAAAATAAATCAAGTCGTGGTTGTTTGATACCTTGACCCTGGAGTAGATTATATATTTTTTGACTTTGCATGGATTGTTATTTCCATCGATTCGTTTGATCTTTTCTTTTGTAGTTGTTTTCATAAAGATCGCTAAGAAAAAACATCAGTTATTGTATTTTTTTAAAGTTATTTTCTTTTATTGCCAATTTAATGCATATCTAAGAACAATCTTATTCTTTTCCGTTCCAGTTAAATAGAATATAATATTCAACTTCAACATGTTAAAAAAAAACAAAAAAAAAAAACACACTCACACACAATCAAACCGCCGCAAACGGAACCAAAGTGAAACTCACGATCTTAGTATTTATTACGGTTTTACTTTTAGGAAGATAAAAAAATATCTCGGTGATTATCTTTCATTAAATTTAATTTCATAGCCTGACGATTCAAATACATGATGAAGAACTAACGAAGCCAGAAATAAATAGCAGCATGGACATTTGTGGGTGTTCTGTCGCCGAATGAAGCCACAAAAGAGAGGTTGCTGTTTAAAGTGTCCGGCAACCGGCAACTTTCCTGTATAGTAGTAATTTTAGCATTTTTTTCCCCCCTTTCATTTTTAACAAATATGGCAAAAGAAAAAAACCTTCAACAAGAGAGACAAAAATATAAGCAACTCAATACAGCAATGTGACACTAACATTATTTTTATAAAATGAAAAGTGAAAACACACGAACAATTTTATACACACACTACGCGTCCATACAGCTCCATTCCTAATAACGTACCTACTCAGACAAAACGAAGACAGAGAGACCGACAGTGACAGTAATAGAAATTAAATAATACAACAAAGCAAAAAGAAGACAGTTACATGTAGAGGACACTCTGGTTTTTTTCTTTTTTTTTTCTTTTCTTTTCTCCTTATATCCCACTCACCTCAAACAATCAGTCCTAATATCTGTTCTTGTCTTTTCTTAGTCCCTCTTGATTTTTTTCCTCTCTGTTTTCTTCTCTCGGGCCAGTCGTCACAACCAACAGAAAATAAGAAGCTTGCAACAAGACATTATCAACAAGGGACCATGTGTTGTGTACACTCACTTGATCTCGTTAACAACTCGTGGGAGGGGAAAATCTAAGGGAGGCGCGGAAGAGGAGCGTGAAAGACTGAGAAAGACGAAAGGAAAGCAGATAGCGGGAAATACTCAAATGAAATTCTATTTAGTTTTTTCTTTTTTATTTCTCTTGTTTATTTGTTTGTTTTTGTTTGTTATTTTTAAGAAAAAGACTAAAGAAAGTGTTTTTCAACGTCCCTGTGATCAGGGATTTAAAGTGAATAAAGTTCAAATATATTTTAAATTGTCTCTTCGCAACATGAGCCATTTGATTTGCATTTGAACAAATCCTTGCATTTTTATCGCGAGTGCGTGTCTCGAGTCAAAATGTAAAAAAAAAAAAAAAAGAAATTCCCGGCTATATTTGATTATATAGGAAGAGTGTCGATTATTCTAACATCTGTTTTTAAGATTGTTAAAGCAAAGAATATTCACCAAATATTTTCCCATTAAAATATTAACATTGTTTTCTCTAATTGATAAAAAATAACATTTTTTTATAACAATGATTTGATTTTTTTTATCGTAACTTTTTAACTGGTATACGGCACAGAATTTAATGACATTTTCTGTCTTACATTATATTTTTTTATGGAAGCTCATAATAAGAATTAAGAATAAGATGTACACAAAACAAACAAAAAAGAATATTGTTAATGAATGCACAGAATTGTGTTACTCGTTAGTGTTTTACAGTTAACACAAACACAATATTGGTCCAACGCCAAGATCATTGACCAGAAATACTTTAAGTTATGTACATAAACAATAAACATGCGTTAACGGTTAAGGGATTTAAAGAAAAATACATTTACAAGAAAATATTTAAATTCCTGCAACTAGAGAGGATTTTTTTTATGTACTAGAGACGAATAGCTAACTTTTCCGATTCCAATATCGGAAACGGAACATGTTGAAAAAGACATAAAAATAACGGAAACCTTATTGAAAATATATACAACAAAAAAAAAAAGTTTATGTTCATTAATTTTAATTATATTTACATAAAATAAATGCATATTTTATAAATAATTTTTAAAACGAACACATTCATTTCAAGTTTGACACAAGATTCTATTTGCGAAGCACACCAAATGTAAATTTAATGAATTATGACACTTAGTTCCCTGACCTCTGTATTTTAACAAATTCCATATGAAAAATGGATTATTAATTCATCAAACTTAATCTGATAATCGCATTGTAAAAATTAAAAAGAAAGAAATTGTTTAAGAAAATGAAATAAACGAGAAAATACAATTATATTATAGAATAGATGCATTAAAATGACAGCATTATTGTTATAAACACGGGGATAACAAACAAGTGTTTAACCAGGGAACATACCCCACCACGTGGTTTTATACTGCAACGTTGTTGCTTGCTTGTAAGGCTGAAAAAGAATCAATAAATTGTGAGAGTGTGTGGAAGAAGAAGACTACACGTCATGCCATTATCATAAAGCAAGAAAGAATGTGCGCATGCCGCTGCACTGCATATTTATGAAGTTAGAAAGCCTTGTGAAAGAATGCCACAGAACTGGATGGGATGGGAGATGGTGATGAAGATGATAATGTCAGTTCATTTTCTAACCCGAATATTTAAAACAGAAAGAATGAAAACTGAAAACTAAATCCATTCAATACGCACACACACACACACACACACGCAAAAATGCGTGTGCGTATATATAAGCTTTCACCCCACACCCACATAATACTTTATCTCTGAAACATAAAAAAAAAAACTAAACAAACAAAAACAATGATATAAGCAGTCAGAAAACTACAAACGTACATATGTACGCATCTGTCCATATAAACATGCACACTAGATATCTACTAGACACAGGTTTTAAAAGACGAAAGCCCCTGTAAGTGAATCCAGTCCTTACTTAGTCCTCTGCACTCCATGACTGTCTAGTTATATGCTAAAAAAAATGTGTGCAATCAAAAGCAAGACACTTATCTTTTATATACAACATACAATGTACGCGTTATGCATACAAAGTGTGTATACATAAAACGCACACTCAAACTGAACCAAGCAGGAGGTTGTAACAGCGGATGAAACATTTGATAGGCATGGAATTAGAAATAAATATTTCATGTATAAAAAAAAGAAAAAAGATTTATTTATTTAAATTTTAAAATATTTTAATTGTGAGTGAATAAGGGCTTTAACAAGAAAAAATAACAATTAACGAACAAAAACAGTCCACTTTATGAAGAACTGGTACACCACACACACACATTTGCGTACAAGAGGGTTTACTGAAAAGTTCCCGGCCTAGCCAATTCCTCAAAATATGGAGAAAATATTAGAAATGTTTTTGGAAGAGCTTCGTCAAACAAGGGAACTTTGTTTTTGCCATTCGTACGGCGTTCATTCTCATTCTCTCATTCCCTCTCTTTCTCACACACAATACTAGCAGACTTAAGTACAACAATTTAACTACCTGGGAATTATTTTAGTCTTTTAGAGGACAGCGAGTGCGACACTGAAACCCCAAGGCGCATTGGTGTAGTCAAAGAAAAGATGCATTCTAAAAGCTAAGCAAAGTATTAAAAAACAGAAAAAATTTCGTTAGAAACAAAGAAAAGAGTACTGATAAGAGTACTGTCATATCAGTCCTCCTATATGACAGTAATTGCTGAACAATCTCCCCACAGATGATGAGACTTGAAATAACAGAAATGTTTTTTCTAAAAAAGGGTGCTGAGAATATCATGGACAGAACATGTGAACAAAGACAAAGTTTTAGAGACAATGGAGACGAAAATGACATTAATACTTAACATCAGGAAGAGACAGTTGAAATTTTTAGGGCACATAATGAGAAAAAAGGGCTTGGAAAATTTGACATTCACAGGACAGATCCAAGGCAAGTTGGACAAAAAAGAAAACGCGTAACCTATTTGGCAAGCTTCAGTGAATGGATGGTGGAGCAGGGTTTGGGATAGATGGCGAAACGACAAAATTTATTGAGAAATACAAAGGACAGGAAGTTGTGGAAAGTCATGATCGTCAACGGCACATAAAAGAAGCTGAGAAGCAGCAGCAGACAAAAGAGCATAAAAAAGTGCGTGAATGATAAAACGCGTTATCATTTGAAAGAAGAACTGTATAAAGTTGACTATATATTTGAGTAAGGATTAGTCTAAGCCCGTGATTCCTACGTGGAGTGTATACCCAACAGAGAGGCAATTTAAGTTTTATGGGGATAATACGAGAATGAGTTATTAACAGTGAATTTTTTCTTGAGAGTCTGTGTGAGTATGTGTAAGTGAGTGAGTGTGAGTTAATACATACAGTAAATATACAGAATGCATACATAAAAATATTTGTGTGTATATACGTACATGTGTAATTACGTATATATGGCCGCGTGGCCGAGCAGTTAGAGCGTTCGCTTTCTGACCATGGTTGATTTGTCAGGAAGTAAATTTCCTAATGTTATCGGTCTGGAGGTAGGGCGATCCCAGCGTGCGGAACCTGGGGATGGGGGATCGTCGATAACTGTGCTAGCACGAAGTCACAAGTTATCGTGACCGAGGATTTGAGCGTGCTGGCCTTGTTCAGATTGTTGATCACACTAAATAACACGATCTCTCCCAGAAACTGTAACTAAGGTCTGCTCAACATAGTTGCAGTATAAACCACAGGTTGGTTCTGTGGGTGTTGAACAAACACAAATGTGCCTGAGCGAGTGACTGCATTAGGGATTGGCTAGCCGCCCTAATAGACCGGTATCTTCAAATACGAGTGGCAAGCTATTAATTACGTACATGCTGTATTATTATTTTTTAATTTCTTTCTCAGTACTTCAACTATCCTTTCGTTCTTTTCTTTTTCTCTTTCATGGATGCCATGTTCTTTGGAAGCTTGTTGAGACCAAGTTAATGGTCGTTTAAGCTTTCTCCATGTGAAAAGGAGTTCAGTTTTTGAATAATAAGAATTATTTCTCACAGTGGGACATCAGGATTTTAGAGATGCATACGTGGGACATGGCCTCAAAACGGTTGGGAATCACTGGTTTAAAGACTAGCGGTGAACAAATTCCATCTATTTCAAGAGATATCATTTTGGAGAATCAAGTTCAAGATTGAACTTCGAGTTTCAAACTAGTTATATTGGCAAGTATACAGGGTTATTCAAAAAGAAAGATTTCGAAAATGCTAAGAGACAGAACTGCATTATTACAAAGGCTTAGTTATTAAATAATTAAAATAAATGTTTGTTTGTTTTTTTCAATCTTTTTTAAATGCTTCTTTTTGTTGTTTTTTCCCGAATTTTGTATAAATTTAAATTATAATTAGTGTCAACTCTAAAACGACTTTTGTTCATTGTCTGTGGCTTCCCAGATCATCAGATCTTACCCCATGCGATTTTTATCTGAGCGGATATATAAAAGGAAGAGAGCTTGTTCCACCTGTGCCTGTTACTCTTGAAGATTTGAGACATCGAATTGTTGTAGCTGTGAAGTCAATAGCCACAGATCAATTGAGTCGAGCGTGGCAAAGAGTGGAATTCCGTTTCGATGTTTATCGCGCAACACATAGTGCTCATATATGAGTGCATACAAGTTAAACAACCTCAAACTTTGACCCTTTTCCTGTCCACTGTGTTGAATAATGTATTTGTCTTTTAGCATATTAGCTTTTATTAAATTTTCGAAATCTGCTCTTTCTTTTTGAATAACGCTGTAGTTGATCACACAGTATGTAGCAGAGCATATTTCAAGAAGACTTAGTAGAGAAGAGAGGGGACATGTCGGAAGAATAAAATAAAAAAACAAAACTTATTGGGAAAATTATCAAAAGGAGTTGCGGGTGGGGGCAAAGTTAGTCGGATCAATTTATAACCCTCTGTTTGAATGCGTGATCAAATTATTATTTTAATCTACACGAGGACAGGGTTGCATAACTGTGCACACCAAATGTGTTTTTTTTTTTACGACTAAAAATATAAAAGAAAAAATAATCCTATGTGCGTATTTTTTGAGGGAGGGGGGCACTTCACAAAACACGCAGTATATTCTCTCTCTCTCTCATACACACACACAATTTTTAATTAAAAAAAATCTTTGAAAGAAAGAGACATGCAATGCACGCATTTCTAATTACAATTAAAATATACTCCGTTCTCAATCCCAGTCACTGTGTAAGGCCAATATATTTTTATAAAAATATGTAAATAAATGAATAAAGTTAGAAATAAAATTTTAAAAAATCAAGTTAAGAATGACCATTATGTTCGTCTCTCAAATATATGGAGGTGGAGTTGAATTATTTCTTCTTATTATTATTTAAATAATTTAATCCTTTTTTTTATAAAATGAATTTTCTATCATCTAACAAGAAGAGTAAGTAAGATGAACGATGATTGGAATGGAACAAAGACAAAAACCTATGAAAAAAGCAAATGAAAAGTACGAAAGTGCAAAGAAAGAAAAAGAGAAGTGACTTGAAAAGTGTACACATTTAAAAACATTTGACAATATTTTTTTTTTTCAACCCATCATCCCGAAGCCATAAAGAATGTGTTGTTTTTGTTTGTTTTTTTTTTGTTTTTTTCTAAGTGAGAACTTTGAAAATTGCCCGGGAACATTATTTTTCTGCTTGTCTTAAAGACAGACGCTGACATTAAATACTCTCACAGACCCTACAAGAAATGATGTGAATTCTAACAATTACGTTTTTTCTTTTATACATATTTTATTAAAATTGGTTACAAGCACAAAAAAAAAAAAAAAAAAAAAAATGAATGCTGTCATCATATTTATGTGATGCATTATTGCAGTATCTGTGATATGCTGTGCTATCAGATTGCCAGTAAAATCCGCAGTTTCGTTTTCTTCGAAGCAGTGACCGATTTTTTAAGAATCATTTTTTTTTTTTTTTTTCAATTTTATTTTTATTTATCTCAAAATTCTGTTATTCGAGCAAGTCAGATTTTTTGTTTTTCTTTCTTCTCATGACATTCATGGCTTTGTGTAGCAATAAGCTGTTGGGCTGTACGAGTTTACGAACGATTCATCATTTACACTTCTACTTAGCGTCTCTTTTCAGAACAAGGCTCTCCACAACCTCCTATTTCATGTAGCCCTTAGAAACGTTTGCTCCCTTACCAAACCTAACGCCATCATTCATTCACAAAAGCTCGTTGATAGGTGACCAGTTACCTTCCTCTTGCCCTCAATATGCCTCGTGAGTATCAAATTCGCCAAAACCTTACCACAAAAATTTCAGTTGCCTCCTGATTCTAAGTATCCATTTTGTTTCCATTTTCCTTTTTAAAAAATTTTTTTTAAATTCTTCATTGCTTATGCACTCCGTGTGGCCTCCAATTTTCTCTTCATCTGCGGAAATTGTCCAGCAGTCACTTCCATACAAAAAGATTGATATTATTACATAACAGTTCAGCATTCTTTTCTTAGTTTCTAACAAAATTTTCCCAGTTTACTTTTCAAATGCATCTTTCACTAATAATGTGCATTCGAGTTTTGGTGTTGCATTATAATATGAAAGAGTAATAAAACTAGTTACAGTAAGCAGAAGCTTGTCTGTCTTTGCTTTTCTTTTGTCAGCATCCCTTCTCCCTTTCCTTTCGCTTACTTTTTCGTTTTTTTCTAGCTTTCTTACTCCCCCATCACACCCTTATCTCACACTTCTCTCTCCTTTTTCTCCAGTTATGCTGTGTTGAAATGAACAGCCAATCTCTAAGAATCCATTTATTATTTAACCTTTAGCACTCTGCATTATTAATATTACTTTCCTTTCTACTGCATTCTTTTTCAAGACTTCTCAATTGCAATACCCTTATTGTTAATTTCACTCAAAGTGGTTTTCTGTTGCCATAGAAGGATATGACAACACTACTATGAAATTCAAACACACTATTGTTCTCAGATCAGAGTCACCTTCAGTGGCAGGATAAACTTTTTGTACAGCAAATGAAGTCACATATTAAGTGATAACGGTTGAATCAACACAAAAACATACCAACTTCAGTAAATAAAATACCTGTCAATGACACAAACACAATACACGCTTCTAACTTTAGAAAATGCTCAAAGACAATAGAAGCCATAATTATAAAAAAAAAACATTTGAGTTTGCAAAAATGTATGTGTGATGGCTGTCTACTCAATTTAATTTAACTGTTGCTTGATTCTGAATTGATTTGGCTAAAGAGCCGAGTCTGTCCTGCTATTTAACTCCGAATTGGGAGAGAGATGGGTTCATACATTTTCCAAAAGTATTTGCACAAAAAGTGAATATAGCAAACATGGCTTGTTAATTTCATTGTTCTAATCTGCCATCCTTTGCACTACCTACACATCCATGTGTATGTATTATATTCACGTGTGTGGGTGTGTGAAGTACTGAAAAGTTGTTAATGCAATCAACTTTGCAAAATCTGACCAAATGACTAAACAATAGATTTTTTTTTTTTTTAAATCCATTCTTAGTTACACCAAGAACTTTTCAGTGCGTAACAATTCACTACTAACTCCCAAGAGGATGCTTCCCTTATCATTACAATCCTAAACTTTCCAAATCTAGTGTCAAGTTATCTTTGCTACATATCTTCATAATCTGCACTACTTCCCTCTTTCACTTACCGATATGACAATATTATCCAGTAACCCTCTACTTTGAAAGGCTCTTAGGCCTTTCATTTTATGAGCAATTAGTTTAAAAATATATATATATATATATATATATATATATATATATATATATTTTGATACTAGTTAGAGTACATAGACATTGATCTTAAGCAGAAATAGTGATTATTTTTCTAGCTCTTTTTAAAATTTTTGGTTTGGTAGACATTATAATAACATATCACAAGGATGGAAGACTATTCATACTTTTCGCAAGGGTATTTGCATGTAAGTGAATATAACAAACCCAACTGGAATTGGAACTCAACTCTCTGATTTCCAATTCCATACAGTAATCCATTACACTACCCACACATCCAAGCTTACAGCACTTGATATTACCAGGCAGTCACCCATTTCAATCATCAGACAAGAACCAGTTTTTCAATGTGAAATGGGTATAAACCTCAGCTTCTACTGGGGCCCATACATGTCCTAAAGTCATTTTGAAATAAGGCCGAAAGTAACAGGTGAGAGCTCTTGTAGTAATGATATCTGTCCTCATTACTTTTGTCACACTCACACACACACACACACACACACACAAGTGACCAAATTAGTTGTTTTATTCATATTTCAATATTTATTCTCATTGTTAAAGCACTGTGGGGTCAACTGGTTATTTTTTCCCAACAGAAGGATGCTGAGGATACCATGGATTGAACATGTGAGCAGGTTTTAAAGAAAATGGGAATAAAAATGGGAAACTTATACTTAACATCAGGAAGAAACAGTTGAAATTTATAGGGTACATAATGAGGAAAGAAGGCTTGAAAAATCTGATACTCACAGGACAGATTGAGGGACAGAGGAAAACAATGCACAACATGCTTAGTGAGCTTGACTAAATGGATGGCAGAATATGGTTTAGGAGAAATAACAAAAAGACAACATTTATTAAGACCTACAAAGGACAGGAAATTGTGGAGAGCCATGATCGCCTACTTCCTGAGGGAATATGGTACATAAAAAAGAATGTAGAACAAAACTTATTTTAGGCTTATACACTGGGTAAAGGCATGAATCTTATTGAATAGTTGAAGTCTTGCCACTATTCTCACAGAAGCAGAAAGTATTGAAATGATTTTCAAAAATACCAAATGATTTCAGGCAACATTTGTGGCTCCAGACATTCCCAAATGCCAAGGTGGGAATCTCAACCATTTATTTACTTTTACAAATAACAAACAATACCCTTATGATTTATTTACAAGGTTTGCATTCCTGGAAAATTTGGTAATTATGAAAACACCTCAAGAACTACTCCCACTCTCTCTCTCATACACACGCACAATTCCAATTTTTTTTCTCTTCCTCTTTGCTGTCTCCATTTCTTACACACCATCTTCTGTTACACACATTTGGTACTTGTAATTTTGTTCCTTTTAGGAATGACTAACAAAATAAATAAATACCTATCATTGATGTAGATTGCTTTTGTTTGTACAGAATATGTTTTTTGGGAAGTAATGGCTGATTTCTTTAAGTCAAAGAAAATCGACTACTTACACACTCAATAAACTTTTGAAAGGAATGATACTTGCAAGTTTATCTGAATAGTTATAGAAACAGACTGGAGATTAAAATGTTGAAAATCATAACTAAAATCTGGATCAATACTGATTCATTACAGTTAAAACAAAAAAGTGGTCATAAAACAGAATGAATAGCTTTTTACTGAAAGCTTCAGCAAAAATTCACAAATGCTGCTGAAGATGAAATTGATTCTCTAATCAAATGAAACACAAGCTCAAAACTTCCACCTACCAGCGGAAAATAACACAAGTAATGAAAATATAACAGGTGCATGTTGAAGCGCCAGTAATACGAGTAATCATGCAATAAATAATAGCAACAACTGAAACCTGAGAAAATTTGATATTGCAATTTTATAATTTTTTAATAAAAAAAACTGAATATTTCATATATTCTGATAAAAATTTTAAATACTGATTTAACCAGTAAAAAATTTGTATACATTTCACAAAATAAATAAAACCAGTATTTTCTTTATTTAAAAAAAAAAAAAAAAAAAAAAAAAAGATTGCTTGTGACAAGTGTGGTAATAAAATAAGCACATTCCATCTTCCCTCTTGCTTTTAACCATCCATTACTATAAAATAAAACGTTTTCAACACTAAAGCTGAATTAAAGCTTGATAAACTTCTATATGTTACTATATTACAAGTATTCTTTTTCTTCCCAAGCAAATTTGAAAATAGTTTTTAAAATTAAAAAATTAAACCAGCAATATTTAAACCATAAACTCATACGAGACAAAATTTTAAAATACTCAATATTTTTTTTCAATGCTTTATGATAATATTCTAATATCTACTTTTTATTTAAGCAATAGAGTATTTTTTTTTAAAATGGGAACTATTAAAATATTCACTTGAGCAATGCAACATTTTTTTTTATGATAAAATCTATATTTCTAGCAGTACCTATCAAAAATCACAAGCATACATATTTTTTCTTATATAGTAGATATAAGAAGTTACACCATTATTTGTAGTTAACTAAATATCTCCCTAGTATCAATTTAAACCTTTTTTCCCCCAAATGTCTAAACTACAATTATAAAATGCAATTTTGGAAAGTGAAAAATTTCATTGAAATATATTGGAAAATTTCCAAGTTTTCATCTGAAATGAAGAAAATACAAACTTTAAGCAAAATGGTCACAAGATATGGAAAAAAATGGTGTCAGTTTTAACTGATATTAGAAGAATATGGGTTAAAGAGACAGTAGTAAATAGAAAAAAATATAAAAATGTAATACTAGTTCCTTTTATAGATACTAATCTTCAAAATGCAATATACAGAGAGCGATGGGTAAATTGTCGCCATTTTATATTTTTAATTTTGTGCATACGTGGTGTTTATTTTCGATTTTGAAAACAGTATAGTAAGGTCAGTTGGACACCATCTGTAAGAAAAAGATCACCATGACACAATTCACTCTACCAGAAATTTGGAAATGTCATACTGTACTGCTTGGCATTTGTGCCAGAAGCTTGAGTACAAACATTTCAGAGTGTTTGGGTGTTAATATGAGGACAGTGCAGAGGTTTCAGAAAGAGTTGGATGAGTCTAATGGTGATTACAAAGGTATGGCAGCTCGGAAATCTCACTCTGTTCTGATAAGAAAAGAACTCCTGAATTTGCTGGTGAGGGTCTCAAACTCAATACAGAGGCCTACATCAAGTGTTTTGAGGCGATATTGCTGCCCTGGGTCAAGAGGGTGGCTGCAAGAAGAGCCCATGTCTGGCAATAGGATTCTACACTATGCTACACAAGCAGGAGAACCCAGTCATGGCTATCAGACAATTCCTGCGACCAAATCACCTTTTACATCTGGCAATGTAACTCACCAGACTGTAACCATCTTCATTATTATGTGTGAGGCACAGTTGAGTGAGAGACTGACAAAACTCCTTGTACAACCAAAGATGAACAGAAGGCAAGGATTATGGTAGCATTCACCAACTTAGAGGAGACTGTCCAGAAAAGTTGCAGGAGATTCCAGGTTGAAGCCAATAATGATTTTATTGAATAAATTTACTCTATTATTTAAAGATATATGTTGTGTAATTTGGTAACTATATCTGTTAAAATGAGATGTCAGTGTTATTTTCATTTTTGCGTAATTTAGATGACAATTTATCCATCGCAGCCTGTAGAATCTTATCTTTATTTTTCTGGTGATTCCAGATAACTATAGGCCACAAGATGGCATTTTGTAATAACATCAATTATAAACTAACTTTTCTTATGTAAAACAAAAATCAAATTAAATGCGATTGAAATTCAAATCAGTGACCATGCAAGAGAAAATATAGAGAGATCCCACTTAAAGTTATATAAGATTTTGTTGAACCATGAAATTTGAGGAAAAAAAAAATCTCAACTGTGTTATTTATGAGAGCAAATTCAGCTTTAAATGAAAAAAGCAGGTATTAATGTATGCAGGTATGAGAAAAAAAAAACATTGGTGAGGTCAGTATTTAGCAAACTGGTTTTGCAAGTCATTTTCACATAGTGTTCTATAAATCTGATCTTCAGTCAGTTTTGCCCAAAACACCAATTGATCTCAATGATATATCAGTAGTTATAACATTGAAATGGAAAGTCTGAGGTTCAATCTCCTTTAAAATTCAAATTAATAGACATTTTTCACATGGAAAAAAAAATTTAAGTTAAATATAAACACACAATTTTCAACAAACTCTTGCATCTCATCCCCCAAATTTCATAAAAGACAGAAAAAAAAAGTAAAATTTGCAAAGTTTTTCTTGATGTATCACAGTATGGACAAGGTCAAAAACACCTTTATTCCTTTAATTTTTAGTCATTTATGTAATCTGTCATATCACAGGTAGAATTAATTAAACAAATACATTAGAACTATCATTCATTCTATTACATAGTGGCAGCATATTCTGGTAATAGAGAAAACAATAGCATTTTACTGCTGACTGCATTTATATAGACAAAGTTCTGCTTTTTATATCAATGCCTGTTGACTTTACAGCTATACTAGATATGCACAAACAGCTATAACCATTATTTACATCTATGGTTCCCAAACTGGGGCACATACCCCACAAGGGGATTTGATTTTTTAAGGGGTGGGGGCATTTGAGAATAAGTTATTAACAGTGAATTTTTTTCAAGTGTGTCTGTGTGAATATGAATATGATTTAATACATATGGTGCATATACAGTATGCCTACATAAAAATATTTGTGTGTGTGTGTGTGTGTATATATATTATATATATATATATATATATCCCCAAGTATAGGATTGGTGTATACTGAATAAATTCCAATAACCAAAAAATACTATTCTTAAAAGAGTGCTCAATACAGAGCAGAGTAAATATAATTTATTTGAAAATTATAACATAAATATGTTATAAAATCACGAGAAAAAAAATAGCCATTTTGTTTCAAGACTTCTAGTATCTTATCAAGTCAATGGGGTTGAATGTAGAATCTTTCTACATTCAACACCATTAATTGATAAGACACCAGAAGTGTTGAAACAAAATGGCTATTTTTCTAGTGATTTTATAACATATTTATGTTATAATTTTTTAATAAATTATATCTGACTGAAACCAAATCAGTTGGGTTTCAATTTGGCTTGAGGCATTCGGTTGTCTAGTCACACTGAGGAGCTGTGATACAGTGAAACAGTACTGTCTGCAAATGACATAAAATATACATTATATATATATATATATATATATATATATATATATATATATATACACACACACACACACAAGTAACACAATATTTTTATAATTATTTTAAAATTCTAAAATTAAATG
Source organism: Acanthosepion lycidas (assembly GCA_963932145.1). Classification (NCBI taxonomy): domain Eukaryota; kingdom Metazoa; phylum Mollusca; class Cephalopoda; order Sepiida; family Sepiidae; genus Acanthosepion; species Acanthosepion lycidas. The sequence goes on along the minus strand of OZ010587.1, from coordinate 54,313,994 downwards.
ATAATATTATTGTATATATGGAGTCTCACATTCTTAAGGAAAGTTAAGTTAATGGCTTTTGAGCTTTCTCCACATAAATAGGAGTTCACTTTTTGAATAATAAGAATTATATGTTACAGGGGACAGTATCAGGATTTCAGAGATGCTTTGATAGGGCATGGCCAAAAAGAGGAAAAAAAAAATCAAGAAGAAAAGAAAAATTATCAGTGGTTAGGATTTAAGATAAATATTATTGATAGAATATGACTATTATATGCATCATGCATAAATATATACTTCAGACGTTGTTAAGCAACATTGAGCTAGTCAGTATCGAGGTGGGTGGCTGCTTGTAGATACCAGGTGCTGTAAGCTTGGAATTACAGGGGGTGTAATGGATAATAACTTGGAATTGTTAATCAGAAAGCCAAGTTCAAATTCCAGTTGGGTCCATTATATTCACATATATGCAAATACTCTTGGAAACAGGTATAAATCTGCCTCTTCTCTCCCCACTATGGATTAATTAGTAAGAATTGTATCACTAACACCATTATTATCTCCAAAAATAAAATTGTGTACAAAATATTTACATTTTGGCATTAGAGATTGATATGTTGCTAAACAAAAACAACCAACCAACATATACCAAGGAACTTTTAGCATATTATATATATATATATATATATATATATATATATATATATGCATTTTGGAGGCTAAGACACTAAATATTTGAACATTTTTCTTTTAAAAAATAAGGAAGCAAAATACATTTCAAAGGCTAAAACACAAAATATTCAATAGTTTTCTTTTAAACAATAATAAATGATGACTCTTAGCAGATATGTTCAAATGCTATTCCTCCAGCTATAGATCAAACAGCAGAGTAGACTACACTTACCCTAAGTGACAGCCAGTCTAGGAGAAAGAAAACTAAATTACAATCCCCATTACCTTGTCGGTGTCTTCAATTGAAGAAAAAGCTAGAGTAAACCCTTTTTCTTTATAACACTAGAAGCTTCACTCTGTACAAGGCCTAGGAGACACTCAAGGTAGAATGTTAGAGAGTAAGGGGTACAGTTTATACAGATGTGCAGAGAGTATAATGGTTAACCCTAGACTTGAACAGGTTAAGATTGTAGTGATGGAGAAAAACATCTTTTTAGGAGGTGGTTTCACAGAGCAGTGGTTTGTGGAAAGCTTCTGCTCAAGTGAGTAGAACTTACATCTCACCAATAGAATACAGATGGAATGAGGGTGGTTTGCTACAATTTGCATAGGATGGTGGGTCATAGCGGTGAAGGCCAGAACAAGTGGAACTAAGGAATGTAGTTCGTCCAAGCAGTTTCCATGGAAATGGTGATAAAACAGTGAGAGGCTTGCAACATTTTGCCTGTGAAAAAGGGGCTGAAACAATTTGTCACCCACAAGGATGTGGAGATACTTTTGGACTATATTGAAATTGAAAAGTCAGGACTGGGCAGCTCCTGTCCAAATATGGCAGCAGGACTCCATTTTATGCCTGATCTGGCTCTTGTAAAATGTAGGGGATAGCAAAAGGAGTCAGGTACTCACTAGAGTGGTACAGGAAACCAACAACCATTTTTCCTGTATCTTTAGCGATGGATCATATGTAAGAGTTCAACTTGAGATCTGGGTTGAGTTTGAGGCCCTAGAGTCACCCAAGGCAGCTGGATCCCTCAGGAAGCATCCATTCATTGTGACTGATGGTAGTTCAGGGTTCAATTGACAATGATAGAATGTATTAGGTTGGTGCAAAAATAATATCGTTTTTTGACGTTAAAAAATATGTCAAAAAACGATATTATTTTTGCACCAACCTAATAACTAGTTTGCAAAATTTCCAGAATTCATACCTGGGCCTGTAATACTACAATATAATTTGAGACAGACAGTTGCCAACTAAAATATTAAGGAAATGTACAAAAAGTTATTTTACTGTAGAAATACATTAATAATCAGGAAAAAAGGGATTTCAGTGGCCAGGAATTTATGAAAGCATTTATTGATAAAATAGGGTTAATATAAAAAAAAATATTTTCTCTAGAAATGTACTGAAGATCACACGAAAACAGAAATTAATGCAAGTTTTACTGATATAATAGTGCTAATGAGATACAAATTTAACATTTATCTAAATGTTTCTATCTTTTGTAAATATATTTGATTCCAGTTTAACATTTTCCAGTAGTGGATACCAATGTATGTTTTTCTTTTTATTTTCACTAGTTTTTATATCATATAGCAAATACCAGAATGCTGTTATCAGTTCATATCAGAAAAGACCGCACTGACTTATATATATGTATAAAGAAAATGGTTAATCTAACAGACTCTTGTTAACTTTTTTAATGCTTTTCTATTTTTTGCTTTCTAAATAAAAGGATAGGGGTTAATGTCAGCATTTTACAGCCAGCTCACACTTTTTAAAGTAAAAAAAAAAAAAAATACCACAAATAAAACCATAGCTTTTACACAAGCAACACTGTCATAAGCCGACCTGTAATGATGTCAAAATGGCCAGGGCTAGAGTAGTGATGAAGAAACATGCCTCCATAAGCAAGAGAGGAGGACAGAGGCCAATACATGCTTCGTGTGAGCGGGTTCTATAAGGTCGACACATAATAAGTGGCTAATAACAAGTATGACATTGCAAATTTTGCATGAGCTTGAAGTTAGAACAATACACACAGGGAAAAGTTTGGATTTCAAAATTCCAGCTGCGAGCCAAGAGACAAAGAGAGAGATTGTTAGGATGTGTGAAAAGGAATACAGACACACACACAAAGGACTGATATGACTAGAGAAAAAGGCAGAGGGAGTCTGGAATAGAAAAGAGTGAAAAAGTGAGAAAAAAGAGAGAAATCTTAGACAAAGAAAATGTTACAGAAAATCAGAGAAAGAGGGGAAATCAGAAACAAAGAGTGAGTCGGAAAGGGAGAGAGAGAGAGAAGGAGAGTCGGAAAGGGAGAGAGAGAGAGAAGGAGAGTCGGAAAGGGAGAGAGAGAGAGAAGGAGAGTCGGAAAGGGAGAGAGAGAGAGAAGGAGAGTCGGAAAGGGAGAGAGAGAGAGAAGGAGAGTCGGAAAGGGAGAGAGAGAGAGAAGGAGAGTCGGAAAGGGAGAGAGAGAGAGAAGGAGAGTCGGAAAGGGAGAGAGAGAGAGAAGGAGAGTCGGAAAGGGAGAGAGAGAGAGAAGGAGAGTCGGAAAGGGAGAGAGAGAGAGAAGGAGAGTCAGAAATGGAGAGAGAGAAGGAGAGTCAGAGAGAGAAGGAGAGTCAGAAATGGAGAAAGAGTCAGTGAAAGAAGAAAACAGAAAAACACAGAAAGGATAGTATAAACACTCAGTGAAAGAGAGAGAAAAAGAGGCAAAAAGTCGGTGAGAGAGACTGGGCAAAGAGTCGGTGAGAGAGACTGGGCAAAGAGTCGGTGAGAGAGACTGGGCAAAGAGTCGGTGAGAGAGACTGGGCAAAGAGTCGGTGAGAGAGACTGGGCAAAAAGTCGGTGAGAGAGAGAGCGATGGAGTAAAAAGTCGGGGAGAGAGAGAGCGATGGAGTAAAAAGTCGGGGAGAGAGAGAGCGATGGAGTAAAAAGTCGGGGAGAGAGAGAGCGATGGAGTAAAAAGTCGGGGAGAGAGAGAGCGATGGAGTAAAAAGTCGGGGAGAGAGAGCGATGGAGTAAAAAGTCGGGGAGAGAGAGAGATGTGGGAGAGAGAGAGATGTGGGAGAGAGAGAGATGTGGGAGAGAGAGACGGGAGGAAAGTCGGTGAGAGAGACGAGGGGGGGAAGTAGGTGAGAGAGATACACAGAGGGGAAGTAAGTGAGAGAGAGAGACGAGGTGGGGAAGTGAGAGAGAGAGACGAGGTGGGGAAGTGAGTGAGAGAGAGAGACGGGGGGAGAGTAAGTGAGAGAGAGAGACGGGGGGAGAGTAAGTGAGAGAGAGAGACGGGGGGGAAGTAAGTGAGAGAGAGAGACGGGGGGGAAGTAAGTGAGAGAGAGAGACGGGGGGGAAGTAAGTGAGAGAGAGAGACGGGGATGTAAGTGAGAGAGAGAGAGACGAGGGGGGAAGTAAGTGAGAGAGAGATGAGGTGGGGAAGTAGGTGAGAGAGAGGGGGGAAGTCGGTGAGGGGGGGAAGTCGGTGAGAGAGAAAGGGGGGAAGTCAGTGAGAGAGAGGGGGAAGTCGGTGAGAGAGAGAGACGAGGGGGGGAAGTCGGTGAGGGAGAGACGAGGAGGGGAAGTCGGTGAGGGAGAGACGAGGAGGGGGGGGAAGTCTGTGAGGGAGAGAGACGAGGGGGGGGAAGTCTGTGAGGGAGAGAGACGAGGGGGGGGGAGTCTGTGAGGGAGAGAGACGAGGGGGGGGAAGTCTGTGAGGGAGAGAGACGAGGGGGGGGAAGTCTGTGAGGGAGAGAGACGAGGGGGGAGAGTCTGTGAGGGAGAGAGACGAGGGGGGAGAGTCTGTGAGGGAGAGAGAATGTCAGTGAGAGAGAGAGACAGAGAAAGTGAAAAAAAAAAGGAAGAATGTGTCAGAAGATTTATTTTTTCCACTTTCAGTAAATCAGTGAAAGAGGAAAAATAAATCTTCAAGAGGCAAAGAATTCTTGCGGGAGAAGAGAGGAGAGTGATAAAGAAATCTTAGAGAGAGGCAAAGTAATCATAGAAAGTGAGTGGAAGACAGACTGAGAAAAATCACTGGTAAGGGAAATGAAAGCTTGGTAAGGTGTTTTTTGTTTGCTTTGTTTAAGGTATATAGGACAAAAAGAGAGAGAAAGGGAAGACATGATAGCTGGTTTAAAGTAAGAAAATAAAATAAAATAAAGAAACAAAGAAAGTAGGGAAAAAATTTTTTAAAAAGGTGTGGGGGAAAGTTTCATAAAGCATCAAATGTTATTTCTTTTCCTTTTTTTGTGTTGACAAATATAAAAAGAAAAAACAAAAAAATCTATTTTTTCTCCATTTACTAACGGCAAACTCTATTCATGTCCTGACCTCCAATCATCATTATAACAATACACTTTGATGCTGGAATTAATTTTTTAAAAGTGAAAATAAAAAAAAAAAAGGTGTAGGTGGAAGTGGGAGAAAAAAATTGAGTGTAAAGCTGTATTTTTTATTCTTGTGGGTCTTAGGTCACCCTGGCCATCTTATTGTTAGGGTCAATATGACTGATAATTCTGTACAAGCTGTTCTAGACAGTTTCTTTCAAAAAGTCAGTTAATTATTTCAGCTGAAGAAATATTTTAAACAATGAAGTAAATTGAAAAAAATAATACATTTTTATTTGAATGATTGTAGCAAAAATTAAGACTATTTAAAAATTTTCATTTACTTTTGGATTTTATCTCAAATTCAGAAGGCTTACAGACCCATCATGTTGAAACACCAATTACTGTACAATCATACCAGGTCAGTACTTAGATGGGTGACCACTTGGGAATACCAGATGCTGTAAGCGCTTGGGTATGTGGGTGGTGCAATGAATAATGTCTCAGAATTGTTAATTGGAAAGTAGAGTCCCAATTCCAGTTAGGTTCATTATATTTACTTATGTGCCAATTTCCTTTAGAGAGATATTAATCCACATTTTTCCCATCCCAGCTATGGGTTAATTAGTAAGATTTGTATCACTAAAATAGGTATGTTCATGAGATCCATAAATAAAATAGCATACCATGAATAAAAGAAGGCCTTAAACATGATGAAAATAATTTTTTTGTCATCTAAATATTAATGTTATTATCAAGAGGAAAAATCAAAGTATTTTTTGAATATTTTTTTACATTTTTTTAATAATTTCAAGCACGTCCAAAATTTTCATTAGAAATCTTGAATTTTTTTGCATCCGCAAAATTGACAGAAAATCAATCGTCAGCCACTTTTTAAAGTTTTGTTTACAAAAGTGAAAGGCTCCATTTAAAATTCATTTAATAAATCAATTATGATTTTTTTTTAAATTAATTTAAGAAAATTAGAAATTATAAAGTTTATTTAATATATTTTGAAACAAAAATTAGTTACTTTCTGCACTGAAAAAATGTTCTTTCAAATGAGAGAAAGTCTTCTTAACAGCGGTGTTGATTGACAAGTGACATCTTACATGAGGAAAGTTATAGTATGGAAGGTCATAAGTGACAGTTTACCTTCACGTGAATAACTTATTTACCTCATTATTTTTAAGTAGGCATAGCATGATAAAAACAGCCTTAAACATGATGAAAGCAGAATTTTTATTGTCAAAATGTTTATGTTACTATTAAGGGGGAAAGAACAAAGTAATTTTTTAATTATTTTTAAAAAATTTTCTGTCTTTAAACTTTCAGAAACTATTCAGGAATGATAGAAATTATTATAAATGTTTTTTTTAGTCATTTTTATATTATATATATATATATATATATATATATATATATATATATATTACCCCCCCACACACACATCAATAAATAATTTAATGAAAACTCTAGAAATTC
>OZ010587.1:54243009-54295509 GCA_963932145.1 Acanthosepion lycidas | reverse complement strand
TCATTTCACCCAAAGCAAGATGATAATGCCACTAAGAGGTTACTGGAAGTGGAAGAGAATAAGAAGACTTTAGTGAGGAAAAAAGACAATAAAAGAACAGGAATCGGGAAGACATGCAATTGTTGGTAGGAAAGCAAGAAATCAGAAAGGAGTTCCATAGGCGAGAAGCGTGATAAAAGAAACTATTGCAATAGAACTTATGGTTACATCTAGCTATTTTAACAGTAAAACAATAAAACCTAGTAGCCAATCTAATAGTACATGTAAATATATATAATAGAGACAGCGGGAAACTACATCACAGTGGTGGGAAAGTGACTGACGATGAAATGTCTGGTCAGAGCCGATAACATTGGTTTTTGCTGAGAATTGAGAAATATATGGCCAGAGCACCTGACCAGCATGGCAGCAATATTCAATGAACAGAAGAATCGTTGATTTATAAATGTGCAAGATGGATTCTGATGAGAAAAATTGCCTGGCATGACACAGTGAATCAACCTTCTTAGAAGATGACCTAGCAATTGATTCAATACAACTCCACTTCATGTCAGTAGAAAACGTGACCAAGAAGGTGAAAGAAGTTGCTCTCCAGCTTAGCACCAGCCATGCTGATGGAGGGAAAAATGAAAAAAAAAAAAAAAAAAAAAAAAGAATAAAAACAAAATTGCAGTATAGTATTCTGTTATTTATCTGAAATTGAATACACAAGTGAATATGGAATTTTAAGTTTAGCAAAATTACCAGCCAAATTCCCAAAAATGGTTCAGTAAGTAGAGCATGATAATTCAGATCAAAGGTTTTAGGTTCAATGTTCAGAGTTACCCTCACATGTGTAGAAGCAAAACACTTTATGAAAATTATATCTTGAAAAGATATAAGAAAAAAACTCCTTGCAATAGTATAAAATTTTCTTTTACTTTCATTGTAAGGTGGTTGATTGAATTTAAAATAAAGATGAACCATATCAATGAAGCTTTGTATGCCTATAGGCACATACTCTGGAAGCCTATAGACACATATTTATCAGTATCTGAAGAGATACAGAACTGTAAGATTATGCTTATATAAAAGTTTTGAGTACATGGATAATAAAAGAAATTATATGTCTGCACCCAGATATGAAGCCATTAGCTGAATTTGAATCTGAAATTTTCACTGTATAAAGTTTAACCTATATGATTAATATTTACCACTGAATATGTATTGACATAGGAGATTATGTAAAAAAAATGTTTCCAAGCATTTGTCTTGCATAACAAAATACTGCAGACTTATTAATGTATTTGTGTAAATAGGCGTGCTCTCTCTCTCTCATATATATATATATATATATATATATATATATATATATATATATATGGAATATAAGATGCACTAGTATATAATATGTGTCCTTACTTTGAAGACAGCTTTGCAGACTATCCAATGAAAATTGAAATATCAATTAGACAGCACATTGAAGAAATATAAAACGCACATCACCAATCAGTGTTAATACCGTTAACATTGGCATCTGCCTAATTGATATTTCAATTTTCATTGGATAGTCTGCAAAGCTGTCTTCAAAGTAAGGACACATCTTGTACACTAGTGCCTCTTATATTCCAAATATATATATATCACACAGACATCAATAATTATATATATGATAGCTGCAACTTGATTTATTCTCAAATATAAACAGTGCATATGTGACTTCTTAATCTCGCTAGGATATGTAAGACATATCCACACATCCAAAGAAATATATGTAGTGTAAAAAAAAAAATATTGGAGACAGTGTAATACACTAAATGATTTTGCTCTCTCTGACTTGCATAAATGGACTAAGCCAGATGTATGACATAATAGGTAAAGAGGTAATGAAGTTAGGACAGTATAATTATGCCAACCACAGAGCATGGACAAGATTTAGCAGTAACATGATAGTTGGGGAGAGATAAAAATCAATCAATTGCTCTAGTTTGCTTAATCAACAATAGTGAAGATCAACTAGGAACATGTGAACTACAAACAATCAGAAGCAGTCCATGAAAACTATTGCCACTCACAGATGATAGAAGAGCTGGAATTCAAGCAATTGACAAAAATGGTAACTATCCAACAAAGGGAAATATTGCTTAAAATCACATCCAAATCCAACACTGATGCTGCTAAACAAAGGAACAATCAACACGCTGTATGGCTCACACTGCATTCCATAAGATATTAAAGTCAGAAAACATCACCATTGGAAGATAGAAGTCTAGCCCTGTCTCATCCGATCAAACAAGTCACATTTGCAGCTCTTAAGCAGATAAATTCATAATCAGAGGGGATTGGTAGCAGCAATGGTAATATTAGCTGTTCCCTTATACAGATAATTTTCTTTTTTTACAACAATGTTCACCCTATACAAGACTGAAGAGCCGCTCAAGGTAGAGGGTTACAGAGTAAGAGGTACCATTTATGGGAATATGTAGGGAAGATAATGGTTAACCCTAGACTTAAACAGGTTAAGATTGTAAGGATCAGGGAAGCATCCTGTTAGGAATCAGTTACACAAAGCAGCAGTTTGTGGGAAGAAGCTGCTTGAGTGGAACTTACATCTCACCAATGGAATACAAAGGAAATGAGGGCGAACAACTACAATGTGCATAGCATAGTGGGTCTTTGCCATATTGAGGAAGGCTTCTTTCCTAACCTTTTGTTTGAAATAATGTGGCATATCAACATCTTGATTATATCATCATTTTCTCTTCCAGTTACATGTGCTATCTATTTTAGTTGTTACTACTGTTGAAAGTCCTTAAGTGATGTGGTTTCTGTTATTTAGTACAGTTCTTTATGATTCCATAGCACCAGTCCATGAGGTTCAAGGAGGGATGGCCCTTGTTAAGACTTACAAGCTTTGTTCAAAGCCATAGAAACTATAGATTCAGCCTATAAGCAGGGTGTTGGTGGCAACTCTGTAATGAGGTCAGGTGTGTTCTAGTCTTAAGGACTACAAAAAAGACTGGAATCTATTTTGATAGGTATAGACAGATCTTGTTGAAAACAATTTGCATTTCTTTATGCTTGCCTTGTTTCCAAGAACATAATACACCAATGCCAAGAAACTTGTTCCAGGAATATTTGGCTAAATTCCAGATATTCAATGGCCACTGCACTCACCAGATTTAAATTCTATTGAGCCTGTATGGAATATGTTGCAGCCTTAACTAAATTCCCTGTGCTGATAAAACCCCTTAATTATGGACAGCTCTGAAACAAGCTTGGATTGCAATGACTCCATCACCTCGTAAACTCCACGCCATCATGTTTTTTGGCACTTCAGTTTATATATAATGGTGGCCTGGTGAAATAATGGATAGCTGCTTGGATTAAGGAATCGGAGAGCCAAGTTCAAATTCCAGTCGAATCCATTACATTCACTTACATGCTAATATCCTTGGGAAAAGTATGAATCCTCTTCTCCCTCCAGCTATGAGTAAATAGCAGGAAAAAATGGGTTCTATAGCCTTGGATGGCAACTCGTCTAGATGAAAGATAACTCTGAATTCAAAACCTGCGGAGGGTTGTTCGGGGACCTTGTGTCACGTAGTGCACCAGGTCTCTGTATTTAGCCCTTCAAAAAGTGTGGATGGCCCTGCACAAAGGCTCTACCACTATAATCAAATCTCATGTACTGGTGTCAAGCTTTCAGTTCCTAGGAACTGATCTGCTTGTCCCTCATATGTCAAATTTGACAGGAGAGTTGAGTACACACACATATATATATATTATATATATATATTCAGATATAAATAAAAATATAACTGTAAAATATAATGAAAAATATGAATAAAGACAAAAGGAAAACTTTACCTCCATATTTTGTCCTCTGATGGACTTTATCAAGGCAAATGTAAGGATTTTATTTTGCAACAAATATTTATAAAATAAAATTAAAAATATCTAAGTTTTCAAAATTTTTAAATTTTAAGAATGCACATAAATATTCTTCAGGTTAACTGTGAAAGCCAAAGTGAACTAGAGAGTATACTAACTAACCTAAATAAATGAGAGTGAGTAAATGTTGTTAGTGCTGAATTTGTTTGTTTTTTTGTTTTTTATTCATTTGTTATTTATAAAGTAAGTAGAAGGCACGGTGGAGTATTGGTTATATGTTCGGATTGAGGAACTGAAGAGCAGAGTTCAAATTCCAGTCAAATCCATTACATTCACTTACGTGCTAATACCCTTCGGAAAGGTATGAATCCTCTTCCCCCCAGCTATGGGTAAATAGCAGAACAGAATGAGTTCCATAGCTTTGGATGGTAACTGGTCTACCGCAGAAAGAAATGCCAATTACTGTGGGAAAAAATCTGCGTCATCAGTCATGTATCAAAAGATACATAATCGCCTGAGCGTGTATCACACATAGCACATAATTGACTGAATGTAAGTATTATTTATTATTTTATTTTAATTAGGTGAATTATTTATTTTAAAAACTTGTTTTGATTTAAACATTATCTTTTCATTTAAAAATAATTATGGTTATGTATATTGTCTTGGGAAAGGACTATATCTTTCAGGAAAGGAAATATTTTGAAAAATCTGGGGCACAGATTTTAAAATTTTGAAAATTTAACTATATTTTTTTTACTTCTGTTTATAAATATTTGCTCCAAAATAAAATCCTTATATTTGCCTTGATGAAATGCTTCAGTAAAAAAAAGGTTTCCCTTTATCTTTAAATCTGTTGAGTGATATACATATAAGCACTTTTATGGTTTCTGCTATCATCTCTAATATAGATCCCCATGCAGACCTGATAGTATCCCTGCAATAGTCCTTAAAAAATGTGCTCCTGAACAGGCTCCTGTTCTCTCTAAACTGTATAGTAAATGCCGCTTGTTTTCCGACCTGTTAGAAATCCTTTTCTGGTTTTTAGGAACTGCAATGAACCACCTAACCCATCTAAATATTTGCCTATTAGCCTTTTACTTCCTTTTGGAAAACTACTAGAGGCTCTAATCAATGCTGTATTAGTTAAGCATCTCACATCGCAGGGCCTTTATTTCAGACAAGCGATATAGCTTTTGTTTCTCTAGGTCAATTGTTGATATACTGATGATAAATGCAGAAAGAGTCTACAAAGCTCAAGATAAGAATGGTGAAGCTCATGCTGCTGATTTGGACATATCAAAAGTTCAACAGGATCTGGCATACAGATTTTCTCCACAAGTTGAAAAGTTACAATATCTCCAGCCATATTTTTAAACTGATAGTATTTCTTATCAAATCGTGAAATGTAAGTTGTACTGAAAAGCCATTCTTCTAGATCATTTTATAGTAATGTAGCTGTCCCCCAGGGCTCTCTATCCTTGGTCCTAATTTGTTTTTAATTTCCATTAGTGACCTTCCCACTGGCATCAGCTCTCTCAACTTGGTATCTATGCTGATGACACAACCATTTACTCTTATCTTGATAGTAATGCTGATGAGGTCAATAAGGTCAAATTGGCAGCTTTTTTAAGCTTTTCACCCCAATGAGGACACAAGGGGTTACAGAAGAGCAAGATCAGATAGGAATGATAGAGGAAAGGATGAGGAGAAGGATAGTGGATAGATCAAGGCAACTGGAGATGTCGATTGACATTACATTTGAATAGTTAGAGATTATAGCTCTCAGGGAAACTGGAATAGGGAAGGAAATTCTGTCTTTTGTTAACTGAAGCAAAGAATGGCTTGTCAGTTTTAATGCCTCCAAAACAAAACTGCTCTCTATTAATCATCTAAGAGACTCCTAGGTTAGCTGCTAAGAAATTTGGTTCACTGTGTTGTGCTAGACAATTTTTCTCTCCAGAATCTATCATACATACAAGTCTACTATTCACCATGCTTAAAATATTGCTGCCATATAAGGTCAAGAGCTCCTGCTATATATCTAGAGATCTTTGATAAAATCCAAAGAAGAATCAAAAATATTACTGATCCTGATCTGGCATCTCAGCTCCAGTCACTTTCGCACCACTGTAGGTTGCCTCTGTGCCTTTTCTATAAATACTTTCATAATAACTTTTCAGGTGAGCTCTTCACTATAGCACCTAGACTTTATGAATTTAAACGCAGCACTAGACTGACGATGAGGTTTCATTAATTTATAGCTGGCTAGATGTAATCGTAAGTTCTATGCTAACAGTTTTTCTTGCATTTCCCGCTTGTAGAAGTCTTTTCTGGCTCCATGCTTTCTAGTCAGCTTTAATGTTCAAAAATTTAAATGCAATGTCAGTTGCTATCTACTGTCCTCCTGATTACTCTTTTTGTTAACGATCCTTAGTAATGTTTCAGTTTTCTAATTCTTCCACACCCAATAACCCTTTGTGTCTTAGTGGCTTTACTGACTTGCTTGGGATGAACTTGCTAAAATATATGTATATATCAGCATGAAGCTAACAAATGAAACATTCTATTGGTGCTGATTAAAGCTTTTCAGTTTGTTTCATTTATGCAATGTACATTTGGCCAAGTAAACAGGCAGAAATTATCATTGCCCCAGGATAAAACAGATACAATTATATGAGAGTGCAAGTGCAACTTACATACATGATTTTCTTGTTTTTACTCTTATTTTTGATTTTTGAACTGCTTAAGCCACAATCATGGAGTTACTTAAGATTTAGTTAAATATGTGTACAAATATATATATATATATATATATATATATATATATATATATATATATATATTCTGAACTTTTTTTTCTATTACCTTCACAACACTCAATAACTTTAAAACATCTTGTTTCTCTTTTGAAGTTATATCTTTTTTATGACCCATGAGAATCTCTGTGTGCCTTGAATTAAATCAAATACTATATGTGTAGGGTAGAGTAAGGGATATCAGCTCAGAATGAGAAATTGAAGAGATGAGTTCCAATTCCAGTCGAGTTTGTTGCATTCACATACACACAAATACTCTTGAGAAAGGTATGAATCCATATCATCTCCACCCCGCTGCAATTATACATATATTATATATATATATATATATATATATATATATATATATATATATGTGTGTGTGTGTGTGTGTATTATATATATAAAATTGTGTATTTGGGCAACAATCCCTTATTTATACAAGTTCCATTAAAGAAAACTGATAAGATATTGCCAAGTGTTTTCTTTTCTGTACACAAATTGCATAAAAACTGGCCAAATGTTGTATATATCTGAATGCTTTCAGCTATTCTATAAGTCATTATCAAGGATCTTTTTATTTTATTTTTAATTGAATGTAGATTCTTATATATGTGACTTGATAGAGATTGCAATGTCTTTTTGTTTTTTTTTTATTTTATTTTCTCCCAAAATAACAAATGACCCTGTTTAGACAGTTTTTATACACTTCATGTCCAGAAAAGAAAACATTTGTATGAAAACAAGAAAAATGAAATAAAAAGCTTAATTGCAGTACCTTGTCAGTCGTCTTTAATGAAATTTGTGTGTGTATATTACACACACATGCACATTATATATATATATATATATATATATATGTGTATGAATAAAAAGACAAGAGGAAAAACTATTCTTAGCTGACATATTTCATCCTCTGCAAGTCAATCAGAGGATGAAATGCATCGTCTAAGAATAGTTTTTCCTCATCTTTTTATTCATTTTGTTCCTTCACAGATACACTTTCTGAAAAATAATGTATGTGTGTGTGTGTCTGCATACACATGCATACTAAGTTAGTTTAAAATTATAAACCATTATTCCTATTTGTTGTAGTATATTCAAACCTTCAATTCCACCCTATAAATAGAGAAAGTATATATGACAGGTAAAGTTGGAAAGAAGCAAGTAAGACATATGTACTGATATCTACATGTATATGTCAGGTTTTCTTATTTTGATATTTGAAGCCAGTTTAAAAATATAACATCTCAGTTTCAGACTCTTGATGCATAAGCAGTAAAGGATAATTAAAAAATAAGTAAAATCCTATTTGGGAACTGATTCTATCTACACATCATATCTCTTCAGAAAATAGGTAATCATGACTCTCCACGGCTTCCTGCTTTTGTTGCTTTCAACAATACTGTCTCCTTTATGAGTCTTGTTACTTTATCACCTATTTGCACAAGTTTGTCAGATTGGATACTCTTTGTTTTCATCTGCTTTCCTTGACTTTGATATGACCCATGAAATATTAAATTCTCTAAGCCTTCTTTCCTCATTAAAAAAATTCAAACTGTTTCTTTTTCTGATTGTTATGAGCAGTTTCTTTGTAAATCTTACTTATACTCTTTAGAAATTCCTAATTTTTCACATGCTCTGTCAATGGTAATTTTTAACATTCATCAATAAAGCTACATCACTTCAAGTCTTTCTTTCATTCAGATGAAATTGTCCAGATTTTATAGTCATATAAAAAGGTACACATTACCCAAGATAAACTTACTTTTGGGTTCTACTAAAACATTATAAAATACTGTATTTTTAAAAAAATTATATTTTGTACAAGAAGTTGCCTATTATGAGAGAGAAATATGTAGACCGATTTTTCATTTTTGTTAAATGACATGTCTCTTCAGGATGTAGGGTGATCATAACTCCACATATCACTTCATTGCATTCTTAAGATACAAGAATGGTTTTCTGTTGTCATCTCCAGAGTTTTGAATTTAGAGTTATTCTTTCCTTTGAGTGGCTGTGAACCATGGTTAGAAAGTCCATTCTATTATTTAACCCATAGCTGGATGGGGTCAGAAAAGATAAATTAATACATTTCCAAAGAGCATTTGTGTGAAAGTGAATGCAATAGACTAGCTCAGAATGCACAATTTTCATTCATGGTTGACAAAATATATCAAGGACAAGGACAGGAAAAGACAGGAGCATGACAAGACTTATAGAGGATACAAATCCATTTTTTAACTATTGATCATTACAACACAAGCCCTCTAACTCATTATAGCCATACAGGCACGACGTGTACAGCAGTGAAAGCGGTAGTGGTGTACCTAGAACATGATAACCTGACGGAGCCCATCCCTCTTCGTTGGCTTTTCCTTCTCCTAGATTAGTTACCATTTCAAAGCAGAAGATAAAGTTAACTTGGCTACTTAACCAATATATGGTGAGGAGCAGAAATGGATTTGTACTCTTACCAAGGGCATTTGTACAATAATAACTGGAACAAACTCAGCCAGAATTAGAACTCGATTCAGTGATTTCTCTTTCAGAGTCATTATCCATTACACTACATGCACACCCATTACACAACTACTAATGCAGAATAATACTATTAGAAATTGAAAAATCCGTTAACATACTAAGCTAGGATATGTTGAGATCACATTAATAAGACTAATTAACTATATATATATATATATATATATATATATATATATATATATATATATATATATATATATAGATAGATAAGGTTCAGCATCACTTGAAAATGAAACTGAACTTCAAATTTTAAGTTTAATTTAAAATTTGTTTTGGTTTTGAAACATAGTAATTTCTGTGCCGCAACAAATATATATTTTTAAATAATTATAATATTATGCTCTACTGTGTATCGAGCACTGTTTTTAAAAATAAATGCTAAAGAACTCTGGATTATAAATCTTTTTATTTTGAATATATATATATATATATATATATATATATATATATATATATAGTTGCCTAACAATCACAGTAGTTTGGAACTCAAAGAATCATTTGATTTTCATCTCTTTTTGTGTAGTGTCACTAGGTAGGATATTATTTGCTCTGTCTTGCTCAAACGCTTTAAATAGGTGTTTGATTTTTTTTTTCTCGATATACGATTCCTTTTCCCTTTTTGTTTTACTGTTTTTTACTTAGCAGGTTTGGTGCTGGTTTTACCAAAACTTTGGTTTGTTTATATATATATATATATATATATATATATATATATATATATATATATAGAGAGAGAGAGAGAGAGAGAGAGAGAGAGAGAAGAATCGCTTGATTAGTGTAGTAAAACATTCTTCATTTTAATCATAGTAATTGACAACAGATTTTTTTTTTTATAGCTACCCCAGTTAATTAAAATGACTATTTTTTTTTGTCAATTTTGTTTATATTTGATTAATGCGTTTTCGATTAATCCATATCTTTTAATGTACACATTAGCCACACTAATCTAGGGATTCCTCTGTGTGTGTGTGTATATATATATATATATATAAACACACTAGTGGGGATACCCGGCATTGCCCAAAAGATCTGAATAATACTTCATTATTGACAATTTATTCAAATTTTTCAGCAATCTTATAGAAAATAATTGTTTATTCAATCTTTAATAAATAAACTTCATTGTTTTTTGTTTTTTTGGTTTGTTACAAAATAACTAAATTTAGGAAAATACCATACTCAGACGGTGAGGGTCTTAGGGGGCTGAGCATGCCCATATTTTTATTCAAAAAGACACTTTAATTTAAATAAAATATAGTTAAATTCATAAAACAAATATTCAACACAACTTATGTTGACTGTAACTCATGTCTGTCTCTCCTAACTTATTTAACTAAATTATTTTTTCTTTTCAAATGCAAATATAACTTGAAATGTAAACATAATCGATTTTCAAAACTGAATTCTCAATGTATCTTGTTTCTACTCTCTTTCAAAATACTAATTAAATTCATTTACGGAGAAATGTTTGCTTCTTTAATGTAATATTTAAAAGTAAATCTTTATTTACTTAAAAAAAATATAAATTAACCTCCAGTAAATAATTATTTTTCGAAAAAGTAAGGCTTGCTATATTCTTTGCTTTAAAAAAATGATTACTATATTTTATTGTAAATTATTGTAATTTTTTTTAGTTTTAACCAGACACACACAAATAATAAATAAATATTAAAGTTTCTGTCAAATAATTGTATTTAATATTCCTCTTCTTTTAAATTTACTTAGTTGTTTTAATATTTATTTTTTTAAAGGTACATTTTTACTATAGATGTGAAAATAAAATAAAGAGATCAGAAATTTTAAAAATACATACATGTATAGCATTTAAAAAATATCAGCAGAATTAAGAAGTAAAAACCAACAGTAATAATAATCAGGAATAATTATTATTGCCGTTCATTTTTACATTTTAATTCTGAGAATTTCAAATGCATTCTAATGCATTTTAATTTTAAAATATCTTCATAAATATAAATCATATCATGATAATTTTTTACAAAAAGCTGGCTTGAGTGATAAGGAGTCTGTATATATATTTATTTTGTCATTAATAATTGTAGTTTTTTAGTTTTAACCAGACACACATACAAGCACACACATTAACAACTGCCTTTTATATGTATTTGAAGGCTGCTACTGCTATAATACTAAACTCTTTGTAATGAATAGAGCACTCTGGCAGCTGATAATACTTATATCACATATATAATGTGTTAAAAATTCCCTTTCTTCGTAGTGTGTCAAATCAGTAGAGTTTTGATCCCAGCTTGAAGTAACTGCTTGTCTAGCCACACTGAAGGTGTGATACAGCAAATCAGTCTGTCTGTGGATGATTATATATATATATATATATATATAGATAGATAGATAGATAGATATGTGTGTGTGTGTGACTGTGAGAGAGATCTACAATATACTGATATCATCTGAATCCTCTCAGCAATATTAGCTTATGTGAATACTGTCTGATGAACTGAATTCAAAATTATTTTGTAAAGTTACTGATTTATTATAAATGAAAATATTTGGATATTAACAAAAAACAAGATCTTTGTATCAAGCCAGAGCAATTCCTTCTCTGATATACCTTTAAATTCCAGCAGAACCTGTTAGTATCAATATGAAAATGGTTAGTAGTAATCCATACATAATAACTCAATGATTAGATACTATAATAAATCAAGACCTAAACATGTTGTCGGTAAGGATGCTGGTAAAAAGGTTAAAAGTTGTAATCCATAAGAACATCTCTAAAAACATTTTCATCACTGGAAATACCACATTCTTGAAAGTCAACACATAAACTTTAACCAATCCCAAACTCAAAAATAACGATAATGAAAATGTTTGAAATGAAAATGTTTACAATCCATTAAACTTAAATGCTATAACCAATTCAACTGAAGGAAAGAAATTTGTGACTTTCAAACAGTTTGGACAGTTTTTAGGTTAGAAAGCTGGAGGATGTCAAAGAGAAATAATAACCTTTTCATAAAAAAGAAAGAGAAAATGGGTCAATATAACCAAGCATAAGAAAACATAGTGAAACAACTGAACTCTCAGGGATTGAAATATTTAAAAAAAAAAAAAAATTGTTGGGTGGGGATATGTTAGCATTTGATACAAAAGAAAGGTAATATATGCTAGATACAAGGGGACATCAAAAAGTAATGCAATTTGTTTTATTATATAAGAAATAAAGAACATAATTTGGTTTCTACGCTGATGGCACAGACATTTACTTTTGTCTTGATAGTAAATTTGATCAGACTGAAAAAGTCAAATTAGCAGCTAATCTAAAAACTAACAAAAAAAAAAAAAAAAAAAAAAAAAAAACTACAGTCTGTTATTAACTGGAGCAAAGGACAGCTTGTTAATTTTAACACCTCCAAAACAAAACTGCTCTCTATTAATCATCTGTTGACCGCTTTCTGCTTTCCATCAGCATGGCTGATGCTGACCTCCAGGAGAGTGACTCATTACACATTCTCGGGCTAACATTTTCAGTTGACATGAAGTGGAAAGGCTATATTGAATCCATTGCAAGGCCTGCTACTAAAAAAGTCAGTTCATTGTGCTGTGCTAGACAATTTTTCTCTCCAGAATTTATTTTATATATATATATATATATATATATATATATATATATATGTGTGTGTGTGTCTATTATTCATCCAAGCTTTGAATATTGCTGCCACATATGGTCCAGTGCTCCTGCTTCATATTTAGAGATTTTTGATAAAATATAAAGAAGAATCAGCAATATTATTTGTCTTGACCTGGCATCTCAGCCTCAGTCAATTTCCTATCGCTGTAAAATTGCTTCTTTGTGCCTTTTCTATAAATACTTTCATGGTAATTGTTTGGATGAGTTCTTTGCTTTGGTACCTAGACATTATGAATTTAAGTACGAGATTAGCAACAAGTTCCCATCACTTTATAGTTGAAATGTCTAGATGTAACCATAAATTCTATGCTAACATTTTCTTTTCTCACACTTATCACTTGTTGATCTCTCTTCTGGTTTTTTGCTTTCCAGACAAGTTTGATCTTCAAAAATTTAAATGCAATGACAATCATTATCTACTGGCTTTCTGATTACTCTTCTATTATTCTCACTCCTCAGTAAGGCTTCTGTTTTCTAATTCTCTAATACCTAGTAACTCTTGTCTCTTAGAGGCTTTATTGCCTTACATGGGTGAATTCAATAAAAAAAAAAAATAAAAATAAAAATAAAAACAACATATTCCACATCAAGATATAGCTATACATCACAGGTTAACATTCTAACTTCTCTTGGTGGTTATAAAGAAGTGAAAACTACTACAGTGTAACCTGGATATAAGAGAGTTGTCGGGACCAGAGACGAGGTCTCTTATATCCGGGTTTCTCTTATATCCGGGTTTTGTCTATTGTGTTTACATTAACACAGGCTCTAATTTGGGACCAGAGAAAATCTCTCTCATATCCGGGTTTCTCTTATATCCGGGTTACACTGTATAATGAACTGGCAACATTAGCCAATAAGTTGCAAGAGGTTACTGTGAGTGAAAGAGAATGAAAAGACTTTAGTGAGAAAGAAAGAACAATAAAAAAAATATGATTCAGGAAGACAGAAGATGACAGCTGGTGTTGCATTTAAATTTTTAAGGTTAAGTGGCACGGAAGCAAGAAACTGGAAGAGAGTATCACAGATGAGAAGTGCAAGGAAAGAAATTATTAGAATAGAACATGAGTTCAACAGTAAAATGGTAGGACCTAATTGCCAATCTAGTAGTACACATAAATTCATGCAATTGTGGTGCCAAAAAAGAGAACTCATTAGAACAATTACCATGAAAATATTTATAAAAAAGAGAGAAAGAAGTCATATCAGAGTGGAGAGAAAATGACTGACATTAAACTGTCGAGACAGGATCAATTACATTACATTGTCCTCTTGGTTCTTGTCAACAATTTTGAGATATATAACAGGAGTACCAGACGAGATATGCACAGACAAATGGTAGATTTATAAATGTGCAAGATGGATCCTGGCAAGAAAAATTGTCTTCCATGATACAGTGAACCAACTTTCCTAACAGTAGACTTAGCAATTGATTCAATATAATCACTCCATTTCATATCAGTAGAAACCATGAACCCAAGAAGACACAAAGAGTTGCTCTCCTGGAGACTAACATCAGCTATGCTGATGGAAGGTAGAAAAGGTTCTCTATGGTGATTAAATGAAAGTTTTGTTTGGAGGTGTTAAAATTTACAAGCCATTCCTCGCCCCAGCTACTTTCCATTAGTATATCTATTACTATCTATCTATAGCCATCAGTATATCTATTACGATGTAACACCTTAACAAAGTGGAAGACTAGAATAATACAAATAGATAAACTACAGAAGTAAGTTAAACATGAAAAAACATTTTCTTTTTTTAATCATTTCACCCCAAGCAAGGTGATAATTCCACTAAGATGCAAAGGATAACTTGGAGTGGAAGAGAGTGAGAAAACTTTAGTGAAGAGAAAAGATAAAATACAAGTAAACATACATAAGTAATACTAAACAAGCAGTAAATAAACACAAATTGTCTCACACAGAAATTTATGCATAAAAAAGAAGGCAACAGGATATGTGAAGGGGATGTATAAAAAGAAGGTTTTGTTTTTATCATCCCTAAGATGGACATAATACAGCTCTATGGGATCTCTTTGGTTCCTCTTTAGATCATATTGGACTTGTGTATGGGGAGCAAAGCAACAACTGTACAGTCATCTGTGGTAAGCCAAGCAGCAACTGACTTGTCACCAACAGGCTGCCTCCCAAAAGCCCCTTAAGACATTAGTGAATTTGCTCATGTCAAAGAGAGATGATTTCTTCTACAAAAGGTTTGGCTTGGTTTGGTGCTTCTCATATTTCACTATATATATGACAAACACCTTCAGAGGACAATACGAAAACCAGAATATTGTGTCTATAACAATGAAGATGAGAACACAAGTTCAAATAAATCAATGTATAATAATAACAATAATAATAATAATAATAGAAAAAATAATTTTTGACACCAACTGCTGTAATTTAGAATTACATAAAATAAAGCTTTACTCACAATTATCATAATCTTCTATATACTGTGACATGAGCAATCATGGCTCTTTGCTATCAACTCCACTCCCACAAGCTGCTCAAGTAGATAACCCTCCTTTATCCCTTTTGCCTTCAATATGTCTTGTGTATATCAAATTCTCCAAGCCCTTCTTCATTACATGCCCAAGAAATTTCAGCTATCTCTTTCTGATTCCAAGTATTTTTGTCTCCATTTTCTTTAGGACTTTTTTGTTGATTACAATCTTCATCATAGAATTCTTAGCATCCTTCTGTAGAAAAATTTTTGTTGCCTCCAATTTTCCCTTCATCTGTGAGGAGATTGTCCAGCATTCACTGCCATACAAGAGGATTTATATTACAAAACAGTTTGGCATGCTTTTCTTTGGTTCTAATGAAACTTTCTTGTTCCTTAGTACTTTGTTTAGCATTTGGTGTGCACCTTGAGCTATTCTAATCTTAAGTTGAATTCTAGCATTGCATTTTCGATCCTCTGTTAAAACACTTCCCAGATATTTAAACTAAAGTACCCAATTGAATGAATATCTCCAGTTCGTAATAGAAGTTTTCAGAAAGCAACATGGCTACCTATAGTATGATTATTTTCTTGCAGTGTTACAAATACGTTTTTTTTTTTTTTTTTTTCAGTTTCATTATATTTAACTGTAATCAGAATCCATGTTTGGTTTTTATACAAATACTATACCTGTATGTATTGTAACATTTTAATCAAAACATGGCCTTGTTGGTAGAGACTGATAGCATACTGAATTTTCCTTCTCACACTCATAGTTATGTCACTGATGATGTACCCTCTCCCCCCAGGTATCACACCCAGTGTAAAAGTAGTGTTACTACGTTCAGGGTATATATATATATATATATATAGGGAAGAGGTTATAGCAGTTCCAACGAGATAAAAGTGTGTATATTAAGAAGAAGATTGAAACCACAAACGTTAAGCTGTGTTATGAAATGTAAAGGGATATCATGATTATGCTTTGATTCCTTTCCCAAGCTTCCCCATTTTATAGATGTTATATGCAAATTAAATAGCCTGTATTCCAAAATCTGAAAAAGTCTGAAAACTGAAACACTTCCAGTCCCAAGAATTTCGGATAAAGGATTCTCCTGCATATGTATTACTCAGAAGTTAGGGACAAAGTAAATTTGTTTATTGTATTAAAATATAAAAACCCAAACCCAAACCTGTGGGGGAGGGGGGGACATAAATATCTCATTTTTAAAATCACTAAAGTTTAAACTAGCCGTAAGCATTAGAGATACAACAACATTTACTTTTTTGTCTTATAAAAACAAAAACATTTTTCAAAAATGAAATCAAAACTTCTGTCCTACCTATCAACCCAAATACTCACCTGTCTACATTTCAAATAACAAATAGGTGGGCATATTTATTCACAACCACTTTGTCATCTTTATTTTAATCAAGGAAATAGCCAAGTATATAAACAATGCATCAATCTGTTTTTACTATGCATGGTCCAGGTATTAGCATAACTTGATTTAAACACTTGAGAATAATCCAAAACAACAAGCTGTGAAGTGTTAGATAAAAAGTTAATGACACCCATAACAATTTAGTTTAAGTAATAGGAAACTGAATCCAGAGCCAGTAACTTTGATATTCCTACAAAAGAGACATAAATATCAGGACTTATTTTAAAACCCTTTCAGTTTTTAACACTGCGTTAGTCACCTTGGCATTTCCAAAAATGGATAGTCCTCTGCCTCGCATGACAACTGAGCTACAACTATGCCACATTGCGTGTTACACACCCTCATTGAGTCAGGAGAGTAGTGAGCAAAATAAAAGAAACAAGTTACCATCTAGAAATTACAAGTACTTAAAAAATTTTAGGGTAACAAAACAACCTATGTAATGAGCACAGGGTTAAAAAAGAAAAAGAAAAGAAAACCCATAAGACCATTCACTGAAGAAGAAATATATTAGGTTGGTGCAAAAATAATGACGGTTTTCGACGTATTTTTTTTAACGTCAAAAACCGTCATTATTTTTGCACCAACCTAATAATCCCCAACAATCACAAACAGAATGCCACATCTGAAACGCTATTGTTAACATGAGGCATGCATAAGGATAGCCTTACAATATTTTATTCATAAGTGAGTATTTTATAGAAAATTAACAAAATATAATCAAGGATATATGTGAAGTCAAAATGAAAGGGAAAACACTTGAAGTAGAATGGTGCATGATAAACAGGAAGAAAGAAAAACATACAGAAATTGCAGTGTATGGAGGAGAAACTGGACATTTATAGAATTCAAGAAAGTGAGTGGAGTAATAAACAAAAGAAATCCACTTAAAACTGTCAGCAGCTGATCATTCCCTTTTGAAAAATGTAAAAAAGAACTATAGACCTTGGGAGAATCCAAGGGAAAGAAATGTCCATTTTGAAAATCACACAGCATGAAACAGGCTGTTAACAGGTAAATAATAAAAAAAAAAAATCATACTTTTATGCGAATTAAAAAGCTCTTTTAAAAGTATTTGAAATAGAGCAATCTTATATACATTACAGGACTAAACATAAATACATATGCATATATGTATTAATGTATGTTTGGGCAGGGACTTTTCTTTTAAACATCTTTCATTAAATCTGACAGACTAAGAAAATTTTATTAATTTTTTTATGTAGTTTTTCCAGTGTCCTTTCATTTTTCTGTTTGGTGGGAGTAAGAGAGTACAAAAACTATCCATCGACCCAAGCTCTTACGCCCATATATATATATATATATATATATATATTATAAATTGATTTATTTAAAATATGTTTTTTTTTTTCGATACACAGTTCTAACCATGTTTCAAACATGGTTAGAACTGTGTAGCGAAAAAAAACATATTTTAAATAAATCAATTTATAATATTAATGAATGCTCTGTAAATTTACATTGAGCACTATTTTGTAAAAATAAAAATATCTATAAGAACACCGGATTATATATCTTACTGTTCTTTCTTTTTATATATATATATATATATATATATATATATATATATATATGTGTGTGTGTGTGTATCTTGTACAAGTTCCATTAAAAAACTGACAATCTACTGTGGTTAAGTTTTGTTTTTTTTTTAATTTTTCTTGTGTGTGTGTTTATATATTATATATATATATATTATAAAGATGTTACAAACAGACAAACAAGTACTCATGACAAAATCTAACATCTTTATAATAAATAACTATTGATCTACTGTTGGTATTGAGCCCTCTTTTAAATTAATGCTATGCATGTTTGAATTTATATTCTTTTCATTGTTGTTACCTTTAAACACTATATATCAGAAATATGAAATGGTAAAGTCTGACAATTATTTTAATATATTTTATTTTTATACGTTGCTTATATAGACAGAAATGTTTGAGTAAATGCTCTGTTTATAATAAACAGAATTAACAACACTTACTAACCTGAATGTCCGAGAAATTTTTATAGAAAATATACATCCTCCATCCATTTCATAGTGTGTGGCATCATTTGTTTACATTTAGATATGCTTTGAGCAGATATGAACGGTCAATGGAAATCATGAAAGATTGTAATTTAAAAGCAGTAAAATTGACCTTGCTAACCAGATACTCCTCTGTAGCTAAACTGGTATAGCATGTCAGGCTATGTGATGGTTCGGTATAGGATACAGGTTCGATTCCTGTTGGAGGATGCATAATTTCTATGAAAATTTCTTGGACATTCAAGCCGGTAAATGTTGTTAATACTGTTTATTATAAACAGTGCATTTACTTAAATATTTGTGTCTATATAAATAGATGTATAATAATATATATATATATATATATATATATATATATATGGAAATTTCTCAGCGTAAAACTGTAGAAAAGACAATATTTATAAATATAAATGACAATAGGGAAACTGTAGTTATTGCTGACGCATTTCGTCCAATGTGGACTTTCTCAAAGCAAAAAACGAAATGAATTTAATTAAAGAAAGTAACTAATAATGACAAAAAAACAGAATGTTCTTAGCAACTGGAGGAATGTAGAGAACGCCATTTTCATATTGTTAACTGAAAATAACGTCAGTTATTGTCACGTGTAGAGAATATTGTCATTATAGCTGTGTTGACGGATTCAACCATTTTCTTTTGATTTTACGATATAGTTGTGTACGTTTGTTTGGGAGAGCAGTAATTTTGTTAAGAAAGGTGAAATAGGGAAAAAGCCTGAGCGTAGATTAATATTTGGGTAATATTCTATGATTAAGAATGTAGCATACAGCCTTTTTTAACATGGTGGTAAGCAACCCTGGTTTTACTTGGTCTTATATTTAAACAAAACTGCTCTTCAATTGTATGAGAACCTTTTATGCATGGCTGATGTGTGGCAGACGTGATGAGACAGAACCTGGGACGAGCACAACTGGTTGCGACTTGCCTTGTCCTCGCCAAAAAAGAGCCCTTATTTGCTTAGCATGTAAAGCTACTGCAGTTGAAATGAGGGAGAAAAAAAGCACTTACCGCTCTGCCGTAATCCGTCCTCGGCCAGATAACATAAAAGAATGAGGGGGGACTTGCATTGCATTTTTATACAATAAAGATGCAATGAATCATGGGACAGGGACGAAATGAATTATGGGATCGCATGAAGACGCAAGGCATTATGGATATATGGACAAATATAAAAGCAACCAATTTTTCCCAGTGCTGGGTGCTTGGAGTGACGTTCACGGTTGGTGGCTAGAAAAGTCTGTTAGTGCGATTTTGAGACAGAACTCAAGAAGGAATGACTCGAGGTTGGAATACCAGCTGGGAGAGCTTGAATTTACTCGCTGGTTGCTGTTTTCTTTTTTTTTTTTATTCTCCACATGATGCTAACCACCAAGAGAGTAGCTCAATGTGCCTCCTCCATGTCTAACATTTTCCACTGACATGAAATGAAAAGATGGAAAGATTATATTGAGTCAATTGCTAGGTTTGCAGTTAGGAAAGTTGGTTCACTATTCCATCCAAGATCATTTTTCTCGCCAGAATCTATCATGCATCTTCATAAATCTACCATCTGGTTGTGCATTGAATATTATTGCTACATCTGGTCTGGTGCTTCTGATATCTATCTAGAGATTCTTGAATCCAAAAAGGAATCTGCAGTATTATCAGCCTGGAGTTTCAGCTTCAGTCACTTTCCCACCATCATAACATAGCTTCCATGTGCCTTTTCTATAAACACTTTCATGGTAATTGTTCTGATAAGCTTTCCTCTTTAATATCTTGACTGTAAGCTCTATACTAGATTGGCAGCTAGGTCTCATCATTTTAATGTTGAAATTGCTAGGTGTAAGCATAAGTGCTATGCTTATGGTTTCTTATCTTGCATGTGGAACTCTTCTGGCTTCTTGCTTTCCTGTCAACTACAAATTTAAATGCAACATCAACTGTTAACCTCTGCTTGAATTCTAGTTTTTTAATGTCCTCTTTTTCTTCAATGTGTTCTGATCTTCTTGGTGAGATATTGCATTTTGGTGGTTTTATCGCCTTGCTTGGGGCAAAATGATTAGAAAGTAAAAAAAAAATAATCTCTACTAAAGTCTGGTTTACAGAATTCAGAATTTGGGAAACAAATAGAAAATCTCTTTGCTTTTTCTTTTTTTTTTTTCCTTTTTGCATTCAATATCTGTCTCTTTAATAAGAGTAATTATTGTTTCTCTAAGTATATGCAAGAGGTAATCAAAAAACAGACTTCTTTGTTCATGTACTCTCTAGAGACAAATCCTTTCTATCATCTGTTATCTCGGCCTTTCATATCTACCTCCAAGCATTACCACACAGATTCAGCAGACATGGCATAAAAAGTTATATCAACACACGGTAAAGTCGTTTCTATAGGGAAAAAAAAAAAAATGACAAACAGAACAGAAGGGATTCCACAGGAGATAATATCAAATCAAAATCAACTACCAAGAGAATCTTGGTGGCAAAATGGCCAATCCAGAAAGATATAAATTTTGCTTGACTGATAAGCCAATGATGCTTTTTTTCTTTTTTTTTCTTTTTTTTCTTTTTTTTAAAAAACAAAAACAAATATGGCACATTTACAGAATCTATTCATGATATCATAAATGCCACACACATGTTTTACAAGAGAAATATTTTAGACTACAGTCAGTCTATGAGTTGTCAGTATTGCACTGGAGTATGGAATAGTTCACAAAACTGCAAAACTTTCAAAAATTTGAAAGTTAAAAAAGAAATAAAAGCAAAATCATGATATTAACTGATATCCATTTTCTATTGAACCATCAACAGAAAGAGAATGTTAGATTAATTGATTGAGTTACTTTTTATGGCTTATCAACCTTTTGCAGGTTATTTAAAGCCATAAAATAGTCTATGTTGTAAGAATTTTTTGGATGTAATAATGATTTACTGATACATGTCCTACTAATTAACCCATAGCTGGGGAGGGAGAAAGGAGGATTCATATCTTTCCCAAGAGTATTTGGGCATAAGGAATATAACAAACCTGAGATTTCCAATTCGGAGCTGTTATCCATTACACCACTCACAATTCAAGCTTACTGCACCTGGTAGTCCCATACAGTCAGCCATCTAAATACTGACAAGCCTCCATGTTGCTTAACTTTTGTGACTGGACAAGAACTGGTGTTTCAACATGGTATGGCTGTAAGTGATATGACTAAGGTACCTAGCTAAAAAATAAGGAAATCTAATACCTCCTCAGACAAGAGAGGTGGGATTGTTATAAATAAGAACTCATATGAGGAAAAAATTAATTCACTAAAAAAATAAATGAACAGAAAATAATTACTGAAAAACAAAAATTTAAAGAGATGATTAGGAAACTAATTAAAAATGAAAACAAAAATAGTATAGACTAATAGGATATCACCCTAGAATACCCAAACTTTACTGTATCTCTAAAACCTACAAAACAGGCATCCCAATGCACCACATTATTTCAGGAAACTGGTGGAAGCCATAACAAAAATTTTAACCCTGCTCCTTGGAACGATCAGCCCATCACATATAAAAAAAATAAAACCTAGTTGAAAAACTAAGGAAAACAAATATGACTGACAAACTCATGGTCAGTCCCTTTACACGAATGTCCAGGTTGAAAAATGCTTAAATCTTTAAAAAAAAAAAAAAAAAATGATCTAATACAAGCAAAGATAAACCTCTCCCTTCCAATAAAAAAAAATAATAAAAATCTGTCATCTCATCACCAATGAATGTTATTTCACATTTAGTAATAGTTTTATAAACAAAAATTTGGATTACCAATGGGATTGCCTCTTAGTGGAGTAATGGCATGTATTTTTTTCAAATCTTGTCCTTTCCAAAATATTTTACCTAAACAATCAACATACTTCCAATTTGTAGTCCTCAATATTTACATGAAGCAGAGAAATACATTGAAAATATTTTCAAGCTTTAGAAGAGCCAAATCAAACTAAAAATGGAGTTTGCTGCCATATCTGGGCTGGAGCTAACCCAGGCCTCACTTGCAACTTCAAAAACGTTTACATGAGCTTATGGATGATGAATTATTTTCCACTCTACAAAACCTTTCCCCATAGACAAAACACTGAGCCAACCACTGCTCTATTGCTATTTCCATAGCATGTGTTCTGATGAGCTACATTCCTTTGTCCCAACCTCGACCATTACAACTGAGACTCACCAAGTCACGTATATAAGTGAGAATCATCTGCATTGTCTTCATATTCCAAGAGTAAGAAATTTCATTCAGACAACTTCTTCCTCAGAACTACTACTTTGCAGAACAACCATCAAGATGTTTTTCCAACCAAAAATTCCCCATAACCCTGCATAAACAGGTTTAGGTCTGTCTACCTCCCTAGACAAGACTCGGCATAGCCTCATCCGGGTTCCTCTCTGACTGAAGGCAGAGAGTTCAACAACGGGTGAAAGCTGAGTAACAGATCATGGCTAGAGTATCTAGCAACTGCCCCATGTAGTCACATGTGGCACAAGGCTGAATTTAATGTGGGGTTCCCAAGCCCATATGCCCATGCAAAAAATCCCCATAGACCCTGCATAAATGGGATCAGGTCTGTTACCTCCATGAACAAGAGACTGTCCTTCAGCACAGCCTCATCCGGGTTCCTCTCTGCCCAAAGGCAGAGAGTTCGATAGTACAGCTGAAAAGATTTCAGCTAGTCAACAGATCCCAGTTAGACTCTGTAGTCCATTGACCTACAGATACTTATAGGTAGTTATACCTATAGTGCAGTTACTCATGGGGGTGACAGGTTATTCCATTACATCAATTAGTAAGGTGGAAGTTCCACTTGGACAGCTTCTTCCCAAGAATGGCTTCTTTATGGAATAGACTCATGACAAGATGTTTTCACATTCACTACAATCTTGATTTCAAGACTAGGGTTAACCATTATCTTTCTTGCAAAATCCAAGTTAAAATCAAACAAGTACAAGAGGAAAGTATTTTTTAAAAAAGTATGAAAAATGCAACACTAAAATTCCAATGAACATTGAATTAACAAAAGATGCTTTCCAAAAAACTAAGCTGAATACTAAAAAAACAGGTAAGTTTTGTTAGAAACAATGAAGTGTTGAACTGCTATATGGCAGCAAATGATGGACAATTTTCTCACAGATGAAGAAAACCTGGAGGAAACAGAAATGAGTTTCTACAGATGGATGCGAAGAATGGATGGAGCATGTAAGCAATTAAGGAAAATGAAAAGCCAAAAAAAAAAAAAAAAAAAAAAAAAAAAGACACTTAGAACCCGGAAGAGATAGCTGAAATTTTTGGGACATGTAATGAGGAAAGAGGGCTTGAAAAATTTGACACTCAGATGACATATTTCAGGCTCAAGGAACAGGAAAAGTGGCAGGCCACCTGTCTGAAAAGATTGTGTGGATAGTGAAATGGGGGTGAAGAGAAGGATGGTAAAATACAAACATTACTAAGAGCTACAAAGGCTAGGAAGCTTTGGAGAGACATGATCGCCCACGTTGTGAATGGACATGACACAGAGAAGTTAAAAGCTTACAAAGAAAACAATTATGTCTTATTAAAAATAAAATTTATTTAAGAAATTTATAGTAAGGAATCAAAGAATTCTAATGAATGAAGTGGTTTGAGGATGGGAAACACAGCAAACATACATTAGACAGCTTAATAGGCAACATCTCAGGAAAAAAAATAAAATTAATGGAATGGCTAGAACAGAGAATAAAATGATCAATTAGCTGCTTTCTACCAAATTAAAGCCTATGATCAAATCACACTGAAAGCATTGATTACTGTTTGATCACCGAAGTTAAGCAGTGTCAAGCCCAGTCAATTTGTAGGAACAATGGGTACGGTATGCAACCTCCTACAATCCAAAATATGTTTCAGCTTTATATAAACCACAAAGGGTTGATAAGCCATAAAAAAACAAAAAAACAAACAAATCAATCAATCATGTTAAAAAGGAATGAGTGACTCATTTATGCACTTAATAACTTGACATAATTCTTTTTTTTTTTTAAATATTAAAAAAAGTTGTAATTTAAAAAAAATTAAAATTGAAACTGTCTACAGCTTTAGTTTTAGAAAAGTTAATAAGTTTTAGTCAATTTGTTTTTTTCTCTTATTTTTTTTAAATACAATATGCAGTCAGCTTTATTAAAGGTTTGGCTTCAATACTAATTTCTTTTTCAAATAAAATGTGCAGTTAGATTTTTTTCAGATTTACCAATCCTGGTACCAAATTGCTTGTTTTTTCTCTCTTCATTTTTTTTTTTTTTTTTTTTCTATTATATCCAAAAATGCAGCCATTTTTTTTCCTTCCCACTTGCAATCAAAGGAAATGAACAAAGGGGACCCAATCAGAATCATCAAAGTGCAGTATCGCTTCCACACATGAGCCAATCATTGCTAATCTTTCCAAACTATTTTTGATTTTTGCCACCCACTTCATTTGACTGTTGCAAGAATGGTAAAAATTAACACGGCAGAATGCATTTTCTAATAATGGTTTGGTGCTAGATTACACAAAGCAAAAAACACTTTTCAGTAATGGTAACATGCATTTGCTGAAACCACACAAATGCAGAAATGTCAGCCACAGCAGCAGCATTCTCTAATGATAGAACATTCCAGAACAGGCTACCACCATTTTTAAATTAGGAGACATTTTTACATTAACTATCTAATTCCAAGAACACATTACATTATAAAATTATGGTTATATAAATATTTTTTTTTTTTGTCCTTTGGAGGATTTTGTAATGTATATTTTTATGGTTTTGTTATTTCAGGAAAAACAATTATCCATAGAGTCTGGACACATAGGAAATACTAATTTTTTTGTCTTTTTGTTTTACCTCCACAGATTAAACAGTTTTGTTGAAAGAAAGAATCAACTTCTTTTTCTGGGGTATGATAAAGGTGTACTCAATGAAAATCACAGATGTAACACACTTGAGTGGATGCATGAAGAGTGAATGTGTTAAAATTGACAGTAATGTAGAATTATTGCAACAAGTTCATGTGAATCTCACAAATGATGGAAATCATATTGAAGATGTTATTTGTTAATATTCCAATTCAATAAAATGTTGAAAATTTCATTTAAGAATACGCGTTTTTTCCTATATGTCCAGACATTAAGGATGCCTTGTAAATTCATGGCTTGGTATGTCTTTATTGCATTACATTTGTGAGTGCATGTTTTTTTACATGTAATTTCATTTTTATTTAACTCAAAGTAAAAAGATCATTTAGTTTTGAATTTGGAATGTCCAGAGTGAAGTCTTTTGTTTCACATTCCAATGGATTCAAAACTATGAATATAATGGGAAGCCATTCCACTATCTTTTTTTAATTATTTTTTTTTAAATTAATTCATTCCTAGCAAGATGATAATGCCACTAAGACTCAAGGGGTTACTGGAAGTGAAAGAGAATGAAAAGACTTTAGTAGGAACCAGAAACCCAATCCTTGAATTGAAATACAGCATCTGTTTTTGCTTTAGAGAAAAAATATGCAATTTTATGAACTTGGAGATAAATGTATACAAGTGAACGATCAATAAAAAGGAAAGGTAGAGACAAATTTAAACTTTTTAATATGATCCGATTAAAGATTGGGACAATTTTTAACTATCAAAATATGAAACAGTAAATGAATAAATATGTCCAATTCAAATTTAATTCAAATCATTGAAGCTAGTTCAAATATTATAATGACAGTTTTAACAGCAAAAGATAAACTATGGTTTCCTGCTGCCTAAATCTGATAACCATCTAAAATATATACATTATGTCATTCAGACAGGTAGAGGCAGATAAAAAAAAAAAAAATATGGAGAGAGTTTTTTTTTTTTTTCCTTATGAAACAGATCTTCTAAAGCTGCTGTACTCAAGAGATAAACAAAAATAAAGACAAAAATAAAAACCAGATTAACGTTTACTGGAAAGACAAGATTCATACGAAGAAAAAGAAATGAATCAATTAAAAGCAAAATATATATTTTTATTTATTTATAAACAAACAAAAATTGGTGGTTTGTGCTGGGTAAGAGAGTAAATACCATTTTTTTTCTTTTTGTTCCCTCCCCCCCCCAAAAAAAAAGTGATCTAAGTTTGGTTCACTGTGTCATGATATATTCTGGAGAGAAAAATTATCTATCTTACATATTTATAAGTCTACCATTTGCTCATGCTTTGAATATTGCTGCCACATATGGTTTGGTGCTCCTGCTATATATTTAGAGATTCTTGATAAAATCCAAAGAAGAATCATCAATATTACTGACTCTAACCTGGCATCTTGGCTTCAGTCACTTTCCCATCACCATAATGTAGCTTATCTGTGCCTTTTCTATAAATACTTTCATGGTAAATGTTTGGATGAGATCTCTGTTGTACTTAGACTTTATGAATTTAAGTGCAGTAATAGATTGGCGGCAAGGTCTCATCAATTCATAGTTGAATTGGCTAGATATAACTCTAAGTTCTTGCTAACAGTTTCTTTTACTGCATTTCTTACTTGTGGAACTCTCTTCCAGCTCCCTGATTTCTAGCCAACTTTGATCTTCAAAAATTTAAATGCAATGTTATTGACTGTCTTCTTGATTATTCTTCTATTATTCTTGCTCCTTAATAATGTTTATTTTTTCTTATTCTTTCACACTCAGTAACCCCTTGTGTCTTAGTGGCTTTACTGCTTTGCATGGGGTGAAATGAAAACTAAAATTTCAAGTAAGTTTATTTTTTCTGTTTATACCAAATTTGCTTATATAACAGCATTCCTACTTACTTTTCCTTCCATGTCTTCCAGACATCTTTAATCTTCAAAAATTTAAATGCAATGTCAATTGCTATCTACTATCCTCCTGATTACTCTTTCTGTTCCAATTCATTAGTAATGTTTATGCTTCTAATTGTTCCACACCCAGTAACTCCTTATGTCTTGGTGTCTTTACTGCCTTGTGTAGGGTAAGATTGATTAAAGGAAAAAAAATATGCCTAGTTATACTCTAAACCAGTGGTTTTTAACCAATTTTTTTTTTTTTTTTTGAGACATGGACCCTTATAAGAACTAGCTTTCAATGAAATTTCCAACAAAGATGACTTTTGCAAATATCTGAGAAAGATCCCATTCTTCACTTGTCTGCTTTGATAGAATTCAAAATCGTCTCCACAGACTTGTGGGTGATAAATTATTTTCCACCCTACAACACTTCCCCACAGATGAAATTCCACAAGCTTCTCACTGCTCTATAATTATTTCCATGGCATATATCTGTTATAGTGGAACACACCTATTCTATAGTTAATAGACTCTCCCACCTATAATAAGTAAGAGTAGTAAGAGTAACAAAGCAGTCGCTCAGTGATTCGGTCAGTCAGTCGATGCCGGACAACCGTTAGTCGGATACAAAGGATCAGCGACCACAACTAGATTTCTCTGCGTCATTACCTGTTATATCAAGTTCCTAACATTTTGTACATCAAACCTATTTTAGGACCGACTTAGTACAAATACAAGCCTCCACTGTGAAACCACTCCACAACAATATCCAACCTATTGCAAAAGAAATGCTAGAAAAATAGTTCATTGTGCCACTCTAGTAAGTACCTGAATCCCTTTGCTATACTCTATGTTTACAAGAGCGAGACCAGACCAAAAATGGAGTATTGTTGCCATATCTACCCAGCCCACACAGGGAGATCAAAAGTGTCTATATGTACTCGTGGATGATGAATTATTTTCCACTTTACAACCTCTTTCCCACAAACAAAATGTGAGCCACCTGCTGCTCTATTGATATTTTCATGGCATGTATTTTGATGAGCTACATTCCTTAATCTCAACAGTCCTGACCTTTACGACAGGGACCTGCTATCACACGTACAAAAGAGTGAATTATACCTATTCCCTTCATATTCCATTAGTGTTATATTCTATGCTAATAAGAAAATATACTTGAAAAACACGGTGGATAAAATAAGTAAAGGTTTATTGTAAAAACCAATACAATAAGAATAAAGGTAACAGTTATGTACAAGTTCGTCGCAAGTCAATGTTGTGAGTGATACTATTGGAAGTGCTACTATGTAGTTCTCGCGTAAATCTGAGTCGTACTCAACAGATCCCAGCTAGAAATATTTGCCAGACTCTCCACAATGTAGGATGTCGCAAAAGGCTGAGTTTAATGTGGGGTAATCCGAGTCCATAGGCTCGACCAAAAATTCCCCGTAAACCCGTATGAAACAGGGGTCAGGTAGCTGCTTCCCAAGATGAGACACTGACCTTCAACATAGCCTTGTTTGGGGATCCTTTCTGCCTGAAGGCAGAGAGTTTGACCAGCACAGCTGAACAGATTCCAGCTGGTCTCTCTAGTCTGTTGACTTACAGCTACTTATAGGTAGT
Organism: Acanthosepion lycidas; assembly: GCA_963932145.1. NCBI lineage: Eukaryota > Metazoa > Mollusca > Cephalopoda > Sepiida > Sepiidae > Acanthosepion > Acanthosepion lycidas. The sequence continues at coordinate 54,266,237 of OZ010587.1, read as the reverse complement.
TACTACCTATAATGTAATTACTCATGGGGGAGCCAAGTTATTCCATTACATCAATTAGTAAGGTGGAAGTTCCACTTGGACAGCTTCTTCCCAAGAATGGCTGCTTTATGGAACAGACTCCTGACAAGATGTTTTCGCAATCACTACAATCTTGATCTCTTCAAGACTAGGGTTAACAGTTAACTTTCCTGCATAAACTTACCTTTTCTTACACTCATACAAAACCACACAGTAACCTTCTACTATGAGTAGATCTTAGAGCTTGTATTGGGTGAACATTAGTATGCAAAAAAAAAAAAAAAAAAAAAATCTTATTCAAACTGTTGTTTTTTATAATCATGTTTACATCAATATAAAAAGCCCTAAAAATGTTACACTAAATATCTTATAAATCCAGAGTGAAAACCAGACTGCATTTTTATAAAATGTCTATCATCTATTTTTAACTGAGAGATCAATTTTTTTTTATTATTATAGAATTTCTATACTTCCTCATTATTTATGAGGTGAAGTTAAGTGTCTATAGATTCCCCTAGAGCCAGAAGAATCAACCACCCACCTGCATGACCAGAGACTTGAATGGAATACATGTTCTAGTTCAACAGCAGTAGGTGAATAAACATGGTTGATATTTCTAAAATTCAATTGCTTCAGTGCAACCTTCTGACCAAGAGAAAAAAATAAATAAATAAAGAGGCAGTTATGGCAAAGTTCCAGATAAGTACAAGAGTTCAAATTTCAGCAAACCATTTTCTACTTGAATATGTTTAATGTTTGATATTTGCAGAGTCAAGTCAGGTGTCACTTTACTTTACTCAATAGTATGTAAAATTCACAGTATGTAAGAACTTACCATATATATAATAGGTGCATGTCTGTATCTATATAATACAAGTTGTGTGTGTGTGTGTATTTTTTTTTTTTTAAGCGTTTCACCCCAAGCAAGGCGGGAAGCCACAAGACGCAAAGGGTTATAGAAGATTTGGCGCAAGAGCAGATTGAAGTAATAGAGGAAAAGATGAGGAGAAAGATAGTGGATAGATCAAAGCAACTGGATATGTTGATTGACATTACATTTGAATAGTTGGAGATTATAGCTCTCAGGGAAACAGGAATATATATATATATATATATATATATATATATTAGGTTGGTGCAAAAATAATGACATAATAATGTCGTTTTTTGACGTTAAAAAATACGTCAAAAAACGACATTATTACGTCATTATTTTTGCACCAACCTAATATATATATCCTCCTGCATATGTATCAAATAAATAAAAAAATACTAGTATTTTTTTCTTCTCCATATCGCTTTCTCTGAATGGAACCTTAAAAAGGAGAAGTATATTGGATTTATAAACATTTCCTATTTGTTCCTTATTCTCACTATCTCTCATATATATATATATATATATATATATATATATATATATATATATATATATATTATATATACACACAGACAGACAGACATCTTTTTTCTTAATCTGTTCATTACAAACAAGGCAATAAAATAGACTAAAACACATGAGTTTATTTAGTGTTAGAGAACATGAAAAGATATACTATTAAGGAGAGAAGACAAAGGAAGAAGAATTAAGAAAACAGAACGATTGACATTGTATTTAAATTTTTGAAGATTGAAGTTGACAAGGAAGCAAGATGCCAGAAGAATTCCACAAGCATGGTATGTGATAGAAGAAACTGTTAACATAGAACTTATGGTTACATCTAGCCATTTTAACTGTACAATGATGAGACCCTGTTGCCAATCTAGTACTGCACTTAAATTCATAGAGTCTAGGTACCATAGAGGAAAGTTCATCAGAACAATTACTATGAAAATATAGAAAAGATGGTGGTAAAAAAGTAACTGAAGCTGAGATGCCAGGTCAGGACAATGATATTGAAGTTGTTTGTAAGTGAGCAAGTGAGAGAAAGAGAAAGCAGTTGAGGGAGAAGCTAAGACGTCAAAACTGGGGTAACTTAAATGAAAAACGATAAAATAAACCAATCAGGACAACCTAAAATAAGTTTTGTTACGAAACTGCTTCAGTGCATATGTGAAATACTTGGTTAGCCAGAGCACATGTGTATATATATATATATATATATATATATATATATATATAGATGAGAGAGAGAAAGAAAAAATAAGAGAGGGGAACATTTTTACATCTCACAGTACACTGCTTCAAAATAATGGCCCATCAGTTAATCTGTGCAGTTTATTCACTCGCAAATTATGGTAGGCCTAAAGGGAAGTAATCAGAATATGGTTATCGTCATACTACACAGTGTGCATTTTCTGGATCTGATTACCCAAGCCAAATAAACCAACCATGCAGAACACTCCTGCATTTCTAGGTTTCTGTACATTAGAATTATGCTTCTAATAGTAAATGAAATGAGGACTAAATAACAATTACCCATTGCTTAAAATCTCAATGAGACAAGATTAGCTCATTAATTTATTTTCTATATATTTTTTTTTTCAAAATCAAGGATAAGTAACCTGGGGTTTTTTTTGCAGGGTAGATATTATATATAAATTAACTGAAAATTAATATTAGCATCATCTGGCATCTCTGCAATTCTGTTGACAATGATCTCTTAATATACTTGTAATTTCTATAAATAAGTTCAAAAGAATGAATAATTTATGGCAGTATTGAACAAAATATCAGTTTTCAATTTTTTCCTCTCTTATTTGAGAATGCAAACTGTAAAATACAACAAACCAAATTTTAGGCTTACAGCCATGTCATATTGAAACACCAGTTCCCATACAATCACCAGTTAACCAATGTTAAGCCTAGTCAGATGGGTGTCTACTTGGGGAATACTGGGTGCTGTAAGCTTGGGTGTGCGCATGGTGTAATGGATAATGGCTTGGAATTGTTAATCAGAGAGCCAAGTTCCAATTCCTGGTGGGTTCATTATTTTCAGTTATGCATAAATACCTTGGAGAAAGGTATGAATCCACTTTTTCACCCTCAAGCTATGGGTTAATTAGAAAAGACTAGTATAATTACCAAAAAAAAATCAAAAATATTTTCTGGCTTTAAATGACCTGAAAAGGGTTGATAAGCTGTAAAAAACAAATAAAAAAACTGGAGTAGGTCCTAATAACATTCTCTGATATATAAATGTATAGAAACTAACATGGCCAAAGTGAGGGATCAGTTTGATAGATTGTAATATAAATTTGATTCACCACTTTATATCCATATTATAGTTTCTTGTTTATCAAACTGATTAGATATGAATCAACCTCTTCTCCCCCAGTTATGGATTAATTAGTAAAACTCATATCACTAGACCATTATTATCTCCCAAAAACATTCTTACAATCTAGAAATATTTTCTGGCTTTAAATGTCCTTCAAAGGCTTGATAAGCCATAGAAAACAAATCAATAATTGCACAATACTTCAATTTTGGGAAACTGATAAAAATCATATTCAACTAAAAAACTTGATATAAAAATTATTTTGAAGTTGAATAATGCTTCTTATCTTAAAATTCACCTAAAAATTTGTAAGAATTTACAAATAAGCCATTTTCAGTTACTTATAAAGAATAACATTAAAAATAAATCTTAAAGCCAAATTTCCATCTTACAAAAATTTCCCTTAATAATAATTTTATTTATGGTAACTGAATTTTTGGTGATTTTTTTTACTCAGTTTCTATTGTTCAATACTGTGCATCTGAAAAATGGCGCAATTATTACAGTCACCAGTGATTCTCAGCATTCAAAGTGTAGTATCTGTGCTAATCAGCTTAATCTGATTCTCTTACTCCAATTCTATCTTCCCTTCTTTCTTTATTTCAGTTTCTCACTGATTCCAAATAATGTCTTTCTCTTCTTTCCACACAATCAAAATGGAATATTCCATTATTTAAGAGGGGTATTGGTAGGGCATAACAGTTGTGCAAACTAATGAAGGGAGGAACAAGAATAATTATAATAGGATACTTAAAATATATGAAATGTAAAAAGAATTACTTAATAAAACCATTTTTTTTTTTTTTCAAGTGGCTGCTTTGGTAAATTTACTATGGTATGGTATGGTATGGTATATTATAAAGTCAGCATCAAAATTGTCTGGAAGGCAATATTTCTGACAAATTTATAGGGTTTTCCATTAATCAAGAATAAAACTTTATTTTTCTCATATTGTGATGAAAATACATCCACACACACATTGCAGATTTTAAGATTTCATATAAAATCTTCCATTTTCTCTTTTGCCTGTAGAGACAATTACTAAACTGGGTTCATCAAATATCTTAAATTTAATTTCATGATAAAATTATTGAATAAAAAAAAAATTTCAGGGAGATATTAACTTCAAAATTTACTTTTATTTATTGAAATCTTATTATGCTTGCAGATCTTTATGAAAATGATAATTATTTTATTGATAATTTTTTTTATTTATTTCCAGAGAATTAATTTTGGATTTTTATATTTTCATTGCTGTATTTAGTTCATTTTTTTTTTTTTTTTTAAATGTACTCCATGTTGTAATAGTGTTTTGGACTTTTTCTTACTATGTTTTATTTATAATATATTTGTTGCTTTTAAGCCCTTTGCTACAGCTTTTTTTATTGTTGTTGTTGTTGTTTTTAAGCTATTTGCCCATTGGCAAGGCATGGCACCTGCTGATTTTCACAGCACTAACTGAGCCAATCAGTGCAGATTTGGACTCAGTGGAAATGAGTGAACACAGATTGAGCAGTACTAAATAAGAACTAGACAAGATATCCCTAGATATGGACGGAGGAATGAGAACAATCTGCCCCTATAGATTAGTTAAAAAGTTGACTTCAAAATTCTCTGAAGATTACCCAGAGTGACAAGCACCTGTTGAAGACCAGTGGGCACAACAGTAGAAATATTGAGATAATAGCAGAAATAAAGACAACAGCCTACATATAAATAATGTAAAAATAAAAAATCAGATAAATATGAAAGGAATTAAAACAACAAAAAATTTAAATACTTTAATTGTAAAATACAGTCAGCATTTTATCCTAAACTTATAACAAGGTGTTTTGAGTATAAAAAAGAATTTGAAAAATAAAAAAATTGACAATAGTATTCTTTTAATTTGTACAATTTAACTATAAACATAAATAGCTTGAACTCGTTAAGGCATGTATGAAGTAAAATTTAAGTTCACTTCAGGCCACTATAGAGGGGGGTGTCATTTGGAGATATCAAAATCAAGCAAGTACAAAAATTTAAATATCTGGGAAGTGTTTTAACAGGGAACAGAAAGTGTGACACTGAAATACAAAGGTGCATAGGGCTAAGCAAAGATGCATTCCCAAAGCTAAGCAAAGTATTAAGAAACAGAAAAAATTTAGCTACGAACAAAGAAAAGAGTACTGAACTGTTATATCAGCCCTCCCCTATGTCAGATAATCTCCTCAAAGATGAAGAGACTTGAAGCAACAGAAATGTGGTTCTACAGAACAATGGTGAGGATATCATTGATCAAACATGTGAGCAATGACAAAGTTTTTGAGAAAATGGAAACAAAAAGGAAACATACTTAACATCAAGAAGAGAAAGTTGAAATTTCTAGGGATCATAACGAGGAAAGAGGGCTTGGAAAATCTGATACTTACAGGACAGATTGAAGGCAAGAGGAACAGAGGAAAACAATGATTAACCTAGTGAGCTTGAATGAATGGATGGTAGAACAAAGTTAAGGAGAAATAGCAAAAAGACAAAATTTATTAAGAGCTACAAAGGACAAGAAACAGGAAGCTGTGGAGAGCCATGATCATCTACATCCTGAAGGGATGCAGCATATAAAGAAGAAGATAGAGGAATGTTAGGTGGGCCAACTGGTATGGGCTTACAATTTTAAGGAGCTCACTCATTCTGGTAGAAACAAAGGTAAACTCCTTGGTGAAGAATATTGATATTGTAAAGAAAGTCAATAGGAATCATTTTTTTTTTATTTTGGGGAAGATTTATAAAAAACTCATTATTTCATGGCAAGCAAGACAATAAAGACATTAAAATGCAAGGGGTTACTGAACAATAGAGAGTATGAGAAAATACTATTAAGGAGAGAGAACAATAAAAGAACAAGAATTAAGAAGACACAAGATAATGATTGACACTGCATTTAAATTTGGAAGATAAAAATTGACAGGGAAACAAGAAGCCAGAAAAGTTCCACAAATGTGAAAGAAGAAACAACATAGAAGTTATGGTTACATTTAGCCATTCCAACTGTAGAATAATGAGTCCTTGCTGCTAACCTAGTACTGCGCTTAAATTCTTAAAAGTCTAGTTACCATAGAGGAAAGTTCATTAGAACAATTACCATGAAAGCATTTATAGAAAAGGCACAGAAAAGATGTTATTGGCAGTGGGAAACTGACTTAAGCTAAGATCTCTAAATATATAGTAGGTGAAGCAGACCACATGTGGCAGTAATATTCAAAAATACTCGATAATTAATTTGAAATTGGGTTTACATTTTCTAACTTTCTCTCGATACACAGATTTGCATGGAAATATAGCCCTGGTTTACATGGGCCTGGTTCAGTTGGAAAAAATAACTAATTTATAACAATTTTTGCTTCAGGGCATACAAAAAAACTTTATAAAAAATAATTTTCACTCTATCATCTGCAATTCTCATGGATCTTTTGAACAAAAATAAAGGTTTATCCTTTTTTTTCTTGTTTAGGATTGATTTCCAGTTCCTTCTAACATTTTCAACTGTATACTAGTAACATCTCCACCTAAACTCAGAAATTTTATTTACTATTTATTTTTCCTCAATAGTAATAGATCAGTTCACTTATTGTCCAGTTAACATTCCTCTCCGGTCTTTTGAACAGAAGTAGAGGTTTATCATTTCATTACTGTTTAGGATTGGGTTTCTGGCCCCTTCAAAATCTGTGTGTGTGTGTGTGTGTGTGTGTGTGTAGCCCTTTGCATCTTAGCAGCATTATTGCCATACTTGGGGTGAATTGATAAATTTTTTTTTTTTTTTTTTTTTTTTTTTTTAAATTGTTACATTAAATATTTTTATGCTGTACATATGGAAATTTGAATTACTTCCTTTGTTATTTCGCTTGTAGGGAAAATATTTCTGTATAATATTCTTAAATATGTTTATATAAATCAATACTTCTATTAATAATAAACCAATTCTTTGTTTTGGTTGCTGGAAAATGCTCTAAAATAGAATGAAATATTGCATTATCAGGAATGTTTAAAAATTATAATAAAATTATTATTATTATGTTTTAATCTAAAGTTTTTTTTCTCCACACTTTCTATGCATTTTTTAACAGCCATCATCCATTTTTAAATGCATCATTCATAAGGGCTTCATATTACAAAGCCTGGAATTTAAAAGAGGGTTTGGGACCAAGCAAATAGCCAAATATTAGTCCATTAAACTGAAGAGCTTGCCCTTCCTGCCTGCAAGCAGAAAATACTTTACAGTTTTCTTTATAATTGTTTTAAAAAATAATGAAAACAATTCTAATAATTAGTGTTTATTTGTGGCTGGCTATTATTTTCTCTCTTCTATTCTCCTCAGAATCATGTATTTCTGATTCTACTCAAATAGAAACAAATGGATCACACGAATAGAATTTAGTGCACAAAGTGTGAATGGAAATATCAACAGTTTCACTAAAACTGTTAATAACAGAATTATTATCTTTGCAAAACCAATACCAGTGACCAAAGAGACTGGAAGGGGGTGCTGAAAAATTTCTTGTCTTGGCCCACTTAGTAACAATCAAAACATTGGCATAACAGAAGTTACAAAGTGCTGAGTAAGATATTTGACCACCTTTTCAAATGATCATATCTGGAAAGGGGAAAGCAAAAGAATTCATCTATTAGGGAAAGTAAAAATTGGCTCAGAGGAGATGGCAGTGTTTCTTTGGAGTTAAGGCAGAGTCTTATAGTTATCCTTTTTCTTTTCTTTTTTTTTTTTCTTTCTTTCTTTTTTAAGCATTTCACCCCAAGCAAGGCGGGAATGCCACTAGCACGCAAGGGGTTACAGAGAGTGAAAGTAAGAGTAAAGAGGGGTGTTTGAGGAAAGGATAAAGAGAAAATAAAGGCATCAGAAGATGTCAATTGACATTACACTTGAATATTTGAAGATTATAATTATCAGGGAAGCAAGTAAGAGGGAGGGAGTTCCACTGTCGAGAAGTGTGAGAGAAGAAGCTGTTGGAGTAAAAGGAATGGTTACATTTAACTGTTTTGACAGTGAAAAGGTGGAACCAAGATGCCAACCTAGTAGCGCACTTAAATTCATGCAGTTGGGGCACCAGTGAAAATAGCTTGTCAGAGCAGTTGCCATGAAAATATTTGTAGAAAAGACAGAGGGAAGCAAGATCACTTCTGTGAGAAAGTGACTGGAGTCGAGATGCCAGATCAAGACCTATCACAATGCATATCAGTCTTTGGATTTTGTCAAGAACCTCAAAGTGAACAGCGGGGAACCAGACCATATATGACAACAGTATTCAATGCAAGGATGAATGGTAGATTTGTTGATTTGAAGGATGGACTCAGACGAGAAAAACCTTCTAGTGTGACACAGAGAACCAACTTTCCTTGCAGTAGATGTAGCTATTGATTCAATGTAGTTGTTCCACCTCAGGTCAGTAGAAAACACAAGACCAAGAAGGCACAGGGAGATGCTCTCACGAAGTTGAGCATCAGCCATACTGATAGAAGGCAGGGAGGGTTTCTCTATGGTGAGTAAATGAGAGCAGTTTTATTTTGGAGGCATTAAACCATTTCCTGCCCCATTCAACCATAGATTGGAGATCCTTTGAGATTGATGGCCAGGTTAACTTTGTCAGCAATGCCGGATTTACTATAGAGACAGGAGTAAATGGTAGTGTCATCTGTGTAGATGCCTACTTGAGAACTGATGACGTCAGGAAGATTATTGATGAAGATCAAAAACAGTGTAGGACCTAGGATAGAGCTTTAGGGGACACCAGCATCCATATGAAAGGAACTGGAGGAGAACCCGTTTAGGACAACCTTCATTTCATGGTTTGACAGGAGTGAGTTGATTAAATCAAATAATCATCCTGTAACACCGTATCCCTGAAGCTTACATAGAAGGCCGGCATGCCAAACCCTATCAAATGTGTAAGAGATATCAAGAACCACAGCTCAAGCTTCACCATTACTATCAAGAGCTTGGTATAAAAATTCAGTTATGGCCATAAGTACATCAGCAGTAGACCGAGCAAAGCAGAAACCATATTGTTTGTCACAGAGTAGATCATGGGAGGTAAGGTGCTTAATCACTTCAGCATTGATTAAAGTGTCAAAGACTTTGCCAAAAAGTGGTAGGAGACTGATAGGATGGTAGTTAGATGGATCAGAAGGGTCTCCAGTGTTCTTAAAAACAAGGACAACAGATGAGGACTTGCAATAGACTGGAAAGCAAGAGTTAGCAAGGCAATAGTTATATAGTTTGGAGAGAACTAGAGCCAGCTCAGGAGCACATTACTTTAAGACTATGGCTGGTACCCCATCACTACCATTTGCTTCATGAGAGTCTAATTTAGAGATGATATACAATACCAACAACTCAATAGAGCATCAGTTCTAAGGGGATGATCAGGTGTGGGTACTCCAGATGAGTTGAGTTTGATGAGAATTTCCAAGCAAAGCATTCAGCCTTATCAGCTGTGGAAGTCAGGACGCCGAATTGATTGAATAGAGGAAGGATTGTGGATTTGCTGTTGTTCAGCACACTCTTGCAGAGTCACTAATAATCTTTAGAACCAAACATGCAAGATGCAATACATTGTTTCATTATAGCTGTGCATTAGGCCAATAAAAGTGGTTAGTGCTCAGCATAAATGCAACATGACGACAATTTTTAGATCCTTTACAGAGAAAAGCAGGTTCCTAGTTCTAACAAAATCTAGCAATCATGTGATGACAGTAGAGTTGCCAGATGTCCCTTATAGTAATTTTCCAAGCATAGCTTAGATGTGGCACAAGGCTGAAATTAGGGGGGTACCCAGTGAGAATCGAACTCACTACTCAGTCGTAATTGTTCTAGCAAGACAAGTTTGCTAACCATTACACCACCTTGAGGTTACCAGACGTCCCTTACATACTAGACATGTCCTGTATTGGATAATTTTGTCCCATCCTGTACTGACCTTTCAGAGACAATCCAAATGTCCGGTTTTTAGTTCATTCAAATTTTTTAATAAAAATATATTTTTACTACCTTCTTATGGTTCTTGGTTGTAACTTTATAAGTAAATATACTTTCTTTTCTCAGATTCTCTTGATGAAAATGACCATAATGTAACAAGGAAATTAATGTTGCTAGAAGTTTACAAAAAAAAAAAACGACATGCTTGCAACTTGTGGAGTTGCTATGATTGGCTGAGGACAGCGACACTTATTTTGTTTGCCAACCACACTGATGTGCAGTTCTGTATCAGCATTGAATCCTAGTTTCTTAGCTTAAATTATTTTCAAGTAATTTTACATTTATTTTCCTCATAACCCATTAAAATCACTGCTTTATGTTTTTAACGTCTCTCCTTTTATATAATACTAGCCGAATTAACCGTGCCTTGCTGCGCGCCACACATTTTTTGTAAGAAAACGGTGATTTTAAATTATTGTTATAATTTGTGGAGAAAAATGATACATTTCAATATTACTCAATATTCTTACCAATGTGACCTCCATCTTCTGGCTTTCTCCTCCTATATTTTTGGATAATTCTCTTGTTTAAATTTAAATCAAAAGAAAAAAAATTTCAGTGGAGGGTTACATGTTTTTGATGCAGTACTTGATTGAATGACTTGATGAGCAGATTTCAACATTGATATGACAGTAGAATTGTTGCAACAAATATGTATTGTAAGGCTGTACCCACTGATTGGTGATTTCTTGCTCAATTTGATGTCCATATTGTCTCATTTTGATCTTGCCAATGTGACTGCCAGAAGATGGCATTCTTCTTCTGTATTTTGGATAGGAGTCATTCCCTTGTTCAAATTTAAATTTAATTTATATCAAAGGGGAAAATATTTTCAGTTGGGGGTGCCCCCTAGGAACTCCCTTTGATCAAAATGAAATATACTTATCCAAATACTCTGGGTAATATAGTTTCAGAACATATATGATTATGGAAGTCTATCTCCAAAACCCTTGGAGGAGTTCGATAACATACAGACAGGCAGAGGCTACAATAGGTACCTCCTCAAGATCGCTAAAAAAAGAGTATAGCATGATGAAAAAGACGCCAAACTTGACGAAAACAAAATTTTATCGTCTAAATGTTTGTTATTATTAAGAGGAAAGACCAAAGTTTTTTTTAATTATACCCGAGGATGTCTGTAGGAACAGACGAAAGCTTGTAAAAATAATAAGACATTATGCAACTGAAATTTATAAAACAGGATCTTTTCATTCATAAACAGGTTTGGGGTTTTTGTATATTATTTGAATTGTTCGTGAAGATGGATTTCTCGCCATTTAAATCATTAACCTTTGTATTTGTTTTTAGTATGAATAATTCATGAATTTGTAAATTAATTGCACGTTTATTGAAATTAAATATATATGGTTGGATAGATGTGAGCTTGTGACCCTGGGTTTCACGCTTTAGCGATCGTCAGACAAAAGTTTGTCTGACAATCGCTAAAGCATGAAACCCAGGGTCACAAGCTCACATCTATCCAACCATATATGTTAGCTCTATCTCTGATATTGAGCGCTTTCTAATAAGTACCGCGCATATAATATATAAATAATTATACATATATATATATTTATTTATATACACACACTTTTCACATTATATATATATATATATATATATATATATATATATATATATATAAAGGAGAGATTAAAGTCGTTCGAATGAGAAAGGTGTATGTTTTAAAGAGAAAAGAGAAGATGCAAATGTTTCTGATTATGATGTGGATTTTTTTTTTAAATATATATTATAATTTATTTTCTATATGTTTTTCTACATGTGTTACAGGTCTTGTGACCATCATCAAGCAAAGAATGGTTATTTCCACATATTTAAAAGAATGAATTTTTTCCATGTTTTACTATGTTTAAGCATGGTCTTTTGTGTGTGGTAGTAATCCAAATTCTTCTTGGATTGATGGAGAAAATCTTCCTCTGCTTAAAGGGCAATAAAACAATTAGGATTGGTCAGAAAAAGGTGGAAGGGTGGAAGGAAGGATGTCTTTGTTCTTATTTTTTAATGACCTCTGTTTTTGTGTATTATGTGTGTGCACTTTTGTTAGTGATGTGTTTTATCCATTGGGATTTCACTGGACTCGGCTTTGTTGATGATGCCACATCTACACTTGCACACACAACAAGAGACACAGGTAATTTCAAACTTTTTTTTAAAAGAATTATCCAATTTTTCCTTATTTATTAATGTTTTTAGCCAGGATATATACATTTTTGGAGGAGGCCAAAACATCTGGCCAAGATTAAAAATAGCTGAAAACTAAAAAATAAATAAATTCTTTCAGAAAAGGCTTGTCAGCATGGCAAAGAAAAGTGCTTAATGGCATATGTGATATGGAATACTTCAAGAAAATGGCATTAGAATCTAAATCACTAAAGCCAACCCTATGTCTGAGATAAGTAGATGACACCTTCATACTCTGGTCCTACCAGCAAGAGGTCCAGATACTACTGGACCATGTGAACTCAATAAGATCATTAATACAGTTCACAGTAGAGAGAAGAAAAAAAAAAGCAAGAAACTTGCATTCCTAAATGTACTAATATCTTGAACAAAACATGGGTTCAAGACATCCATATACCACAAACCTACAATCACCAAACAATACCTCAACTTCAACTCCCACCACCCATACAGTGTAAAGAAAGGGATCATCCAGTGCTTACAACATTGAGCAAAAGTCATAAGTGGTGATCCAGAGACATCTGAACAAGAAATTGTCAGTATAAGCAGTACTCTACAATGTAACAACTACCCTGGGTACATAGCAGCAGCTCCGACAAACTGGAATAGAAGGGTACAAAAGGATAACAACACTCAGAAAACAGCTTCGGTCTGCCTACCCTATGTGAAGGGATTATCAGAGAAAATACAAAAAAACTTTGTGGTCCATATGACATCAGGACAACCTTCAAAAGTGGTTCAACACTTCTTTGACACTTCTTCTGAGTAAGACACCCCACCCCCAGAGCAGAACTAAGGACTGTGTGCACATCATCCCGTGCAGCTGTAGTAAGAAATATAAAGGAGAAATGGGACCCACCCCCTTAAGGTAAGACTACAAGAACATCATAAAGCAGTAACACAAGAGGAAATAGAAAAATTAGGTGTAGCTGACCACATATGGAGAGAAAAGTGGGATCCCTGCTCCCTGTAGGATGAAGTTGAAATAATAGACAGAGAACATCACTGGAAAATACAAAAACTTAAGGAATCATCACATACACTAGGCCACAAAAATCTCCTGAACCAACCAAGCATAGAAATGAATATAATATGGGAACCAGTAATAAGGAGTGCTAGAGAAAAGCAAGGAATAACAACAAAAAATTGCAATATAAGCTCTGGTAAAAAAAATTGCAATATTAATAACAGAAAAATTGCAATATGAGCACTGGTAAAAAGATGTTTGCTGAAACATTAGGTTTATAAGTCCCAAAAATTCATACACAGATGTCCTCAAGGATACATAACCCAGTGGATAAATGCGTTGGTTAGATCCAGTGACAAGAACCAAAAGTTGTGAGTTCAATACCAGGATACAAAACTTGGAGAGTTGAGTTAAAGGGAAATAACTGAGACACTTGGAAGAGGCATGGCACATGGAACTACCTTGGTGGAGAAAATAAAGGGTTCAGTTTGAAATTCCAATCACCTATAAGTTGTAGCCTCTGTCTGTTTGTTATCAAATTCCTCATAGACCCCCATAACTATATAATATATATATATTCTAAAACTATATTACCTTGGACAAGTATGTTTCATTTTGATCAAAGGGCATTCCCAGTGAACACTAACCTGATGAATTTTTTTTTCCCTTTGATTTAAATTAAATTTAAATTTGAACAAGGAATGACTCCTATCCAAAATATAGAAGGAAAAAGCCAGAAGACAGAGGTCACATTGGCAAGATCAAAATAAGACAATATGGATGTCAAGTTGAGCAAGAAATCACCAATCAGTTGGTAGTGCTTTACAATACATATTTTTGCGACAATTCAACTGTCATATCAATGATGAAATCTGCACATCAATTCATTCAATCAAGTATTGTGTCAAATACGTATCAAAGAAGTCAGATCAAGCTTTTTTTGCACAAACCACCCACTGGTCATTTGAAATAGTGATCAAATGTCTTACTCAGCAATTTGTAACTTTTGGTATGCCACTGTACAAACATTCAGACAGAGACACAAGCTTCATTATAAAACATTCCCACAGTCATGAGATTTCCACTAGATGGATCACTCCATATGTCAGTAAACTCATTCAGTAAACTGTCAGCTGTATACAACTGCTTTCTCAGATTAATAATTAAAAATGGCTTTGACAAGTGAATGAAGCCTATAGGTCTTAGCAAACACCATCCTTCTTTGAACCTTGTGGACTAATGCTACAGAATCACACACAAAGAATTGTACCAAATCTATAAAAAGTTGAAAGTACTTGGATGGATACAATAAAAGGACTTTGGAAAGATAATTCTGATATGAAACAATTTTTTTTATCATTTCACCCTAAGCAAGGCAATAAAGCCACAAGGATGCAAGAGATTACTGACTGTTAGCAAATATGAGAAAAAAAAAACTACTATTAAGGAGAGAAGACAATAAAAGAATAAGAAGAAAGAAGATAACAATTGACACTGCATTTAAATTTTTGAAGTTGGAAGTTAGATGTAAATTATTTCCAGATAGAGTGTTATTGGTAAAGAAACAAAATGAATAAAAGAGGAAAAACTATTATATATATATATATATATATATATATATATATATATATATTTTCTCCAGCAAGACTCATTTCTGTAGTTTAGTGCTACCAGCAAGCAGGAATATTTCTCCTACCGATAATGGCCATTTTGGTCAAAACTAGTCGAGGAATCTAAATGAAATAATAATAAAAAAAAAAACGAAAGAACATTAATCTACAACCCAGTGTGTCTAAAGATTTAAATTTTTAAATTTTTTTATTGTTCAATATATATATATATATATATATATATATATATAGAATAGTTTTTCGTCTTGTCTTTTTCCTTATATATAACATTTGCTTTGATAAAGTCCCTGAAAGGATGAAATGCATTTGCTAAGAATAGTTTTTCTCTTGTCTTTATTTATTTTGTTTCTTTACAGATACACCATCTAAAATATATATATATATATATATGTGTGTGTGTGTGTGTATGTGTGTAAAATATAATATAATTACTTGCTGCTGTGGAATGTTAATAACAAAGTCAGCAGAAATGAAATAGTCTCTCTTTAAATATATAATTTAATGCTGTATGTCTTTAGATTGTCCACTTATTACTACAACTATTATTAAAACTTGCACAGACACACAATGAGCATTCCAGGTATTTTAAAAATTACATTCATGGAAAAGGTAATTACACATTGTAGGCTTCACAGATTTTACAAGTACCCATTAGATTTCTACGTAAGGGAAAGTTTGCCATTTACTCAATTTCAACCAATGCAAGGCTCAAGAGTTACTCAAGGTAGAGGTCTACTGTTAAAACGGTTATGATAAATGAAGCACGTGATATGAAGAGGAAGCAGCAAAAAATGAAAATTCGAGGGATAAATAACCGACTCTTGACTTGAAAATATCAACATTGTGGATGCTTTTCCTGAACACTTCAAAGTAGAAGTTCTTTATGAGGAAAAAACTATTTGACAAGACCATGAGAACTAGAGGGACAGGGTGGCTCTTGTAAGCTCAATGTCTTCATGACATGAGGTTTAGCAGCAGCACAGTGTAAGGTATTGGTTAAGAAGCTAGCTTGGCACAGTGAGCCCAAATTGCAGGCATGAGGAAATAGATATTTTCGTTTGAAATGCATGGTTTGTCATAGATGAGTAAGATAAAAATCAATAACAGAATTCCTTTCAGTTGGTTAATGTTGCCATCACATAATCATATTACATTTTAGTGATAGTCAGTAGAAAAAAATTGTAAAAAGATTATTCAAGATGCTACAATAGAAGTGGACTGATTTTAGCTAAAATGAAATTCTTAAAGGTCTACCTTTCAGAAAAATTACTCATATGGCATTAGAATCTGCAAGGCATTGGAATTTAAAAGACAAGAGAAAATGTTTGATTTTTAACAAGTAAAAAGTGACATTGGTGTAATAATGGAAAATGATTTATAATTTGAATTTAAGCCTTTTATGTTATTTTTGGATATTTTTCCTTTGTAAGAATGATAAGACATGAAAATAGTAGATTACACTATTTACATGTGGACTATTCTCCTCATCTTTGTTGTTGCTATCAAAACATTCATGCAAGGAATTCTGAACTGAACCCTTTATTTAATCTACAGGACAGACTGTTTTTGTTCTACTGCCAATGTCTAGTGTAATCTCATTTAGTTCTTATTTTTAGTACTGCTCAGTTATTGCTCACCCTGTTTCCACTAAGCCCAAGTACACACTTCCCACCCCAAGGATTGAACTCACAAACCAACACTTTAATCCACTAGATGAGATATCCCTAGACATGGGCAGTTGCACGAGAACAGTCTACCCCCATAGATTGAACTAAGGGTTCAGTTCAGAATTTTCTGTCAATTATCCAAATTGACATACACCTGATGAAGGGCAGAGGGCACAATGGCTGAAACATTGTGATCACAACAAAGATAAGGACAATAGTCTGCATGTAATAGTGTAAACACAGTAAAAAAAAAAGTTCTTTTTCTTTTAGAATAGCAGCAAATAAATAATAGAGCCAAAATAAAAGCAGAGAGGTTAAAAAAAATAAAAGTTGGTGGTATTGGCAGGTGGAGGCAAATCAGATATTAAATTTTAATTTTTATTTAAATTTTAATTTCTAATTCTATCATTTTTTTTATCTTATTCTTTTTTTCTTAGATCTGTTATCGTAGGCTATAAAGAAACCAAGATTTTCTCATTTTGGAAACCTATAAAAAGTTCAGTTCAACATGATGTGTACACGATAAAATAAATTTTTTTTAAAATTGAACCTCTACCTTATAACCAATTCACCAGATCTCACTTTAAAAGTTAATATTTCTTAAAATTGTAATAAAGAAAAAAAATTTTTTAAAAATACAATTTAAGAAACCAAAGTTCAGATTTAGTCAAAACAGATTAAAAAAACATAGGGAAAAAAATAAATCAGACATTAAGTTTTAATTCTTATTTAAATTTTAATTTCAAATTCTTTCTATATTTTTCATTTTTTTTTAGATCTGTTCTACTGTAAAATATTTTTTGTTTGGATTTAAATTTTTCTCTCCAAAATCTATCTTACATATCAATAGGTCAACCATTCATCCATACTTAGAATATTGCTGTCCCATATGGTCCAGTGCTCTTGCTATATATTTAGAGATTCTTGATAAAATCCAAAGAATCAGCAATATTATTTGTCCTGAGCTGGCATCTCAGTTTCAGTCATTTTCCCACTGCCATAATATAGATTCCCTGTGCCCATTCTATAAATACTTTCATGGTAATTGTTCAAATTGAGTACTTAGACTGGCAACAAGGTCTCATCAATTTACAGTCGAGTTGGTCAGATGTAACCATAATTTGTAAACCAACAGTTTCTTTTCTCACACTTCCTGTCTGTGGAAGTCTCTTCTGGTTCCATGCTTTACAGTTAATGTTAATCTTCAAAAATTTAAATACAATGTCAATCGTTAGCAACTGTCTTCCTGATTACTCTATTATTCTTGCTCCTTAGTAATTCTGTTTTCTAATTCTTCCACACCTAGTAACCCCCTTGTGACTTAGTGGCTTTACTGCTTTGCTTAGGGTGAACTTGATTAAAAAAAAAAAAAAAAAAAAAAAAAAAATACACATTTTGTATTTGTTTTTACTTTATTTTCATTAGGTTAAGTCAAAAGTAATTTTCATTTTGGGAAAATAATTTTAATGATGTATATATCATCCTAACTATTAATCATATGTGGCAGTTATGATTAAATTTGAAGTACACTAACATTGTAGCAGTATATACAGTGGATTAAAGAGAAAAATGTTTCTCGGGTGTATTATCCATATTGAAGGAGGAAGTTTATTTTCTGTCTAAATTTCTAGGATGAAGAGTTATTACTTACATGTGAACAGTTGTCATCTTTGTTGTTCAGGTTTCATTTTGGAATTCTCTGTAGTTTACACAGATTGACATACACCTGATGAAGGCCAGAGTGCACAATGGCTGAAACATTGTGATAATGACAACAAAATAGGAGGACAATAGTCCACATGTAAATAGTGTAAATAATGATAACTCATCAGAAATTCAAACACTAGATAAAACTATTTATCATACATTTTCTCAGGCACATATTTCTTTGAAAAAGTTAGTTTCTATGTCATTCTTGTTGAACCAAATTCATATGCTGTTTATTTAAGAGAAATATTCAGCAAATTGGCAATTTCTGTGTAGTAACATAGGCAAAATGGATTTGCATTATTTTGCATAGAGTCGAGCAACAACTAATAAGTTAATCGTCACTCAACACAAGAGGAGAATTTCTACGTTACAGACTAGAAGACATCACAATATTCTAACTGCCTGCAACTTTTCAAATAAAGATTTTTTCATAATTTTTTCTTTTTGTTTTGTTGTTTCAGATTTTTATGCAGTATTTTTTCTAAAAATATGCATCAGCCAACTGAAGGAAAAACTTTTATGTATTTCCTCTTGGTTGACCAATGATGTCTGATTGACAGTTACTCCTTAGTAATGAGCTTAATCCTCATTAGATGCTCTCAGTCAATACCTTGACCATCTCGTGTATGTATGTATATATATATATGTATATATTACAGTGTTCTCAAATTTTGAAATATTTAATCAACATTTTTCTTACACATTAATTCTATGAATACAAGTTATGAAATATAATCTCCACGTTTACTTTGATAAATTGGTTGGTTGATTTTGTCTAGCGGCATTATCAACCTCTATAGGTTATTTAATGCCAAAATGTAAATAAAATATCTTGAACATAATTTTATGTCTTCAACTACAGATAAAATATATTGTTGGTCAGTTTGCTATATATATGTACTGTTGGTCATATTTTTTTTTTTTTTTTTTTTTTAAATGTATTCCTTGTATTTTGACTGTAAAAATGTATTTTTCTACTTTTATTGTTTTTGTTTGGGAGTTTCTATTTGCCCATAGCTGGGACCCTAACAGGTGCTAACACCCTGAGTTAGGGCGGACATGGAAACAACAGCAATTAAGAGTTGGTTCCATGCTCCTCAATACCGCCAATTCCCTGATCAGAGGCCTTGCTGCCGAATGTAGTTTATCATCATACCCAGGACTCTACACTGATTTGAATTAAAGTTTCTCAAGAAATGAAACATGTTGGTATAGAAAAGTTAAACTTTTCTCCTTTTATTTATATTGTCTTTACAGTTTTATTTCATTTATATCTGAATTTTTACAAATGCACACACACACACACATATATATATATATATATATATATATATATATATTAATGACCAATGAAATCATACTAATCAACATTTCAATATATTCTGGCTAATTTTTATCTTTAATAATTAGATCTATTAATTATGTAAAATTAATTATGCAAGATTCTAAGAAAAAGTATTCCAAGAAAAATTGTGTGAAAAAGGCAGGGATTGGCAGAAGGAAATGACAGGCTGACAAAATAAAAAAAAAATGGCATAAAAAAAAGAGAATCAAACAGAAAGGAAAGAGAGACAATGAGAGAAAAAGATATATATATATATATATATATATATATATATATATATGAAAAGAAAGAACAAAAAGAAAAAAAAATATTTTCCAGAAGATTTATTTAAGATTAAGAAGCAAGCATCAGATAAAATACAATATAGCCCTGAAGGGAGCCAAATTTAAAATTATTTAACACGTTCCATTTCATTAATTCTTCTAAAAGATTTTTATCATTACTGCTATTATTGCTGCTTTTACCACTATTATTCCTACCTGCCAGCAATTTACGGTCTTGGATTCACGCAAAAAAAAAAAAAAGAAAAAAAATGAATAAATAAATATAAATAAAAAAATAAAAAAATTAAGACAAAATTATAGCAATAACCTGATTTCACAAAAAAAAAAAAAAAAAAAAAAAAAAAATTGGCAACATTTCCTTTGTAGAATTCTTGGCACATTAGTAGAGTCATGTGACATAAGTCACCATGAAACAAGAGATTGCTCTAATCTTAACCTTTTTAGCACAACCATGAAGCAAAATTAAGAAAAATAAATCAAAGTGTATTTAATTAAATAGTTTACTTTGTATATAAAAGAACTGATAAAGAAAAGCTTTCATGATGCCATTTACAAAGAAAAAAATTGGCAAGTCTTGTTATCAAGGTGACCTTAATCAATTGAAATGCTAAATCATTTGTTTCTTTATTCATTCTTTCTTGATTGTCAAATCTCCAATCATCTGGTCTAAGAATATGGCACTCATGAACTTGCAGTTTCTCCAATAAAACATATTGGTAAAATCGCTGATTTGGCTTCTAGCCTAGGAGTGTGCTTATAGATATTAGGCAAATCTGCTGGGTAAGTGGCAAGGCTTTTCTGGCAAAACTTTCAGTTCTTGTAGTAGCCATTTTGGTAAAAGCATTGGCTTCGTCTCAAAATTAGAAATGGTCACCAACAAGGCTTTTAGTCAAGTGGTAGGATTCTAGATTTTATATTTTCTTTTTAATAATGTT
Source organism: Acanthosepion lycidas (assembly GCA_963932145.1). Taxonomy (NCBI): domain Eukaryota; kingdom Metazoa; phylum Mollusca; class Cephalopoda; order Sepiida; family Sepiidae; genus Acanthosepion; species Acanthosepion lycidas. Next base: position 54,245,233 of record OZ010587.1, on the reverse strand, counting down.
CACCCTATACAAGAGCCACTCAAGGTAGAAGGTTACTTAAGGAGGTTGTGTGAATATATACCTATATACATACACAAGTAAGAGGTAAGAAAAGGTGCAGTATTTGAGGATATGTGAGTAAACTAGACTTGAACAGTTGTATTGGTGAGGAAAGCATCTTCTTTGGAATCGATTCTACAAAATAGCAGTTCATGGGAAGAAGCTGTTCGAGTGGAACTTAGTTCTTACTAATGGAATATGAAGAGAATGAGGGTGGTTTGCCTCGGTGTATAAAATGAGGCAATTACAGTTAGAGTTGAAGGAATATAATCTGTCAGATCATTTTCAAATGTAGTTAAAAAAAAAAAAAAAAAAAAAAAAAAAAAAGCAATAATTTTCAAAAGATATATTGTATATCAACCTTATAGACTCCCCCCTGTGGTGTATCTAGCCACAGCCTTAGCACACCTGATGTTGCTGTTGTGATTTCAATAGCAAGTAGAGTGGAGTTTAGCCCTACACCCAAATGGTTTTCAATTCAGAGTTGTCCCTCTCCTGGATTGTTGCCAACCAAAGCCAAGTCTACCTTGCTATTAATTTCCAGCTGGAAGAATAAAACAGGATTCATACTGTCCCAAGGATATTTGTGCAAAAGTGCAACAAACTCAGCTAGAATCTCAACTTGACATTCTAATTCTAATTTCCATGTTCAAAAAGTAGGTTTATCGTAATTTCCAAACCTTAAAATGGGACAGTTTTTAATTTTTGTTATAAGCTTAGGGTCTTGTATAAAAGTGTTTTCATGACCCAACACTCCTTAAGCTTCGGGGCTGACACAAAAAAATAAATGAATACTGATAATGTCCCATTAAAGATGTAAGCCGAGACAAAACCAGGATGTATGGTAAATTCATTCATTCAAAGGGCATTCCCAAAGCTAAAATAACTTCTCTACAACTGCTGATGTTTTTAGAAACTGATCAAAATTGGTTCTGCAGTTTGTTGATTCCTTACTGACCACAGTTTTAACAACATAAGATATGTAGATGACACAGTGCTGATAGCAGACACAGAAAGGAAAGTACAAGAACTCCTGAAGATAGTGAAAGAAAATGAGAAAAAAAGGACTACATACCAATTGTAAGAAGACGGAATGCATGGCCTTTAGAAAAAGGGACATCCCAACATGCAATTCACAGATTGGAGATACCGAAATCTAACAGGTTTAACAATTTAGATGCCTGGGAAGCATATTAACAAAGGACAGAAAGTGTGACACAGAAATCTGAAGGCACATTGGGATAGCGAAAGATGAAACCAAAAAAGAAAAAAAGAAAAAGTACCAAATTTTTATGTAGTATCAGTCCCTCCTCTATAGCAGTGAATGCTGGACAATCTCCACTCAGATGAAGAAGAAAGTTGAAGTAACTGAAGTGCAGTTCTACAGAAAAATGCTGAGAATACCATAGACTGAATATATCAGAAATAAAAAAAGTTCTAGAGACAATGGCAACAAAAAGGACAATTATACTTGACATCAAAAAGACATAGCTGAAATTTCTGGGGCACATAATGAGGAAGGAGAACTTGAAAAATTTGATACTCAAAGGACAGTTTGAAGGTAAGAAGAGGGCAAGAGGAAAGTAATACATAACCTACCTGGCAATGAGTGAATGGAGAGCAGAGCAGGGTTTGGAAGACAAAAGTTATTAAGAGCTACAAAGGACAGAAAATTGTGGAGAGCCATGATCACCAACATCTTGAAGGGATATGACACATAGAAGACGTTTGTTGATGTGATAAATGTACTCAAACAAGTATAGTTATCTAAAACTTGTCCGACAAAAGACATGCTTTTTACGCTTGAAAACATTCAGCTAGAAGAATGATAGCAAATATGTCACTTAGACCAACCCATTTCAGCAATGTTTACAGCAAATATCCATCCTGTAGTTTTTACTGCTTATTTCAAAGGTATCTTCAATAGATGGTCCCATAAGAATTTAACAAAATTAAAAATAAATAGCTTTCTAAAACAATTTATTTTTATAACAAAAAGCAAATTTGAATTACCATTTTTTTAAGACTTTGTCTACATTGAAAATGAAATGCATTATCATTCAATACAAACAAAGAAATATTTTCATTGAAAAAGTTTAACAGATTTCTACGTAAAATAAAAACTCATAGCAAGATACACTTGGTAGTGGAGAAACAACAAAAAGCATTCCTTTCAGTAAGTAAT
>OZ010587.1:53780509-54240509 GCA_963932145.1 Acanthosepion lycidas | reverse complement strand
TATATACATACATACATACATATATATTCATATATATACATACATACATACATATATATTCATATATATACATACATACATACATATATATTCATATATATACATACATACATACATATATATTCATATATATACATACATACATACATATATATTCATATATATACATACATACATACATATATATTCATATATATACATACATACATACATATATATTCATATATATACATACATACATACATATATATTCATATATATACATACATACATACATATATATTCATATATATACATACATACATACATATATATTCATATATATACATACATACATACATATATATTCATATATATACATACATACATACATATATATTCATATATATACATACATACATACATATATATTCATATATATACATACATACATACATATATATTCATATATATACATACATACATACATATATATTCATATATATACATACATACATACATATATATTCATATATATACATACATACATACATATATATTCATATATATACATACATACATACATATATATTCATATATATACATACATACATACATATATATTCATATATATACATACATACATACATATATATTCATATATATACATACATACATACATATATATTCATATATATACATACATACATACATATATATTCATATATATACATACATACATACATATATATTCATATATATACATACATACATACATATATATTCATATATATACATACATACATACATATATATTCATATATATACATACATACATACATATATATTCATATATATACATACATACATACATATATATTCATATATATACATACATACATACATATATATTCATATATATACATACATACATACATATATATTCATATATATACATACATACATACATATATATTCATATATATACATACATACATACATATATATTCATATATATACATACATACATACATATATATTCATATATATACATACATACATACATATATATTCATATATATACATACATACATACATATATATTCATATATATACATACATACATACATATATATTCATATATATACATACATACATACATATATATTCATATATATACATACATACATACATATATATTCATATATATACATACATACATATATATATATTCATATATATACATACATACATATATATATATTCATATATATACATACATACATATATATATATTCATATATATACATACATACATATATATATATTCATATATATACATACATATATATATATTCATATATATACATACATACATATATATATATTCATATATATACATACATACATATATATATATTCATATATATACATACATACATATATATATATTCATATATATACATACATACATATATATATATTCATATATATACATACATACATATATATATATTCATATATATACATACATACATATATATATATTCATATATATACATACATACATATATATATATTCATATATATACATACATACATATATATATATTCATATATATACATACATACATATATATATATTCATATATATACATACATACATATATATATATTCATATATATACATACATACATATATATATATTCATATATATACATACATACATATATATATATTCATATACATACATACATATATATATATTCATATATATACATACATACATATATATATATTCATATATATACATACATACATATATATATATTCATATATATACATACATACATATATATATATTCATATATATACATACATACATATATATATATTCATATATATACATACATACATATATATATATTCATATATATACATATATATATATTCATATATATACATACATACATATTCATATATATACATACATACATATTCATATATATACATACATACATACATATTCATATATATACATACATACATATTCATATATATACATACATACATATTCATATATATACATACATACATACATATTCATATATATACATACATACATACATATTCATATATATACATACATACATACATATTCATATATATACATACATACATATATATATATATATATATATATACATACGATGTAGGAAAATTTCCAATCGGAAACCAGAAAAACAAAAATTGTCAAAATATATCGGAAAAGAATTTCTCAGTTTAAAGTGACACCAAGAGGATATGGATTCAGAATATCAAGAATTTAAGAAAATTAAAAATAGGTAGTTTTGTAAAAGTGTAATTTACTTTTTGATACAAAATGAACTTGAAATGTCAGTAATTTTTAACTTTGTCTACATGCCACATCTACTGAAAATGAAGTGCATTTTCTTTCAATACAATTTCTTTCAATTTTTAAATTTACTGCAAAATTTTAACCGATTTGTACATAACATAAAAATCACTAAGGCACACTGGGCTAGGGTAAAAGTACATTCATATTTGCAATATTCTGAAAAACTGCTGGCCATCTACATTCTTAAGAACTTAGAAAAAAAGAGAGATGGCAGTTTAAACTATGTAATTATAAACTCATTTGAGAAAGTGAAAATTTCACTAAAATATATTGATATATTTCCAAATTTTTATCTGAAATCAAGAAAGTATGAACTTTAAGCATAAGAGTCACAATACATGGAAAAAAGAAAGCATCAGTTAAAAGTGATGCCAGGAAGATATAAGTTTAAAAAAATACCTTAGCTTCATATACACTGTAAGCAGAGATTTTTGGGGAAAACACTATAACACTGTGAAATATAATAAATAGGTAGAAGGTCATATTTTAGTGACATGTAAGAGAATATTCTCTATACTTTGTACTGAGGAGATGAGCTGCTTTAACCAAATCAGAATTTAGTCAAGAAATTTTTTTTACCTGTGATTGACTGCAGAATATAGTATCAAATAAAACTAAATAAATACTTGTTTCAATTAAATTCTAACATATTCAATGTAAAGCAAATGCTATCTTGATTTTTCAACCATAACAAAAAAACGTTGAAAGAATTCAGGTCATTTCTGATAAAATGTCACCGGAAATAACAAATTACACGACAAATAAACCTGTATTTTTGGAACTTTTAATATCACATACATAGTAAGATAGAATGAAAAGCATGATTGATGTACTTGATATTTTACAAACAAGAGTTCAATAATCAAAGCACATTGATATTACAAGACACATTAAAAGATTTTCATTTTTTATCTTAAGGTGAAATTTATTTTTGACATATCACTATTTTAATACCTTAACCATATAGACATTGTTAATTTTCTATGAAAAGATAAAACAATTTGCGAGCCGTTATAGATGTGCATGTAAGTAGTGATTTTCCAAGCTTAAATGTGGCACAAGGCCGAAAGCAGGGGGCACCCAGTGAGAATCGAACTCACTATTCAGTTGTAATTGTTCTAGATGAGCTTGCAAACCATTACACTGCGTTGAGGTGCCATAATGGTGATTTTCTAAGCATAGCTTAAATGTGGTACAAAGCCGAAAGTATGGGGCGCCCAGTGAGGATCGAACTCACTACTCAGTTGTAATCATTATATTAAGAGCTTTCTAACCATTACACCATGCCGAGGTACCCTTTTTTTAATAAGCATGCATGAGCAGAAGGCAGTGTAGAGATTTTCCAAGCATGGCTTAAATGTGGCACAAGGCTGAAAGTATGGAGCACCCAGTGAATATCAAACTCACTACTCAGTTGAAATCATTCTAGCAAGACAAGCTTGCTAACTATTACACTGCCTCGAAGTGCCCAAGTGTTTTGTAATAGTGATTTTCTAAGCGTAGCTCAGATGTGGCACAAGGCCAAAAGTATGGGGCACCCAGTGAGGATCGAACTTACAACTCAGCCGTAATTGTTCTAGCAAGACAAGCTTGCTTAACCCTTACACCATCTCAAAGTGCCCATATGTGCATGTAAGTAAATATGAATACACATACACACAACTCATATATAGGGTTAACAGATGGAGAAAAGTTCAAAGGACTTATCTTTCGAACAACTATGTTTTGGGTTTACACTGCTCACATAGAGTAAGATAAATTGCAAACACAAAACTTGCTATGTACCATACCTATGAACACTAATGGGTATGTCCCAATCCTCATAAATATGTTGGACATTATTGTAAGTGGGGATGATATGCTGTCTAAGTAGTCCACCACTAGCAGTGGTTTACCTACTTCACGCTGCTGGCGAGTATTGTATTTTATTGATGTTATAAAGTTTACCATTTCATTTCCAACATCCATTTTGGTTATTCCTCATTCAGTAACCCTCTCTAGGTTACAGCAAAACTTAAAATTAGTTATATGACAAGTCCTTTAAACTTGTCTTCATCCGTTGAATACTGTTGCTCGAGTTTACTTTTTAAGCACTTTCTTTCCAAAAATCTGCTTACCTTCAAATAGATTAAATCCTAGTGATTTTTTTACACCTTTTGTTAGACATTATTGATTTATTGTGTACATATGTCAAAACACACACACACATATATATATATATAGTGATAGTTTTTTTAATATAGTGAATCCCCGGAACCTACAGGTGGTGATTTGCGTGTCTCCCTAAGAAATTCAATGGGTTCCAATTAAAGTTTCTTAATAAATTTTTGTGTTAAACTGCAGGGCTACAGACTAATTTTTTTTTTTTTTTTTTTTTTTTTACTATTATCCCAAAAAACAATTTTAATCATGCTCAATCACTTAAATTGACAGATTATTTTTTTTTTATTTTTATTAAATTAATAAATTCAAAACAAAAACAGTATTTACATTTATATGTCTATATTTCTGGGAGGAGGTACTGTAATTATTTATATTGTTCGAACTTGAGACAAAATAGATACGAGTTCAATACTTTACTACAATGGTAAACAAAAACTTGGAGAGATTCGAGTTAAAGTGAGATAACGAAGACATCTGGAAGAGGCATGGAACGTGGAACTAGAACAATCTACCCCGGTGGATGAAAGAAGGGAATCAGTTCAAAATTCCAATCACCTGAAGAAGGCCAGGGCATACAACAGCCGACACATCGTTTATATGGCAATAAAGATGAGGACAACAGTCCAAACAATGTAAATAATGTAAGTATTTACGCTTAATCATAATTCAATAAAGAAATTATATTTTGGGGAGAATTATGACAAAAGTTTGAGAGGGCATCCTGATGAAATTTGGTAGGACCTCCTGATCAAACAAAACCCTAATAGTACTTTAGAACTAATATGGGGGCGAAATTTAATGACGGTTTCCACTAAACAATGCAGCTTTGGATCCTCCTGGAGCATGCATATTTTTCTAACAAGTTTTCTCAAATATTCAGGCTGGTAGATAGAAATAAATATACTATTTAATAAATAAACAAAAACAAAGCATCTATTCAAATATTTGTATACATTAAAAATAATGCTTAAACAAATAAATTTATATTGAGATATATATATATCTCCAAGTATAGGATTAGTGTATACAGAATAAATTCCAATAACCAAAAAATAGTATTCTTAAAAGAGTGCTCAATACAGAGTAGATCAAATATAATTTACTCAAAAATTCTAACCCTAACATTAAGGCATTAATTATTATAACCAATGTTCGTTGTCAAATTTTTTGAATTCTCATATACTTGTATTTTGATTGGTCATTGCAGCTTATGTAACAGCATTTCCCTAAACGAGGGGTGTTTGATCAATTTGAACCTTTTAAAACCCTTTATCCTACATTCAACACAATCACTTGATAAGACACTAGAAGTGTTGAAACAAAATGGCTATTTTTGTAATGATTTTATAACATATTTATGTTATAAATTTTCGAATAAAATATATCTCACACAGACAATGTGTGTGTGTAGTATAGTAGTTATATCACCCACCACAGAAAGTGGGGATGGCATGTCAAGTTCAAATTCCAACCAAAGCTGTTGCATTCATTTTTGCACTATTACTTTTCATAAAATATCAATCCATTTCCACTAAGCTAGGGATTAATAGCAGCGCAGACTAGGCTCTCTAGCCTTGGTTGGCAACCAGTCTAGGAGAAGAATAGCTTAGAATCCAAAAGCCATGTAGGTGTAAGACTATTAACACCACTGCCAAAAACGTACTTGCTATATAAACCTCAGCAATAACACCTTATATGGCAAGCCTGTGGCTCTATACTCCATAAGGAAGTCTAAAGGGTTAATATATATATATATATATATATATATATATAGAGAGAGAGAGAGAGAGAGAGATATGCTAAAATTGTGAAAGAGCCCACCTGCTTTGATAATCAGTATTAAACAATCTGACCGATATGCATCATTTTTAAATATACAGTTGTCTTAGAGATTATGTAATCCATATACATATTACAAACCAACATATTTATTGGTGGCTGCACATATATAAGTATGTGTGTGTGTGTGCATGCACTCATACATCTGAATAGAAATTAAGTTATACAAAGGTGTGTGTATATGTACATTCAAGTTGGTTGATGCATATGAGTATGTAGGTTAAAAACTGAATAAATAAATTTACTGAAAATTTACACCAGCTTTAAAGTCTCCAATTCCCAAAAGATGGAAAACTAATTTCTCAGGTTTTCCCACCCTTCAACTTTAAATCTGGTTGGGGTAGCTGTAAACCCACAACTGTATCAGTCAGAGTAATTTCAATAAGAAACTTAAAAAAATAAAAAGTAAAAATAAGAAAAACATACACAGCAATTACTTTAGGTGCAAGTCGCAAATGAGCAATGACACCCTGTTCAAGTTGAAACTTTCATTGCATTTATAAAAACCTTCCTTTTTTTTCTTTTTTTTTTTTCTTCTTCATGAACTTTTTTGGAAAGCTATGGAATGTATAAAATATTAAATTGCCAGTGTTACACAATATACTATGAAGATTGACATAATGGGTTTGTTTAATCACTATATTTGCTATCATTCTTTTTTGGGGGGCTTACAGTGAAAGAAAGAAAGAGAGGAAAGAGAGAGGAAAGAGAGGAAAGAGAGAGGAAAGAGAGAGGAAAGAGAGGAAAGAGAGAGGAAAGAGAGAGGAAAGAGAGAGGAAAGAGAATGAGAGAGGAAAGAGAATGAGAGAGGAAAGAGAATGAGAGAGGAAAGAGAATGAGAGAGGAAAGAGAATGAGAGAGAGAGGAGAGAGAATGAGAGAGAGAGGAGAGAGAATGAGAGAGAGAGGAGAGAGAGGAAAGAGAGAGGAAAGAGAGAGGAGAGAGAGGAAAGAGAGAGGAGAGAGAGGAAAGAGAGAGAGGGTGGAAAGAGAGAGCGAGAGAGGGTGGAAAGAGAGAGCGAGAGAGGGTGGAAAGAGAGAGCGAGAGAGGGTGGAAAGAGAGAGCGAGAGAGGGTGGAAAGAGAGAGCGAGAGAGGGTGGAAAGAGAGAGCGAGAGAGGGTGGAAAGAGAGCGAGAGAGGGTGGAAAGAGAGCGAGAGAGGGTGGAAAGAGAGAGCGAGAGAGGGTGGAAAGAGAGAGCGAGAGAGGGTGGAAAGAGAGAGCGAGAGAGGGTGGAAAGAGAGAGAGAATAAAAGGTGGGGAAAAAAGTGAAATGCTTAATTTTGAAAATGCTTCAGCTTATAGCCACATCACACTGAAACACCAGATCCTCTACAATCACCAAATCTAAGCAATGTCAAACCTCGTCAGTACTTAGACGTGTGACCACTTGGAAATATCAGGAGCTGTAAGCATGGATGTGTGGGTGATGTAATGGTTAATGGCTCAGAATTGTTAATTGGAGAACTGAATTCCAATTCCCATTGGGTTTGTTATATTCACTTACACACAATTACCCTCACTCCTCTTCTCCCTTCACCTATAGGTTAAGTAGTAAAACTAGTATCACTTAATAGTTATCTAAAAAAATCTCTTACAATCTAAAAATATTTTATGGCTTTAAAACCTGCAAAGGGTTGATAAGCTGTAAAAAATGAATCAATGAAAACACTTTCTCTATTTGCAGCAGAATACACAGTGAGTGAAGAATTTCAGTCACTGTGCGTTTTCATAGTCCAATGCTTAACAGTCTTGCAGGGAGATGGGTGATTTTATTATATCACCATTTCTAGAATGGCCATAAACTAAGGCTATAAAACTCAGTCTCTCTTGCTATTAACCCATAGCTGGAGAAGAGATGGGTTTGTACCTTTCCCAAGTGTATTTGTGCATAAGTGAATGTAACAGACCTGACTAGAATTCAAACTCAACTCTCCAATTTCTCATTTCAAGCCACAATCCATTACACCATCTGCACATCCAGCATTATTCACTTGGCTCAGAATTAATCTAGTATAAAGGTGACAAGTAATTATTTCTTCTGCACATAACGAAATTGCTAAGAACTTTTTTTTTTTTTTTTACTAAATTTCATTCAATACACAAGATAGAGAGTTACTGCGAAAATGGTAACAAATAACTACTGATATAGGCTCGAAGCAGTCAAAATGGAAGTGTTCAAAGAAGGACTTGTGCAAGAGTCCATTCCACAAAATGGCAGGTCTTGGGGGAAAAAGCTGAGTGAAATTTTTTTTCTTTATATTTGGAACACAGAGAAAAATGAGGGTAATTCAACTCTGTAGAAGTGGCATGGTGTGCCCTAGTTGTAAAAGCTTGAGGTGATAAAAATAAAGCTCAACTGAAGATTTGCCATGGAAATAGCAATGTAGTCGCGATAGTCTTGCAATGTTGCATCTGTGGGAAAGAGATTGCAGAGTGGAAAATATGCCTACAAGACTAAGTAGTTAAATTTGAACTATCACAGTTAGAAAAATTAGAATTGAGCAACTCCAGCCCAGACATGGCAGTAAGACTTCATTTCTGATCACATCTAACTCACAAAGATAAACATAGCAGCAGGGCCAATGCATATTAGCCTCCTCTCCCCTATTTCCCAGAACAGAGGGGGCACAAGCTTGATTGGTATCTTCAGGCAGTGGTTTGTGACCCTCATTATTTTATTACCATTTGCTTTTTTCTACCTGCATTTACATACGTCACAAATTAAACTAAGCACAACTGACTATTAAAGGATGAAAAGTTTTTGTAGATTTTAATGTCATTCTCGTTTTGTTTTTTTTCTTTGGTACAAATCCATGAATTAGTTTTTCTTTTTTTTAAAAAAAAAAATGCTATATAAAATTCACTACATTTTATCCATAATGTTAAACGTATTAAAATTATTCAACTAAATCTAGAGTTGATACTAAAAATTGCTACAAAACTGATTTATTTCAAATGGAATGATTTATTATGACATGTCTCTAACTTGTATTTAGAAACATTGTATTTATTTTAAATTTTTCTAGTTGAATTGTTCACCTATACTGAATATGATCCATTATTGTACATAATTAAGTCACAATAAAATATGTATATCATATGAATACTACCTTATGACAATTTAGCTGTAATAGAGTCAGCGGGTGGGGATATCATAAATTTGGTGTGGGGACACAGAACCCTTGCACTGGCCCTGAATAGCAGGAGTCAGGTACTTCCTGGAGCAATAGAATGAGGTAAGCAGTTTTTATAGCATCTTTAGTAATGGATTGTATATAGGGTGGGTAGAAATAAACTCCCTATTGAAAATTACTTATAACTTGTTAATATCATCAGATTTGCATGTAACAAAATATACTGTGATCCCTAATGTGGTAGAATTTCATTGCAAATTTTTGTTTTTATTTACTTGATAAATGAAGCTCAGATGGTCAGCTAGCTTTCCATTACAAAGTGTGGCAGTCCAGGATATAAGTGCAGAGATGGTGGTACAGTGTTCACAGACATTGTGCTTCATTAGATGCCAAAACCATCAGAATTTGTCATTCCATGCTGATAAGTACATTATCTGTGGTAGATACCCACAGAAGCTGTTGTCATTCAACATCAAGATGAAGAAAATGTGCAAAATGTAGAATTTTAACCTTGTACTGTACTTCTACCATTATACTATTCAAAATAAAGCATGTTTTATGAAAATTGACCAATAATTAATAAAATTATTAACAATTTTAAATAAAGAGTTTCTTTCCACCTACCCTGTAATATGAATTCCACTTGAGGTCAAGAGTGAATTTGAAACCCAATTGACATTCAAAGCATGGAGCCTTATTAAGAGTGGAACTGTTCATGGTGACTGAAGAAATCTTGAGTTTGAATAGCAAGTCTGGTTTTTGAGGTCTTGTAAGTTACAAGCTAATTTTTCCTCATTGAGCTGTAAGAGCTAAATCAGACGAGAGATCAGCCAACTGAGCATCTTCTTTTTTTGTTGATTCTAGACTTTAAAAACTTACAATAATCCTTAACTAAAAGGTATTTTCTTCTTTTGACAGATTAACATCATCTTTTCAATAAGAATCATGCTGCAGTGATGTTTAAAAAAAAAAAAAAAAAGTTGAAACAATTCCCAATTATAAGATATTTCATATCAATATGCATAAATCTGCTTTTAGCTTAAAGACTGGGTAAAAACAAAGTATTTACCCAAGCAGAGCTAGAAGTGTGCAAAGCTAGGGTATTAATTCAAGGGTAGACTTACATAACTTTTAATGTCTATTAAAATGTTATGCATGCCTAAACCACAGAATTGATTTATACAAAACTTGGCAAACAGAGGTAATGTGATTTTGCAAATATTATAGGCTATAGAGAAACCAGGATTTCCCCCATTTTGTAAATCCATAAACAAAAGTCTGGTTCAATGAGATGTGTACACTATAATAAAAAAAAAAAATTATATCAAACCTCTGCTTTATATAACCAATTCACCATATTTAAAAATTAATATTTCTTAAAATAATAAAAATAATAAACAATTTAAGAAACCAAAGGCCAGATTTAGTCAAAGCAGATTAAAATACATAGGAAAAATAGATTTGTATAAAAAATACTCTAGTTTCAAGTTTGTGCAATGTCTGCAACAAATCTTGTTTACAGTGTAAACAATATGGCTACTGCTGCTACTGACAGACAAAAAACTTAATTTTACACAATTCTTTTAAAAGCAGATGGTGGGCCAGTTGTTTAAATACCTACCTACTTACATGTTGAAATCCTCTAAAAAAATGTTTATAGCATTTCATAAAAATGAAATTGACATAAACACACATATATATATATATATATATATATATATATACACACACACACACACACACAGTGATTTTCCAAGCATAGTTTAGATATAGCACAAGGCCAAAAGTATGATATCAGTTATTACAATTAACAAAATAATATCAAAGGGCAAGGTAGCAAGTTTTATTCCTTGTCTTTGAGGTGCCTCACTCTTATAACGCTATGTCAAATTTAGTAAATATCTACTAAAATGCAGTAATCTACAAAGTAAACAGGATATGTAATCCATCATGGTTAAGAAGTATTTAAAGGCATTATTTATATAAGAAAATATGAAGAATTACATGGAAGTTTGTAAAATTGCTCTTGTAATTTAAATGATTTCATTTAACTTGTTACATATGACCGTTACCTGATCAGGTCAGGTGATATCAAATTCCTATCATTGTAATTATAATGGATTAGATAAAATGATTAATTGAATTAATGAGCAAGATGAAAATTAAAAACCTTTCCAATTTTAGAAGAAATTCTAGTTGGTACTTCTGATAGGTGTGTGGTTACAGAATAGAAATTATTTTTTTCAGCGTTAATAATCTTTCAATGTAATCAAAGCAGTGAATTTTGTTCATGTTAAAATTTACAAGGCAAACAGTATATATATATATATATATATATATATATATATATATATATATATATATATATATATAAATACACACACAGAGGATTGGTGTATACAGAATAAATAACCAAAAATACTATTCTTAAAAGAGTGCTCAATACAGAGTAGAGAAAATATAATTCACATTCTACACCATCACTTGATAAGACACCAGAAGTGTTGAAACAAAATGGCTACTTTTGTAGTGATTTTATAATGTGTTTATGTTATAATTTTCAAATAAATTGTGTGTGTGTGTGAGAGAGAGAACAATATATAAATATCAAGAACAATATGAGGGGGATTGTATGACAAAGTGGAAAGTTTTCAAGTGACGCATTTCATCTTTTTGAACTTTATTGGACTAAGTTTGTTATGTTGGTGAGACTACACATGTGCATGCACAAGGAATGCTGGGAATTTTAAATTTAAGTTTTTTTTTTTATAATTTTTTTTAGAATGAAATCCAGCCAATTTCATTTAAATTCTTTTTCTTTTGTTTCCATCACCTTTATTATTAGATATCCCACACTGTGATAATAGAAGATGTGGCCGGAATGGTGCAATGTGATATATAGCCCACTTGTGGTTTATACTACAACTATCCTGAGCAGACTTTAGTTACAGGTTCTGTGAGAGAGTGCATTATCTGGTGTGATCAACAGTCTGAACAAGACCAGTATGCTCAAACCCTTAGTCACAATGACTTGTGACTTTGTACTAGCACAATTATCGATGGCTCCCAAATAGTTTTATCTACCCAATTTCATTCACAAGCCGTGGGTCAACACATGGTACGGTTTTCAGACACTCCAACGGTGCTGTATGCTGGGATTATCTTCATAGAATGATAGTGTCAAAAAGTCACCTCCCTGACAAATCAACCATGGTGAGGTTCAAACCTGGTCTCATGGTCAGGAATCAAACATTCTAACCATTCACTCTCACCACACACACACACATATATATATATATATATATATACACGCTGTATATTTCTGCATATAAGATGACCTTTATATCCCAAAAATCACCCTTAAAAATTGTGGGAGGGGGGTCATCTTATACTACAATTCTAAAAAAGAAATCTTAAATTCTGAGTGATGTCTGTTGGTAGGCTAACCTCAGCCTCAGTGAAATAAACAATAATGTACATGAAAAAATTCACATCATCAAATAAACTTATAATAAAAGTAATAAAACCATTTCTACCTTATATATTACTGGAATAACTTCATAATAAATTGCCTGTTCAAAGAATAATTCCATATCAATGAAATTAACTTGTATCCATGCAAGCTCAGCGGAGAAAATGTAAACAAGTTATGATTGCAAACACAGCAATGTAATGTACTATTATCATACTATTACTAGTGGCATTTTGTGATTGTCAATGAAGTAGAAGTAAATGGCCATTAGTACATCAGGCTGTTTGTAACTGTTTAGATAAACGAATAGAAGAGAAGGAAGAAGAAGAATAATCAGTATTTGCAAGAGATCACGTGATAAAATGTAAACAAATCAATGGTTTCCCTTTTAGGGGATGTGGGTAGGAAAAATATGATATAAAATTGGTTTTGTTATTTCATTTATTTTGAATTTCTAAGGATACAGTAAATAACAACATCTTTATATAATCACTAAGCAGTCATCTTATACTACAGGCATATGATAAATTCATGAAAATTTGCTATTTTTTCTTACCTCATCTTATCACCTTATATGCAGAAATATATGGTGTGTGAGATTATATATATATATATATATATATATATATATATACACACACACACACAACTTTAAGGGAAAAAGAAAATTTTTGTGACAAGGGAAAAAGTTGACTAAACAGGAAAGTTGTTTTCCCATAATTAAAAATCGAATGAGTTCAATTTTAAATGCAAGAAATTAATGTCTTTTCTTTTGACATTCATCATATATATGAGCATACATACATAAAATGTATATTTGGGCAGCAGCCTTTCTTTCAAACAGTTTTTGTTGAATATGACAGAAAAATTTTATTAATTTTTTTATTGAGTTTTTCTAGTATTTTTAAATTTTTCGTTTCATGGGGGTAAAGGAGTGTAAAACTTGTCCATAGTGTTTATTGTCCCTATTGCATTTGGACACTTTAGCCACTTTCAAGGAGTTTATTATTAATTTATTTTGATGGTTATCTCTTTAAGATAGATGTAATTAAATATTGTGTAGTAACATAGTTGTAAACACATGACTTATGTAAAGATTTTAGTTTCCAAGATGTTTGTTTGCTCGTTGAAATTATGAAAATTCTAATTATTATCTATGTTTTAAAGATGAAACTTTGCAACATGATAATTTGAAATAAATTTTAAATGTGTAAATTTTATCTTTTTATGCAAATTCTTAGCTGACTAAATTCTATTTTAAAGTTGATTCCTCCAGAGTTGGAATACTGTGTTTCATTAATAATCTAAATGGAAATGTCAGTGTGTCACACTTTTTCAATTAAAGAAACAACTCTAACTTTCAATAGCTCATGTTACAGAAATTTTGGATTCCCAATTTTCATTACTGCAATTGTTTTAAGTAATATTTTTTTTTTTTTTTTTTTACGTGATTTTTTGTAACAAATTTTTTTGTACAATAACAATTTTTATAACTTGGAAATAAATTTGGTAATAAACAAAATTAATTGTGAAATCTAGCAAAAGTCACCCATGAAATAAAAATAATTGTTTGTAAGGAAAATAAGGACCTATGTACATGAAATTGTCTTTAAATTAAGCAGCAACAGAAGAATTATCATTGAACTTTAAATTGTAAGTTTAAATATCAATGCAATATTTAAATGTATGATCAATTTTAAGTTCTTCTGTAGTTTCCTCTTGCCTATCACATATGGCAGTAGTATGCCTCGCAAAAAGAAATCTCTGCCAACAGAGGTGCAGATTGCAATCAAAAGAGCCAAGGCTGCAGCAAGGAAAAGAAAGTCC
The DNA here is from genome assembly GCA_963932145.1 of Acanthosepion lycidas. NCBI lineage: Eukaryota > Metazoa > Mollusca > Cephalopoda > Sepiida > Sepiidae > Acanthosepion > Acanthosepion lycidas. The sequence goes on along the minus strand of OZ010587.1, from coordinate 54,225,674 downwards.
CATGCAAATGAAAACCCAAATCAAACAGCAACTAGGGGAGCTTCTAATGCTGAAAATATGCAAAGACTTAAGGACTCTCAAACTCTTGAACAAAAGGTTCAATCAAGAGCTCTCCGCAGGAGCTAGCTTAAATGCTGCCTGATAGGGCAGCTTTTAAGTTAGTATTTAATATTTATTTTGTTTAAAGTTAGTCAACTTATTACAAAAAACTATAAAATTTGTTTAAAAAAAAAAAAAAAAAAAAAACACACACTCACCCAAACACACACACCTATAAGATGTCCCAAAAATGTAATCACTTTTTGACCTATAACTTCTATGCATTTAATTTCATTTAATATTTAGTTTAAATCATTAACCTTGTTTGCAAGTCAATAAACACTACGTTTATTGCCATTTAAAGAGCGAGTACATTTTTTGGTGGGAGTCACCCTGTATTACACCACCCACATGATATTTTTATTAAAATTTAATTTTTAAAGATTGTCCAAATTATTCATGATCTTCTATTTGTCATGTTCCTTCAGGGTGTTAGCGATCATGGCTCTCCACAATTTCCTGTCGTTTGTAGCTCTTAATACATTTTATCATTTTCTTATCTCCCCTAAACCTTGTTTCACCATCCATTTACTCAAGCTTGCTAAGTAGGTTATGCATTGTTTTTCTATAACACTCTTGCTTTCACACTATCCTATGGATATCAAATTTTTCAAGCCCTCTTTCCTCATTACATGACCTAGAAATTTCAATTATCTTTTCCTGATGATAAGTGTTCTTTTTCTTTCTATTTTCTCTAAAACTTTGTTGTTACTTATGTTTTGTCCATGGTATTCTCAGCATCCTTCTGTAGAACCACATTTTTGTTCCTTCAAGTCACTTCTTCATCTGTGATGAACCAGCATTCACTGCCATATAGAAAGACTGATATTATGTAACAGCTTAGTATTCTTTTCTTTGTTTTCAACAAAATTTTTTTCTGTTTCTTAATACTTCGCTTAGTTTTAGAAGGCAGTTATCGCTATGCCAATGCATCTTCAGATTTCCATGCCGCACTTTCAGTCTTCCGTTTAAACACTTCCCGGGTATTTAAATTGTTGTACTTGTTTGATTTTAGTATCCCCAATTTGTAATTTGCATATTCGGCTGTCCCTTTTGCTGACAATTACACACGTATAAATATTCAGAATAAACAAATCTGAGGAAAGATTTAAAGTAAAAGAATGTCAAGGTGGATTTTATTCGTACAGTTCAAGAAAAAGGAATGAACCTCAGAGAATGGAGGAGAATAGAGATTTTGATCCATTTAAAAGAATTCCAAAGAGGCAAATGCCACTCAACAAGGATTCTTGCCAAAAATGAAAAAAAATACACAGCTGCTAAGCCAAGGTTACCCAATTATAGAAAAATGTAGAAAATTAAACACAAACAAACATTACAGCCATTTGCTTGACTGATTTTATATATATATATATATATATATATATATATATGTATGAAAAAAAAAAAAAAAAAAAAGAAAAAAGCTTGTCTGCTTGTTATTCAGACTCTAATCAGTACTGTAATTTTTATGCAACAGCCACGTTCACCACTTGTGATATTACTTTTAACATTAACGCAGTGAATCCTTGAATAATATAGTTTTGTTTAATGTTCTAATCTCATAAAAGAAATTATTTTTATCAGGAATACTAAACAAATACACTGTCAATATCTTGATTTCTCACCAGATGTGTTCATGAAATTCAAATGAGATTTAAACAACCAAAAAAAAAAAAAAAAAAAAAAAAAAAAATGTTTCTTAATATTTGGTGTTTGCTTTTTATTTAATGCTTTGAAAACTTCAATTACCTGCTGTCAAGGTCAAGAATGCTGCTCTGGTTTGGGAAAGAGGATATTTTCAACATGCTCCTTCATGATGGCTGCAAAGATTCCTGGTAGAAGTTGGGTAAGGTGCATAACCTGGCCATCTCACAAATCTATCATTTGATATAATAAATAAAATTTTTTAAAATTCCGACTTTTCTGCATATAGCTCTGAACAATCGACATTTGATCTGTTTCAACTTACTAATGAGTCTTCGATCAATGGCAATCGTAACATTTAGCATATTCCTTATAAAAAAAACATTCAGCAATCATTGACCAAGCAGCTAGTGCTACAGTTGGTTGAAATTTATGGAATCTATCAAAACAATTTGTCAGGAAATTAGCTTTATCAAGTCTACTGCTATGACTCTTGCTTGTATTAATGGGGGTTTCATTCCTAGCATTTTATTAAAGTAGTATAGAATATCAGTATCATTATTATGTCATTATTTTATCTTTGAGAAAAGTGTGCTATCGATTTTAGTTGTTGCTGCTGTTGAAAGTTCTTAAGTGAGGCGGATTCTATTATCTGATACAGTTCTTTGTGATTCTGTAGAGCCAATCCATGAGGTTCAAAGAAGGATAGTCTATGCTGAGTCCTACAAGCTTCACTTGCTCAAACTACACAACTGTGAATACTGCTAGTTCCCTCAAGAATAATATGCATGTTCCTGAGAAGTGAAAAATAAAGCTGCAAAATATGTCAGCTTTAGTATAAAACCTCCTTTAGTAAGGGTTTGTAATATAATCAATCCTAGCCTAGTACCTTGACTTCAGTCACTTTCTCACTGTTACGACGTTGCTTCCCTCAGTCTTTTCTACAAATACTTTCATGGCAATTGTTCTGATGAGCTGTTCTCCTTAGCAACTCAACTACATGAATTTATGCGTGCTACTAGATTGGCAACTAGGTCTCACCATTTTACTGTTGAACTGGCTAGATGCAACCCTCAATTCTATTCTAATAGTTTCTTTTCTTGCACTTCTCGCCTCTGAACCTCTCTTCCAATTTCTTGCTTCCCTGTTACCTACAATCTTCAAAAATTGAAATGCAACGTTAATTGCCATCTTCTGTCTTCCTGAATCCATTTTGTCTTTTTTCTCACTTCTCTTCACTAAATTCTTATTTGCTTTCACTTCTTTTCACTCCTTGTGACATTATAAAAAAAAAAAACTCATAAAATTTAATATTTTTTCTTTCTTTTGATATTCATGATCTGAAGTGTTTAATCTACAGTAATATGGGAGAGAGAAAAAAAAAAAAAAAAAAAAAAAAAAAAAAAAAGTTTATTTCCGGTTTGAAAGCCTATTGTACAATTCCACAAAAATACATAGAGTTTATATTTCTTCTACCTATTTTCTTCACTATACACTGTTTTGTTTTTTGTTTTTTCAATCATTTTATCCAAAGGAAGGCAATAATGCCACTAACACACAAGGAGTTACTGAGTCTGAAAAAAAAAATAGGAGAAAAAGCAAAACATTATTAAGGAAAGAGCACCTTAAATGAACATGAATTAAGACAAAAGATAATAATCAACATAGCATTTAAATTAGGTACCGCCATTAATTTGGTATACATAAGGTTTGAAATTAATTTTTAAAAATGAAAAAAACTTTCTTGAAGTTTTCATTTTAGCATTAATTGAAAAACTAAAGGATTTAAAATTTACTCTTTCCAGTAAGCAAAATTAGCAAATATAAAGTTAAATTATTCTGATTTGAAATAAATATTATTTATAACATAAAATGTTGTATACAAATATTTCTTAATTACAGGATCTTGTTTTTCTGACGTGTTAATTTATGAACACCCAAATGTGTTCATAGTTAAGTATGGTGGAGCAGACGATAAATTGGGGGGTGGAGACAACCCTTAAAATGTGAACTGTCAACCCTTAAAAGGGAACTGTCAACTGCCATTTGCATGTAATCACGCTTACAAATCAAATTTCTTATAAAAATATTTGGGGTCATGAGATTGTAATAAGCTATAAAATATATAATTAATATAGTTTTACTTAACAATATTTCTTAAGAATTGTCACATTGAAAATGAATTTTAAAAGATTTAAAAACTTTATAAATCATCAATTTAATTGTAAAAAAAAAAAAAAAAAAAAAAAAAAAAAAAAAATGAAAAATCTTATAAAAATTCAATTTTTTTTTTCTTCAAACATCATCTTTCATATATATTATTCTTAAAAACAATTAAAAGCTTCTCTAATTATATAATGTGTTAGTTTTATTGCATTTATTTTTTGATTCAGAACAGAATTTCAGTAAGATCCGGTTAGATTTTGCAAAAACAATTCAGTGATTTAAATTCTTCAAAGAATTTTGCTTTTAACTAATATAGTCACTAAAAATTATCACATTGAATTTCTCAAAGTTTTCATAAAATTAACTCAGGAGATAAAATACATGTAAAAAGAAAAAATATTTTTGCCAAGATTTTCTAATAAAAAATTAGAAAAATAATTTCATTCATTTGTGAATAAGTCCTGAAAATTTCATTAAAATCCAACAATTATTTGATTCTTGCAAGAATTTCCAAATTAACATGTTTGTCACTCCCACCCCCCAAAAAAGGCCAAAAATTGCTATGCTAGGACACTTGCTGATGCTAGAAAAAGAGTTTGTTTTTTTTGTTTTTTTATAAATCAAAGTTTCAAATGTTCTAAAAAAATTTAATATTAAAAAGAATACTTTGGTCTTTCCTCTTAATAATAACAATGATTTTGATGATAAAACCATGTTTCCATTATGTTTTCATCACAGTATGCTGATTTTTTAGTGTTTTCATGGAGGTACCTTTAAATTTTTGAAGTTCAATGTTGACAGGAAAGTAAGAGTGTGAGAGAAGAAACCATTCACACAGAACTTACAGTTATATCTAGCCATTCCAACTGTAAAATGTAGGACCTAGCTACCAATCAAGTACAGCACTTAGATTTGTGATGTCAAGATGCTAAAATTTCATTAAAAAATATTCAAATTCTAATTTCAGTAACATTAAATAAGTGCCTAAAATAAAAGGCTGAAATTTGTGAGATATTTTAATATTTGCTTTACAAAAGACTCTGTCCAAAAACATGGAGGGTAATTAAAAAAAAAAAAAAAAAAATGATCTGAATATTTGGGCATTTCAGCAGATTTTGGAGAGTTGGTTTGTCAAAGAACTTTACAAACCCCATATATATAAGCAGATAAATAAAATGAGACATATAACCATAGTCTTATACTATTATTATGGCAGACAGACGTTGCCACAAGTACAGGCAAAAACAGTGCTATCAACATTTTTGCAAGCCATACATTAAATGTCAAAGGGTCACATGTGGTTACTGAGCTACTGTTTAGCCACACCCTTTTAAATATTATCCCTTAGATAATCAGCATATATTTTCAGCTATTAGATGTACTTTAAAAAAAAGAAAATAATGCTCCAAATATTAGCTGAATTATCCCCAAAGGATGAATTGAAATGAGTAATAGTTATTCCATACTGTCTTACAGTACTGGTGATAAAGCGAGTGAGAGAGAGAGAGAGAGAGAGAGAGAGAGAGAAAGGCTGGAGAGTGGGTTGGCTGAAATGTTACCAGTTGTTATAAACACATGAGAGAACAAACAAAACAACAATTACTGCTAGTGAAGCAAAAGAAGAGAAGACAAGAATTGTTAAGATAAAATGCTTTCTATTGCTGATACAGAGGATTAAGTCAGAATATCTCTTTATGGGCAAGGGAAGTGGTTTGGAAGAGAGTAAGGCCTGAAGCTGATGCATGTGTTGGGTCAGTGGTGATGTTTTACAGCTTGACCATTTTCTGTGAGTGACAACAGTGTTGTGAATGGCATTTTAAAAGTAGATGTGGTGGATCATGTTTCATTGGAGGTTTTTCAGGTTTTTGCTTTGGCAGCAACATTTGTGATTGGCTCCTTTTATATTGTATTATATATATATATATATATATATATATATATATATGTATATGTGTGTGTGTGTGTGTTTGTTTCTTTTTTGTGGAATTTGTTTTGTGAGCTGAAATTGATGCTCGGAGAATTACATTTTTATTCTTTTTTATTTTTGCTTTCATAGAGTTCACATCAGACCAACATATAAAGTGTATCATGAAAAGATCTAATTTGAAACAGAGTATAACAATCAGCAAAATGAATGAGATCAATGCTCCAAAGAATTCTTGAAATGATAATTACAAAAAATACAATAACAGATGAATATTTCAGAAGCATATTTATGTCAAGTCACTCTATAAGTGCTACTGGTACAACGTAACCCAGTACTACCTGTCACACAGTCATCAATAAAACCAGTTCCCCCACCATGCTCTTCTGGTGAGGAGGATAGCTAGATACTTAGCAGGATTAAAAACAAGATTGGTCAATAAGTGAACAAATCTTATAGGATAAACAGTCATCTAGCACAATGGGGTGAGGTGGGTGGCATCCATAGCTATTTAGGCTGCAACTATGGTAATGTTGTGGCACTGATGGGTGGATGGCTTCTTTTTGAATTTAATGAACAAGCCACTGCGATAAGAATTGGTTTGTTAATGCCTCTAAAACAAAATCAAATAAAGAAAAAAGAAAAAAAAGAAATACAGCCAGAAATGCCACAACCCTTCAACTTGTGAAGACCAGCATGATAAACCCTTTCAACCACCTTCAAAATATCCAAAGCAACAGACAGAATTTCACCATTCTTAGCTAAAGATTGATATCACTTTCAGCAATAACTGTCATAAGAGAGTATTAACTTTTTATAATATTTAAAGAGCATAGAGAGTATAATAAACATTTCTAAAACATTTCTAAATTTAAAAAAAAAAAAATTTATTTTATATCCTAAAACTCATAAGATCAAATCAATATAAATAAATTTTTCTTGTTTTTTATTTTGAAGATAAACTTAATCAAAATATGAGAGGAAAAAAAAGCCTCAACAGCTAAAATGGAATTATGGAGAAAAAAAGATCCAATCATGTATGACAAGATAAATAGGTAGTAATAATGTCAGTTAATAATGCATTAATCGTACTAAAAGAAGCAGTAGCAACTGCAGCAATAGTGTTTAAATTGTCCAGACTGGGCCTGGCAGCTAAAAATTTCAACTGACACATGCTGATTCACAGAAGAGAGAGAGAAAGTTTTGGAGAAAATGTCAGGACATTTTGAACCTCCCACTCCCCACGACCTTTTAAAGGTAGAGTCAGTATTTTTGAACTCTCTACTACCCTTGTCTACTTATACACAGAGACAAGCAAAAAGCAAGACATCTGAATACAAGACTGAACAGAATTGAATCTAAATAAGCATGAAGCACCAACATACTTATTTTTTACAGACAGAGAATATCTGTTAAGCCTCTTGGTTAGTTTCGCCTTGTGTTAATTTAGTTTCTGTATTTCAGACAGGATCATGTGATTCTTGAAAATGACTGAGATGGTCAAAAATACATGAACAAAACAATAAAACATGATCTTTGGCCAATTATGCATAGTTTTTAATATACAAAACCTTATTTGAAAATTGGAAAACTATAATGAAAAATTAATCACAGACCTTGTCAGTTGTATTTAATGAAACTTGTGTGTGTATATATATATATATATATATATATATATATATATATATGTCTACCATTTGACCATGCTTAGAATTTTGCTGCCACTGCTATTTACCTTGAGCTTCTTGATAAAATCCACAGAAGAATCAGCAATATTATTGGTCCTAATCTGACAGCTCGGCTTCAGTCACTTTCCCACTGCTGTAAGGCTGACTCTTTGTGTCTTTTCTATAAATAATTGTTCAGATGAGCTCTTCACTATGGTATCTAGACTTTTTGAAATTAAGTGCAGTATTAGACTGGCATCATCAATTTATAGCTGAGCTGGTTAGATATAACTATAAATTCTATGTTAACAGTTTCTTTTCTCACACTTCTTGTTTGTGGCTCCATGCTTTCCAGCCAACTTTAATATTCAAAAATTTAAATGCAATGTCTATTGCTATCTACTGTCCTCCCGATTACTTTTCCCTCTTCTCACTCATTATTAATGTTTTTGTTTCTGATTCTTGCACATCCTTAACCCCTTATGTCTTAGTAGCTTTACTGCCTTGCATAGGGTGATGCTGATTAAAAAAAAAAAAAAAAAAAAAAATTATATATATTTTTCCAAACATGTTATCCAATGTTAAATAGAAGATATTGAGATTGTCTATTGAGCCTTTTGGTGAATTTTTCCTGGTGTGAAATTATTTACAATTTATTTAATGTGGAAACTTGCCAAAATTAAATGTTAAAATCTGAGTAAATTTGACTGTTTACCATGTAAGCACCTAGATAGAAATAAATTTTATTAATAGTGGGTTGCTTTCTGTACAAGGCCTTGGAGCCAATCAAAGTAGAGGGTTACAGAGTAAAAGGCACAGTTTATGAGGATATATGGAGGAAAATAACAGTTAACCCTAGACTTGAACAGGTTAAGATTGTAATGATTGAGGAAACATCCTCTTGGGAGTCAGTTCCATAGAGCAGTAGTTTGTGGTTTACATTGTACCAATGAAATACAAACAGTTCGCTAACAATGTGCATGGCAGCTCTTAGCAGTGAAAGTTGGAACTGGTAGAACTAAGGAATGTAGTTTGAACACTTTCCATGGAAATAGTGATAGTGCAGTGAGAGATTTGGAACATTTCAATTTGTGAGAAAGTGGTTGTAGGATGTAAAATAATTTGTCACCCAACAAGGATGTGGAGATGCTTTTGGGCAAACAAGACTAGAAAGTGAAGACAGGGCAGCTCCTGCCCATATATGGAAGCAGTAATTTATTTTCAGCCTGATGGCATTTTTCCAGTATCTTTAGCAATAGAGCATATGTATAGTTCCATTGAGGTCTGGGTTGATTTTGTCTCAATAGCTACTCAAGCACAGGGCCTAAGTGAGGGAACATCCATTCATCATGATTGGTGAGAATTCTGGATCTGATTGGTGATGATTGAATTATTCACTAGTCTGATTTCTAAGGCAATGAATGTGACCTGCTAATTTTGACCCCCACTGACCTGTTAGAGCTCTAGTTCAGAAGAGAGATCACCTGCCAAACTTTGGTCATCTCGAGTTTTGGAGGTGCATCCATTTTTTTTTTTTTTTTGCAAACGGCATCCAAGCCTTCCAACCTTCTTTCCTTTGAAAATGACCAATGGTCAATTGATCAAAAGTTCTCAGATTTCAACATTTCATTTCACTTTCAGCAAGTTCCTTTTTAACTTTCCACCTGAAATAGAGTGACTAATTCGGTACAAAAAATCTCAACTGACTTTCTGATTTTTAACATATAAAAAAAGAAAATGGACGAGTGAATCTCCTACACTCCGGTAATAAAAGAACTTACAGTTAAAGAAAAAGAAAATAATAATAAAAAAAAAGGCTACTAGGCCCCCAACAAAATATTTACTTACAAGAAAGATAAAGGGAAAAGGCGCTTCCAAAGCAATTTTCAATGTCGTACTGAACTTACTCTTCTTATCTTATCTCTAGACAACAATAAAAAATAACTAATTACTCTCCTTCAAATGACTATATTGCTTTCACACAATTCAGAAACGACCGGGAATATTTTATTTGTTTTTTGACAGGACATCAACAGAAAACTAAGCTAAAAAAGTTAGCCAATCAAAGCAAATATCAGGTTACTGTTAAGAACCGGGGAAACAGAAGTTTATTATTTTGAATAAATAAAAAGAGAAACTGTCAACGAAGCAAAAACTTCTTCGGAGACCTTTGTGAAACTATTAACAACGGATGAATTAATTAATCATCTGTTCGATATATTTCGAAAATAAACGACCCACCCATAAAATTAAATGACACTAAAAAAACAGTGACAATGATGGAGTGGCTAACAAAAAAACTTTGAATTTATGAACTTGGTAAATAATTTTTTTTTTTTTAACTCAGAGGAAATAAATTTTAAAAAAACTTGAAATTCAAGTAAAAAACACAAGATAACGATTTCTAAATCATGTTTAGTATGCAAAATATTTTTTTACATAAAAAAGGCGTTTGAAAAAGTGTTCTATTGAGTGACAAATCTGGTAAAGATACGGTTTGTTGGTTTGAGTTCAAGCCTATCAGCGGGTATCTAGATTTAAAACATGCCACAGTCGATAATGAATGGCAGTGGCGGGTAGCAACAAACGTTAACAATTATTTCGCGGGAACTTGATTGTTAATATTTTTACGACGTGTAACGGTAAACAACAAAAAAAACAAAATGCTTAACAAAGCAAAGATGTCATTTTCGGTTTTACTTTTAGTTTTAAATATCATTTCTTTCAATATGGCATCGCATCAGAAATACGTTGGATCATTTCATTGAATGTTACAAACAAGAATAAAATCAGTTCGCTACTTATTTGCAATGAATGGTAAATAAATTTTGCTTTTTAGTTTTTAGATTAACATTTTTTTTAACGATGGTGTCGTTAACATTCAATTACCGTCAACTGCGCCAAGCAAATAAAGAAATGTAGGCTTAAATTTTATTTTTAAAAGTGTAATTTTTCCCCCTGGCGAAGATTGGGTAAAATTAATTATTAAATTACACTATTTATTTTATTTTAATTTCCTTCTATCCTAACATTTAGTGTTTAATTAACAATATAGAAATAAAAAGAATATCCAACGATGAGTCGAATGATCAATTTAAATTTGAGGCCCTCTAAAAATAAAACTGATTATGCGACTAAAAATCATGAAGTTAGGAAGTAGAAACAAATATTTATTTTAAAAGAGAATATATTCATAAACTTTTTTAAATAAAAAATTTGCGTAAAATAAATTTAAAATTATATTGTTGCCGATCGATTTTTTTATTCGGCTTGGTTTGTGGAGAACAAAGAAAAAAATAGATTGATAACCATTAAAAAAAAGTGTTAAAAAAGTAAGTAACTCGTTAAAAACGGTTTAAGAAGGTAAAGCTTATCGACTTCAAAAAATAATTTAATACCGGATTTTCATTTTTATAATTAATACCTGACTTTCCAGTGGATAATGGATAATTAACGTTGTAAATGAAAAAATTGCAAAGCAAAACAGTTTTTTAGTGAGTATTTATTATGCAATAATAGCAATACATTACCTGTCTATTTTGTTTTACTGATCAATCAATAATCAATATCTGTAACTTTCTTTTGTCCGGCAATGTTCTTTGTTCTCTCCCCCCCCCCGCCAAAAAAAAACAAACAAACCGAATAACATTGTCAACAATATTTATATTACGCAAGTTTTATTTCAATTTTAAATGTCTTTAGAAACAAACAGAAAAATAAAAAAGCATTTGTTTTGCGATCTTTTTTTCTGTCTCTTTTTTAGTTTTGATGGTTTTCTTCTTTTACTTCAGCTTTTTCCCGTCAATTAATTCCCTTTTTTTTTTTTTATTGACCCATAATCGCCCACTGCCCCCCACCGCAAAAATGGGACGGTAGACATTATTAATGGGTTAACTTAACAGGTGATAATTGGTGATTATGAAGGTAATGAAATGACAGGGGAAAAAACTATCAACAAAGAGACAGAGTAAAAAAAAAACGACAGTAAAGTAAAAAAAAAAAAAGAAAAAAAAAGATTTTTTGTTTGATTTACATTTCAGAAAATGCTAAGAAGATGAAGAAAGACTTTCACCTGCACAGTCATCATATAACACTAACAGTAAATTTATTTTATTTTTACAATTTCTTCCTAACGACTGTGTAGATGAATAAGTCTTCTTCACTTGTTTAACCAGAACCTGAATAAACAAAAAAACGTAAAAAAAAAAAACCAAACAGGTGTTATTTTTAACATTTTAAACTAAATAAATACAAAATAGCATTGATTTTAAAAAAAAATTGAAATCTGTACATAAACAAACACGTCATGCACGACAGATTTTTAAAGAAAAATTATGAAAAACTTTAATTACGAAGACTAATTTTTTTCCACCCCAAGCAAAATAAATTCCATGCTTTAAAATAAATTGAAAGCATGGAATTTAAATCAGACATCTAATATTTTGTATTTAAAAAATATTGACATGTCTGGTTCAGTTCGCAATACGAATGATGATAAAAATAAAAATAACAACAAGCAATTGTTGGAATTGTTACTCAACGATTAATTAATTGCCACATAAGTTAGCTAAAAAAGTAAAACTAAATGAACGATATTATATTTTTTAAATTTTAGTCTAAAAATGCACCACATAACCAATCACTGTTGGTTTGAATAAAAATTCAAAACAAAAACCTTCGTGTTTTTTGTATCTCATGAAAACTAAAACATAAAAAGACAATATTTTGCAACAGGTCGTCGTCAGTCAACTCAAATGCCAGCTCATCTCCACAAATCTACACCAAAAAGAGGGAAGCACGAAGTAGCTAGGTATCAAAAGAGTCATTGACAACTAAAACTACATGCCAGTTTCTCTCACTCAAAGACATGCATGAACGTTCTCTATATCGGACATTTCTACGAACGTTTCAAATAAGAACACTGTTTTCTGTTGAAAAAAATACCGCCACAAATATCAGCTTACACACCATTTTTTACAGAAAAAATGTTGCAAAAATGTAAAATTGCAGTTTTAAATTTCACCATATATTTGGAGTTTACTATTTTAAATTAATTGTGATAAATATAATAAGAAGAATAAGATGAAGCCGTTAAAAACCGAATAATGTTTTCATTTTATTGCGAAGAATCTAATTTAAAAAATAACTTAAGAATAAGGTTTAAAAAAATCAACTACATATTGAAATTGAATAATATAAGTTTGTTTGTTTGTTTTTTTTTCTTTTGGATATTTCAAAATCGAATTAATGAAGAAATTTCTTTTCCAATCATATCAATTCGGGACAACAAGTGTGATGATTGAAGAATTTTTTACATAACAAATACAAGAGTAAGACGAACCAAACCATGTATTGTAATTATAAAAATATTTTCGTTGAATTTTTTTTTTTAATTCAAAGAGACAAAAATATAAACTTAAGTTGTGTAAAGAAAGTAAGGCAACTTGAAAGTGTTTCAAAATTGTAGTCAATTAAAAAAGTTTAAAAAATGAATAAATAAATTAATAACTCAAGGGGTTGTAATATGGTATTTTGGGCAATCTTAGACAATTAATTGTTACGCACATTTTGTCCTTAATTTTTTTTATTAATTATTTTACATAAAATATCAAATTTATATTTGATTTCTTTAAATACAATTAAAAAAAAAAAAAAGCAAATACTTTTGTTTTGTATTATTCCAAAGTAAGTAAGTAAAGGAATCTAAACATTTTTAAACAAATTCAAAACCAATTTATGAACTTAATTTTTTGTTGCTAACTGATATTTCATAATCATTTGAATATATTTTTGAATAATTCATAAATTACCATTAAAAATTATTATTCATTTTGTGGTATTTTCTTACGTTTTTAATTTTTTTTTAATCTGTCTTTCTTTATCGCAAAATTAAGATTAAAAAAAACATTTAATAAAAATTAATGCTTCGTCTAAAATTAAATATTGTTGTTAAATAAATTATCAAATCTTTTTCAAGGTAGCTAAGAAATTTATAGATGACAAAGTTCAAATCTGTATTACACTAAATGGCACTGACTAATTTTTGTCCTAAACTGGGAACATATTTTAAAAACAAAATCTGCATCTTTCTTTGGGTAACTTAATTTTTACAAGCGAAAAAAGTACCCATAGTTTTCAAAACACATGATTCCATCCATTCTAATTCCACATACTGTCCTATGGAAAGGTTGCTACCAGATATAATAACTTTTCTTTGCTTCAAATAAAACTAAAAGTAAAAGAAAACCCAAACATTATTTTTCAAACTGTAGAATCCAATCAGAGGCAAATTTTATTATTATTATTGCCGGTCAGTAGAAAGAACTCATTGTGTCCATCGGATTAACAAAATACCAACCAACACTCATCATGTGATTTCAATATTCGAGTTATGACTGAGAACGGGCAATGTTTGTCAATTTGAGGAAGCTTGCACGGGACAATAATGCTCATCTTCGAAGAAGATGATTTTGTTTTGTAAGGTCGATTTCCTTCTGCTGTTAATTCTACAAGTCCAAAAATAAATAAATAAAAAAAAAAAAAAATAATAATAAAAATCACTGGTTTATAATGTGATTCTACTCTTGACACTCAAGAGAAGGTTCAGATCCCATCCAGTCAAGGATTTCTAAAAAAAAAAAAAATTAAAAAAAAAGATATTTTGTTGGGTTTTTTTTTCTTCTTCTTTTCTTGCATATCTTCAAGAAGGAATAAATTCATATTTAAAGAAGAAGAAAAAAGCAATAATAAAAAAAGAATTATTTTAATAGTTATATATTGCAACCGAAAAATAAAATATAGGAGTGTCCCGGTATAAAAACGTGTTACTAAGTGAAATTATGTATCCCAATCAGTCGCACTATCAGTCCGTGTACAAGAGCATATGACATGTAATATAAAAATAATGCACAACTTTTGTATAATAATTATTTACATTTATTAAAGATTTTAGTAAAAAGATTAGTTTAAAGTGCTAAAAATAATAAAGTTAAAAGTGCAATCGGTCAGTGAAGTAGTGTATGCGTTAAAAATTAAAATCCTGTCAAACCTTGAACAATCCATATCTATTCCTCTTCTATACAAATTCAACAGAATGCTACACAGATCCTCTCTTCTTATCCTAAATTATTGTTATGAATACTATTACTACTGCAAAACAGCAAACAGGAGAAGCAATAATTTGAAATCTAGATCGGTATTAAAAACTCTCAGAGGTCAAAATGCAATTAAATACCTTCTTTTTTTTTTTTTATAAGCAATTGCAATAGCAACCAAAAAGTCCTGTCAAGTATTTATACAAAAAACGGGCACACATAAATAAATAAAAAAATATTGGATTTCCGATTTGGTCACTAACAAAATCATTTTGTAGAAGCATCTCTACTTCGTGTACAACATTTTTAGAGATAATTAGATCATCTCTGGAGAGTCAGATGCAGATTTTTTTTTTTATATAAAATTGAAAAATGAGAAAGAAATACTTTTTTTTTCTGTCTAAAAAGGAATATTAACAACATATCATGCGAGATAAAAAAAAAAAAAAAAAAAAAAAAAAATAGAAACGAATTTATAAAGCAAAATAGGAAATAGATTCCTGTTGAACATTGAACCAAAGCAAAATGAAAGATCTTACCTCCTCAATACTGGAATGTCGAAGATTAACTGTCTTTTAAAGGATTTTTTTCAAAATAAAAATGAGGAAAACCTACAGTAAAATCCAAGTCATAAAACCCTGACGTTTAGGGTACTGGATCATTCATCTTTACAGCCTGCTACTGGTTGTTGAGTCGAAGTAGTAGTAGCAGCTATACTATTTATTTGGTGTTGCTTCTTTTTCTCTTATTTCGACAGTCGGGAACTGCCGCCTGTGAAATCGACATTGTTCGTGTTGATAGTCAATTCAGTAGACAACAAAAAGGTGAAGAATAACAACAACAACGAATGAAACAAAAAGAAGAAGAGAGATAAACAAAGAAAAAAGAAAGAAAGCAAATTGTAGTAGGAGGAGAAGGAGCGGGAGGTCGTTGTTGCTTAAATAACCCGGGAATTGTCTATTTCTTTCTCTCACTTTTTGAGGCTATTCCTGTTTTGAATCTGGTCGGCTAATTACTTGTAGGGTTTTTTTTTTTTTTTTTTGCTTTTCTCATCTTTTTTTTTTTCATCGTCCAGTTTCTCATTTATAAATAAATAAAATAAGAAATAAATTAACTTTCACATTATTGCATTTTATTTTTCATTCACAAGTTTCTCATTGTGAAATTGAACTGCCACTTTCTCTAGTAATTCTAATCTTAAGTCTTTAACTCTTCTTAAGTTTTTTAACTTTTGTTTTTAGCTGTTCACTTTTATTTCCTTCCAACAAAAATGCTAATAAATGTAATAATTGTAATTGTTTAAGCGTAAATTATTTTGAAAAGACGTTCTTCACAAAAGTTTTAATTAAAATTTCAAATTTTACTTTCGAAAATCCATTACGTACATACACATCCAAGTTTATTTCAAATCGATAAAATGTTTAAAAATTTTTTGTTCCTCAGTGTAATTGAAAATATAGAATTCAATTAATCATTGCAACACACACATAATAATAATTAACATAGTTAGAAGATGTTTTAATTATTATTCTTTTTTTACCATTAATCTTTTCCCTGTATTGTTCTATGTGATTAAGATTCTCCACTGAATTAATTACATTCACAAGGAAGCAGAATATATTGAAAAATATTTGTGTAAAATAAATTCATTTTCCAATTAAAGCTAGAGAATTAATGTTTTCTTGAATAATTTCACCCTAATCAAAGCAATAAGCCACTAAGATACAAATGGTTACTGACTGTAAAAGAGAATATGAGAAAAAGATTAAGGTGAGGGAACAATAAAAGAATAGGAATTAAGACAATAGATAACAATTGACTTTGCTTTTAAATATTTGAAGATCAAACTTGACAAAAGCAAGAAGGCAAAAGAGAGTCCCACAAGCAAGAAGTGCAAGAGAAGAAACTTAGCATAGAACTTTCAATATATATATAAAACACCATCACTTGATAAGACACCAGAAGTGTTAAAACAAAATGGCTATTTTTGTAATGATTTTTTGTATGATTTTATGCTATAATTTTTTAATAAATAATTATATATATATATATATATATATATATATATATATATATATATATATATATATATATATATATATAGAGAGAGAGAGAGAGAGAGAGAGAGAGAGACTTTCATTCATACTGATAACATTCAGTTCTTGATGTTGATTGTACTTGAACAAAAACAGTTAAAGAACATCAACTTTTGATAGTTAATCTAAAATTTTGATTTCAATGTATGACATCCTATTTCTTTGAAAATTAGAAAATTGCAATAAAAGTTAAACAAACCTTGTCAATTGAATTTAACAAAACTTGTTTAAATTATTTTTTGCTGCCTAAATATACTTCATATATATAATAACAAAAATCTATTAATAAATTTTAATGCATTTAAAGGTATGCAGATTTTTGTAAAGAAAATGCACAGTATCAAACACAAAGCAACAATAGTCAAGGAAAAGTTAACATGAGTTTTGCAGATAGATTTCTCATCAATATATATATATATATATATATATATATATATGTATGTGTGTGTGTGTATATATGTAAATACATTTATATATATATAAATAGACAGTCTGTTCCATGCTATATGCAATCGTCAGGCCACATATGCTAAATAACAGCATATGTGGCCTGACGATTGCATATAGCATGAAACAGACTGTCGTCTCTAAGTGTTGACTTCTATGTTCACTTTTATATTTACACACGCTCTATCTCTGATATTGAGCACTTTATTCCATAAATATAGCACACCTTAAGACTATATTTCTTTATATATATATATATATATATATATATATATATATAGAACAGTCATACATGAATTCTAAAGGGATCTCTGTCCAATGGGCCAATCAAATCTTATTGTTAATAATTATAAATGAATTCCAAGGAAGATAAATTAGATAAAAGCAGCTAATTCTTTAATCCTCAAGGCCAGTCATTTCTCATTCAAAGTGATTTGAGAGTAACATCTTCAGTTCCGATACAATTTATTTGTTTGGCTAAATTTTTAACTAATCTTGAAAAACAAGACTTTTTATTAAAGCAGAAATGGTGTGATCCGATACAGTTTAGCTGTGTTTTTATTAAAAGAAAAATTTATATATTTTCATCAGTTTCAAGATTAGTCCTTCAGAGTCAAGTGGCCACTTTATGGTAAATTTTTCCACTTCATTTTTAATTCCTCTTGAACTTTGCATACAATTTTGATAGAATTATCTGAAAATGGCAATATAACAATTTTTTTTCTTTTTTATACAACAGAAATTAGCAGTGATTTCTCTGAAAGCCTGCAAATCTCTCCACAGTCCTAATTTCCAGGGCCATACAGAAGGAGGTGGGAAGGGTTTGACGACCCCAGGTATCCATATCAGGAAGGCATCCAATCAAAGAGTGAAATAAAAATTTAGTTTTTGAAATTTGAAATTGTCTCTCTTAACTTTGTTGTACAAGCACCCTACCGTCCCACAAGCTGGTGTAAATGTGAATCCATGTTTTGATAAGCGAGACACCTACCCCCACGCCTATTTGAGTCTTACGGGCAAACAATCAAGGAGTTGGCTCCAGGCATCACCAAACTTCTGCATGTTACTTACCTTCTTTCTGCTTTTTTTTAACTATCTTCCTAGGAGAATTCTTAGATCATGAGTAAACACCTATGAAGATGATATCACAGTTTATAGAACTGGCTTGCAACTTTTAGTACCTCAGAAACCAAGCTTGTATCATTTCATCATCACTGATCAGACTATAAGGAAACAGAAGGCGATTATCTCCCTTTGGTGGAGCTAAGTCACACCACATGTGTCACAGGATGGCCACTTAGTGACATCACTTTCTATAGTGTTGAAAGTAGCCAGTCATTCATTCAGTAAGCCTATTGATGTCAAGACCCACATGTTTGTTCGTCTTGCTCAGTCTTCTGCCTGGGGCAGCCAATTGCTAAATGCTGCAACTGACAAGTTCATGGTGCCATTTCCTTTTGGGAATATATCTTGTTCAAATATACGAAGAAACTCTGACCCACAGTCATCAATTTGGGAAAACCCAAGATTTGCCATTTCCTCTTTATGGAATATGTCTTTGTCTGGGACATAGTAGATGAATCCAGCCTATTTGAATCTGGAGCCCTGAACATGGCTTCTCCAGAAACACAAAAGAATCTTCATATTATATGTAAGACCCTTCCTTTTTGTTTCTCCTTACACTCTACTATGATATATCTTTATCCACGTGGAACACATGTATATATGTATATATAGTTCTGTATATGTTTTAGTGGGATAAAAGTCTCCCTGCGGAAAAAACATGTTTTTCATTCCTTTTCCATTCAGCCATTCCATTTCATCCATGAATTACAGTGTTATTACATCACAGATCCATAATGTGGGAGATACAAATGGGAGAATAAACTTCCATAGTTCTCTCCTGTTAAAAGATCCAGAGTTTTCTTTGGTTACAATGAATGACTGCTTTTTCAATGAGGCTCCTTGCTTTAAATGTTCACTTCAGACCTTGAATGGAACTCACATATATGATCCATTGCAAAAGATGCTGAAAAAATGATCACGTCATTCTATCCTGCCAAAAAGCACTTGATTTGCTTTTGTCACGCTTTATCAATACATAGTCAGGTTGGACCAAAATGGAGTATTGCTGCCATGTGGAACTGCTCAATCCTCAATTTCCACCATTGATAGAGTCTGAAGTCATTTATGTAGCTTTGTGTGGGGAGTCATATTTTCTACTCGGCATACCCTTTCCCATAGATGCAACATTGCAAGACGGTAACTGCTCTGTTATTTCCATGGTAAATGTTCTGACAAGCTTCATTCTTTAGTGCCACGAATTCAAACATTTACAGCTAAGATATGCCATGCTGCATCCACTTAGTTGAAACACCCTCCATATTCAAATTGTAAGTAGGAAGTAGAACTCAAAGAGCCTTTTTCCCAAGAACATCTACTTTGTGGAACAGATGGATCTATCTGACATATTCCACCCTTAACACATGGTTCAAGCATCCCTTGAAACACCACATCACAAGACATAGCTCCAATGAGCTCCAATTCAGCATCTCAGACATTTGGATTAGGTAGTTTGTGACAGGTGTGACCTGACGATTGCATATAGCATGAAACAGACTGTCACCTCTAAGTGTTGACTTCTATGTTCACTTTTATATTTACACACGCTCTATCTCTGATATTGAGCACTTTATCCCATAAATATAGCACACCTTAAGACTATATTTCTTCATATATATATATATATATATATATATATATATATATATTAGGTTGGTGCAAAAATAATTTCGTTTTCTCACATAGTAACATATGTTAGAAAACGAAATTATTTTTGCACCAACCTAATATATATGTATATAGTAGTCACATAATTGATAGATATGTTGATATATCCATAGATTTTACAGTTACAGCAAGTTAATATAGGTGATAAGGAAATTGAATATAGAATAGGCTGCACTAGGGGTAGTTTCACCCAGCACCACAAATTGCTACCAAACCAAAACATTAACTAACATTAACATAAAAACTACAGTTACATTCTTAAATAGTCTTGTCAGATCAAAACTTTCACTTGGATGTCATGTATGGCATCAAACCTGTTGAGAAATATCTAAACTGTCAGCTGTATACAACTGCTTTCTCAGATCAATGATCAAAATGGTTTCAAGTGAATGAATCCTGTAGGTCCCAGTGAGGACAATCCTTCTTCAATCCTTGTGGGTTTAAAACTTAAAGAATCACAAATAAAGAATTGTACCAAATAACAGAAACCACATCACTTAAGTACCAACAGCAGCAACAACAAAAATAGAGAGCATATGTAACTCAAAAAGAAAATAACAACATAATCAAGATGTTGACATTCCACACTACTTCAAACAAAAGGTTAGGAAGGAAACGCCAATTGATACTAGAAAGAGCAATAACAGCTACTGAACTTAAGAAACCTATTTTCCTGAAAAACTGTTTTAAGAGAAAAATATAAGATTACCAAGAACAGTACTGACTGCTCAATCAATGAATGTTTAAAAAGAGATCTTTTTTGACCACTTGAATCACTCCACAAAGGTAAGGTACAGGTCTAAATTATTTATATGGAGTTTCCTCTGATTAAGAACTCACAGCTCTTCCTGAGAATTATCTAGAGGAATATTATCAGGAAAAAGGAAGGACTTATATTGGCAAACTTAAGAAGCACAGTTGTTTTTGTCATTAAATAGCATCAGGTGCATTTATTTTTAATTAAATTCATTCAAAAGATTACCTTTGAATATAGATATAGATTGAATATAAATCAAAATATTACTTTTGAATATATATATATATATATATATATATATATATATATATATATATATATATATATATATATCTGCATGGGCATGCTTGTGTGTGTATACACACTCTCTCACACACACATACATATATATATATATATATATATATATATATATATACATGCAGATTCACTCCTTAATGCCTAATACAAGGGTGTTTTTAATAATCAGTGGGTTCATTTTTTTTATATATGCAATAAACAAGGTGATTTTAATAGACATATGGTGTTAATAAACTTTGAATGAGGTTTGGAAAATCAGCTCAAATAAAATAAACATCTCCCACTGTCTATATGTCTTTCTGAATCCTCTGCACTGTATTCAGATTGACACTAACACGCTCTGAAATATGTGTATTGGAACTTTGGCAAAAATGCCAAGCAATACTGCATGCCGTTTTCAGAATACTGATGGTGTGAATAGCATGATGGTGCTCCTTTTATCACAGACAGTACCCAACTGACCCTACGATACTGTGCAGTTGACAAAATCAAAAGCAAATAACATGCATGAAATTAAAAATATAATATGGCGACAATTTACACATCGCACACTGTATATGTTGATAGCATTATTATCTATATTGTTTTTATTATTAAAATCATTATTTAAACTAAATTTGATTTGCTTGTCAACTGTATAATTACGGTACACATTACTGAGTTTTTGTTTTATATTATTTAATTCTTTAAAGGAAATTATTTTAGATGAAGAAATGAGTGCAGTTCTTTCGATTAGCTTATTAATAACAGCAGTTATTCACTATTTAGTGACAGTTTAGATGTCAAGAGTTAAAACCAATAAACATTTTATACAGAGATGTAGTCAATGAGAATATCTAGAAATGGGATTTTTTTACTGATATTTAGTTCACATAAGAGAACTTTTGTTATATTCCGGGCTAATAGGAATATATACTTGAAAAACAAGGTGGATAAAATAAGTAAGGGTTTATTGTAAAAACCAGTACAATAAAAATAAAGGTAACAGTTATGCACAAGGTCATCGCAAGTCAAGTGAGTGCTACTATTGGAAGGTCGGTAGTTCTCGTGTAAGTCTGAGTCGTACTCAACAGATTCCAGCTAGTATATTTAGCTACCCTCCCACAAGGGTTGCATGTGGCACAAGGCCAGTTTAACATGGGTTGTCCAAGCCCATAGGCTCAGCCAAAAATATTCCCTTTAAATGTGTTCAGGGGCAGTCTACCTTCCGGAAGGCAGAGCGTTCGACTGTTTACCTAAAAAGATTTCAGCTAGACCCTATAGCCCGTTGACTTACAGATATTTATAGGTAGTTACTACCTATAGTGTAGTTACTCATGGGGGTGACAGGTTATTTCATTACATCAACTTTAAAATGGAATTTTTTTCAAATCTTTTTTAAAGTTCTATAATGTCACTAATGGATTTAGTTTGGATGAAGATGTCATCAATTTATCTGGCATAAGTGATCAGTTTATTTAGTTTATTGAATATTTTGTTTTCTTGGTTGGCCATATAAAAGTTTCATAATAAAGGGTTGAGAGAGATGTCCCTAGGGCAGAGTGTATTGCCTGATGTATGGATTTTAACATTCCTGTATAACTGTATTGCAATGGACAGCCCTTTCAGCCCTTTTATTTTCAACTTTTTATATGTCCAACTTAGAAAACAAAGTATTCAATAAAATAATTAAACTTACCATTTATGCCAGATATAATGATGACATTTTCATCTAAACCAAATCCATCCACTGCTAATCAAAATGAAAATTAACAAGGTATTGTTTTCTATTTGAGTTTAGAATAGTAATTTTACCAAAAAATAAAATAGAAGTCATTTTGTGATAATTTTATAAATGGTTTATATATCTGCATTTCCGTTTTTTTTTGTCTATATTTCTAAGATGAGGTATTATGTACATTATTGGGACTATTGTCCTCATCTTTGTCGCCATATTTATTACAATGTTTCAGCTGTTGTACGCTCCAGCCTTCTTCAGGTGGTTGGAATTTCGAACTGAACCCTTTATTTTGCTCACTGGGGTAGACTGTTCTAGTTCCACGTGCGATGTTTGATGGATGTCAGTTATCAGTTAACTCCTGCTAATTTCCCTCTGAAAGTTCTCCACTGCCTTAACTGGGTATTGAACTCAGACTCTTTGGGTCCTGTCACTGGATCTAACCAATGCCTTTATCTACTGAGCCATGTGTCCTTGAGGACATCTGGGTATTATAAACCTAATGTCTTCAGCAACCATTTTTATCAGTGCTCATATTGCAATTTTGCTGTTATCATTGCATGTTTTTACCAGAGATCATATTGCAACTTTATTATCATTGCTTTTCTCTGACACTCCTTATTACTGGTTCCCATATTGTATTTATTTCTATGTTTGGTCTGCTCAGGAGATTTCTGTGGCCTAGCATACGTGCTGATTCCTTAAGTTTACGAATTTTCCAATGGTGTTCCTTGTCTATGATCTCAACATGATCCCACAGAGGGCAGTGATCTCCCTTCTCTCTCCATATGTGGTCAGCCACGCCTGATTTTTGTACTTCCCCTCACGTTACAGCTTTCTGGTGTTCTTGAAACTTTACCTTCAGGGGGCGGCCTGTCTTTCCTTTATATTCCTTTCCGCAGCTGCACGGGATAGCGTACACACAGTCTTTAGTCATGTTCTCCTCCATGGGGGGTCTCACTCGAGAGAGATATCTGCGAAGTGTCGTCAAGCTTTTGAAGGTTGTCCTGCTGTTACTTGTAGCAATTTCAACTGAAAAATGATGAGATCTAGTTGCCAGTCTAGTACTGCACTTAAATTTGTAAATTCAAGGTACCAAAGTGGAAAGCTCATCGGAACAATTTCCATGAAAATATTTATAGAAAAGTCACAGGGACGCCATGTTACAACAGTGACAAGGCCAAGGTATGTGGTCAGAGCTAATAACATTGCCAATTATTCTTTGTATTTTGTCAAGAACCCCTAGATATATAGTAAAAGTACTAAATTAGATGTGGCAGTAATATTCAATACATGGATGAATGGTAGACTTATAAAAGTGTGTGAGAAAAATTGTCTATCTCAACACAGTGAACCCACTTTCCTAGCAGCAGACCTAGCAATTGATTCAATATAATAGTTCTACTACATGTCAGTGAAATACACGAGACCAAAAAGGCACAATGAGTCACTCTCCTGGAGGTTAGCATCAGGCATGCTGATGAAAAGCAAAAAATGTTCCTTAAGGTGATTGAAAGAGCAGTTTCATTTTTTTGAGCTGTAGAAATTAACAAGTCATTTATGGTTGAAGCTTGAAAATTGCAAAGTTTTACTTTGTATTAAGAGTCCGATCATAATTTAATAGGAAACTAATAACATAAATCTGATTTCGAATCATGGTTAAAATCTTTTTGAGTAGCTCGTCTTGTGCTTATTGTTGAAGCAATCTAAAATGGCTTGTCAATATTTCGGAAATGATAAAATTGTGGTTATCTCCCTTTAACCTTGGAAAATTGTCGAATCTCGTCAAAAAATACAATAAGCGAATTATGTCGAAATAATGAGGTAGAAATAACAGAAAGAATTAAAAATCGAAAGAAGTCAGTCCAATCATTTATTGAAATTGAACAAACCAAAAGATATGGAAACTGAAAAATGCTATGAAAATCAGTCTGATTCATTTAATTTTAATTCAGTCAGTTTTATCGATTTTATTGGCCCATTTTTTTTTCGCAAACACTGGAAATGCGTATCTCATATCTCTGCTGAATAGATATTATTTGAATTTGCTGGATGAAATAAATTCTTTATCAAAATAATAATCTAATTAAATGTACAACATTGGGTGTGTATTGTCGATTTAGAGTTGATTTATTGATTTTTTAAAAATACTAATGAATTGATTCAAATTTCAAATAATTCTTGTGTGTAACTGGGAGTGTGAACATTGCTACCAAGAAGTTATTTCTTCAATTCCATCTCTCTCAAATTATGGTTGTACAGTGTACAACTACAACTTAATTTTTAGTTTGTTAATTTTCTTTATGAAGAAAATTCGATACACACATAAAAATATTTTAAAGATCATTAAGTGCTCAAATAAATTGATGTAACATTGTTTTAAACTTAATTTAATTTTCATTTTTCTTTGTCGTAATTTGCACAAAAATATTTTATTAGGAATATTTTGAAGAGAATTTTAACTGGGGTATTACAGCGGAGTAATAGCTCGGACTGAGGAATCGGATAACCGAGTTCGAATTCCAGTCGAGTTCCTTACCTTCACTCACGTGCAAATAACCTGGGAAAGGTAATGAATCCATCTCTTCTCCCACCCACACCAGCTGGGTAAATAGCAAGACAGACTGGGTGGCAATTCTGAATTCAAAACGTGAGTCGAGTGGTCGGTGACTAAACCGATTCTCCCACCAGACCCTGTCTTAGTGAGGAGGATGTGGGAAAATCAAATCAAGTCAATCGATAAAATGATAATAATGAATAATAAAAACAAGAAATACATTTCCCATAACGTTAGTAATAAAGGAACCAGAAATATTACTCCACTTGACTTTGCTAAATCCCCATTAGGCGGCGCTGTATATAAAAAGACAAATATTTTCCTTCCTCTGTCTCTTTCTTCTTCTTGCTCCAAGACGTAGCACCATGTGGACAAAAAAGACGTAGCAGCTAGGAAACGTCTTTTCCCCCATTCCACAGAAGACTGAAGTCTCTTTCTACTTCCCAACGTTCGTACATGTCTTCACAACCCACCACCTATGAAGTAAATCAACTTTTTCTTTGGTTGTTCCAACTCTGCGCAAGGCTGACTTTTGCTAGACCATTATAATCCAGATTAAACCCATAACAATGAAGTAAGTGCAAACTTTTCTTTGGTCATTCCATCTCTGCACAAGGCTGACTTGAGCTCAATCTTTATAGCAATGATTATCCTTAATTACTTCTGAGCCAGAAAAAGAAAATAGACATACCCAAGAGACACTGATAACTTTTTTTTTCACTACGTTTTATATTAAAAAAAGAATAAACGGTTCGTAGTGGTAACCCAAGTTTTTCTATGTTTCTCCTTTAATTGTTTACATATGATCACGCACTCACCTAAAATAGAGCTGTTAAAGGGTGGATGAAATCCTTATAGTTGTCATACTACTTTGATCAAGATCTCTTTCTGATTTACAAATACATTTTACTAGATATGTCAGCAGGGTGTGAGCTTTAAAAAAGCAAAACCCGAAATAAAAATGTTGTCTTCTGCACAGGGGTTCCGAGCATCACATCCGGTCCACAAAACAAATCCTCACAAAAATCTAAAATACAATAGCCAATCACGAACATAGACGAAAAAAATAAATAAATAAAGGACCAGTCTAGGAGCCAGCACCTGCTAAACAACATATATTAATACGACAGTTCGGCTCTACACCTCGACCTCGTCAAACGACCGCCTGTCCATCCACACACTTCACCTGTGTCAATTTCAACCCTGAAGATAGATGGATCAGACCAGGCAAAGACGCCTACATGTGTAACCACGCGGCTTCACTAATCCACTCCAGGCCTCTCTCGCCGTCACCACCATGACCTCGGTCAACCGACCCGCTACCCGCACCTAGACTTATCAAGCACAACCTTATACCTAATCACTTCTATTACCAACGACAACGAAAGAACCACATATCAACAATTTGGTCACCCTTTCACACAACTATGTATATATTCTGAAAATTGATCAATACACGCTGTTGAAACTTTAGTCTTTGTCCTTTCCTTTGCAACTGTACGCTGGTTATAACAAAGTCAACGGCCATTTACACCAACTATGGGCTAAATAACCTCATCAACCCGTAATTGCCAAATGTGGTAAGTACGGGCACAGCCCTGAAGACATAGTCAACCAAGGTGGGATTTTTCTAACCGGAGTGAGAAGTCACTGGATTTGGATTACAGTGTCTAAAATTCTTTTAATTTATATCTATGAATATTCAGTCATATTAGGTTGGTGCAAAAATAATGACGTGATAATGTCGTTTTTTGATGTATTTTTAACGTCAAAAAACGACATTATTACGTCATTATTTTTGCACCAACCTAATACATTTTGTGTTCTTATGACTTGGAAAAAAAAAATTAACAAAATTCAAACATTTACTTAAACCAGTTTTTTGCCCGGATTATTTTGCTTTCTAAACTTTTGTTTATTAATTTATTTTATTTTTTACATACCAATGTTAACTATGATATCACATATTTGATTTAAGAAACAAAAACGTCAAAAACGTTTATTCACTTTCATGATTATCATAATAATGCAACAGATTCTATTCGCAAGAAAAAAGGCAATGCAATAAGAAATAATCACTTTTCTCATTTTTTTTTATATCACTATAGATAAAGCACACTGGATCACGAATATTTAAAAAGAAATATAAAATTTTAATAAAAGGTAAAGTGGGTCTAGTTTGCTACGTAAATTCACTGTATAAGTTAACGAAAAAGTCATTGCCATTTTTTGACAACGTGTAGAAAGAAGTGAACACTGATATGAAAATGAGTGCGTCACGTATAAGGAAACGATCGGGAGTGGAGGCATTGCTCTTGAGCAAAGCAGGTGAGTTGCGCATACACATCATTCATAGCTCGAGCTGTTTTTGCAATTAAAAATACGAGGTCTGATCTGTGGGGTTCAGCGTACTCGGATTAAAGGAGAATTTAATACGGGATACCCTGCCCACAAAATACAACGCAAATTTCAAGAAGAAACACGATAAGGAACGTTTGTAGAAAATAGAACATTGTATATCTATTTTTTTGTGAATAGAGTAAAAAAGATTAATGCGTTAGTTCGTTTAAGCAAAAATGTGATTTTTACAAAAATGTCTGTGTTCGCTGTCTTTCAACAGAGTAGCAGAGTAATGTCTGTTTCTTTTGTTTTTGTATCGGTGTAAAGGAAAAAGGGGCGATCAATTTAAGTTGAAAAAGAAAGTGTGGATGAGGAATAAAAGATAAAAGGTAAATGTACTTATGAATTGTTTTGGAGTCAGTTGTAAATTTGTTGTTGTTGATGTTGTTGTTGTCCTTTCCTAATCCACTTTCGGCTCTTAGTGTCGGGTTGAGTCAGTGATGGAATTTACTGTCAGTCTTCCATAATCTCTGCGCCCTTCTGACTGGCGACTGACTTGAAACTCTGTATTTATTGTTGACTTTTTTTTCACACTGGCTCGTTATCTTTTTTTTTAGTTTAGCAAATCGCCTCCTTTCATTGGTCAGAAAATTAATTTCACACCTTATTGCGAAATCTGTTTTTAGGCGTTTTGATCCGATTTTGCGGGTGTGCAAATCTACTTTGTGTTTTTCAGTCATTTGTTGGAATGATATAGGATTTGTATCCTATAAACCCCCCTGCAGATTGATAAATATTGAAAATATTTTTCAATATCTAATATATGTTTTAAAATGATTGGGCCAGTGCACGTGTCTACCCGATCTTGTGGTAATGTTTTTAGGTGTGTTTGGAGGTGTAGAAAATGTTTCACTTACGTTGGTATTTGTCGCGGCTGTAGAATGTTTCGACGTACTTTCCTTTGTAGGTAAATCCAAGTACGCTGGTTTTAGTTTGTTTATAGAAACAGTGTCTTGCTTGCCTTTTGCTTGCCTTTTGCTACAATTGTGAAATATTTGGGTTTTCTGTTGACTACTTGGAAAGGTCCCGTATAAGTAGGGCAAAGAGGCCTTTTTACTGCGTCGTTTCGTACGAAAACTTATTCACAATTGTGGAGGTCTTTTGGAGTGTAAAGGTCTTTTGTTTGTATTTGGTGGGATAACACTGATCTGAGCGCCGGTGTCGACTAAAAATAAATATCCGTTACTTCTTTCCCGGATGTAAAACAGACGACTCTCTTGTTTTAATCCAGCAGCTAATGTCGTCTTTACTTGCTGCCGTCACAGTCATTTCCCTGGTGTTGTGTAGAAATGTGAGAAGTTTTCGAATTGAAATTGCATGGTTCAGTGCACTTCCTTGCATTTCTTCCAAATTTATAATGATACCAACAGGTATCGTGTGTAATTTGCTCTCTGGAGAAAGAGTTCGATCTACTTCGACGTCTGTGTGGTGAGTAGGATCTATTTCTGAATGTTGGACAAGAACGCTGAGATTTATGTGCTTGTACCAGACTCTGTACTTGTAAGCTGAGATTCTCCATTTGCTTATACAGCTGCGACAATTCAGATGACTTGTCTGGTAATGTTGCTGTATCTGTTGGTGCATGTGATGTGGTGTATACATTTTTGTCTTGGTTGTTGTCATGTATTTTGTCTGCTATTTCTGCTATTTTCTCCAGCTGTAAATCATCGGGGAGTGATGCGAGTATCTGTGTTGTATGTGTTTGTAGTTTATCCATCCACAGTTTCTTTAACACCACTTCGGACATGGTATTGTCTCCTAATAAGGATCGCATTTTTCTTAAAAGCTGTGAAGGTTTTATATATCCCTGGTTCACATTATTGAATAAGTCGTGTAACCTTCTTTCCTCCGATTTACCGACACGTCTAATAATTGCAGCTTTCAACGTGTCATAAGGTTTTTCTTCCGGCATGTCATTAAGTAGATCCACTACCTCGGATGCTACATCTGCGGGAAGTTTTTCGACAACGTAGGCATATTTTGAACTTTGCGATGTAATTTTCTTTGCATTGAAAACTGCATTTAACTGTGCAAACCAAATTTGTACGTTAGTTGGGTTGTAAGTTGGTAAGTTAATTGTTATAGCGGCTTGCATAGGTTCCGTAGTGTGTGTATCCATTTTCTATGTGTCTTGATGATTATGGTTATATGTTAAAAAAATGTGTTGCTTATTTTGTTGAAGCTTTTCTTTCAGTTGGAAATTTGCGAGTTCATTTCACGTCGATTGGTCACCACTTGTGGGGTTCAGCGCACCCGGATTAAAGGAGAATTTAATACGGGATACCCTGCCCACAAAATACAACGCAAATTTCAAGAAGAAACACGATAAGGAACGTTTGTAGAAAATAGAACATTGTATATCTATTTTTTTGTGAATAGAGTAAAAAAGATTAATGCGTTAGTTCGTTTAAGCAAAAATGTGATTTTTACAAAAATGTCTGTGTTCGCTGTCTTTCAACAGAGTAGCAGAGTAATGTCTGTTTCTTTTGTTTTTGTATCGGTGTAAAGGAAAAAGGGGCGATCAATTTAAGTTGAAAAAGAGAGTGTGGATGAGGAATAAAAGATAAAAGGAAAATGTACTTATGAATTGTTTTGGAGTCAGTTGTAAATTTGTTGTTGTTGTTGTTGTTGTCCTTTCCTAATCCACTTTCGGCTCTTAGTGTCGGGTTGAGTCAGTGATGGAATTTACTGTCAGTCTTCTATGATCTCTGCGCCCTTCTGACTGGCGACTGACTTGAAACTCTGTATTTATTGTTGACTTTTTTTTCACACTGGCTCGTTATCTTTTTTTTTAGTTTAGCAAATCGCCTCCTTTCATTGGTCAGAAAATTAATTTCACACCTTATTGCGAAATCTGTTTTTAGGCGTTTTGATCCGATTTTGCGGGTGTGCAAATCTACTTTGTGTTTTTCAGTCATTTGTTGGAATGATATAGGATTTGTATCCTATAGATCAAAAAGTATCGGACCTGGTTCTATAAAAAGAAAACTACGACACATATCAATTCGGCATTTAATCTCCTTCGAAGTAGTGCCCTTCTGCAACCACACACTTTATCCAGCGTCGTTTAAATTAATGGAAGCATTCTTGGAGCTCCTTTTTTGGAATAGTTAGCAGCTGCCTCGTCGTATTCTTCTGGATTTCTTCGAAGAGAAAAAATCGGAAGAGGTGATATCTGAGGAATATGGTGTTTATCATACCTGGAGAGTGTTGTCCCTGGCTCAAAAACTGCAGTATAAGTCATGATCACTGTGTGGTGTGGCGTAGTGAGAGGACCACACTCTACACACTTTTCTTTCAAACACTGCTATAAACAACGAAAATAAGCGAGAATGTTATTAGTGTGTATACGTGACAGAATTTACGGTCAGTCTGTGCTAAGCGGATTCACTCTGTGTACTTTTTAGCACCAGTTTCAATACTTTTTTCATCAAATCTCGTATATAACCGTTATTTCAGAATGAATTACAGTGAAAACAGCTACAGAGATCTCTTAACATAACGAGCCCGGATTTGAACAAATATAATTAAATATCAACTAATCTCTTAAACTTGTTATTGAAAATAAAGCAGTCGACAAACAAAAACACACTTCACCACGTAATTCAATCATAATGGTATTATAATGTTGTATTTATCCACAACTTCAGTTTTGTTTTACCCACAGAAAAATGTTTAGACACGTAATTATGTAGAATAACAAATCTTTGTTGGCTTATGGCCTTATTCATAAGCATCCAATGAAAAACAAACTCTTAAGCCATACGAGTGTCTCACGACCGCAAAACTCATATAATTATATCAATTAGTAAAAAGGTTGCGGTGCTGGTCCTAGTTATGTAGTTAATATGTAAATTTTATTGTTATTTATTTTTAGTACTAGAGATGTTTTAATTATCAAACATGGTCAGCATATTAAAATGAACAGAAAAATCTTTGAAAATGGCTAATAGATTTGTTGGAAGCGCTGAGATCTAAAGATCATTTGGACAGTTCTTATATATATTATATCTCCCAAAAATCTTGTACTCCTGCAAGAAAAAATCTAATCGGTCATCTTCAGTGAAACATATCTAAATCTATCTATCTATCTATCTATCTATCTATCTATCTATATATATATATATATATATATATATTATAAAGAATGTCACTGTGTCACTTTGTCACACTTTTTCAACTTTACTCCTAGAGGTCGTAACCCAACATATACCATTTTGGAATCAGGGCCGTGAGCAAATTAAAAACATTTCGGGTCGGATCTGGACCCGCAATCCTGAAATTTTGGATTTCCAAGTTTTCATTAATGAGATTGTTTTCAGATTTCGCCATCTTGGCTTCTACTGATGAAAACAAAGAGACACAACCCTCTAAATTTCAATAGCTCATGTTCAAATGAAAAAATTATTGTTCTCAAATTACAGTGTTTCAAAATAAGATTGTCTGTATTTTCAACTTTACTCCTAGGGGCCGTAGACCAACATATCATACCATTTTAAAATCAGGCCAACTCCGTGAGCAAATTAATCATTCCGGGCCGAATCCGGGCCCGCAATCCTGAAATTTTGATTCCCAATTTTCCACTAGTGCAATTGTTTTGGGCCATTTTTTGACGTGATTTTTTTTTTTTTTTTTTTTTTGCGACGATTTTTTTTGTACGATAACAATTTTTATAACGTGGAAATAAATTTGGGTATAATCGAAATTAATTGTGAAATCTAGCGAAAGTCACCCATGAAATAAAAATAATTGTTTGTACGGAAAGTAAGGACCTACGTACATCAAACTGTCTTTAAATTAATTGGAGGCAGAAAAATTATCGTTGAACTTTTAAAAGGTAAGCTTAATTATTAATGCAATACTTAAAAATGCAGCGATCTATTTTGAGGTTTTCTGTAGTTTATTGTCGCCTATCGTATCTACTCCCTACCTATTGTGGTGAAGACCCAATCAAGAGCCTTCTGCAGGAGCTACCTTAAATGCCACTCGATAGAGCTGATTTTAAGCTAGTACAAACACACACACACTGAGGTCAGCACTTAGCGGCGACAGACTATTTTATGCTTGAATGCAAATCTTGATTGCATTAAAACATGAATCAGACTGCCACCTCAGTGTTCAATTTTACATCTACATACGCTTTATCTCTGATATTGAGCACTTTTACTCATAAATATAGCATACTTTAAAACTTGCATTCCTCGTAATAATTATAACAATATTCTAATATCATAAAACTAATTCAATTCCACCTCCATCCATCAGACCTAATATTTTCAAAAAGTTATTGTATGCCTGCACAACTAAAGTCCACTTCTACGACCTTAATGGCAATACTTATAAAGTAATAAAACTCCATCCAAACCTCAGAGATCTTCCTTCTGAAAGCAGAAATACTAAACGATCACACTCCTCGCAATAATTATATCAATATTCTAATATATATATATATATATATATATATATATATATATATATATATATATGTATGTATGTATATGGATTGTTTCGGTTGAGCTAATATCGTATTTTATGTATATAAATGTTAAGTTGTGGTGAATATTAAAACCTATTATTTTTTAAGTTTTTTAATAAATCACTTCATTTTACAGAGAAAATGTTCTTACTGTGAAATTAATACCACACAGTGATGGCTTTTCATAAGCCCCTGCCGTCATTAGGATGATGCTATAAAGCTGCGAAGATTTACTGTCACTTAATAAACAATAACAGCCAATAAACACGTGTAAATAATAATAATAATAATAATAATAATAATAATAATAATAATAATAATAATAAAGAAAACAAATGCAACTGACCAGATACGGAAACAATGGCAAGATAAACTGCTTCACGGTCAATACTCTGCCCGTACCAAACAAGTTGACGTAGACAAAACCCGTACCCATCAGTGGCTACGTAGTGCAGGGTTGAAAGCTGAAACTGAAGGTTTTATCCTTGCTGCACAGGACCAATGCTTGTTAACTAGGAATTATCAAGCACATATACTAAAATAATGTGTCAGCCCAAAATGCAGATTCTATGATAAATGTCCAGAAACAATTGATCATCTTATATCAAGTTGCACGATATTGGCACCCACTGAGTATAAAACCCGGCATGACAGAGTGGGCCAATATCTACACTGGAAAATATGCAACTTCTAAGGGAAGGAAACTGAAAGAAAATGGTATGAACACCACCCAGACCCGGTTACGGAGATAGGACCTGTTACAATTCTATGGGACTACACAATACACACTGACAGAACAATCAAAGCCAACCGCCCAGATATTGTTATTAAAGACCACAAACAAAAAAAGTGCCTCCTTATTGATATGGCAGTCCCTGCAGAAGATATTCAAAAAGCTGTCAAAATACAAGGACAAATAGAAATCTCAAAAATGTGGCACATAGGAACATCAAAAATCCCTGTTGTAGTTGAAGCCCAAGGATTGGTTGGAAAAGATTCCAGTAGACTAATTGAAGGGATTCCTGGAAGTCCATACCTCAAAGAGATGCAAAAAAATTTTCTCATAAGTATAACCCACACTTTACGAAGGGCTTTATCCATGTAATTTTTTTTTTTTTTTTTTTGTCAGTGGAAATTGTCATGATGCCATTTCTAACCTTAGGTCCCTGCGCGGGATCCGGAAAGAAATGTGTAAACGCCAGAAATCAAAGAAAATAAAAATAAAAATGATGATGATGTAAGTATTAGATACCTACAGAAAGAGCTGCTCCATCCACAAACGAATATAAATTGACAGGGCAAAAACAATGGTAAAAAGAAAACTAAGACATTTATCGCAACAAAAGAATGTATTATGTAAATAAATTTCTTAATAAAGTGTAAGATTACCCACCTTGTCTACTTCGCTTAACGCCGCGGGATAGCGTTCTATTCAGGACTATAAAAGGAAGAAAAATAAATCCTTTCTCCCTTTTGCTAACTCAGTCACAGAATGCAGTAGGTATAAGATGTTGTCCAGTCTTCTTCCGAAGAGAAACTCTCCGAGCAATCAACTACTTAATTTCAACCCAACTATATGGCGCACTCCGCACATTCGCTATCGCTAATCCCACAAATTTCCCTCCCCTTTTTGAGCTCTCTTTGCACAGGTAGCTCAAAATATTATTATCTCTTTCTCTTTTGTCAACTATGTTGTTCTTTGTATTAATTTATATGGAAAAAAAAAACTTATGTACGTTTTGGATACTTTTATTTTGGAAGTTATCGAGCTCAACAATTGCTATTACAATTTGTAATACCATCCGCTACAAGGGAATTAAAACAATAAAGCATTCTGCTGTAAAGGGCAACAAGCCTAAAGCTAAAAATATAAATGATAAAACATTAAGTAGAATCTTATAGTCTTTATGGACGTTGCAATGAAACTCCAATTTGTTACATTGCATTAGTGCTTGAGTAGTTGAATTATACATGTATCTATGAGTATATCAATAATAGCAGTAATAAAAATTGACCTTGTATGAGATTGATTGCTGGTTAAAATAGATACCTGGCTTGAGTCTCGTTATAATTTGGTTTTTGTTTTTTTTTTAATTTTACAGCATATCAACCTCAATGGGTTATTTAACGTCGACATGATTTTTAGGATAGGTTCGTATGAATAGAATGTATTCTTTGTAAGAAATCAGTTTGTAGATCAAGTTTATTTGACATATTTTTGTAAAGAGGATTTTTGGGGGAGTCAAATGTATTGCTGATAATATTTTTTATTAAAAATGTATTGCTAGTATTTTTACTATGAAAACCTATTTTTACACTTTTTTTTATAGCTGGGGCCCTAACACCCCCGGTTAGGGTGGACCTGGGAACAACAGCAATTAAGAGGTTGTTCCACACTCTTCAAAACCTCCACATCAGAGGCCTTGCTGCCGGATGTAGTTTATTGTCATACCCAGGACGCGATACTCGTTATAGCAAGATGTGTTGAAAAATATTAATCTTGACACCAGGAAGGTTTGGTTTGTAGAATATAAATGAATTTAAGATTTTCACTCCGAAAAATTACATTTCGAAAAGATAATGAATAATTCAGATGCGATGTGTTTACCCTGAAGGTTTTTTTTTTTTTTTTTTTTTTCGGAGAATTGAATATATATTCGCCTGTTTAGTGGTCACTTTCTTTTCTTTTTTTTTTTTTTTTTTTTTTTTTTTTTTTTTTGCAATCGGTATCATTGGTTACAGGATGTAGAAGAATTAGGAACAGAAACATTAATAATGAGCGGGAAGAGGAAAGAGTTATCAGGAGGACAGTAGATAGCGATTGACATTGTATTTAAACTTTTGCAGATTAAAGTTGGCTGGAAAGAACGGAGCCGGAAGGAAACCGGAAGTGAGAAGTGAGAGAAAAGAAACTGTTAGCAAAGAATTTACAGTTATATCTAACCAGCTCTACTCTAAATTGAAGAAATCTGGCCACCAATCTAGTACTGCGCTTAAATTTAAAATATCTAGGTATCATAGCGAAGAGTTCATCCGTACAATTACCCTGAAAATATTTATAGAAAAGACACAGAGAGGCAACCTTAAGATGATGGGAATGTGACTGAAGCCGAGCCGATATATATTAATAATAGAATGTTACAAATTAATTTAGTACAAAATTAGGTATTTCAATTTCTTCACCCAGAATTTTTTGCCAGACTTTTCCGAACAATCCAATCCTATCAATAATTATAATTAAATTTATCAGAATTTTATCTATACTATATTATAATTATCATTATTATCATTATTTTTATTTTATTTTTATTTATTTAAAATAATGTCCCTACAAATTCTGTGTCTGTGCAAATTCGACGATGGCAAAATATGCATAATTTTTTTCTGTGTATTTAGGCAGCAAATATTCTTTAAAACAAATGCTATTAAAAGCGACAGATATTTTGTGTTGATTAATTTTAGTGATCGACTTTTCCAAGTTACGAATAATCCGTCTTATACAAGAAGGGAATTCCGTCATAAATTGTCTAAAGTCCATTTCGGAAAAGTACGGGAAATATAATCCAAGCTTTCAACATCACAGTAGGTAGAGATAATTGGTAAGTTTAGTAAAATTTAGAAATGATATAACAACAGTATTTTTTAAAATAATCTATTAGTAGTATGCGATGAAAATGTATGCAGCACATTTTCGAGAATACTTCATCTGCTCCCCGCCCCGTATATTATTAAAATTGGATATGAAAAACGCTTTCAATAGCATCAGAAGGCATCATGCCATAGAAGTTTGCCATCAACGGACTCCTTCCATATTTAAACTGGCTCATCTTTCGCATTGTCATCCAAGTATGTTGATCGCCTCCTATAATAATATCTCTTCTGTTACTGGAATCCAGCAAGGTGATCCACTTGGTCCGCTACTATTTGCGATGGCTATTGACGGGATAGCTCGTTCCATCGCCTCTCCTTTCAATATATGGTATCTTTACGATGCAACGTTGAGTTGATCCATCGAGGCCGTAGCTGTTGACCTCCGACGAGTTATTCCTGCTTTATCTCTGCTTGGACTTGAGATTAACTCGTCCAAGTCAGAGATAATAAACTTCACTTATAGTACAGATGATTTCGAGAGTACTATCCGGGATATAAGACTCATCCTTGAGGATATAAAAATAACACCTAAGGAGGAATTATATATTCTTGGTTCTCCAGTCTTTTCAATGGCCATTCGTGAGTGTTTGGATACTAAGCATGTCATTTTAACAAGAATGACTGAGAAATTGCAACTAATTGATGCACATACAGCCCTCTTCCTCTTGAAGAATAGTTTTTCGCTACCGAGTTTCCTCTACACTCTCCGAAGTTCCCCTTGCTACCTCGAACAGGATTTCTTAAATGAGACAGATATCACAATTAAGAGATGTGTGGAGCTAATTTGCAACGTTAATTTCGACGACATAGACTGGAGGCAGGCAAAACTCCCTTTGAGTTTCGGAGGCCTGGGCCTTCGATCAGCAGTAGATTTGGCCCTTCCAGCATATTTTTCTTCACTTTCGTCCAGTCGCGAATCTCAGTGTGTCTCGGGTAATTCTTTCGAACAAGCTTGCCGCGTTTGGGCCCAAAAATTACTTTCTATTCCACTAGACACAACAAAACAAAAAGCTGGGATAAAATAAAATGCGAGGCCAATTTTACTAATTTGAGGCTCTCTCTTGATCAGCATCGCCTCGCCTATCTACAATCGGCTCCACAACCGAGTAGTGGCGCCTGGCTGAACGCAGTGCTCTCTTCATCTACCGGTACCCTGTGCGGATACATTTTCAGTCGGTAATTTGATCAGGTCCGCGGTCGAGCCGGGGTCCGTCTCCCGGGACGCAGAGATAAAAAAAAAAAAAGTGAAATATTCTTCTCTTGCTGATAGATTTTTTTTTAATCCTGTGGCAGTGGAGACTTCAGGGGTTATTGGCCCTCGTTCGATGGCATTCCTTCGTAGGATTGGCGCGATTGCGTCTCGGTTAAGGGACGAGCCTCCCGAAACGGAGTGGCTCTTGCAGCGTGTCTCACTGGCGATGGTTCGAGGTAATGCTTTCTCCATCATTACGACTGTCAGAGGATAGAAAAAATTGTTTATAGTTACTTTGTTCAAACTATTTTTCAGTAAATAAATTTCTCTCTATTTTGGACCCTGAAATCGTAGAAATAATGAGTGTTGTGACATAAGCAAAGAGTATTGTGACGTAAGCGAGATATGACGTGTGCGTGATATTGTGTTTTTTCTTATATACATTTAAATATGGCGGCTCTTATAATTATCTTTTATTTATTGTTGGTTCTTCTTGCATGAGTATTCAAATTTTCCAAGCCCTCTTTTCAACTGTTTATTTCGGAAGAAGAGTACAGAAAATATGATTCAATATTTCGCCTTTCTTAAGTCATCATCAAGGTAGGTGAGACAATTGGTAGATTTAGTAACATTTTGAAATGATATAACAACGCTATTTCTTTTAAATAAGCTGTTAGTAATACATGAACTCAATTCCTGTTGCAAACTCAGTGAAACTAGCCATTTTGAAAATGTTGCATATTGTTGGAGTCATGACCTTAAAAATACATCTTGCAAAGATGATATTGACTTGACACTCAAGCAAAACGAAAGAAGAAAAAAAAATAATGTCAAAGAAAGAAAGAAAGAAATTAAAGATACATGACTAAAACGAAAGTATGATTTCACCAGTCTTGGACAAGTAAATGTCATTCCTTGCTGAGAAAAGATTGCCTTTAATTTCTGCTTTTCGTACGTCTCCGGATCGGAAATATAGGCGCTGCTAGCTAAGCTCTGGAGAAGTGACCTGACATTTTCAACAAACAGGAATTTAAAATGGAATGGCATTGAAAAGAAATAGGTAACCAGTATACAATGGGTACATAAATTTAAGAGTTGGGTATGGACGCATACAGACAGCTGGGATACGTGAGAGAGGACAGTTAAAAAAAAAAAAAAGTGGGAAATATAGATGTTTTTAACTGCGTGACCGTATATATTAAAAAAAGAATAAAAACATGTTCGCGCGTGCGTCTCTGAACAACTTTATTTGTGCTTTTGTATGGTTTTTACACGAGTGAACGTTAAGTTGTATACTTGCCCAGCAGGCAGTGTAAAGATTAGCGGCTTGGACCGATAAATTGGCGAGTCGAGTTCGAATTTCGGTCGAGTTCGTTGTATTCAAATTCACCTTTGCACAAATACCCTTGGGAAAGGTATGAATCTATTTTTGTAGTTCAAGCATTTAAAAAAAAACAAAAAAACCTTTACACAAAATTCAATAATAAAAAAAATCGACAATGTTATCGGTCCTGACCTGGCATATCGGCTTCTTCACCTTCCTACCGCCGTCATGTAGCTTCCCTGTGCTTTTTCTATAAATATTTTCATGGTAATAGTTCTCATGAGCTTCCCTATTTAGTACCTGAACTTCACATATTTAAGAGCAGTACTAGATTGACAGGTTTAATCATTTTACTGTTGAAATTGCGAAGTGTAAGAGTAAATATTATGCTAATAGTTTATTCTCTCGCACTTCTCGCCCGTTGCTTCCGGATTCTTGTTTTTCTTGTCAATTGATGATTGAATGCAACATCAATGGCCTTCTTCTGTCTCATTGAATCCTGTTCTTATTATTGTCTTTTCTTCTTAGTAAAGTTTCCTCAGTTTCTGTCACTCTCAGTAACTCATTGTGGATTTATCACCTTGCTTGGGAATAAAAAAAAAACATGGAGACTCAAGATTAGTATTAAGGGTGGCATCAAATATTCTATTAAATTAATCTTGAGTCAAGTCTATCAACAGAATTTTGAGCAAAATTGTTTTGTTATTTATTCCAACAATATCAAGAACGAATAAATAAAAACGTACCAGTAGATTTGAAAAATAACAAGGGTAAATTTTTATATATCAGCAAGCAAACATTACGGAGGTTATAAAAATGGATTGTCTTATTTGAACTTTTAAAATATTGGATCGGAACAAAAGTACGTTAAATTTTTTAAGCGAATTTCATATTAGTACGTAGATATTAGTATTCGTTATTAGTACATAGATTTATTAAACCACATATATTTTGTTCCACTACCTTTCACCATTTTTTACTGCAGCTTCATGATTCCATCCTCATAGAACTGGTCTAAGTAGTTTTTACAGGCTTGCAGAGAATTAAAGTTCTTCTTATTAAGAGAATTTAGTAAGGAGCGAAATAAATGGTTTTCTGAAGGTACAATTTTGGGTGAGCCCGGCGGGTGAAGTATGATATTCTAGCCAAGTTTTCCGTCGGGTCTGTAAAGAGATGTGAGATCTGGCATTGTCCTGATACAAAAAAAAAAGAAAAGCCCATTCAATCAGCCTTTAATCAGTTCAATTTGGAACAGTACTTGTCTGAATCCAACGTCTGTTTTTGCGGAAGAAGTATTTAAAAATTATAATGGGAACAGTTATCATCTCCTACTTGACACCCACACATTCTGCCAGCAAATCAAAAGCCAACATCTGTTTAGCGCCCCCCCCCCAAAAAAAAAGAAAAAAAATTAAAACAAAAAATCTTAAATTCAATCTCCTTTGCTTATTAAAGCCGTCCAATACGTGTATTCAGCAGAAGCCGTCACTTATAGACATATGGTTAACATCTTGAATCAAGTTAAGCGGGCTCTTCCTTTAAGATAAATTTGGCTCTGCAAGCTCAACTAAAAGCTTGCAATTGCCTCTTTTACTTCGTGTCTATGCTGTTATTTAAAAATGTATTAATTTATTACCCTCGTGTTTGTTCATCCTTTCCCCTGTCAATTTTCTCCAGCTTGTGTAAGTCAACTTATTTACACATGGAAATGTAACAGAAGGGCCTAATACGCAATGTCTTCCAATCGTACCAAGTAGACAGCATCATCTTCTTCGAATGCAGACCAGATTTTGAAATGGTTAACGATGGCTCACTTCTTTTTTTTTTTTTTTTTGTCCAGAACCTTTTAGCTCGGCATTGTTGTAAACCAGCCATTTTTCATCGCCCGTGATCGTTCTTATCAAAAATGGTTTTGTTTTTGTTGCGCTTGAGCACGTAATTGCAGACGAAAATGCGATCCATTGAATTTTTTACCGTTAAATCGTGAGGCATCCAAAAGTGTTTTCAAATAATTTACATATGAGATATGTGAAGTATCTGCGATATTCCGTGCTGTGTGGCTGGGGATATTTTTAATCAGCATTTTGATTTTAGTAATCCTCAACGGAGGTAATGGATAGCGGCTGGAATTGAGGAATCGGAGAGCCGAGTTCGACTTCCAGTCAGATCCATTACATTCACTTACATGCTAATACTCTTGGGAAAGGTATGAATTCTCTTCTTCTCCCAGCTATGGGTAAATAGCAGGACAGGCCGGGTTCTATAGCCTTGGTTGGCAACTGGTCTACCGCAGAAAGAAATGGCAACCTACTGCAGGAAAAAAATCTGCCTCGTCAGTCATATATCGAAAGATGCATGATCGCTTAAGCGTGTATCACGTATGGCATATAACTAACTAAATCCTCAACGACTGCAGGTCAGCCGGAACATTCTCAGTTTTCCAGATCAAAATGTTCATTTCTTAACGTAGCTAGCCACTTAGAAACAGTACTCTCAGCTACGGTACCATCTCCATAAACGAAACAGATTTTTTTTGCTGTTTGTACTCTGAATGATTATTATGAGTGTTATTTTTTTCTATTCCGGAAACCAAAAGCATCGAATGACAAAAAAGCATTTTATTTTCCCCCATTTTCACATTCAACATAAAAATAAAAACATTTATAATTCATAATCCTTAAACAAATAATAGAAAGATGTGTTGATATGTCAAATTGCAGATTATGTCATAAATATCAGTCACGTGTGAAGTAAAATCACGTCTTCAAATGCCGTCTATTGAAAAATCACGAACTTTTGTTCTAATTCAATATTTCTCAGTGTTTTTATTTTAAATGACTGCGGAGTGCAGAAAGTTGAACAAGTAAACATCACGGTGTTATTTCGTGAATTAAGTACCTGGTGGGTCATTACTCTAATTGCAATTTAGTATCTAGGCAACATTTTGGGCATAGGCCTTATGTCTAGGACTATCAATGACTTCTTTTTAGCAATAGTAATAGGTGATGTTTTTTCGGCCTTTTACAACCAAAGATAATTTTAGTACGTTATTTCCTGTAACTATTAGCTGATACATCAATTAAATTATTCACGACTAGCAGTAGAGCCCGGCGTTGCCCGGGGATGTAACAGTAAGAGATAGATCAAGTATCGACCATCATAAAGACTGAAAAATAAAATTGACAAAGATTATTGTTTAAGGTTGACGGACACGCATGTCTTAATTAGTTTTTTTTTTTTTTTTTTTTTTTTTGACGAATTGGTCAAACCCAAACTCAAACAAAAACATTGTTTTCAATCGTTATGAGTCTACCTATTGAATAGAATTTTTCAATTTTATTATAAACAATTGTCTTGTAAATGGAATTTTTAAAGCATTCTGAATGTAAAAATAAAGAAAAAAGTGTGCAAGACAATAAGAAACACCATCTGCCATAAAAAAAGTGAAGTTTTGTTGAAATCGGTTGAAAAATGTAGGAAATCCGATCCCATATATAAACGAACACACACACAAACACACACAAACAACCTGGGTTTTATAATAAGTATAACTCGATATGAGTTGTCCCCCTTTCATTCTCGTAACAGCGATGCCTCTTAATTGTGTTTTCAAATTGATTTCGTACAAAAACAATTGTGTTTTTTCAATTTTTGGCACTGTCAGAACCACCGCAAGGTCATTTTACGTAGTCCTGTGAAGTTTTGTTGAAATCGGTTGAAAAATGTAGGAAATCCGATCCAATATATAAACGAACAGACACCCACACACACAACCTGGGTTTTATAATAAGTATGATGTAGGTTCTGCAGAGGCTATGGTTAATAATAGACTTCAAACTGCTAAATGTATGCCACAAATTCCTTTTGTTAAGTCATTGGTCATTCTATAATACTCATAATGAATTTTTGATCGAATTCTCCTTTCTGTAGCATAATAAACTGACAAAATTTTCACGTCTTTTAAATGAAAACTGTAATTATTTGAACGAACGAATTATTTGAACAAAAGTGAGATTGTGGGATTACACAACCTCTTCTGCAACGCCTACTAGCAATATAAAATATAAAAGACACGAACCCCCTCTCTCCCTTATTTCCTTCTTCACATAAATATATTTACCTTGGTAAAGTCCCTCAGGTGACGAAACGCGTTGGTAAAGAAACGTTTTCCTTTTGTCTTTATTCATAAATATATATTTCCCTACAGCACAAGGAAATATTCCTTCTTCAACAAAATGTTTAACAAGTTGGTATCCTAATGCCGTTACAAGTTAAACCTCTTATTTATAAAATTGATTTTGATTGGCTTCAATTGATTTTGGTAAGCTGCTTTGTTTTACTATAACGATAAATGCCAAATGACTGAAATTTAATTAGAGAAAATTGTACTCTGAATGATTAGCCATGATAAACCCTCTTCAGAATTTCTTTTACTTAGTTTATCCTCGGTACAACCATGAAATGCCCATTCTACATTTGAATGCTTGCTTTGAAAACGTTGCAGAAAAACTATTAGCCTTTTATTTTAATACCAATATATAGCATTTATTTATTTTATTTTATTTTATTTTTAAACTTTTCGCCCCAAGCAAGGTGGGAGTGCCACTAGCACGCAAGGGGGTTACAGAAAATGGGAGCAAGAGAAACGAGGCGTTATAGAGGAAAGGATGAAGAGAAGGACGGAAAATAGACCAAGGCATCTGGAGATGTCGATTGACATTGCGTTTGAATAGTTGGAGATTATAGCTATCAGGGAAGCAAGTAAGAGGAAGGGATTTCTACAGATGGGAAATGTGAGACATGAAGCTATTGGAATAGAAGAGACAGCTACGTTTAATCGTTTCGACAGTGAAAGGGTGGGACTGAGATGCTGACACGTTTAAATTCATGTAGTTTGGGAACTAGGGAAAATAGCTCGTCGGACCAGTTACCGTGAAAGTATTTGTAGAAAA
Source organism: Acanthosepion lycidas (assembly GCA_963932145.1). Taxonomy (NCBI): domain Eukaryota; kingdom Metazoa; phylum Mollusca; class Cephalopoda; order Sepiida; family Sepiidae; genus Acanthosepion; species Acanthosepion lycidas. The sequence continues at coordinate 54,181,421 of OZ010587.1, read as the reverse complement.
GACAGAGGGGGGCACGGCACATCTGTGAGAGAGAGACTGCAAACGAGATGCCAGATCAGGGACAACCACATTGCATATCCGTCTCTGGGTTTAAATATAACATTTTTATTACAAAAAAATTATCTCTTTTCTCTAAAAGATAATTATGGTGGTTTTGTTATCAATACCAAATGGAAGAATAACATCCATAGATATTGGAAAGTCTTAGACAGAATATCAGTTTTGCAGCTAAGGAACATCGATGCCTTTAGTTTGAAGGTATAAATGTTAAGAAGGAAATTAATATTAAGTGAATAATACAAGCAACCATCAAAAAATCCTATCAGTAAAATTCCATCATACCCAGTAAAATTTTTGAAGGACTTGGAAAACCTGCAGCACTTCCACCAGTAAGCAAAAGGCGTGGAGTTATGGAGAGGACTGATAAGAGATATTTACAAAAGTGTTGATTTGTAGTGTCCCTTCAAGTCAAAACAGCTCTGATGATAATGATACTGATAATAAAGTTTTATTATTTGGATGTCCTGTAAGGGCCGTTGAAAGTATATCGAGCTCTACCAAATCTATGATACCCCCACAAAATCTATGATACCCCCACAAAATCTATGATATCCTCACCAAATCTATGATACGGGACCACCAGCTCTACTACATCTCAATTTTCATAAGATAGTATAAAGTACAAATTTTTTTTATTATTTTTTTTATTTTTATCATTTTATGAAACATACGGTATTACATTACAACTGTTTAAATCATATGGTGATCGTAACAAGGAATACTGAAAATTGAAAAATGCTTTAAGTTTTACTTTACTTTCACTTATAAGGTTTGTTAAACAACTGTTCACTTTGATTTAAATCAAACAAAATTTTTGTTTTGGACGTAACAATATTTTTTAAATCGTTACTTAATTTTAGAAAGAAAAAAAGTGCTACAAATAACACATATTTGATTTAAGAACAAGAAATTTTCCAGTTTGTCATATTGTTCTAAAATAAAATACAAACAGGAGAATAAATTTATTGAAACAAAACAAGTTCAGTTGACCACTGATGACAATTCCAGAACAACGTAACTATAAACAATTTTTTTTCTAACCTCTGCCAGCCACAATGATGGAGAAAGCATTACCTCGAACCATGGCCAGTGAGACACGCTGCAAGAGCCACTCCGTTTTGCGAGGGTCGTCCCTTAATCGAGACGCAATCGCGCCAATCCTCCGAAGGAACGCCATCGAACGAGGGCCAACAACTCCTGAAGTCTCCACTGCCACAGGAGTAAAAAACAAAAAATCTATCCGCCAGAGTAGATTCAAATCAATCGTAAACATCTATGTGGATATTGTGGGATATCACATTTGACTTTACTAAAAAAAAAAAAAACTTCGATAGGGGGCGCCCCTTAAGCCTATAAAAAGCGCGATTTTCTCTCTATAGTCTCTATTTTACAGCTGTTCAACTCTGGTTTCAAGATGTAGTCAAACGTGGGTAAAGTGTCCCCCACTGGGTCACGTTCATTTTCATGGTTTTCTCTCTTGACTTTTGTACTCTCTCATACACGCTTGTTACGCAGCACACACACACACATGAACAAACACATTCTTATTATAGCTAGTTTCATTATTTTTCGTTTCGTTACATGTAATTCCTTTTGTTAATACTTACACCGTCATTGGTTTTATATTTATTGTTTTATGCTACGCATTTTTACAGTATTGGCGGACTCACATTGAGTCCGCCAATACTGTTTGTGGGATAAATTTTTCAGGTGTCCGTAACTATTTACTCTCCAAAGTGTTGATTCCAGAAACATAATGCTGATTGATATTTAGCCAAACATGCTAGCATCAAGCAAGAAGACCATAGTTTATGGAGGCACTTCCAAAAATCAAGATGATCGGAGTTTCACAGCTGATATATCCTCTGAACCTCACTCTAATAGTTCACTTTGAGTAACTCAAAAAACCAAGCTGGTATTGTTTCATCATCACTGAACATGCCCTGAGTTTTCTCAAGTCACAATGAACGGTTATACTGTCAATGAGGCTCGATTCTTTGAACGTCTGTTGAATCTCAAGTTCACTCCAGATCTCAAGCGGGACTCATATGCAATCTATTGCTAAAGATGCCGGGAAAATGGTCGGCTCATTCTGCCATTACAGAAAATACTTGACTCTTTCCATCATGTTCTATCTTTACAAAAGTCAGATGATTTAAAAAATGGTTTATAGCTGCCATATCTAAAATGAATCTGCCTAATCCTCACTTTCCAGTTTTGATAAAAGAGTTCACACTCATTTACACAACCTTGTTGAGCTTAATACATTTTCCACTCTTCAGCCGCTTTCCCATAGATGCAATGTTGTAAACCTGTTATTATTATGTTCATAGCAAATATTTGGATGAGCTTCATTCTTTAGTTCCACCAGTTCAGACCTTTCCAGCTAAGACAATCTATGCTAGATCCATTGAATCAAACCTCTCTCATTACCTCCATTTTTAATTGTAAGAAGGTAGCTTCACTCAGCTTTGAACGTCCGCTTTTTGGAACTGATTTCTGCATGGACGCTTTCTAAACACTACAATCTTGACCTCTTCAAGTCAAGGGTGAATTGTTACCTATCCTCCATACACTCGTAATCCTACTCTTATATTCATATCATACACCTCCGTTTTCCGCTAACTCCTTCTATGTTCTATCATTTCAGGATATGCAATCTTGACTATCCATAACTTTCTGTCTTTTGTTGCTCTCAAAAAGTAACTTGGTATTTCTCTATCTTCATCGATCAGTTCCTGAGTTTTCTCAAGCCATGATGAACGGCTGGTCTCTCAATGATGCTCCATTCTTTGAACGTCTGTTGAGTCTCAAGTTCACTCCAGACTTCAAGTGGGATCATATATACAATCTATTGCTAAAGATGATGGACAATTGCTGTTGTCTCAGATGAGCTCCATTTTTCAATCCTACCAGTTCAGACATTTAAAACTCGGACACGTCGCGCCATTTACACGGTGTAGAATCACCCTCATTTCCTCCTTATCTCAAATATAAGAAGAGAGTTCCATTCAGCTTTTCCCCCAAGAACCGCTACTTTGTGAAACAGAGTCCCGCGTGGATTTTTCCTCGAACACTACAATATTAAACCCTTCAATTTAAGGGCCAGTCATTTTCTATTATGAGTACAATTTTCATTTTCCGTCTTTTTCTCTTTCAGTTATATATCCCACATCTCATTCATCATAACTATTCTAACAGTAACTCTCTACCTCATGTACTTTCCGAGCCTGCATTCGGTAAACTTTAGTATACTCTAATGTATCCATTCGATCCATGTGTCTGAAAAATAAAACATTTACACTTTCTATTTTTCAGACATTTGGCTACCATTTTTGATCTTCACTAAGACATCATTCAACGCATTACACTAAAATCTACACGGTGGCTCGAATATCTTGTCATACCTACATGATATAATTTTCTATTTCAGATGGCTGACACAAGCTCTTACGGTTTGAAATAAAGGCTGCATGCAAAAGTAGCAACAAAGCACAGCTTCGTAAAATATCACACAAGACATGGCGCATCATCATTTTGTGGCACGAAAATGATGGTGTTCATAGAGACCTTTGTGGTAATTATCATCACTATCATACATACAAATCATGCGACAAGCATTCATTGGTTAATCTCCTCAAAACTAGCTCGCTGGTTGGTCAATTCTGACCAATCAGATATCCTGCACGCGAGGAATGAAATTTCCCGCTCATTAAGGTTTGAGCCAGTCACGTGATACACCACCTTATATAAACAAACACGTGTAAGCTCTCTCTCTCTCTGTTTTCTCTTCATTCATCTTATTCCTTGCTGCTAAGATGTAATCTTCAAGAGCTCCCGTCTTGACTGTGGGGTCAGACGTTAAAGAACATTACCAATTCACGCAAGTACGAACTCTTAACTCTTCTGAACTCTTACCAACTTTACCAATTCACATTTCCTAACATGCAACAGGAACTTTATTCTTCTAAAACTTCAGTTTAATAATTACTTCATCTTTATGAGCTCCGGTACAAATATCTCTAAATCTAAGAGACATAACTCATTCAAACCTTCAGCTTATATGCATGTACATCAACACTAATAAATACAACAATTGTTATGTTTTGTTTTGAACCATTACGTTCTGTTTTGTATTTTATACTATGTGCTATTTTACATCAAATATAAATTGCATTGTGACCGCTACATGTTTGGTAACCTCCAACGTGTTTGCTTGTCCTTTTCCACGTCATTCCCAGTCAAAGATAAATAATTGTGGTGATTCACGCTACAATAATGGTGACCCCGACGTGGTGCGCTACACCTTCTTGATGTCAATGAAAGTGAATGAAATGAATACAGTACATGTGCTTTGTATTAGTTATTGTATTACTTGTTGTTCTATTGTTTTTTTTTTTTTGTTTTTTTTTGTTTTGGTAGGGGTGACAAGACTTTCAGAACACACTGTACATTCAGTTTCAACTACTAATCCAGGACGTAATATACACAAACATATTATAATTTATGTGGTAAGCGAGAATAATAAAAAGTCACTTTCAAAATACCTATTTACATTTTTCTTATTGGGCGGATAACTACTCTCCACGGTGCCTTCACCCCCTATTAGATGTCGCTTTCACAATTTTACGTGAAGGGACACGTCACAAATATTCATGCATAAAAAAAACATTACTGCGTCCTTTCTTGAATATTTCCTTTCTTCAATAAAAATTCAATTTCTAATTCTAATTTTTCAACGCATACTTTCAAAATAAATGTGCATAATGTTAACAGTAATATGAGTGTGTACCGGTACGTCTTCTTGCTTGAGTCTCTTGCTTGACTCTTCTTGACTCTTGAGCTTGCTTGACTCTTGATTGAATATTTAACGGCCCGACCAAGAAGAGATTCTGTAATAAATTTTAATGTTTCGTTGATCTGATTTTTGGATGTGGGTCGGATCGAGAACTTTTCAGCAGCCCCTCAATTCAACGGCGCTTTTTTCTTTCTTCACTGATGATTTTGCTACTTTAACGTCAATTAAAAAAATTAGTAAAGGTTTGAAAGTAAGGGAAATAACTCTAATAGGCAAATATTAGTTAGCAAAGGGAGACAATTTAACGTGTGACATTTTTTTTTTATTACGTATTTAAAAATGTGGCTCTCCTGAAGGATGCTGAAAATGACATGGCAGGAGCGCGTAAGAAACAAAGAATTCTTAAGAAAAATAGAAACAAAAAGGACATTTATATTCAGAATCAGAAAGAGAAGCTGAAATGTTTGAAGCAGATAATGAATAAGGAGGGAGGATTTGGCCCTCGCGGGAAATTTCAAAAACAAAAGAAAAGGACAGGGAAATGCAGCCGACGATTTTGTATGAATAGACGAGGAAACAGAAAATGGGAGACTTGGCAAAATGACAAACGTTGTTAAGTGCTACAAGGGAAAGGAGGTGAGGGAGGGCAATCGCCTACACCCTAAAGGGACATAACACATAGAAGATTTGTATAATTACTTACAAATTATCATTTACAATATTTTTATTAAACATTATTATTATTATTAGTAGTAGTAGTAGTAGTAGTAGTAATAGTGATTATTATTATTTGCAATATATTATAAATTTCATTTACAAAATTTGATAAATATTATTTATAATATTTGTAAAAAATCTTATTATCATTATTGTTATTATCATTATTATTATTATTGGTAGTAGTAGTAAATATTTGCAAAATGTAATAAATGTTATTTACAAAATTTCTAATAAATATTGTTAGCAGTAGTAAGTACTATTATTTGCAAAATTTTATAATAAATATTTACAAAATTTTATAGTAAATATTGTTTACAATATTATTATTATTATTATTATTATTATTATTATTATTATTATTATTATTATTATTATTATTATTATTATTTATTTTCTTTGATTTCTGGCGTTTACACATTTCTTTCCGGGTCCCGCCCAGCGACCTAAGGTTAGAAATGGCATCATGACACTTTCCACTGACAAAAAAAAAAAAAAGAAAAAAAAGAAATTACATAGATAAAAGCCCTTCGTAAAGTGTGGGCTGTACTTGTCAGAACAATTTTTTGTATCTCCTTGAGGCATGGACTTCCAGGAATCCCTTCAATTAGTCGACTGCAATCTTTTCCAACCAGTCCTAGGGCTCCAACTACAACAGGGATTGTTGATGTTCCCATATGCCACATTTTCGAGATTTCTATTTCAAGGTCTTATTATTATGATTATTATTATTATTATTTGTAGTAGTAGTTGTAAATATTATTTGTAAAATATTACAATAAATATTATTCCCAAAATTTTATGGCAGATATTATTTACAATATTTTAAATAAATATTATCATTATTAATATCATTATTATTAGTAGTAGTAAATATTATTATTTGCAAAATATAGTAAACTTGATTTGCATTTTAATAAAGGATTAAAAAAATACCTTATACCACATCAGTAATAAAATCAGAAGCAAAAATAAATGCATTGAATATTATCAACTTCATTTAAGCCAAATTTAGATCATAAATACAGGGAGCGGCAGAAATACCCCTTGAAAATACCTTTTACATAATGGTAAGTCATTAGTGGCATTGATGTCTTCATCTAACTTATGTTATACCATTATGTGAGAGGTATTTCTGGGAGTTATATTTGGGTGGTATTTCTGTCGCACTCTGTAACAGATATTTCGTTTAAATAAGTATTTTTTTTTACTGTTTTTAATTGTTAATAATGATTATACTTAAACGAAACAAATTGAATGTACTATTATTATAATTTCCACAACTGAATGCCAGTAAAGATATTAAATAATGACGTCACACATTATAAAATGGACAAAGTCCGACAATTATTTTTAAGACATTTTTATCTTTATACATTCTTTTTATAGATACAAATATTTAAGTAAATGCTCTGTTTATAATAAACAGTATTAAACAACATTTTCACAGAAAATATTCGTCCTCCGATAGGATTCGAACCTGTATCCTGTCATGTAGCTTGACGCGCCTTTACCGATTTGGTCACAGAAGAGCGTTCGGTTAGCAAGGTCGAATTTACTCTATTTAAACTTCAGTCTTCCATGAATATAGTAAATTCGACCTTGCTAACGCTTCGAATAATTGTCGGACTTTGTCCATTTCATAATGTGTGACGTCATTTGTTTACATTTGATACGCCATGAGCAGATATGAATGTACATGAAAGTTTCATGGAAGATTGAAGTTTAAATACTGTAAATTCGACATTGCTAACCGAACGCTCTTCTGTGGCCAAATCGGTAAAGGCACATCAAGCTAAATGACGGTTCTGTATAGGATACAGGTTCGAATCCTGTCGGAGGACGAATATTTTCTGTGAAAATTTCTCGGACATTCAGGCCGGTAAATGTTGTTTAATACTGTTTATTATAAACAGAGCATTTACTTAAATACTTGTATCTATAAAAAGAATGTATAAGCATAAAAATGTCTTGAAAATATTAAATAATGTAAAAAGCAAACCTAGCGTCAATTGAATAGATTTACTTTCTGTCGATTCTTCATACCTCGACAGAGAATGACAAAATGTAAAGTAACAATCGAAAAGGAAAGCGTAGTAGGAAAAGAGATGTGTCTTATGGTGTAAATGGATATCAGCACGGCATGAGAAATCGGAGAGCTGAGTTCGTACTCCAGTCGAGTTTGTTAGATTTACTTACGTGCTAATACCCTTAGGAAAGATACGATTCGATCTCCTCTTCTCCCAGAAGAATAGTAGGACAGACTGGGTCCTATAAGCCTTGGTTAGCGACCAGTCTTCCGCAGAAAGAAACGGCAACCACGGGAAAATCTCTTCCTAGTCACTCATGAATCGAAAATCGAAAATCACACGATCGCCCTAGCGCGTATCACGTATAGCACTTAACTGAGTAAGAAAAGAACAATATTTTTCAAAAAGATTATGAAGTGAAGTTCTTGAAATTGAAAGATATTTTTCTTTTTACTTGTGTTTAGGATCGTTGTTAAAATTTGAGAAGGTGTCGTGCGTTGACAAAATAAGTCAAGTTGCAAGTTGAGAAAATAGACAAACTAGAGAGTGGAATAACATTTTTATTATATCGGAAACCTTTTTGTATAGAAAAAAATCGAGCATAATTCATGAAAGAAAGTGAGAATTCAAGGGATTAAGAGAATTTCTAAAAAAAAATGAAGAAATAGTTGAATTTATTATCTTAGGGAGTTAAAGAGTGACTGATGTCTCTATGCCATATGCGTCTGTCATGGAACGCTAATTTTAGCGTCCTACCTCGACCTCAGCATGGTGTGAAAGAAGGTTAACCTCTTGCGATTCTCATCACGCATGCTTCCAGTTTTTTTTTTTTTATTTTTGTTTTTTGTTATGCATGCTCAAAAGCTGAAAAGTGGTCGCCGTTATCGACAGGGTTTTTAAAATAAGTGTGTCCGGCTAAAAGATGTAACGCCTGTTACATAATTCTTCGGGTGTAAATTTGCAAATGAACGACTATTTTAAAAGTTTATAGCGTTACAAAAATTATCTGTCCTTGATTCGGCTATAATTTATGTCATCGTCAAAACGTATGAAATGTGCCATAGAACAATCTGGCTACAGGCAGAAAATGTGAGTTGCCTCGCTAATTGGTATCAATTCATCAGAACAGCTGCTTGTCTAATCTTGTCCTAAATTTCTCTCACCATTCTCGGCCTAGCTACATCACTGACGCAATGTGTACAACGATACAAACTATGAAAGAAGACAATAATTCCCTTTTCAATGTCTGCCAATGTGTATCAGATTCACTGCATGAACTATTATCAAACTCAAGTTCTGTAGATAATGCATTTTCTCTCAAACATATATGTATGTCCTTGTCTGTTTTCACTCATAAATATAAAATGTTACCATATCGCGGATATAATAATACTATACAGGATGAAAATCCTTTATTCGAAATTCTTGGGACCGAAGTGCTTCGGATTTCAGCTTTTTTTCGGATTTTGGAATACAGACTATTTAATTTGTATATAGCATCTATAAAATGGGGCAGTTTGGGAATGGAACCCAAGTATAAACACGATATCTCTACATTTCGTAACACAGCTTTTACCCTGAATGTAGTTTTATATAAATAACGTATACCCTGAATGTAGTTTTATATAAAATTTAATAATTTTCGTGTACATGCAGAGATACAGGTAATGACACTAGTCATGTAATGTTCATACGGATTTTTAATTGGTGAAATTAAGATTCCATGTAAAAATGTTTTGTACTTTCTCCACGTGTACAAATGACATGATCACTACTTACAAAAAATATATATAAATGCAACACCAAACACTTCTACATCAGGTGTGAGAAACTGGAGTCGAGAGGGTACATCATCGATGACATCACTGTGAGTGTGGGAAGGAAAATTCGGTAAGCTATCAGTCTCTACCAACGATGTCGTGTCTTGATCCAAATGTTACAATACAGGCAGGTACAGTATTTGTATAAAAACCAAACATGACTTGTGCTTACAGTTAAATGTAATGAAAACTGAAAAAAGTCGGCATTTTATTTGTAACGCTACAACGCAATAACCATACTACAGGTAGCCATGTTGCTTTCCGAAATTATCCATTTAAGGCAAAAAAATGGTAAAAATAATGTTTTGTACATTCTGTACATTTACAAAAAACATGATCACTACTTACAAAAAATATATAAATACGTGACATTTTGATATTTTGAATAATATCTTTACTGAGCACGAAACATCGGGTAAGTAATCCACGAAGGTGTTGCTGTGGCGATCACTATAAAAAAAAATGGTGCCAACATAGGCTACATAGCTGAGTTGGGGAACCCCCACCCCGGGAAAATAAGGTCACTTACAACAGCTGCACATCACTTAGGAAGCTTCCCAGTGCTTTCGGAAATTTTCCATTTTGGTTAGTCATGCCAGCACCAGCAAAACTTTCGGATTTTGGAGGTTTTCGGATTTGGAAATTTCGGATAAAGGATAATCAACATGTATTGGGATGTTGAGGTAGAATTAATTCTCCTTTCTTCAGGGGGTAGGTGATCATGGCGCTCCACAATTTCCTGTACTCTGTAGCTCTTAATAAATTTTGTCTTTTTGTTATCTCCCGGAAATGAAGAGAAAAATTGAAATCATTCGAACATTTTTAAATGATCCGAAATAAAGTCGTTCAAATATTTTATTTCAGGCAAGCGTTTTGAGAATTTAGAAAACCATGCATCGTGATTAGAAAACCATGCACTAGTGATTCTCGACTGCCATGCCGCGGCACACTAGTGTGTCGCGCGATCCTCTTAAGTGTACCGCGAAAGTATGATTGGATTTGAAACCCCTTCATGAATGTTCCTTCTAATATTTGACTTAAGTTATGTGAAGAAGAAGAATTGGCCACCATTTCTAGTGATCGAGAGCTTAGAATAAAACATTCGACGGTACCCAACTGATACATTTTGGATTTCAATACAAAAGGAATGTTCCACATTAGCTTTATCAGTTTTATTGCAATTTTCTACTTCTTAAAATTCTTCGTGAATTAGGCTTAACATGAAAATAAGAAGCGAGAAAGACTATGCTCAACTGAAGAAGAAATGAGAGTTTGCTTATGGCACATTCGACTAAACACCGAAGAAATCGTAAAAAAACACACCAGGCTCATGTTTACACACTAAATAAGCTGCACAAATAGTTGAATAGAAACATTGAAATAAAGTAAGTTCATATTTTTGTGTGTATTTTTTTAAAGAATCTATGATTTTATTTTACAACATTTAAATGTATACCCTTTAAAAATTAGCTAAGTGTGCCATGATATTCTCATTTGTTCTTAGGTGTGCCATTGCTTCAAAAGGTTGAGAAACACTGATGTAAACGAAGGAGAAATAAATAACGGATTCAATGCAGATGGTTCTGGGTATGAACACCTAAGTGATCAGGGTATTGTTGAACTTGTAACAGCGGCAGAAAATGTTGAAGAAGAGGATTATGATGATAATGATATAGCGCATGTTGAAGTTTAAAAGCTCCATACCCAATTTCACATATCGAAGCAATGATTGTTTGATAAATGTTTAAAATGGTTGCGTTTTCAACCAAAAGCTACCTTACAAATACATTTACTTTAAATAACTCTTACGAGTAAGCGGCAGAAAAAAAAGTAAGGCCAGCCGGTAGCAAACAGGAATTGACGTATATTTTCATCAAAAATAATTTAGACATTCAATTAATCGAACCTCTTTTTTTTTTTTTCAATTCCTGTCCCAAGGTGTTCGGATAATCGAGAAATTGCCGTATTTGGCAAAAATCAGAAATAGAATGGATTTAAAGTTATCAGGGCGTTTTTTGCCCGAACAGATTCCGGACCCAGGTGACCAAAGATGTCACCAAAGTTCTCTGGTGATGGCGGGATGCCTTTCGTATTTTGGGTGTGCTTTTTGTATTTGTTGATTTGTTTGAATGAGTGTTTGAGTGAGTCGTTGGGCGAATGATTAAGTCACTTAGTCCTGCATTAATTTTCTCCAGTTAACTGATGCTTCTGTCACAATTAAATATTGTGGGGGTGAGTAGGGGTTATTGCTAACACTATTTTGTTTAGTCTTTGTAAATATTACATTATATTGTAAATACACATTGGGGTTAGATTTTTAAATTGTTGTTTTATTCCCCTCCCTCCATAGACAAAGATTATATATATATATATATATATGGGGACTAGTTAAGACTTCATAGAGATTCTGAGTTATTATGGTGGATGTAGTAAGAATGGTGAGTAAGAATGCGTTGTTTTGGTGTAAGAAATATTGTGGTATGTTTGGGTCAGTGATTGTTATTTTTTTTTTATTTTTTTTTTTTTTAAGCTTAGCGCCCCGAGCAAGGCATGAAGCCACTAGGATGCAGGGGGGTTGCAGAAGATTTGTAGCAAGAGCAGATAGGAGTGATAGAAGAAAGGATGAAGGGAAGGGTAGTGTGTAGATCAAGGTTGCGAGCTAAATTAAATTATAAGACAGAAGAAGACCAGCTTTTCCTATCCACCTTTTGGCCTTGTGCCACATTTTTTACAAAATAAATATCGCTTCAGTACAGATCACTGACTTTACTCTGTAGCCTCCATTTATGAAACATTTCATGAATATGGTACAGGATAATCTTCTCTGTGTTCTGTCGCTGTATCCGTCTTTCAAATGTTATTGGTGGCGGTTTCTTCAATCTCGACAAACGGATGTTGGAAATACCCATCCTGTTGTCTTCTTCTTTCGAATAATGGTTCGCCAACGGGTAATAAAGCGACAACTTTTTATTCTGAACTACCTTCGGCGTCTTCTGCTTTCTAAGCTCTACCAAAAGAGATTCGTCCTTAAGTTTCAGCATAAAGTACTGGAAGATGGCGCTTGTTTCTGGGCGGTGGCAACGGTGAGCGTACAGCGACAATCGGAAATGACTAGCTTCTAAAAAGTGTTTGTTATTCTGAATGTTGTTACCAGACTTCTTCAGCAAAAGATCTTCGTACCGCTTCTCTAGCACCATTAGATGGGATGTGCGTGTTGTTGTGGCTGTCTCCATATAAGTTGTCAGGCTCAGCGACTGCTCCATTAGACCTTGAATAGAAAAGGAAAACATGTTTAAATTTGGATGAACTTGTGCAGTTTCATCAAGGCAGATAAAGTTGCAACGCTTTATGCGCAGATCTTGAATTTTATTCTATTAATCAATATTATCCGTGGGTGGGTGTAGCGTAGCGGTATCGGCGCAGAAAAGCGGATTGTTGCGGCGAATAAAACTTCCAGCCCAGGTAGTTGCGTTCACTTTCCCACAAATATCCTTGGAAATGTATAAATCCATCTCTTTCCTCCCCGATCTATCTCGTCCTGGGTATGACGATAAACTACATCCGGCAGTAAGGCCTCTGATCAAGAGGTTTTGAGGAGCATAGAACCATTTCTTAATTGCTGTTGTTCCCAGGTCCACCCTGACCCGGGGTGGTAGCACTTATGGTAAAATAGCAAACCCCCAAATTGGCATCAAAACACCATGAATGTATAAAAACACATGTTTATAGTAAAAATTTCCAGCAATAGATTTTAATAGTAAAAACAAAATTTCAGCGATAAATTGGAATAATAAAAAAATTTAAAAATTACTATACTTCCGAAGAAGATTAAATTTCAGCATTAATTGACCCATAAGAAGTTGATATGCCGTTAAACAAACCAAACCAAATGAATCTGTCTATGAGTTAATAGTAGGCTCACTGACCTTGGTTGACAACAATTCTCGGTGAAGCGAAACTCTGAATTGAAGAAGCTGACAATTTCACCCTGTAAAAGTACTTGCTACAGAAATCACAGCTGTAACACCTAGCATGTTGAAACTCGTAGTAGTACAGCATTGATTATTACCTATGGAATAATTCTCATTCATTGCATGTTCCTATTAATGATAACTGGTCTTACTTTGACGTGCTGTAAGGGTTAGCAAGATCTCGCTAGATCAATTACGACTGAGTAGTAAGTTCGATCCTCACTGGGTTTCTGTGCTTCCGGTCTTGTGCTACGTGCTACATCTAAGCTACGCTTAGAAAATCACCATACTAGTAATAACTGGTGGCTAGGTTTCTTCATTACTTAATAATGAAGAGGCACGGTGGAGTAATGGATAGCGGCTTGGATTAAGGAATCAGAGAGCCGAGTTCGAATTCCAGTCGAATCCATTACATTCACTTACGTACTAATACCCTTGAGAAAGGTATTAATCATCATCTTCTCCCTCCAGCTATGGGTAGATAGAAGGACGGACTGGGTTCTATAGCCTTGGATGGCAACTGGCCTAGGAGAAAGAAAACTCTGAATTCAAAACCTGCGGAGGGTCGTTTGGGGACCTTGTGGCACATAGTGCACCGGGTCTCTGTAATCGGCCCTTCAAAAAGTTTGGATGGTCCTGCACGAAACCTTCACCACTATAATCATATCTCATGTGCTATACATGCGGGTTGGAGACCGCTTGTGTATTCAAAATTCCCATAAAACTCCAATATTTATTGGAGCCGGCTCAACCCACCCCGGGTGAATGCCGTTACAAGAACAAGAGAGAGAGAACTCTCCTCAGTGTTCTAGATGATTTTAATGATATGGTTTATACTTACTTTTTAGACTCTTTTCTCATTTTAGGCTTTTTTTCAGTTCCCAAAATGATTATGTTAGTACTTAGTACTTATTTGCTTTTCATAGTATAAATATCTCGTTGCCTTCACTGGAGATTAAGTGACAGAAAGTGACAGCATTGTGCACTTTCGTCAGTGTTGTATCTTTTTGTGGGTATCAACACTTTTGAGGAGATTTTAATGCTCCTAGTACATTTGACTGGCAAACAATTTTGACGGACTCATGTGAGTCCACGGAAAAATAAGACATAGAATTTAAACAAATAAATATTAGCAAATATATCGATAGGACATTTTACAAAAGGAAAAATAAGAAATTAAATTAAATGGAAAGAGTTCAAAGCAAACTTCAGTGTCTATAGTTTAGGTACTTGCATATCGGCGGGAGCGAAAAGAATACATCTTTTCGCTATGAAAAGTCACCGAGAAAGAGAAGGATTCTTTCTCATTACGCGCCGCCTGTAATTATCGTTAGGGGGCGGTAATCCAACAAATACACCCCATCTAAATTGAAGAACATTCTCTTATGAAATATGATTTGTAATATATGTTTCTAAATATCGTGGCTAATGTACAGTGCGGCCATTTTTTTGCTGTTGCTGCTGTTGGAGGTATTGACATTTTAGATGAGGTTATGCTGTCTATTGCTTTGCTTTGATCTGTGTATGTGTGTGTGTGTGTGTGTGTGTTTTTGTTTTTTTTCAATGTAAGCAGGAGGTGGTAATTCAAAATCTCGCTGCCTATGATTATCTTCACGGGGTGGTAATCCAACAGTCTAATGCTGTTGTCCGGATTGTTTCAGGTATTATCTTTGCTTCCAACTTGGCAAATTAAAATCAAACTAAAAAATTAATTACTAAATAATTAATAAGCTGCCTGCTAAGTTTTCTTCAGATTATTTTGGCAAATCATTTGCCCCTGATCGGAAAGTTCAATCTATTGAAAAGCAATATTACTTACCGATGTGTTCATTGGCTCCAAGAAGACAGAGCTGACGATTGCCACGACTTTTATAAAATATTTCACTTTCTTTCTTCTCTTCATTTTTCCTGGGGGTTAAAACAAGAAAATGATAAACAAGTCATTTCACGTGAATTAATAAAAAATGATGATTGTTAAAAAAATAACTATCCAGATATTTTTGACAGAATCTGAATTTTGAGCTAACCACTTGAATAAGACCCTATTCAACCGCTACGCTTAGCATAGGCTTTGTTTCAATAAGAATAGTTATAGTTGCGGTGGTACTTATATCTATCCTTGCAGAGGTGGAGTAAAACTGCTTTTTAAAGGTACCCTAAATCATAACAGCGAAATGAAAGAAAAGTGTTTAAAAAACATTTATTGAAAAAAGAAAGTTGCTAACACGTTTAAAGAGTACGTGTTAGCAACTTTCTTTTTAAAAAAATGCTGTAATGAAAACAAACGGCTTGTAAAAAAATGGTTGGAATAAAACTTGATGTGTAAAAGTGTTCTAATTAATGTAAAAAAAAAAAAAAATAACCAAGGTGATGTCGGTACTGACATTCTATAGGTAATCCTGTGCCCGACGTCTGCTGTTGTTATAGGCCTGAAGTTGCTGAAGCGATTCTGTTTTTATTGTGGAAACAGTTTCCTCTGTGAACACGCTTCTTCTTGGTAACATCAACAACAGTGGAGTCTCCAGCAACAAGACCTGTAATCTAATTGGAGGTTTTCAGGAGCGTGGAACCACCTTTTAACTTCTGTTGTTCCCAGGTCCACCCTGATCCGGGGTGGTAGCACAAATAGTGACCTCCGCAACAACAATTAACAGTGCATTTTTATAATAAAATGACCAAAAATACATTTTTAAAGCAAAATGACAATCAATCCAACACTAAAAAAATATAAAAATGCATTTTTACAGTAAAATTACCAACAATACATTTTAGGATCTACAAACATACCTTTGTGTTACAAATATTTACATTCCGGCATTAAATAAATCATAGAGATTGATATGCCGCTAAACAAAATCAATGAAATCTCAGAATCGATTAGGATTCCTTATCTTCGACACGAGAGACTAATAAACTGTTCCTAGATACTGTTATGGACATCATTCTTATGCAGGTTGTTAACAAACCAACTAGAGGTAAAAAAAATTCTGGATTTGGCCCTGGTCAGCGATATAGTGACTCTAATTGCTGTTCATGCCGAACACCTATTTGGTTCAAGTGATCACGAAATCGTATATTTGACTATTAATTGACCTATTCCCAAGATCAATAAAGCAGTACGGTGTAAAGTTTATTTGTACAGTAAAGCGGAATATGATAGTTTTAATCAAGGACTAGCTAATATAGCCTTGGATGCCTTGCTATGCACTAATGATATAGAGATGAATTGAGGCAGATTCCAAATAATATACAGAACTTTGTTAGACAAATATATACCTGCCAAGTACATAAAACGCAAAGACAAAGCTCCTTGAACTAGATACAAATCAGTAGAGAAAGCAAAAAATGACAAGAAAACGATTTAAGATACAAGCTAAATTGAGTGGTTTAGAGGCTGATCGAGTTCTTCATGAACACTCCTAACATCTGGTCAATAAAACCACCGTATTTGCCAAGGTTTTCTATGAAGATGAGCTTGTTGTTAGTCTTAATGATAACCCCAAAAGATTCTGGAAATATACCAGACACTTTTTGAAGTCAAGTTCAACAATTCACTACTTGATGGAAAACAACGAAAAAGCCACTGCCAATCGTTCAAAGGCTGAGCTCCTCTTTTATATTTGTTTTAACAAAAGGAACCGCCTATTGATGAACCAATATTATCTCGCCTCGATTTAAATTTGTGACATCAAAATCACCCACTATACTTCTAGAATTGAACAAACTAACAAATCGTCCGGCTGTGATTCAATCAATGTGAATGTGTTGCGGCGATCTCCTAACTTCGATGTTCACTTGTGCATTTTCTTCGACCAACTGATCGAAACCGGAGCAAATCCTCAAGACTGCTATGATGCTAACGTACCACTCTTGCACAAGAAGGGTTTTCGGGCCTACAACAACAACTTCAGACCAGTTTCACACGCAAGTTGTCAAACTGCTTGAACACCTCATCCAAGATAAAATTATACACTCTATAAATGTCAACGGGGTAATAAGTTATCGCCAATATGGCTTTCAGTCCAAGTGTAGCTGCATTATCCAATTGTTAGACTGTCTCAATGACTGAACTGAGAACTACGATAACTGTATGGAAACGGATATGATCTACGTAGATTTTGGCAAAGCTTTTCACGCAGTGCCTCATCAAAGACTTCTGTTCAAGTTGAAGAAAGTGAGTATTCTTGGCAAAGTTCTAAGTTGGGTCAAATCATTCCTCTTTTCACTAGAATAAATAGTTGTTCTGCGAGATGGTTTCTCTGCTTAGCAGAAAGTCATTAGTGGTGTCCGACAAGGCTCCATTTTGGAGACAATCCTGTTCTCGAATTATTAAAACAGCATCTCTGATCTGATCAAATCCACTGCTAAAATATTTGGAGATAATACTAAACTATATCGTTGTATAAATGACAAAGCAGATTGCTCATTACTTCAAAATGATTTAAATTCCCTTTCAGCTTGGAGTTCGTTATGGTATTTAAACTTCAAATGCGGGAATTTGTGTTGTGGTGAAGATCAGTCAAGTTGAAAGACCACAAGACAGAGTTTGCCTTAAGTAAAACAACAAAGATATTTGGATATTCCAGTTTCACGAGATTCATCTTCAAGAACATATACCTCCAAAATCGTAACGAAAATCTAATCAAAGAATAGGTACGATTGAACGTTCCTTTACGAATTTTACTCAATAAAAGGTATTAAAAAGCCCTTTACACTACTCTTATTCAACCAGTACTCGAATATGGTGCTGTTATGTGGAGCCAAAACTACAAAAACCATTTTGACTTATTGCAATCTCTCCAGGACAGTTATCTCAGACTAGCTACAGGCGAAATCAAACTATCATTCCTTCAGTCACAGCGCCAGTTCGCTGATCTTAGTGTGGGTATGCAAAATACTGAATGGTCATTATGAAATGGAAGTGAATAATTTCTTCACCTTCTTGGAATTCAGAAGGATGCGTGGTCACTACACAATTTGATGAATAATCGCTCGAAAACAGTTGCTAGGGTCAATTTCTTTGCCATGAGGGTGATAGGCAAGTTGGACTTTTTAATTAGTGACGTTGTAAACGCACCAAGAAGTTACTCAGGATCCTGCTCAAATGAGTTGAAGGAACTATATACTTCTAATTCTAGTTCTAATACCGATATTAAAATCTGTAACCCAAATACACGAAAAAGATAAAGTTAATAATAACTCAGTGTTTTCCTGTTACAAAAACATTTCCTCTCCATATATCATGGTAGTGATATTTAGCTACCCCGCTACGAGGGTTACATGTGTCACAAGGCCGGGTTTAACGTGTGATCTCCGAGCTCGTAGGCTCGTCCAAAAATATTCCTTCGTTGAACCCGCATAAATGGGTTCAGGGGCAATCAACCATCCCGAACGAGACTCTGCCCTTCGGCGGAGACTCGTCCGGGTTTCTCTCCGCCCGAAGGCAGAGAGTTAGCCAAGTTAGCCAAGTTTCATGGTAGTAGCGGTCTGTAGTAAATTGTCTGCTCACAGCCATACTTTGTTACAGACTACTATCGCTTTTGTCTTTTTTCTTCTAGAGGATAATGAGGATTACGGCCATATTACGTTGAAACACAGGTACGCGTACGATCACCGACGTTAAGCAACGTCGACCCTGGTCAGTACCTAGATGGGTCACCGTTTGGCATTACCAGGTGCTGTAAGCTTGAATGTGCATGTAGTGTAATGGATAATGACTCGGGATTTTTAATCGGAGGGCCGAGTTCCAATTCCAGTCGAGTTTGTTATTGATGTGAGGCCAAAGTCGGGAACACAGAAGGAAAACACGGAACACGGATTAGATGTAAGAAAGATATATTAACAACAGGTTACAGAGATAGTGTAAGCGGAGCTGACTATATGTTAGTGTCCAATACTGTTAGTCGTACGCGGCTCTCACTGTCTCCCTGTCTCTCTTTGTAGAGTGTTGTGTCGCATACTTAATATAAACCTGGAAGAGTCTATTGTGTAGGTAGTTCCGGTCTCACAATAGTTATATTTACTTACGCGCAAATACCCTTGGGAAAGGCATGAATCCACCATTCTCTCCCTAGCTACAAGTTAATTATTAGGAATTGTATCAGTAAGTCGCTACTATCTCTCCAAAATTCTTACAATCTAAAATTATTTCCTGGCTTTAAATAACCTGCAAAAGGTTGATAAGCTGTAAAAACAAATCAATCAATCAAAAAAAAATCAAGATGATAATGAAGAAACAGATACAAATGTGAAAATACTAAGGAAGCTAATGAAGAGAGTAAGAATAAAAAACAGATAGAGATATAGTTAAAATAGTAGGAAAATGGCGGGGAACAAAGTGATTAGTGTGCGCCTAACAGATGAACGGAAGATGAAATATCGCTACGGCAAGAATGGCAAACACAAATCCTGTTTTCGATACACAAAGATCTTTATTGATGGATTAATCTGGAACTATCTGTGGATATGAAAGGGACACTGGGAAAATCTTCACTGCTGTTACTGTCTTCTCTCACGACACACTAACAGACCAGATCTTCCCTTTGGTCTGCGAGAACTCTGTCTCTACATGTCTTCTTATTCCAACCGTGATTTTGATTTTGATTTTGATTTTGATTTTGATTGTGATTCCTCAACTGTCTCCGGGACTCTCCTATGATTTAGACTCTCCACGATTACCCGTACCTAAAATACAGCCCATGACCAGAATCCGCCATGCTATGTGAAAGCAATCATCAGTGTATAGATGGCGTAAAAGATATTTCTTTTGATGCTCGTATTTGGATATTCTCTAAGATTTTCTATTTAACAATGTACTAAATTGCTTGGTTTGGTTTCTTTGTTTAATGACATATCCACTCCTTATGTGCCATTTAAGGCCAAAATTTAATTTTCTTGGGAGCTTTGGTATTTTTTTTTTTTACTATTAAAACCTATTTCTGAATAAATATTTGTTACTACTATTAGGTTGGTGCAAAAATAATGACGTTTTCTCACATAGTAACATATGTTAGAAAACGTCATTATTTTTTGCACCAACCTAATAAAATGCATTGATGGTATTTTTTACCATGAAAATGTATTTTTATACTTTCATAGTATTTTGACCCTAATTTGGGGATTGGTCACTATTTGCTTATAGCTGGGAACCTAACTGGTGCTACCACTCTGGGCCAGGGTGGACTTGTGAATAACAGCAATTAAGTGATGGTCCCATGCTCTTCAAAACGTCCCGATCAGAGGTCTTGATGTCGGGTGTAGCTTATCGTCATAGCCAGGACAATGCTAAATAGTTACATTTATTGTTAAATAGAATTTCCAAATGCAGGCATTCAGTCTTTTACGCCATCTATCCCCTGATAACTGAGTTTACAAAGCAGCCAACAAAGAAATACTGCCAAGAATTAGGAAAAATAAAATAAAATAAAAAACTGTTAGATCAAGTGACACTCGACCGGAAGATAGGGGATTCCGGTCATGGGCTGCATTTTTGTGAATAGTATAACTGATATGTGGGTGTACTTATAAAATCGATAAGGCTGAGTGTTTCACTCTTTTTATTACCTCATAATTTCTGTTCTGGCGCAAAACTCATAATATTTATCCGTTTTTGATGATACTGTGCAGTGTTCATTGTGAAGGCTGTCAGTATAATTTTATTGACTGTGTCATTTATTTATTATATATAGATAATAAAATGTCGTCAAAAGATAGTCATGAGAATTTTAAAATACGAGCATTAATCAATAATCCTGTCATTTAAATACTAGCTAAATAAAATGTTCACTTTATGATATTCGATGTATATACTTAATATTCACAACTGAATTGCGAAGGGACGATAATATTGAAGAATAAATAATGTTAAAGAATAAATATTTGTTGTGCAAATTAAATGTTTTCTTCATCATTAGGCTACTGACTTATTGATACACCTACATAATTGGAGAAACAATGAGATCTGGAGTCAACGTTTTCGTCAACGTTTGGCTGTTCTACTGATTAATTTCGAGAGGGCCTCGAGTTTTGTATTGATGAATTTTACTACAAAAAAAAAAAAAAAAAAAAAGAAAAAAAAAAGAAACTGATGATTAAAACTTAACCCCAAAACACAAGGAATATTGGGGCGAAGTCTGGACGTGCAGATAATAGAAATACTAAACGGGTTTTATCTATAAAAGAGCAAAAATAATAATTTTCGAGAAGAGTATTATAAAAAATATAATAATAAAAAAAAAAAGAAATGTAAAATTATATAAAAATGATTAAAGGGTAAATGAAGAAAATAATACAATGGACTTTTTTTTTCTTTTTTTTTTATTACACTTCCTTTTGAGAGGAGTGTTTAAAAAACATTTATTAACAGAAAGAAGTTACTAACACGTATTCTTTAAATAAAAGAAAATTCTAAAATTTAGCCGGCTGGTTATTAAAATGTCTTGAATAAAATTCTTTGTGCTAAATTTTGTTTATGTGAGTCTCAAATTCATGTTGAAAAAAAAAAAAAAAAAACTGTAAAATCAAGATTGACGGTTTATATATATATAAAATTTATCTTAAAGTTTGTAAAAAAAAAAAAAAAAAAATGGGCTAAATTCTTATGTTCTCAAAATCCGACAAAATAAAGTTTGTGAACAGGCGTGATTTGTGATTTTTTTAACCAATGGAGAAAGTAAGTTGCGAACTCAGAGTATCAAATTTTCGATTCAACCCGGAGCAGATTTGTTGCTATTTAAGAAGTCTAGCTTGCAAGGTGCATAAAGGATTCGGTATTCACAAGGAAAACGTTAGCTGGTGTTGGGAGTTGAAATAAGAGGAAGAATAAGAAAGTAGAAGGGTTTCAGCACTTATAAAGATGATGACTGAAACGACGAAAAGAAAGAAACTAAGAAAAGGAAGTCACTGAAGAACACGAAAACAGACGTTTCGTTTCTACAAATTTAGAGAGATATATACGATTATCTTTCTATCTTATCTGTTTGTGAATGTTTGTCACAAAACTATATTAAAACTGATTTTAAACTTTTTATGAAAATGCGAAATTTAACTGTTTTTTTTTTTAATTGAACTGTTGTCTAAACAAACAAGAAACCACCCGGCGACCCCTGTGCATTTGCAGTCATTCTCCCTTCGACAGTTGAATGAATCGAAGTGGACATTTTGTTGATAATAATTATAATTGTTTACTTATGAGCCCAATAGTAATAAGAACTTATTATCTTGCCTAATTGTGTGGCAAATAAAGGAAAATTTTGTGCAAGCTTCTTTTGTCATTTCTGTATTCTGTGCTGTTATTATTATTATTATTCATGTCATTTAATAAATGTAAATTTCTTTCAAATTTCATACCGGAGTAAGTTCTTGGTCCTGACCTGGTATCTTGACTTCAGTCAATTTCTCACTGTCGTAACGTAGCTTCGTTGTGCCTTTTCTATAAATACTTTCATGGTAATTGTTCCAATAAACTTTCCTCTAGACTTTAGGAACTGAAGCGCAGTACTAGGTTGGCGGGAATGTCAAATAATTTAAAAGTTGAAATGGCTAGATGTAACCGTAAGTTATATGCAAACAATTTTTTCTGTTGTACCTCTCGTTTGTGGAACTCTCTCCCGGCTTCTTGCTTCCCTGACAGAGATTTAAATCCATTGTCTATCGTTATCTTAATTTTTGTTCTTTTATTGTCCTCTCTCCTTCATAGTATATTTTCTCATATTCACTAACACTCAGTAACCGCTTGCGTCTTAGTGACTTTACTGGGGTGAAATGATTTTAAAAAAAAAAGAGAGTCATATGTTTTTTCGTTTGCACCATTCATAATACTCGATAAGAGATTTGACATTCTCTCTTCCCCTCCTCTCTACAAAAAGATCCTTTTAGCATTACCTAGTCACAAGCTGAGGCAGTAATGATTTGACGTCTTCGTGTGCTGTCTTGTACTGGATTCTGGTTGATACTGCATTTATAGCGACTTCGATCTCTCCCCTGAAATTCAGATAAAAATATAGTTTTTCGTTAATTCCCCTAATTCTCTGAAAAAAAAAATGTTTTGAAAAACAGTCGATGAAAAATAGTTGCAACTTGATGGTTTTTCGAATGGGTTTTATAGTTATTACAGGACATAAGATTAGCTGTATCTTTGGGAAAACTTTGTAGTACTATAAATTGCTTAGAAAGTATCTGAGCTTAACGAATCAATAAGTTCGCATGTTTGCGTTTCTTTGTGCATTGCTTGCGTGTATAGATATTCAATGAGCATTTTAATTACTTTGTAAATACTTATATTTTACAACGTATTTCAATAGTGGAATACATCGTAAACATGTGTAGTGATGGCAATGAATAAATAACTAAATAACCTCTAACCCTTAGTACTAGACTATGTAGGAGTATGAAACCAAAATAATTAATAATAAAAGAAAAAGTAAAAGTTAAGTAATAAAATTACTTTAAGATATACATAATAATGATACTTAACAGTAACGAAAGAAAAAGTTAGATTATAAAGAAATAGTTAAATAAATATCAAAAACTCCCATCATGCACCGGAACAGGCGTTTTGCCACCAATTGAAACAAAAATCAAATTGTCTTTCTCTTCATCTTCGACTGTCAAAAATGAAGCAGATGGCCGGGAACATCTCCCTGACAGGTCATGGGCTACCTCTAGATAAGCACAAACTTTTTTTTATCCCGGTAGTGTAAACGTATATGTCCTTTAAAATAAACATTTATTTTCTTAAATGTATACGAAAGCCTTTTATCGTTGTTCTTTATGCTGTATGTGTTGTATCTTGTATATGATTTGTTTTAATTTATATATTTCCGTTGTGGGGCTGATGATATTTTTAAACAACAAAAATTGCTGATACCTCCTTACGAGTGGACAGAGTGATTCCCGGAGGGTTGGTCTACGAAACTCTGGAGTCGGGATGTTGAAGGTAACATTTATGAGCTAAGTTGCAAACCTTTTACTTGTATTAATTCTATATATCATTTAGCTAATTGATGCTACCTTTAGTATCCCGGCTCCAGAGTTTCGAAGACGGACCCGTCTACTCTTCTATATATAAAAGAATTATATTCAGACAAGGTCGACACATGACCAGAAGAATCCCACAAATCATGTTTAAAGAAATACGAACACAAAGCGTAGTAAAAAAAAGGGGGGGTTAGTGCTGACTTCAGAAATATTTCAGTGTTTGTAGCATACCTGTGTGTGTGTATGAGAGAGAGAGAGAGAGAGAGAAAGAGGGAGAGAGAGAGAAAGAAAGAAAGAAAGAGGGAAAGAGAGAGAAAAGTAGGGAGAATGCATGTCGTCGAAATTTAGGCCTAATTCGTCTCATCGTGTCCGCTAATGCGCAGATTCATGAGGAAAGAGGATTTTTGATTTCGGCACTGCTTATACACAGACGCAATGTCACGTGACTACATATCTAAGGGGACATAACTTCCCGCATTTGTCACTATTACTTTTTATTTATTTTATCAGTGTGGGTATGTAAATGCATATTTTTATTATTTAATTCCTCACGTATGTATGTGAACATTACATAGGCAACGGCGAGAGGAAATCTTTAAAAAGATAAAACACAATCGATATATATATTAACTTTTTTTTACAGATAATATAACCTTGTTAGTCGAATATTTTCCAGTACCCCGTTTTTTTTTAAAAAGTCTTTGAGTTCAATAAAATTGTGTAATATGTACAGCATACTGAAGGTCGTTATGAAATTTACATTGTATTTTTCATAAAACTTCTTTTTATATTGTTAAAACTAATGCATTGAATAATTTCCTTTTCCTTTAACTTTACGATCAGGAATTATCTGATTTATGTATTTCTTTATCAACACGTTTTCTATTTCATTTATTTAAGTCCCCTTTTTTTAAAATTGCACTCTCTCTTCAATTTATCCTCTGCAAATTACTGTGATCAATGCCTAATGTCTATCGTTCTATTCTTTACCTATACATATTCTTGCGAATTTTCATACGTTGACTCTGAATGTGTTAAGAAATTTGCTTTGGAGCAGAGTTTTGGTTTTCACATTCAAAATGAATGAACGCTTAGCGAACGTTGTTTTGGAAGGTTTACTTCCTTTTATATACAAATAAAAAAAATGTATTCTTCTTATGATATAGAGTCCGTAGCACGCATTAGGGTGGAACAGAGAGAGAGACAGAGCGAGAGAGAGAATCCTCCATCTTTGTAGTAGGCAGTCGTCTTGATTAGTTATTTTCCGCTTTCTGGCAAAACGAGAGAGAGGGGGGAGAGAGAGAGAACTGACTTCAAAGATCTCTTTTTCTAGGTTTATATTATCGGTAAGTGGTCGGCGAGTGCCCGTAGGATTGTTCTTCACGCTGGTACAGGATCTTTGATTTTTTTTTTTTTTTTTTTTTTGCCAATCCAGGTATTTGGTTTCAGAAACGAAGTTAGTTGATTGACTTTTCTTTAAGTATGCTGATTTTAATGTTAATGCGGTATTATCGAGGTGATACTTTTCAGGGGATTTAAGGATTTTTTACTTTTATCTTATTTATTAAACTTTGCCAACTACTAAAAAATAAACTCCTTAGATCTATTCCGTAATTTCCTAGTCATTTTTTTTATTCAATAACATTTGAGAGATACCAGTAGAAATGACATATTTTTAACAAAGCATTAAATTTCTTTGGACTACATTCTTTCTTCATATTAAGGACAATAGCAAATAAGAATTATTAGTGTTAAAGAAAATAATTAAAATAAATATCTTCATTACAGTGGTTTAAATAACTGTTGGAAATTACATGTGCAACGGCTAGAGGAGATCTTTAAAAAGATAAAAAAACAATCAATATATATTAACTTTTACAGATAATATAACCCACTGTAAATTATTTCTTTTCTTAATGAAAGATCTTGCATATAACTTTTATTTCAAGAAAATCTCGAAATAAATCATTTGTGATGTTAAATCTGGATAAGTAGTCGGTGTCTCATGAGAGGCAAGTTGTGTTTACTCTTGTGGAGTTATCCCACTTTTGCCTAAAAAAACTGCCGCTAGGGGACGCTCCCTAAGCCTATGAATAGGAACAACGTACACATGCGCGCGCATTCACAACGATATCTAAAAGATAGATTAAAAATATATTAAAATCCAAATTTTCTACTGGCAAGCGAAGAAAAACAACTTACTCCAAAATAAAGTAGGTCTTATCAAGCGCTGTACCTTGCCGGACGATGACGTTACCATATTGAAAGGTTTCCTTTTTTAGGCAAATTATCAACTGTCGCTTGTTTTTCGGTGCCAAGTCCTTAAAAAGTGGATTATCGATCACAAAGTTTCGCTTTTCAATGTAGTCACGCTCAAGAGTTTCTCGCACAGATCGGTTGTACAGTTCTCGGTTAATGACTACAAGGTCTGTCTCTTCATCTACAACAACACTGGCCGTCCGAACACAATCCTTTTTTATGAGGGCGATTTCTCCGACCACGGCACTTGTTCCTTGAAAAGGAATATTTAAATGTGTTTACATAGGCATGTATATTTCTGTGTGTAAATCATTCGAATGATTTGGTATGAATGTATTATCTTCCCACAACGCTGACTATCCCTGCTAATATATATTTACAAACCTTTTAATTGTATCAACTCTATCATCGATATTATTATCTAATAATCGAGCACTATATTGTAATGATTGCTTGTCTTAAATGTCTTTTCTCTCAGTATCCCACTCACTGACAATACGTTTGGCTTCACACTACCATTGATGTCGCTATTGACCTAGCTCCTGAAAATTATTTTCAGTTGAGCACTTTTGCAGGTTTTTGTTTTAGTTTGATCACTTTTTCACTGCATTCATTTCTGCTATTATATTTTCTCAAAAAATAAAAATCAATACACTAATTTACACTAATGAAAAGTGCATATAAAAAAAAATTGAGAAATATAAGCAGTCCATTGCTGATACTCCTGATGAATGAGCGAAGTGATTCCCGGAGGTTCCGTCTACGAAACTCTGGAGTCGGGATCAACCAGCTAATCTCCAAATGTAGGCAGGAGAACAAGTACCTATTATCCGAATTCATACCAAACGGATAAAATAGACAAACCACCAACAATCACAATTTAATTTCAAGATATCATCAAAATAATTGCATCTATCGTTATTATCATTGCACCACCATTAGTAATCACTTTTACCACTTTACAATAACTATTAACTAATAATATTATCATTACCACCAACACCCAGCACCATCACTTACACATCACCCCTACTATTAACATATAAATCCACTACAATCTTTAACGCATATTACTCCCCCAACATATTTAATACCTTAAAACAATAAGATCAGATATAATTTCCATATGTAACCATGAGAATAAACACCCATTACCAGGATTCATAATAAATAAAAATAAACAAATAGATATAGAAAATAAAATAAAATAAAACACCAACAACCACTCGTTAGTTCAAGCTAGCACCACAATAATTGCATTGATAGGGTTTTATTATTCTCCCACCAACATTACTAATCACTACTAACAATTTACAATAAATATTAACCACTTATATTATTATTGCCACCAACCCCCTTACATATTACTATCACACCATATCTACCATTACCATATAATCCTAACATAATTATTAACGTAAACTACTTCCTCTCCCAGCATATTTAATACCACCATAAAAATAACCAATAAGGATTACAAACTGAAATTTCTACCACTCACATATACACAATCACAAAAAAAAAACAAGGAAATAACCAGCTTTAATATAATTACAATAATATTTTTGTAAATTAAAAATTAAAAATTATAGCAATCTTCAACTACCATAATTTTACACAGAATACCTATTATCAGGATTTATACCAAAATAAATTAATACATATAACAAAATAAAATAAAATAAAACACCAACAACCACTTTTTAGTTCAAGCTACCACCACTATAACTACATTCATGGTTTTATCATTCTCCCACCACCGTTACTAATCATTTCTACCAATTTACAATTTCTACCAATTTCCAATAACTATTAGCTAATTATATTATCATTGCCTCCAATCCCTTGCAACATTACTATCACATCATATCATATAAACCCGTTATTAAATTAAACTACCCTCTCACCCAGCATATTAAATATTAAACATCACCATATAAAATAACCAATAGGGATTACAGATTTCTGTCTGTTACATATACACAGTCATCAAAAACAAACAAATAACCAGCTTTAAATATAACAAATAAACACCCATTTTTTTTCCAAAAATTTAAAAATAAATATAAATAATAATAATTTTTACCTATCATAATTTTACACAAACCCCACCACACGTCTATACATACATGCGAGGAAATATTATTCAGCGGAAAATAACAAAATATGACATGTATACATTCACGAGACATTCACGAGACATTTCCCGCCACACTTCTAATCTTTAAATTTCAACATACAAATGCGTATGTATAGACACAACACCACCCGTATACATACATATGTCATATACGAAACTGCCCACATATGTTTATATATGTATGAGTCCCGACGGACGACCAAGTATGTATATGTGTCTGCATACATCGATGTCTGCGTTAGTACGATGAAAAAACGACGAAGTTTCCCCCACCACTTCCACAATAACACCAATACACGCAATCTACATAAACCCAAATTTTTCAAAAAATTAATCAGTTTGTCTGACGATCGCTAAAGCGTGAAACCCAGGGTCACAAACTCACATCTATCCAACCAAATATATATATATAGAAATTTCTAAAGAATTACCAAAATGGATATTATTTTTATCTAACGTATTTTTATTACTTCAAACATTATTTTTAGTGAATACCCATATTTGAGTAGACGCTCCGTTTTTTTAAACGATGTTCATTTCGTCTACCGGCTTGCAGCACTCATGAAAACGTAATAAAGAAAGTGTGCTCTCCGACAGGATTCGAACCTATGTCCTCCTTTGCAGGAGGCACTACCGTCTTATCCGGCGTTCTTTGACCGCTCGGCTAGGGAGAGCTCCACGGTTAAACAAAGCTGTATTTTCTTTAAAACACATTCACTCGTTCTGATATATATATATATATATATATATATATATATATATATATATATATATATATATATATATATATATATATATATATATATATATATATATATATATATATATATATATATATATATATATATATACTTAACAAAATGAAACAAAAAACTAACATTCTTCATTCGCCAATAATATTATTCACTACTACAACGAATGACCTCGACTCCTGAACGTTCACTGTATCATTTTCCCAATGACACTTTTAACTTTGTAAGTCTCACTCTCACAAACACGTTTTTTCTCTACCCAGTTTACTTTTTATCAGGCGCCAAAAATATTGTATGAATATTTTGTTGTTACTTTGATCATTTATTAGCCTTCTTTCGTTTCCTATTAAATCTATTCTAAATAAATTATTTCTGTTAAATTTCGCATCAAGTAAGAGTATTTTCTTGTGCGCCTAATGAACCAACTGATATTTTCCACCATGGAATAATTTTCCATAAAATAATTATGTTCATGACTTAAAGTTAATGTATTAGATAAAATTTTGAATTTTTTTTAATTACAATTAAATCATGTATTTAAAAAAAAGTTAAATATTAATGGAATAGCGATCGCTGTTCAAAGAAGATTTCAAAATTAACTCGTAGCGACTTCTCTTGAAAATGGACAAAATTTGACATCATTATGCTATCAAGAAAATTACCTGAAGAAAATGGGTTTAGTCTCCAAACATATTCATGCTGACATGGTTGCTACATTAAGGTATGATGCTCCAGCTTTATAAACAATAAAAAATTGAGTAGCTGAATTTAGTAAGAGAAGAGAGTCTTGAAGATGACCCAAGGTCTGGACTTCATACAACTGGCACCACCGAGGAAAACATTGAACGTTTTTCACCACATCTGATGGATGTCAGGTGACTGACTATAAATCAAATAGTCAATACGACTAGCATATCTTGCGAGAGAGTTGAGAATATTCTGCACAATGAACTTGGCATGACGATGATTTCTGCTTGGTCGGTGACACGTTTTCTGACACCTAGTCAAAAGCGCACTAGACTGATCACATCACGGGAAAATTTGACATTGTTTGAATCAGATCCAGTTGGTTTCCTTGAACGTTTCATAACCCAGGATGAGTGTTGGGTTCATTACTTTGAACCAGAAACAAATAGACAACTCATGCAAGAGAAACACCCCTTCTTCACTACTCTAAAGCAGACCAAGGTCGTTTCATCTGCAGGGAATGTGATGGCCTTAGTTTTTTGGGATGCAAAAGGCATGGTGTTTATTGATTATTTTCAAAAGTACCATACCATCAATGGAAAGTACTATACAAAAAGCTATCAAAACCAAACGCCTAAGAAAGCTGACGCAAGTCGTCTTGTTTCATCAGAACAATGCTCCAGCATACAAATTCTTAGTGGACTTGAACTGATTGATCACCTTCTCTATCCTCTCAATTTGCCCGCATCTGACTGCTATCTGTTCCTCAACATGAAAAAACACTTTGCTGGGAACCAGTAGTATCACAGTGATAATGACGTTATATCTGCTGTTGATAACTTTTTTGACCAACAGGATAAAAACGTCTTCGCCAATGGGATCCAAGCACTGTAAAACCGATGAAAGAAGTGCGTGAATCGTAAGGGGGACTATGTTGAAAAATAAACCTCATTTGGTCCCATTCCATGAGAGTATCTTGGTCAGCCTAAGAGCTTTCAGCAGACCTTCATACACACACATACGCGCGCACATATCTATATATCTATCTATCTATCTATCTATTCGTTTGTTTACGTGTGTGTGCGTGTGTATGTTCTGAATTTGAGAGGGCGAAAAATACATACCCGTATTGGCTCTATATTCACCCAGTACGGTTCTGTCCTCGAGAAACCCTTTCTGACACATTGAATTAATTACCTCCAGCTGGTCATCATCATTAATCAAATCTTGAACGTACACAGACATGGAACCTTTCAGCACGATGAACATCCTGCAAGAACAATCAAATCAGTAGTCAATAATTTCAGAGAATAAAAAATTATTTCTTTTCTTAATGAAAGATCTTGCATATAACTTTTATTTCAAGAAAATCTCGAAATAAATCATTTGTGATGTTAAATCTGGATAAGTGGTCGGTGTCTCATGAGAGGCAAGTTGTGCTTACTCTTGTGGAGTTATCCCACTTTTGCCTAAAAAAACTGCCGCTAGGGGACGCTCCCTAAGCCTATGAATAGGAAGTGACATGCAAGATGTAGGTCGAACGCGGAGAAAAGTGCGTTGGCACGCAAGCGCGTAGGCGCGCACGCGCGTAGGCACGCACGAGCGTAGGCACGCCAGCACTTTTCCCTTCACTCGGTTCATTGTAACACCTTTCTTTAAGACTTACATCGACACAACTTCGCACACTCAAACAAGACACTAGTTTACATGTTTTCTTCATTCATGTTCATTGTTTGTAACACGCAACAATATTCTATTATATAGGTATACCCTTGTTTTGTTAATACATGCTTGTAGTTTATATATATATATATATATATATATATATATATATATATATATATATATATATATATATATATATGTAATTTTGTTGTTACTTTTTTTTTTTCGTTTATTACCCGGACTCATATTCCGTGTCCACCAATTTTGTTGTGGGAAAAAATACCAGGAGACACGTGTTTTTTCAACTTAAACACTTAACCAGTATCGCCCACAAAAGATTGGATCCTGGGGAAAACAAAGTGGAAGCTGCGTGCACGTGCGTATGCGTCGCCCAGTGAGGAAAGCGTTTTCCTCGTTCGACCTACATCTTACCGTCCCTGGGTGAAATAGAAGAAAGATGATGACAGAGAATGTCACTGCCTAGTTATACGCTTAGGGAGCGTCCCGTAGTTGTGGATTTTTTTTAGTAAAGTAAGTAGGGTAATTCCATACACTTGGATCAGGTACCGAGCAGCAGACATGCCATCCCATCCGCATTAGCACTCACATGTTTCTCCTTTTTCGACATGTCTGCAACTCGGTTTCGATGTCTCGTTTTGATTTTCAATGCAAACACTTATTTATTCCTGCACCTGATTGATCTTTTCTCAATAACTGGTAGTTTAGTTAAGTTGTTCGATATTTTCTATGATTACATGCATTATTGCAGTTTCTGTAAAGGGACATGGCTCCTAAGATAATGTCTACACTGATAAATATGGAAGATTTTGCATCACAACATTTTTAAAACTTATCGTACACACACACTCTCTCTCTCTCTCTATCTATCTATCTATATATATATATATATATATATATATATATATATATATATATATATATATATATATATATATACAAAGAGGGACGTGGATAGGTGACCAAATTTCATGACGACAATAATAACTAGCATGGCGTCAGAGAGATTTGGTTGCGTCGAGCCCTGGCAACCAAGGACGCCCTACACTGCCAACCGTAGGGTGAATAAAATTAAAGACATAAGGAAAGAAATAAGATCCCTTAAGAAGCTTTATAAATGGGCAAGAATAGAGGAGCGTCAACCCCTCGAGGATCACCGAGAAATACTCAGAGGGAAATTAAAAACTATACTAGAACATTGCTAGGGGATAAGCGCAATGGGAAATTGGTGGCATCGGAGGAAGAAATTAACAACTACCTTCGAAATACCATGAGTGACCCTGCAAAAGAGCAAGATCTGGGTATAAATACCCGCTTACTACCTCATGAGCCACCAGTGGTCCAATTTGACACCTGCTTGTCAACCTGGAAAGAAATTCAAGAAGTTGTGAGAGCCACCAGATCCGCCTCAGCACCAGGACCGAGTGGGGTACCTTACATTGTGTACAAGCGGTGTAAGGGAATTCTACAAATTTTGTGGAAAATATTAAGAGTCATTTAGAGAAGAGGCAGGATCGTGGAGCAGTGGAGATTCGCTGAGGGGGTGTGGATCCTGAAGGAAGAAGGTTTAAAGCCACTGAACCAATTTCGCATTATTTCCTTACTCAACTCCGAAAGTAAGATCTTTTTCGGTTTATTGTCAGGACTTATTTCGAATTTCATTCTTGGAAACGTCTACATTGGCACATCAGTCCAGAAGGGCGGGGTCACCGCTATGCCAGGTTGCCTTGAGTATACAGGAGTCCTGACACAGCCCCTGAGAGAGGCGAAGGAAAGAAAAGGGGACCTGACTGTATTGTGGTTGGATCTCGCTAACGCCTACGGGTCCATGTCACACAAACTGTTGGAAGCAGTCCTACATAGACATCACGTACCTCTGTCAGTATGCGATCTCATTGTAGACTACTATGATAATTTCCGGCTGAGAGCATGTTCAAGTACAGCAACATCAGAATGACAGACCCTGGAAAAGAGTATCATCACTGGTTGCACAATGTCTGCTGTCCTATTTTCATTAACCATGAACATGCTTGTAAAGGCAGCCGAGGGGGAATGCCGAGGTCCTGTGTCTAGATCAGGAGTCCGCCAAGCACCGATAAGGGCTTACTTGGACGATTTAACCGTGACAACGATATTTGTCACAGGGGTGTGGTAGGTGGCTCGTAAAGGGTCTCGAGGAAAATATCTTGGGCCAGAATGTATTTCAAGCCAGCAAAATCCAGGTCATTAGTATTGAAAAGAGGCAAGGTCATGGAGAAAGTCCGGTTTACAGTCGCAGGAGCAACAATTCCTACCCTGAGCGAAAAGCCTGTTAAGAGCTTGGGCAAGACTTTCAACAGCAGTCTGAAGGACACAGCCGCGATTCAGCAGACTATAAAAGAACGAAGAACAACAAATCTAGATTGCCAGGACGCTTTAAGCCATGGCTCTTCCAGTATACAGTTTTGCCACGGATATTGTGGCCATTGCTTGTCTATGATATTCTGATTACCACAGTGGAAACGTTAGAGAGAGCAATTAGTAATCGTTGGAGAAGGTGGCTGGATTTGTTGAGATGCTTAAGTGGTGCGGCCCTCTATGGGAACAGCAATGCATCGGGCCTCCCCTTTAGCAGCCTCGTGGAAGAATTCAAAATCACGAAAACGAGAGAACGGCTGCAGTATGCAGAATCTAACGATCCAAAAGTGGCAGCAGCAGGAATTCAGAGAAGATCTGGCAGGAAATGGATCGCTGAAGGAGAGTTGCGAGTGCCGGAGGAGAGACTTAGGCATAAAGCTATATTAGGGTCAATAGCTAAAGGCAAAGTGGAACTATTTTTTCCCTGTCCACAAACGAAAAGAAAGACGCCAACTCATCCAAGAAGAATCCGTGCAGGCGTAGAAGAAGCGCGTTACTGTAAAATGGTCGGTCTAAGTCAGCAGGGAGCCTGGACAAAATGGGAAAACGTAGAAAAGAAAATAATTATATGGTCAGATTGCTGGCGATCAGATTTTAGCAAGATTCGATTTCTCATCAAATCAGTATATGATGTCCTACCGAGCCCAACAAACCTACATATATGGGAGAAGAACGAGACCCCCAATTGCCAACTATGTGCAAGGAAAGGATCTTTACAACACATCTTCAGTAGTTGCCCAAAAGCTTTGGGTGATGGTTGGTACCGTTGGCGTCACGACCAAACACTCAAAGCAATTGCGAACGAGGTGACTAAAGCTATAAGGGCTAGTAAGCATCAACCGGGGAATAAATTGAATCAGATTAACTTCGTAAAATCTGGAGATAAGATACAGAAATAGAGGAGAGAGAGAACGAACCTGTTATCTTCCGCAGACGATTGGCAGTTGATAGTGGACCTAGAGACCCATCTGAAGTTCCCCAGACACATAACCGTAACATCGCTCAGACCGGATCTGATATTGCACTCCGACAACACAAAGCAGTGCATTATTTGGGAACTGTCTGTCTCATGGGAAGAATATATGACACTAGCTAATGAGAGAAAGAGGTGCAAATACCAGGAACTTGTCGAACAATGTCGGCAAAAGTCATGGAAGATATACTATGACCCCGTAGAAGTTGGTTGCAGGGGCTTTGCTGGACAGTCGTTGTGCAGAGCCCTAGCAAAAGTAGGCATAGTGGGGGCAGTTAGAGCGAGAGCGCCGAAGGACATTACCAATGCAATTCTAGCTGCGTCAAAATGGATTTGGCTTAAGAGATCAGAGCCATGGAAGAACTAATGAGGACGATAAAGGAAAAAAAACTCACAATCATACTTAGGAGACGTGTTACACGTTATAAGGGAATATTGAGGCAATATATTAAGTTAGGGTAGTCGAACTGATATGGATAGGGGTTGTGAATCGTTGGCGTATGGTGGGTGGCATGGATAGGATTTTTTTTCTTTGATTTTCGGTTACTGATTGCCATTATCTTTATTTTATTTTTTATTTTTTGTGTTAGCGTTTACTTGCGGTTTTATTTCAATATTAAAGCCTACTTGCATATTTATCATGAATGGAATAGGAGAGAAAGATATAGTTTCATAGTAATAATTGTCTGGAAATTTCGGGAGTCGATGCTAGTACTAATTGATTTATTGTTAGAGATATGTACCAGATTTTAAATATGTGTATAGGTTTCTTAATTGAATAGATAGCATAATTATTTATGTATAGTATTTATTTATTGTTATTAAGCCATCGAATTATTTTAGTTGGAAATGGCAAAACGGGGAAGGAAATCTAAATAAATTAGCATGAGTTAATTTGTAGTGACTGGTTTCGAAATTAAAATATTAGGTTGGTGCAAAAATAATGTCGTTTTCTCACATAGTAACATATGTGAGAAAACGACATTATTTTTGCACCAACCTAATAAATGAGGGCTAGAAGTTATGTACGTGTGTCATTACATGTGCGTGTGCGTATTTTTACATTTATGTGTGGATGCGGGAACGTACATGCAGGTGTTTTTTGTTTTTTTTGTTTTTGTCTGTGTGATGTTGTTTGAATAAGAGGATAAGGTAAAAGTTACAGATTGACTTGATAGTTAGAATAGCGAATTTCCTTTTTTAGAAAGTGCTAGTATAGGATAGATTTGGATTGGGTAAGCGTGTAGGTTTAGTTAATGACTAAGTATCGCTATGGGATTAGTATTTAATATGTAAAACATGGGATTAAACTATGCAATAAAGATACCGGCTCACCTCTTTATGGATTCCGGAAGTAGTAAATCAAAGCTAAACCGGATAAAGTAAAAATACAACATTATATAGGAGAGGAGCGTGAAAAGCCCTGTTTTCTTTGGCTGAGAATGGTCGAAGTTCGGCCTTACTAGGCATATGAATACTGTTTTTACAATGTCGCGGTGCATGAGAAGTAAGTAACATAATGACTATGCGTAAAAACATATTTTGTAGCTGAAAACTTGCCCTGTGTTACTGTATTTATTGTATGACGCTTGCGTTGTATCGTAACAGTCCGGGTTCGATTCTAGGTAGTGGATGTGAACTGCTGATGAGTCCCCAAAATAGGACGAAACGGTCGTCTAGTGCTTTCTGTTGAAGATTCTTCAAGTCTCGATGAATTATATATATATATATATATATATATATATATATATATATATATATATATATATATATATATATGCACACACACGAAGGAGTTTTGAAATGTTAGTCGAAAAGTATTTCTGAGGTTTTGTATCTAATTCAATCCTTTGTAAATGTTGAGAAGGATTGATGGTAATTAAAAAAAATCGATTTGATTAATTTGTTTTTTACGAGTTATCAACCCTTTGCAGGTTATTAAAACCAGAAAATATTTTTAGATTGTAATAATTTTTTGGTGGATAATAATGATTTAGTGATACAAGTCTTACTAATTAAGCCTTAGCTGGGAGGATAAGAGGTGTATTCATACTTTTGCCAAGACCATTTGCGCGTAAGTGAACATAATGAACCCAAATGGAATTGGAACTCAGCTCTCCGATTATCAATTCCGACTCGTTATCCATTACATCACCTGCATATCCAGGCTTACAGCACCTGGTATTCCAAAAGTGGTCACCCATATAGGTGCTGACCAGGATTGACGTTGTTTAACTTCGGTGATCGTACAGGAATCAGTGTTTTCAATAGCCGTAAGCCCGGAAGTTAAACAGTAAATATTAAGATTATTTAAAATATCCAGTGTGCTAAGATCACATAGAGAAACGGAAGACTTACTGTTCACCAATTTCTCCTTGTTTAATGATAAGTTCATTCGGTTTCTTTCGTTCAAATTTACAGTTCCTTATTACATCGGTGATTGTTTCTGAAAAGAAGTAAAATACGTTAATGTTAGCAATGAGAAGTAAGTAACATTAAAAAGTGAATAAAATTGTAAAATATTCGAGTTAGCATTGAGAAGTATTGATTTAAAAACATGATGAATTTACCTACAGTTTACAAGGTTTTTGTATCGCGCGTGACGGAAATAGTCTTCTGGCCAGTGAAAAGGGTACAATTAATCAAATCGAATGTGAACACTAGTTCTATTTCTAGTTCCATAGTCAGGCGCCCTCGCTTAGCCTTACCACAAAAGACGTTAAATCCCCGAACGAAATGATAGATCGTTTATCTAACGTATTTGTGACAGGGCCGGGGTTTAGGTGGTTTAACTTTTCTCTTTTTTTCTCTTTTTTTTTTTTTTACTTTGCTTTTTGTTTGGAGTTCTAAAATATTTACTTTTACCACACGAGAAATAAAAATCTCTTTTACTTTCTCTCTCAGCGATCTGTGTAAATAATACACGCTGCGGGTAGCGCAGCTATCAACTAGAGAAATGAAGACCACTTCTAAAATCCAATCAATAATAATGACTATGCGTAAAAAACATATTTTGTAGCTGAAAACTTGCCCTGTGTTACTGTATTCATTGTACTACTTCCGTGGAAATAAGTAGGAGACATTACTTTTGGAATGTCTTTATCTCTCTCTTTCTTTCTTTCTTTCTTTCTTTCTTTCTCTCTCTCTCATACACACACACACACACACACACACACACACACACACACACACACACACATATATATATATGCTGATTGATTTGTTTGTTTTTACGGTATATTTATTCCTTATGGGCCATTTAATGCCAAAATTTAATTTTTTTGAGCTTTGAAGAAATAAAAATATGATATATGTTATTGTGCTTTCACAATTGAACACATGGTAGATGATACTCAGCTTTTGCGCACATACATTTTTGTATGGACATGATCACAAGAGGCGGTAATATATATTTTACTTTGTAGTTTTCTTGAAATTATATTTTGGAATACGTTTTGATTTCTTAAAGAAATTGCAGGATATACGGACCAAATGTCATGAAAGAGTTCTTTCATGTTGATTGTTGGTTTGTTTGATTTGATTTGGCGGCATATCAACACTTCTTTGAGTTATTTAATGGCGAAATCGAAATATTTTGTATGCAATTTTATGCTTTAAGTACCAATATTTTGTATATAATTTTATACTTTCAAAGTAAAGGTATGTTTTTAGATATATATTTTGTAGATCATAAATTGTATTGTTGGTAATTTTACTCTAAAAGTCTACTGTTGATCTTCGTTTGGATGTTCACTATTTGCCTATTGATGGGATCCTAATTGGTGCTACCACTGGGGTCAGGATGGATATGAGAAAACAGCAATTAAGAGGTGGTTCCACGCTTCTCAAAACCTCCAACCTTCCGATCAGAAGCCTTGCTGCCTGAGGTAGGTTACCGTCATCCTCAGGACGAATATATATGAGTATGTATTATGAAATGGACAAAGTCCAACAATTATTTTAAGACATTTTTATGTTTATACATTCTTTTTATAGATACAAATATTTAAGTAAATGCTCTGTTTATAATAAACGGTATTAAACAACATTTACCGGCCTGAATGTCCGAGAAATTTTCACAGAAAATATCCGTCCTCCGACAGGATTCG
Organism: Acanthosepion lycidas; assembly: GCA_963932145.1. Lineage (NCBI taxonomy): Eukaryota > Metazoa > Mollusca > Cephalopoda > Sepiida > Sepiidae > Acanthosepion > Acanthosepion lycidas. Next base: position 54,142,048 of record OZ010587.1, on the reverse strand, counting down.
AACCTGTATCCTATACAGAACCGTCATTTAGCTTGACGTGCCTTTAACCGATTTGGCCACAGAGGAGCGTTCGGTTAGCAAGGTCGAATTTACTGAATTTGAACTTCAATCTTCTGCGAATCTCTCACATACATTCATATCTGCTCATGGCGTATCAAATGTAAACAAATGACGTCACACATTATGAAATGGACAAAGTCCGACAATTATTTTTAGACATTTTTATGTTTATACATTCTTTTTATAGATACAAATATTTAATTAAATGTATAGGATAAATATTTATATCTATAAAAAGAATGTATAAACATAAAAATGTCTTAAAATGAGTATGTATGTATATTAATGTGTGTGTATACGAGACATTCCAAAAATAATATCACGTATTTATTTCCACAGAAACTATTATATATATATATATATATATATATATATATATATATATATATATATATATATATATATATATATAAATATGTGTGTGTGTGTGTGTGTGTGTGTGTGTGTGTATGTATGTATGTATATGGGAATCAAACTTTCTTTCAAACATCTTTCATTAAATATGGCCGACAAGAAAAATTTAATTAATTTTAATACTACCATCTCCTTGAGTAGATGCCTCACGTGTTACTTATCAAACCAAAGTTGTATAAAAAAAACATCTATTAACCCATAAATTACAAGAACCCTTAAGAAAACTTCTAGTCGAAAACATTAGAATTCTATATAAATCATATTATCAGAAATATCTCGCTATTAGAAAGGACCTGAATATCAAACATTTCTCTCCTACTATCAATTTCACATTATTTAACAGTGGAAATGAAGAGTTGAAAGTTATATATATATATATATATATATATATATATATATATATATATATATATATATATATGTATGTATGCATGTGGGTGTGTATGAAATAGGTTCGTATCTTGCGCTTTTGAACATATGTGTTTAGAAAATACATTAGTTTCTTGTTCCGCATGAAACCGCATCACCTAATTTAATTCTAATTCCTTCCGCTATCATTATCTTATTGAGTTTTCCTCCTTAAGTAAAAGAGTGCCTTACTTCTTTGATGCACATATTGTATTTCTGGCATTCACTAACAACTGACCCCAAAATAGCCTGATGGTAAAAGTACTAAGGGCATTGAGGAAAAATCTAAGAAAGCTATAGAAGTGATAAGCCTCCAACACAAGTTTAAAGTGTTGGATCAGTTGAAAACCACGTGAATAGCACGGAAATTGTTATTCACTGTTCATCCTGTACATGAGCTACGAAGTTGTTATAAGGAAAAATTAACATGTGTATATTATACTGTGTATATAGGGCACTAGATGGATTAAGAGTGGGGGAAGGAATATAACATCAGTAAATATTACCATTCCCATTAAACAGTAAAAATTCAGTTAATCACGATCAAACTCCAAACTTATTTATCCACCCATCGATATGGTTGATATGAAAAAAATCAAAAGAAGAGTTCCTGAATGAAATATACGCCCCATTTTTTATTATTAGCGGAAAAGCAACTTATATGAGTTTTTATATTTTAAAATCAAACAAGGACTGATATAAACAATTACTCATTTGTCTAAGAGAGAAACTCGTGTGGAATTTATTCTAATTTGAACATCCTCCAACAATATTGAACAGTTTGAAACTTTATGAAAAATGTACATTATCTCCCCTCGGTTAGTAAAACTCCTTGATAGGAAGATGAGTCCATTTATCTGATAATAATAGATAAAACCAAAATTTTGGCGCTAAATGGAGTTTAACGCAGCCAAGGTAATAGGCTTGAAGACCACCGCGGTGAATGGAGGCGTTTTGGCCTACTCCAAAGAACAGGCGATGCTGGCCACAAGTAAACCTGAATAATACATCAAGTAGACAACGGAAGAATAATATGATCTACATCATGTAATTGTTTCAGTTAATTTCAAACAGATATATTTATTTGAACTTCGTTCCCAATGCCATGACATTAACTGCTGAAGGACTATGTTTAGCAATCCTCTCTTCTCATTCTCGTTGTATAATATACTACTTATATAAAGTATGCTTTTTAAACTGTTCAGTTGTCTCATCTTTTGTTCATCTGTCATGACTCATATGGGGAGTCGCTAATTTCCTCACAACTGTAACACACTGTTGTCTTAGACTGGAGCCAATTATCAGCGTTCGAGCCGAGGTAAAACACTAGGAATTTGAATACTGATTTTCAAAAGAAAAAGTACTCTTTCTCTCATGCACAGAGTAAAATACCTGATTAAATCTCTCTCTCTCTCTCTCTCTCTCTCTCTCTATATATATATATATATATATATATATATATATATATAAGCAAATATATGGATATAGATCCGACCGTATGAAGAAAAATATACGGAAAAAACAAACAAAAATCCTTATATGCAATTATGCTGTTTTAATGTTAATTGATAATGTTAATTATATTTTATGAATATGTCCTGAAGATGGTTTATTAGACCGAAACGTCCGACGTTGACATTATATTAACATTAAAACAGCATAATTGCATATAAGGATTTTTGTTTGTTTTTTCCGTATATTTTTCTTCATATATATATATATAGAGAGAGAGAGAGAGAGACATATAGGCATATATATATATATATATATATATATATATATATATATATATATATATATATATATATATATATATATATATAACACCCTGTTTTTAATTTTTCTTCTGTTCTAAATATTTTATTCTCTTTAGTAAAGATGTATTTCAGGCTTTGAGCTTCCGGCTACATGAGGTTGACACACCGGTTCCAGTACAATCACTGAAGTTAAGCAACGTCAAGCCTGCTCAGTACGTAGGCGGGAGTTCTTGTTTCAGGTTTTAGCACGTTCCGTTGATAGTGGAACATACGAATTAATCAAGTTTTCTGTAAAGCAGAAATTGTGTATATCTCATTGACGTACCTATGGCTATTCTTAAATAAAATGATTGCGTGGACGCACATGTGTGTCATAGGCAATACACGACATGCCCCAAGACAGCGAAGCAACAGACGTGTTAAGCGCAAGAAATGATTTTCAATAAACGAGCGATGACTTGTGCAATTTCATGAAAGCAAACCTATTGCAAAAATTAGTAAAACTGTCTGTATCCTTGAAAAGATAAGAGTTTTTTCTTTATTTAGGAAACTGAAGTTTCCAGTTTTTCTTTTGATACTCAATGAAGCGCAGAATAAAAGGCGTGATGTTGCATTATTAATAAAAGGCACAACAAATCAATGTGTAAAATACAGAACAAAGCAATGAAGGCAGAAAACGAAATGTGTCGTGTCGTTCTTATCGGAACTTTAAAGTCTCGGCACAGTTTCCGGAGATCTCTCTAAGCGCTGTTTTTTAAAAATTTTTCTCCTTCTCGTTAGAAGAGATTAGTCTGACGTTCAAATAGCAGATCCGATTGTGCATGTGTAAATGACTAACGTTTGACAGCAATGTTTTTATTTTGTACTTAGGTTAATTACTTTTGACAATCACTGATAAATCACCTGCATTTTTGATAGACTGCACGCTACACGTAATCTGTGAAAAAAAACATTTGATCTTTAACTAATTCTCCTTGCGTTCAAACTGAGTCTTTTATATCTGAATAGTCTCAGTTGTAGATTTTGTAAAATCCTACGAGTCCAAAGACGATTAAAATTATCTGCGTACAATCAACTGGTATCTGACGTTTACTACCTCTCAATAGGTTATCAAGAAAAATAAACAGAGCTTTATTTCTTCTAGATAATTTCATAATTTAACGTGTGTAATCATTTGAATGTTGAGAAATCTATGGCTATAACAAGTGAATAACGAGGAAATTTTCAGAACAACGAAACCTACAAAGAAAATGATATTTACAATAAAAAAAGAAACGATAAGAAATTCCGTTAGAAACAAGGAAAAGAATATACAACTTCTATGTATTAGGTTGGTGCAAAAATAATGACGTAACAATGTTGTTTTTTGACGTTAAAAAATACGTCAAAAAACGACATTATTACGTCATTTTTGCACCAATATCCAATTTCATATATATGCGAGTATTCCACTGGATATTGTCGATACAGGAAAGAGTGGGGTCATGTGGTCTGGGCAGTTCACATCCTCCATATACAATCGTCTAGGCCTTCGACTTGGACAGGCCATTCCAGTTTCACCAACCAGTGAGAGCACAACTCGAGAGACATCATTTTACGAGTTTTAAGTCCATGTTCGACATGTGCAGAGCCAGACATCACGGCTAGTGGGGAGGGGCATTTTATTACATTGATCAACTCAAGTATCAACCCTGGTAGCTTGGTAGTTAGGAAGAGTGAGCAGACAATCAAAGCAGCTGGCGTCATACTGTTCAAAGAGGGAGTCAGGAAGAGCGAAAAAAGCGAAATCAACTGTCGGAAATCAGAAGACAACGCAGAATGCATAGAAAGGGAGAGAGAGAGAGAGAGAGAGAGAGAGCAATCTCAGACCTTCATTTCACATTGCAGCTTCGTTTTTCACACCTGTAGAAGAAGGTATCACGTAAAAGTTGGACTCTTAAGCCACTCGAGAAGCTGCTCACAAAAAAACTGATTTTTTACCAAAACACGACGCTACGATTATCTCGCGAGATAAACAGAAGACAAATATTACGACTTTCTAAGCCGGAAAATCTCCTTACAAATGAAGAGACACAGACGTAGTTTTGTCGATGAATAGTAAGAATACCTTGGATAAAGCATGCGAGTAACAGGGAAGTTTTAAGAAAAATAAAAAAAACTACAAAGAAGCTGATACTCAATAAAAAATAGGAAAATTTCGTTAGAAAGAAAAGTGTAAGCAAGGGCTATATAAGAGTGAATGCTAGACAAAATTCTATATAACAGTGAATGCTAGACAAAATTCTATATAAAAGTGAATGCTAGACAAAATTCTCACAGATAATAAAAAGTCTTGAAGCGACAGAAATGTGATTCGTGTATGAATATCATTATTATAGATAAATAAATAAAATAATAATGATGGAAGTTATAAATAAGATAAAATAAAATAAAACAATGATATAAAAACGTTGTATAAAATAAATTAAATAAAAATTAAAAATAATAAAAATATTCCCAGCAAGCAACAAAAACTGTGCTTGCCGGAAATATGGACATCCCGCCGAAAGACGTTAAATTCAATCTCTTCGCCACAAATCTTGGTACGCGCAACTCATGTCCAACTTCTTCCTGTGATATGACTTGTAATACTACGGAGTAAATTTTCCCTTTTATCACATGTACCATAAAACAATTGTAATTTAAAAATTACACACAAAAATATAAATAAATTGTATGAAATTAACATACAATTTACCATGCTTTTCCTGTTATTTGTATACATGTTATTTTCTATCAATATGCTTTTATCTCCGTGAACACAAGGCTAATTTCTGCTGCTATGATGTGACGATCCCTCAACATTTTGGCGACCGCCGACGTGCATAACAAAAACAACCTATTCAATGACAGTCTAGCTAAGCATGTTCAGAATATCATTGACAGAAAGGTAGGAAAACACAGGAACTATAAGAAATCTGATTTGTTAATTGGTTTCACCAATGCCGTGTGCCATTTTTTGTGCGTAAATTTTTTGTCTTGTTTTTGATGTTTTTTATTTCTCCTTTATTTTCTTTTGTCCATTGGAATTACTTCTTAAACTTTTAACTTCATACCCTCCCACCAATTTGCGACCACAACTGTTTAACCTTATTTCAATTTGCTACATTCACTTGTGTATCCATATATATATATATATATATATATATATATATATATATATATATATATGAAATTTTCCATTCGTTTGTGGCTGACCTCTCTTTGGTGACTGGGGAAAACTCGAATTCTTTTGATAGAGGACAAAAAAAGAAAAAGAAGGGAAGGTAGATCTCTAAGTAAAAGTGTTATGATGGAGGAGATCGCTCCGGTATTAACAAGAATGAGTCATCCGACAGAAATATCGAAAATAGCATACTAGAGTGAATCAGTACTTATTTCTATGCCTGGATGTTTGTCTGCGCGCGTACCATTATCACCCATTCCAAGTGAGAGATAGTCGTATACTTTCGGCTCTGGAAGTCAAAATTCATTTCAGTCGCCATCATTTACCATAACTCCATTGAAATTAACTCAGCTTCCTGTGCCCGTAAAGATGCCAAATTTAAGTATTGTAAAAAAAAAGCAAAAAAAAAAAGCAATTGAACCGTTTTTTTGGAAGTAATTTACAATGCCTTGTGCCATTTTGTAGTTTGTAAATTCTTTTTTTTTTTTTGACGTTTTTATTTCTCCTTCCTTCTTTATTGTCCTTTATTTTCTTTTGACCATTGATATTAATTCTTAAACTTTTAACTTCAGCCCCACACTGCCCACAGCTTTTTAACCTGCATTTTCAATTTGCTTCATTCAATATATTAATTCATATATATATATATATTAATGTGTATTTGGGCAGCAAACTTTCTTTCAAACATCTTTGATTGAAAACGACCGACAATTAAGATTTAATTTCATCTTTTATTGGGGTTTTCCAGCATTTTACCATTTTTCTGGTTTTCAGGGGTTAAAGAATATAGCAATTGTCCATAGGTATAATTGTTCCGAGCCCTTTCGACTAGTTTTATAGCGATTAAAAAGGATGTTCTTTTGGATGGTGAATTTCAGTTTGTGGCTTCTACATAGGTGTTTTGCTGTGTGGGATATGTGCGGCGAGAGTTGTATGCTTTGGGGGGGAAGGTCACGTGCTATGTGCGGCCAGTTGACTAGGGCATCACTTCTATTTCTAGAAAACCTTTAACACGCCGTCTTCACTGCTAAATAGTGTAAGATTGACAGCGGGAGAATGGTATTTATAAGCAATGCCTCACTAATGATAAGTTGTGTACGACTATATGGTCTGAAAAGAAACGTTTCCTTAAAGGTTCTTGTAAATTATGAGTTAATAAATGTTTATTAATCGTACTCTGCTTCGAAAGGTGGCATGTATGGCGTCTATTTAAGGAGGCAGTGGTGTGTCCGATATAGGTCATTGATTTTTGACAAGTAACACAGTCTTGTACTAGGCATTGGAATTGGTACACTATATTAGTCTCCACTAGTTTAGAATTGTTAGGGTTGTTTCAGTTTGTGACGGTTCCAATTTCTATAATATATTATAAACTTTATATATTTTTCAGGGGTTACACCAGAATATGATGTTTAATGATTTTCCTTATAGTAAATTCATCCTGCTTATAATTATTGTGAATCTGGTTGCAATAAATTACGTTGCTGTTTTGTGATGTATTTTTTGTAAGAATACTTTTATTTGCTTATCAATGATGTGGTTGGGAAAAGTATTGTCGACTAGTGTTCGTTTATGTGTTTTAGTTCGCTTAGAAATATTTTTTGGGAAGAGGAATTTTGGTATGACCTATCTACGAACTTTGTTATCACTGCTATTTTTCCGGGCATCGGCTACCATATTTTAGAAAACAAGAGTTCGTACTAGTGGGTTTTTTATACGGGTAAGTGGTGAATTTGTTGGATTTTAGCTCTATCTCGACATCTAGGAATGGGATCTTGTTATGTACCATGGGTTCATATGTGAATTTTAGTGTTGAGCTTTTTTCAAAAGTTGATTTTAGTTTTGCGATTTCATCTTTATTTTTTTTTATCAAAGCGTAAAAATCATCCACGTAACTTGTGTTGATTTCAAGTTTATCGGTTGTTTTAAATATTTTCTTTTCAATGTAGGATATGTAAAAATCAGCGAAAGCAGGACCTAAAGGGTTTCCCATGCTGTTATGCCATAGTACCTATGCTATTGTAATAGACTCTCCCACAGATAATAAGTAGGAGTAGCAGTGGCCAGTTCGGCTCAGTGGTGTCTCGCGGTCTTTGACTGCGGACGCCTTCTGTCCAACTCTCTGCGTTAGCAGTGAGGAACCCGGACGAGGCTTTGCCGAAGGGCAAGGTTTCGTCCGGGGAGGTAGACAGAGCCTGAACCCGTCAAGGCGGGTTCAAAGGCCATATTTTTAGCTGAGCCTACGGGCTCGGAATTACCCACATTAAACCGGCCTTGTGCCACATTTGATCCTTGTGGGGGGATTAATAAATACTCAGTGGTGTCTCGCGGTCTTTGACTGCGGACGCCTTCTGTCCAACTCTTTGCGTTTGCAGAGAGGAACTCGGACGAGGCTTTGCCGAAGGGCAAGGTTTCGTCCGGGGAGGTAGACAGGGCCTGAACAAGTCAAGGCAGGTTCAAAGGCCATATTTTTGGCTGAGCCTACGGGCTCGGAAATACCCACATTAAACCGGCCTTGTGCCACATTTGATCCTTGTGGGGGGATTAATAAATACTCAGTGGTGTCTCGCGGTCTTTGACTGCGGACGCCTTCTGTCCAACTCTTTGCAAGGTTTCGTCCGGGGAGGTAGACAGAGCCTGAACCCGTCAAGGCGGGTTCAAAGGCCATATTTTTGGCTGAGCCTACGGGATCGGAGATACCCACATTAAACCGGCCTTGTGCCACATTTGATCCTCGTGGGTGGATTAATAAATACTCAGTGGTGTTGAACGAGTCAGTCGTTATCGCACATTGAAGTACCAACCATCACAACTAGATTACTGCGTCATTAACTCTTATTTCCAAGTTCCTAACGTTTTGTACGTCGAACCTACTTTAGGACGACTTATTGAAAATACAAGCCTCCACTGTGAAAACTACTCTACAACACATGCTAATACTGTTGATTTGGATACGTGTGTTACCATTATGGCCATAGAATGGAGCTTTTGTGGTACAAGCGAGGAGTAGTTTCTAGAAGATAGCGGGTAGATTTTAGGGGCAGGTATTTTCGGGTGTTTATAGACGTAATCGCTAATTATGCCGATTGTTTTCTCAACTGGGACGTTGATAAAGACGTTGATAAAGAGGTTTTCGATGTCCAGCGAGGCCATAGTATTTCCTATAGGATTTTATGCTTTCAAGATGTGGAGGAAATCATTAGTTGATGCTATGCTGTAGTTGTTGGATGTGTATGGAGAAATTATGTAGTTGAGGGTTTTTGACAGTTGATATACGGGTGTAGACATTTGGGATAAAATGGGTCGGTGAGGGAAACGTGGCTTATGAAGTTTTGCATTACCAAACATTATCAACCGGGATATCTGTTACTTAAAATGATGGGTGTAATACTTTTGAAATGCATTAAGTGTGTGTGTTACGCAAGTTGAATACAAATAAAATGGTCAATTGCAAATATATTCATAACAATAAGAAATCATTGGAAAATTTATGTGTGCTTTATGAGGAAAAAGGCGAGTATGACTGCTGCTGAGTTTTTTCTCCCCAAGGTCAGTAATGACGGAAATATTATGGTATTATATATATATATATATATATATATATATATATATATATATATATATATATGTATATATATATATATATATATATATATATATATATATATACACACACACACACACATATATATATACATACACACACACACACACATATATATATATATATATTTATATATATATATATATATACATACACACACACACACATATATATATATATATAAACGATGCGCAGATAATGTAACAGATATCGACTCGGAAAGTAGAATCTGTGAGCCGATTTCGAGTCCCGGTCTATTTTGCGTTCACTTTCGCACTAATACCCTTGGAAAATGCATAAATTCGCCACTTCTTCCGCTAGCTATGGATTAAATAGTAAAATAGACGACTCTTCGAACTTGGGTGACAACTAGTTTTCTGCTTCTTTCGCCCTTAACCCCGGAAGGACTCGTTAGAGCGCCAACGTGCTCAGCTCTCTACCATTCTCCTCCATCTGTCGCGCACGTGTGCCAGAGCCTGGGTCTCCGCGAATGGTTTATTGTCGTGCTCATACCTTGTTTTTTTTTGTTTTTTTTTAACCTGGCGGAGACCACCCCTCTCCAGTCTAAGCGTAGAAAAATCTCCGAACTGTAGAGAAGGCTACAGGAAATCACTCCACTAATTTTTTTTCCAAAAAAGAAATAGCAATTTACAGGCAATAAAAAAAGGAATATGCGATGTGTTTCGGTCACCTACGTCCTGAAGGGAGATTCATTTTTTTTTAATTGTTGGCTAAAGCACAGATTTTTCTTTCTGTAGAATCATATGACCAGGCCCATCGCCAGTGTTTTTAGTGGAAGGCGACTTTTAAACCAGGTTGCACACTAAAATTAGTTCACATTATTTTAACGGAGATGGGGGCAATGATTTTCAGGGTGACAGTCTTCTCAGAGCCCTGCTAGTAATGGCCATACATGTAACTCAACAATTCAGTATTTGCTTTGGATACTGAGAATTTACAGTTTTTTTTTTTTGTTTTGTTTTTTTTTTATCTCGTCTGATCACTGCTGCCATAGATAAGTCATGCCGTGTTCAATGTTTACTTGAATTTGCTTGATTTGAAAAAAAAAAAAAATAGAAAAAAAGAAGACGATTTAACGATTGAGCCAGGGTTATGATGGAGGAGACCGGACCAGTATCAACAAGAATGAGTCATCCGACAAAAATATCGAAAAAAAGCATGCCAGACTGATTCAGTACTTATTTGTATGCGTGTGTGTGTGTGGCAGGGATTGTCAGACTGATGACTCATGTGGATTGAGAAGCGTATTTTGCGTGCTATTTCCTGATTTATAAATATAAAACTTCGATGATAATGAAGAGGTGGATAATTCGTACTTGTACCCAACTGAAGAGTGTAACAAAGTAACATGTTAATGTCCAGGGCCGGTGCGTACTATCTCCGACTTCCGCGATCAAGGGGGACCCAAGCCTGATTTGTTTGCCCCGAGCAGTACTTTGTGACCCTCGCTATCTTATCAATACTTTTTGTTTGTTTTTTTGTTTGTTTTTTTCTACCTACATTTATATACGCTACAAATTAAACTAACCACAATTGACGATGAAACATTTTCGAAAATTTTGACGTCATTCAAAGGTCTTTTTTTCGTCCAAATCCGTGAATTTGTTTTACTCATGCTAAATCTCGATAAAACACAGCTATAAAATTCACTAACTTTTATACATAAGGTTGAATGTATTAAAATTCAACTATTTAACAAGAAAAATCTCAAGTTGATTTTAAAAATTGTCGGAAATACACTGTTGATTTAAGATGGAACGATCAGCAACGAAAATGTGGCAGCAGCATAGGCTAACTCTCCACTACTACAATGTGTAGAGGACCGCGTGTGTTTGCGTGTTGTTGTATTAGAAACACGTGTGTAACTCCTGGTAGAATATTAAAAAGTCCAACTACAAGAAAATGGCCGGACTTGAATTGAGTCCAACTGAAGATAAAAAAGACCGATATATATATATATATATATATATATATATATATATATATATATATATATATATATAACAAATATATGTATTAAACAAAACAATTATACAATCGACATAGACAATAATATTTGTGTGTGTGTGAACGTTTGAGTCTGTTCTTTAGTGAATGTTCGTATTTTGGTGAATGTTCGTACGTACCTGTGTGTGTGTGTGTGTATAATGTTCATGGCGTCTCCCACAAATGGGAAGACGCGGATCTTCTAAGAGAGCTTACATTGTAGTCGCTGAAATGAAGAAATGAAAAAGAGAACGAGACGAGAAGTCGCCCAGTATTTATAGTATAGGGAGAGAGACCCCTAGTAAATCAATTAGGGAATTAAGGAGGAGCTAACTCCGACAAATGCAATAATGCGTGTTATTTTATCGACGTGTCTATTTCAGCTACAACCTCAATTGAACTCTCAGTCTTCAATGGATGCCACGGAACGAGCAAACGATCGAACTTTGTAAGATACGGAGAACAAAAACTCTTTTTCTTATTTCAACCATGTCTTATGTTTATTTGTTACTTTGATACTTCCACCATTTTTTTTGTTAACGATAGGACCGCCGTTGCAATTGCATTTTGATATCATTACTTTTTCCAGAATAACTGAGTACACGTACTCTTCAGATACCTTCGGAGATAAAAGTTGCTTAGCACGAGTACTCTTTCTTGCTACGAGTACACATCTCTGTACCGCAAAAGGATTGGTATTTTGTGATGCATTCTATCCTTTAGTATCTGTCCATATTTCTGAGATGAGGTATTATGTACATTATTTACATTATTCGGACTATTGTCCTCATCTTTGTCGCCATATTTATCATAACGCTTCGGCGGTTGTACGCTCCGGCGTTCTTCAGGTGGTTGAAATGTCGAACTGAACCATTTATTTCGCTCACTGAACATGGCACGTGGAACTAAAACAGTCTACCCCAGTGAGCGAAATAAAGGATTCAGTTCGACATTCCAACTACCTGAAGAAGGCCGGAGCGTACAACGGCCAAAACGTTGTGATAAATATGGCGACAAAGATGAGGACAATAGTCCGAATAATGTAAATAATTCTATCTTTTATTGTGATTATAGAGATTATAGTTGGGATGAAAATGGGGTATCTCTTCTGATTCCTCTCTGTAATTTTTGTCATTTTCTGCTGTTCGCGGTTTTGTAATAATAATAAAAAGGTCTAGTGTTGGAGATTCCAACCCTGCGGCAACACCTTCCTCATTGTATTAAAGATGGAGGGTTCATTCTTTTACCACCTCATAAAATAACGAAACACAGCTGCTATTTTCCTTGCTGTATTATATTTGATAAGCATCAATCAGGAAAGATTTTAATTGTATCATTCTTTCGTTGTATTATTAACTGACTTGAGTGTATATCATTCCTACGTGCCCTTCAAAGAATTTTCAAATGACAGTGATAAACAAGAGTTTAGAATGGAAGCTTACCGTGAGAGCTAGCATTTTAGTCTCACAGTTTGTCTCAAGGTAGTCTCACTGCTATTGTGTAGTTAATCTATAGAAGTAACGACATCGAAAGCCTATCACTATTTTCATAGCAAATGTTTAGAGGATGTCCATTCTTTAAAGCCACCAGTTTAGACCTTTGCAGTCAAAACTTGTTACATCCACAGTGTTGAATCACCCTCATCCCTCCGCCTCATATTTCTTTGGTAAGAAGGATGTTTAACCCAGAAAACTTCTTCCCAAGAATCGCTACTTTCTGGAACAGATTCCCGCCTGGGTGTCTCACTGAACTCTAATTTTAACATCTTCATGTTTAAGGTCAATCCTTATCTATCCTGCATATCCTCATAATCTTCACTTCCTTCTCCTACTTTCATATCATGCACCTCATTCACTTGCTCTCTACCTTGAGTGGCTCTTGTGCCTTACATTGGATAAAATTTAGTAAAAAATCCAATCGCCATTAGTCGACGAATTAGGATGCACTGAACTAGATTTAACTAATAGATTAGAACAAGTTGAACAAATACAACAAAAGACGGAAAGAGCCCTAACCAAAACTTTTTGGGCAAAAAATCCTAACCAAAACTTTTTTGCCAAAGAGCCCTAATCAAAACTTTTTTAGCAAAGAACCCTAACCAAAACTTTTTTAACAAAGAGCCCTAACCAAAACTTTTTTGGCAAAGAGCCCTAACCAAAATTTTTTTGGCAAAGAACCTTAACCAAAACTTTTTTGACAAACAGTCCTAACCAAATCTTTTTTGACAAAAAGCCCTAACCAAATCTTTTTTGGCAAAGAGCCCTATCCAAATCTTTTTTGGCAAAGAACCCTAACCAAAACATTTTTGGCAAAGAGTCCTAACCAAAACTTTTTTGACAAAGAGCCCTAACCAAAACTTTTTTGGCAAAGAGCCCTAACCAAAGCTTTTTTGACAAAGAGCCATACCAAAACTTTTTTGGCAAAGAACCCTAACCAAAAACTTTTGGCAAATAACCCTAACCAAAACTTTTTTGACAAAGAGCCCTAACCAAAACTTTTTTGGCAAAAAGCCCTAACCAAAACCTTTTTGACAAAGATCCCTAACCAAAACTTTTTTGACAAAGAGCCCTAACCAAATCTCTTTTGACAAAGAGCCCTAACCAAATCTCTTTTGACAAAGAGCCCTAACCAAATCTTTTTTGGCAAAGAGCCCTAACCAAATCTTTTTTGGCAAAGAGTCCTAACCAAAACTTTTTTGACAAAGAGCCCTAACCAACACTTTTTTGGCAAAGAGCCCTAACCAAAATTTTTTGACAAAGAGCCCTAACCAAAACGTTTTTGGCAAAGAACCCTAACCAAAACTTTTTTGACAAAGAGCCCTAACCAAAACTTTTTGGGCAAAGAGCCCTAGCCAAAATGTGTTAAAATTAGTAAAGAATACCGGAGAAAACATTACTGACATTAAATCTTATTACAACAATGCGCTAATTTCTATGGGAAATTAATTAATTTAATCTTCTTGTTAATCTATTCAATACTGACATACACGCTTCTCCAACTGAACTCTTGCTTACCTTCTCCCTGGACTCATGTCGTGCTCTGCAGCTCTGGCTTCTTAGCTACTTCGACCACACAATAGTGTCTATAGATATCTCTTTCTACTCTCCCATCAAGCAAGAACTCCCTATTAACAGAACATCTTTCTGTTATCAACGGACTGACTGGGACGCGACGACCCTTGGAATGGCATTTTTAATTATCCTATTGAGAATTGTGAAACTATGTTGAAAATTGCTTGTTCTACTGCTAGGAAAGTTGGCTCACTGTGGAGTGCCAGACAATTCATCTCGTCAAAATTAATCTTGAACATTTATAAATTTACCATTCTTAGGTGTACTGAATACTGCTGCCATATCTGGTCTTATGCTCCTACTATATATATCGAGATTCTTGATAAAATTCAAAGAAGGGTCTCTAATGTAATCGATCCTGATCTAGTATCTTGACTTCGGTTACTTTTTCACCGCCATGATGTGGCATCCCTCTGCCTTTTCTAGAAATATTTTTATGGCAATTGTTCTGATGAGCTTTCCCCCTTAGTGCCGCGACTACACGAATTTAAGCGTGCCACTAAATTATCAAGTAAGATCTCACCGTTTTACTGTTGAACTAGTCAGATGTTAGTGTATGTTCTCTTAGTTTCTTTTCTCGTTGTTCTTGCCTGTGGAACTCACTTCCGATTTCTTGCTTCCCTGTCACCTACGGTTTTCAAAAATTTAAATCGCCATTTTCTGTCTTCCTGAACCCTGTTCTTTTATTGTCCTTTTTCCTCACTTCTCACTAAAGTTTTTCTCATTGTCTTTCATTCTCTGTAACTGCCTGCGTGCTAGTGAAATGAAAAAAAAAACATTTCTTATCTAGTTATTACTCTTTTCAAAAGTCATCCTTTAAACACTCGATGTAAAGTTAATTATCACTTTATTCTATGTGAATTTTGTCATCTCTTTTCTCTATACCAGGACTTATTGAAATTCCTCATAGTATTTAATATTGTTGCAGTTATTGATAACATTTTTGTCGAGATTTACAAAACCTACGTTTCATTCAATTTCGCAGATCAATCGATGAAATTTGAATAAAGCTGATTTGTTTGGAAAATATTTTGACAAAAACCCTATTTCGCGGTTTAATAATTTCTTTAATTTAATTTAATTTTATAGGACTTCATGGTAAGCAATATTTTTTAAGAAAATTTGTTTTTCTTTTTTAACAGCAAAGAATAAATTCTTGAGATTCCTTGCTCTTGAACATGCAACATACAACTTGCCATACGTAAATATTTCTTTCTCGAGCCAAATTTCCAACTTTTTTTAAGTGTTTAGCCTTGTGATTTGTTTGATAGTTCTCGCAAATTCAGAGTGAACTGGAAACTGGATTCTTGTTTAAAAAAATTGTTGTTAGCAAAGTCATATGAAAAAATAGTCAAAATCGAGTTGTTTTCGCTCGACAACAACTGATTTCAACAAAGTTTAGACAGTTCACGTAAAGGTTATATTAAAATAAAATTAATACTGTACATTGTACCCTTACCTGTTTGCTCTTCTCTCCAAAATAGTTTTAAAAATTTGTGAATTTCCAATCTAAAAGACGTATTCAATAAAATCAATGCATGTTTAGTGTTTAATGACTGTATAACAAATAGATTAATGACTGTATAACAAATAGATTAATGACTGTATAACAAATAGATTGACAGTTTATTTGTAAACGGGAAAGATGTAACGTAATTGATCCTGACTTGACCCCTCGACTTTAGTCACTTTCTCACCGATATGACGTAACTTCCCTCTGTCTTTTCTACAAATATTTTCATGACAACTGCTCTGACGAGCTGTTTCCCTGGTGCCACAACTATATGAATTTAAGCGTGCTACTAGATTGACATCTTGATCCCACCCTTTTACTGTTGAAATAGCTAAATGCAACTGCCACATCTACTCCAACAGTTTCTTTTCTCGCATTTCCTGCCTTTGAAACTCCCTTCCGTTTACTAGCTTCTCTGATAACTACAACCTTCAAAAATTTATATTCAACGTCAATCACCATCTTCTATCTTCTTGAATCCCGTCCATTCTTTGTCCTTTCATCAATCTTCCTCATTCTTTCCCTCAGTTTCATTCCCTGTAACCCAGTGCGTAATAGTGGCATTCCTGCTTTGCTTGGGGTGAAATGATTAAAAAATATGGACCAATTAACGTTTAAAACACCAATGACATTTTCCCATCGTTTCTGCCTTCACTTTTTCTTTCTTTGTTCTCTCTCTCTCTCTCTCTCTCTCTGTGTTCTCTCTCTCTCTCTCTGTGTTCTCTCTCTCTCTGTGTTCTCTCTCTCTCTCTCTGGAAGATAATTTAAAGCCTTGGTTTCGGTCGATCAATGTATGGGTATTTTACAGGATGTGATGGACAGACCGACTAACAAAAATCAAACGAATTTTATATATAGCTTAATTTAATCCATTCATTAATTTATGCAAATTTAATCTCAGTACGCTATGCAAATTTCCTGCTATTGCTAATCTATGCAAATTTGACTTTCTCTATATTCTTTTCGAAGGTACTCCTCGTCTTAATCTGTTCAACCCTCTCATTACTCTATCCAAATTTAATTTTCTCTTTAATCTATTCGAATGTAATCATTTTATGCACATATGCACATTTAATACTCCTATTAATCTATTAAAATTTAATCCTTCCATAGTGCTATGTAAAACTAATTCTGTCATAACTCTATTCATATTTAATTCCCACATTACTCTATACAAATTTAATACTGTCATACCGCTATTCGAATACAATAGACCTGGGTATAACGATACACTACATCCGGCAGCAAAGCCTCCGATTGGGGGTTTTGAGGAGTATAGAACCACCTCTTAATTGATGTTGTTCCCAGGTTCAACCTGACTAGGGGTTGTAGCACCTGTTAGGGTCCCAGCTATTGGCAAATAGTGAACCCAAAACAAAAACAAAACACTGAAAATATAAAATGCATTTTTATAGTAGAAATACCAGCAATACATTTTATTAAGAAAAATTAGCAACAATGCATATTTATAGTAAAATTACCAAATTACTTCAAAGTTCTCAATTAAATTTCGGCATTAAATGACTGATAAAGGAGTTGATATACCCTAAACAAACAAATCAATCCTCAGTCAACTCTATACAAATTTAATCCTGTAATAACTCTATTCATATTTAATCCTCAGATTACTCCATACAAATTTAATTCTCTTATTAATCCTATTAATCTATGTAGATCTAATCCTCCTATAGGCTAACAAAACGTCTAAATTTCTTACTGGTTGGTTTTGTACATAGCAACTAAAGCATGTCAAAGTTCAGAGTCGAGTACCAATCTAGTTCTAAATGATCTTATGTAAGATTTGGTTTTTAGTGGATTAGAAAACGATATATACAATAGCCTTGCTGATATAGTCAGTTACTCAACTTATGTCTGACAATTGTGTCTCGATCTTAGTGAGTTTTAAAAAATTCTGTAGGAGTGCTTTTAAATTCTTAGAAATTATATTCGATTATCCTGTTATGTTGTGTGAAGTCCGACGCACTTCACTTCTATTCAGTATTTTAACCACGGGGTCAAAGTACAATTGACAGATGCATTGATGACTGATTATGAATATTTTTTTTAGAATTCTTATAGAATTCTCTTGAGATTTGCTATTAAAACAGATCATTCTGCCTAGACCAGGAAACCAGATCTAGTCATCGTAGACAATAAGTTTTGTTGTTCCAGACGAGTAAAATTAAATGAGCATGAAACGGTAGGAAAGTATATTGCAAGAGGACTGAATAAGTCGTTGGACTCTATTGACGCGCTTCTGAAAAACTTGCAAAGAGATTCGAAGGAAAAGAAATCCGACAAAGAATCAAAAACATTTAGAAGACAGCATTTCCGAAATCAACTAGAATAAAAAGACTTGTTGGTGAAAACAACTGATGTTAAAACGATGTAATTATAACTCAATACACAAAAAATTCAATAAATTACATACCCATTTTAAGATTGGTAAATATTTTACGCACTCGGGATTTGAACCAGCCTATCAGTTCTTCACATTCTGACTGCTGCCTCTGTTCAGGGGGCTTGGAGATAACGCTGACTACATAATTGTATTGCGAATTCATCTCCAGCACTTGTTGGATCAGATTCTTGACATCTAAAGTTCGTGAAAGGTGAGACCAGCGTCCACGCGCCGATTTACTTTTGCTGATGTCCACTAAACACGAGTTCTTTTCTACGGTCCTGTCCAAAAGGGAAAATTAAAGAGTCTTATTAAAGAATTAAGATGTAAATTGGTGTAACGTTGAACGGCTCGGAATGAGAAATCGGCGAACCCAGTTCGAAACCCAGTAAAGTTTGTAACATTCACTTTCGTACAAAATGAGCGTGGAGTTTACAAGGACACTATAATCACGACTGCTGTCGACTTAATAGATATACATAGGTTAAAGCAGTGGTTTCCAAATGGTGCAGCACGCCTAACAGGTGTGGCAGAAGAGGATAGCAGGTGAGGCGGAATGATTGAAAGACAATCAAAGATTTAGAAAACTGTTTTAAAAAATATTTGTCAAAATAAATATGATTTAAAAATTTAAAATATTATCATGAATTACTTGTAACTGCATGCATGAGTCCCAGTATAATTAATTATTGACCGATTTTATCATTGTGATATTTTTGCATTATATCAAGTATTAAGAATATAGTAACTAGGCTCTGCAAATTGGAGGAGAGAGTTATCAATGATAATCTTCTGACTTCGAATCCTATTTGATACCTAGACTTTTACAGTTGAACCGTAAGTTCTTTGCTAGCAGTTTCTTCCTTCGTATTTCTTGTTTATGAAACCATCTTCTGGACATTTGCTTTCCAGTCAAGTTTGACCTTCAAAGTTTAAATACAATGTCAGGCGTTATTTTCTGTCTACTTAATTCCTGTTCTTTTATTGTTCTCTCTCCTTAATGTTTTCTTTCTATTCTATTCTCTTACACTCCATAGCCCCTTAAGTGGCTTTATTGACTTGCTTGGGGGTGAAATAGTTGATTTTATTTCTATTAGTCAATCATCTTTCATTCATATTTGTTTTTTGAGTTAAATTATGAAGACAGATTCTCATGAAATTCTACATGAAACTACTTTTAAAACAAAGAAAATATCAATTCCGAATGGTTTTTAATCAGAGAATATAACTGTTTTATTCTGCCATCATTATCCACTATATCAGATTTTATTATGCAAGTCAATGTTTTCGCAATAAAACTCGAATTAACTGACTGATATACGTAAATTTTTTAGGATATGCATATATTTATGAAGTTTAGTCATAACTAGTTGCCATTTTTGTTTATCAACTTCACTCTTCAAAAAATAAAATACAATTATATTTTATTCGGTTATATATTCGCCAACATTTGCAATGACTTGTTGTCACTTATCAGGCAGTTCTTTGATACTTTTGAGTAAAATTCCACAGGTTTTGATGAGAAGAAGGTTTTTTATGAACTCTCGAATCTAATTTCTATTAGAGAAAGTTATCCTCATCATAGCGTTTTGCAGCAATCAAAAAAGGTAATAACCGGTTGGTGCGAGATCAGATGAATATGGCGAGTGTGGTAGAACCGAGTTCCAAAATTGTCCTGTGTTATTTTTGCTGTATACGACTTTGCGTTGTCATGGAGGAGAGCAACATTTCTCCTTTAATCCACTGTGTACGCTGTTACTGACATGCAAAAACTAAGGTAAGTTAATGTAAACCAAATTTATTCTTAACTGCCATTTATGATTAGTAGTTAGGATGATATATTCGCCATTAAATTTAGTTTCCAAAAACGGAAATTACTTTTACCTCAACCTAAAAAAATCGAAACCACTGAGAGATGGTATGGGCACCAACCAGACACAGTTACCCAAAATAACGATGTAACTATCCTCTGGGACATGCCAATTCAAACTGACAGGGAAATAAAAACCTGATATTATCATAAAAGACAAGAAATTCAGGAAGTGTATGCTTACTGGCATAGCAGTATCATCTGAGAGAAACACCTCCAGGAGAATTATCGAGAAATTGTCCCAATTCAAGGTCCTGGAGATTGAGATTAACAGGATGTGGGGAATGAAGAATGAGATTGTACCAATAGTAATCGGAGCTCTGGGCCTTGTGAGAAAATGAATGGACAATTTTACTAACAGCATCCCCGGTAATATCAACATACAAATTGCTCAGAAGATCGCCCTACTTGGAACATCTCATATACTAAGAAAAGTGCTATCTATTAAATGACAATTCTTCTATAAAGCCTATGGTCCATAGTTTGAACTCGGTTCTACAGGATACAAAGTAGGAAACATAACATGCACAAATGATGATAATAATAATAATAATAATAATAATAATAATAATAATAATAATAATAGTCACGCATGAACAGACAGTTAACAGAAACCAAAAACTCCACTAAACAAAAGGAGGGTGATTAGAAACTTGTAAAAAGCGAAAATTTAAAAAAAAAAATGCGAAGAAAAAAACAATTCTATGAACACTTAAAAAAAAAAAAAAAGAACCCGAAAAAATAACAGGTAAATCAATATGGGTATGACTCTGCGGAGACGTTCGTGGGAAGCGAAATTAGCCTTTTGGTTCAAATTTCACCCGTGTTCATATTCCATCGTTCACTTTTACGCAAATGCACTTGTTCCGATGGACCACACATTGATAGGAAAGATAAGAGATGAGAATTTTGTGTGACATGATGGTGATAATCGTGCCAGTTGTTAACGGAGTACTGGGAACAGCTCCGAAAAACGTAGAGAAAATTTGAAAAAACTAGAAATCAGGAGAGTCTTCACTATCCTGACAACAACAGTGGTGAAAACAAATAGAACATTGGGAAGAGTGTTGGATTATCGAGGAAACTTGATAGCACTTCGTCTCAAATGTAAACCATCAATTACAATTGGTATGAACAGTCAATAATAATAATAATAATAATAATAATAATAATATAATGGTACGAAAAATGGTACAAGCCAGAAACGATGATCGAAAACAGCCAGATCAAAATAGAATGCTTGATTCCGCCAAACCAAACATGACCTTGGCTGGAAATAAAAAAAAAAGAAAAAGATACTTTATTGATGTGACCCTAATATCAAGGTTAAAAATTGAAAAGGTTAAGAAGTATACCGACCTCCGAATTGAGGCTGCCACAATGTAGGTCGTCCAG
Source organism: Acanthosepion lycidas (assembly GCA_963932145.1). Lineage (NCBI taxonomy): Eukaryota > Metazoa > Mollusca > Cephalopoda > Sepiida > Sepiidae > Acanthosepion > Acanthosepion lycidas. Next base: position 54,120,343 of record OZ010587.1, on the reverse strand, counting down.
GCCATTATCGTCCCAGTTGGGATCCATACGACCGAATCTAAAGTCCTGCATTAAGGAATAAAGCCTAGTATCCATCGCTTCAGAAGTCAGCATTGCTTGGCCCTGTAAATATTCTGCGAAAGGTACCATCTATCTGGAATCGTACGACTTGATTGAGAACACCCATAATACAAGATCTTCGGTTGGAAATGAAACACTTTCACTCTCAGTAACCCCTTACGTCTTTGTGGCATTATTGCCTTGCTTGGGGTGAAATGATTTAAAAATTGCCTTGGTGTTGATGGGGGATCAAAGATTCTATGAAGAGGTCGATAGTTTAAAATACTTGTGAATTTCCAATCTAAAAGTTGTATTCAATAAAAGCAATGCATGTTTAGTGTTTAATGATTGTATAAAAATAGATTAATGACTGTATAGCAAATAGATTGATAGTTTATTTGTAAACGGCAAAGATGTAATGTAATTGATCCTGACTTGGCCCCTCGACTTCAGTCACTTTCTCACCGATATGACATGACTTCCCTCTGTCTTTTCTACAAATATTTTCATGGCAACTGCTCTGGCGAGCTTTTTCCCTGGTGCCACAACTATATCAATTTAAGCGTGCTACTAGATTGACTGTTTACTGTTGAAATGGCTAAATGCAACTGATACATCTACTCCAACAGTTTCTTTTCTCGCACTTCCTGCCTTTGAAACTCCCTTCCGTTTACTAGCTTCTCTGATAACTACAACCTTCAAAAATGTATATGCAATGTCAATCGCCATCTTCTTGAATCCCGTTCATCTTTTGTCCTTTCATCAATTTTTCTTATTCTTTCTCTCAGTTTCATTCCCTGTAACCCAGTGCGTAATAGTGGCATTCCTGCTTTGCTTGGGGTGAAATGATTAAAATAATATGGACCAATTAACGTTTAAAGCTCCAATGACATTTTTCTCATCATCTCTTCCCTCTCTCTCTTCCGCCTCTCTCTCCCTCTCTTTCTCCCTTACTCTCTCTCTCTCTCTCTCTCTCTCTGGGACATAATTTAAAGCCTTTCTACTTCAATTCTACTTCAATTCTACTTCAATATAGTAGTGGCTTCTTTCCCTCAAATTCAGTATAATTAAACGAGTGTTAATGGAGTTGGTAGAGAGTATTGATTATCCAATAAAAAAAAAACCCTTGACGATAGAAATAATCTGTTATGAGATGAGAGCCCTTTCTTAGACGATCAACATTTCTGTTGCATCCTTTTTCATATAAAAAAGTTCAGTATATTTTATGCGCTTTGTGTTATTATAATAATGAGGTTTGTGCAATGCTTAACGATTCGACATTAATTAAGGCATTTGGAAGAGTTGTTTAGTGACAGTGCGCAGGTCTGAAACCATTTTAATTAAAACTTTATTCATTATTGGAACTATGCTAGTTTTAAGAAGTGGCGAGTTTCTAAATAAATCAATAAACAGTTAATGTTTTTTCGTTAATCTTTACGGTTTTTTTTTCAATTTTGTTTGTTATTCTTAAAAATTAATTATGATATATAAAGAAAAGACTATGAAATCATGTAGGAAATTCTTTAAAGATTACTTTTTGCTCTTTCACTGTTTGATTTAATTTTTTAAAGCAATCTCAGTCTGCTGATATCTATCTATCTATCTATCTATCTATCTATCTATCTATCTATTCTATGTCCATCAGTTTATATGTATCTATAATGCTTTTGCATAAAAAAATCACCTCCAAGCTTGTTTTCCGTTTGAGCACTTTTTGCTTGTTTGCAGTTTAATGTGAAGTTTTTATTTTTTTAAAGCTATATTCGTTCATAAATCTCTCTTTCTCTCTCTCTCTCTCTATACATATGTATATAGTGCGTCTGAATTTTTTTAACATTTTCAATATTATGAATAAAAATATAATAATGTTTTTTCGAGACTTAGCATGAGCATTTACAGATTTGATTTGGACAAAAAAGACCCCGGAAGGATGTCAAAATCCACAAAAAATATTCATCTTTTAATAGTTAGTTGTGCTTAGTTTAATTTGTAACATATGTAAATGTAGGTAGAAAAATGCAAATGTTGACATGATAGTGAGGGTCACAAAGCACTGCCCGGGGCCACAAATCAGGTTTGTTCTCCAAGTCAGGACCGTTCGAATATAGTACTCACCGGACGAGGTTTGATGTCATATTGTTTGCGACCTTCATATAATTTCATCAATTGATCATAGCTTTTCGATCAGATTTATATCGGAACTTGATGGCGGTTATTCCATTATCTTATCTCCTGTAAACCTTTTACACTATAAAAAAAAAAAAAAAATAAAAAAAAAACTTCACAGGTAACCTTAGATACAAGAGAAAGATAAATACACACTTCATTTTGAAACTGCGTGGCTGGCACTCATGCCATTCAAAGAAAGTTTTATCCTTAAAATCGCAATAGTTATCACTGTTCAGTTTAATTCCTTCATCGGTTTTGAATGGTTCAATAATGCTTTGGCCAACAATTTCAGCGCATATAATCATACTGCCAGCTACTTGTTGCCTTCTTTTAGCCATAGACACTTCTGCGTTGGATAAAATCTATCCTTTGTCTCCTCCATCAGGTTCAAGTGTCACTCGAGATTAGAGCATGAAAATTACTTTAGAAAATCAATTTTTATGTATTTCTTGGTTCAATTTTGACGCTTTAAAATATTTTTTTCTTACTGAAAGATTTCTTGACAGATCTCAATTTGCGATGTCTTCTACGCCTTTTGTCCTTCTTGATTCCCTCAATTCCAGCCTGTCTGAAGATCTGAGCCCTGGTGAAAAGCGACTTTTCGCTATAACTAGCTTTAGTTTACGTTCATCTCGAGGAAGCAAGTTCCTAAAGCCTTTTCTTTTTATTCTAGTTCTCAGTTTAGTTATATTTTCAACAAGCCTCTTTATCGTTCGACGATCTCTGCGAAGCTCCTTTGATATCTTCAATGTGGACATTCCTTTAATCAATAACATTGATATTTTCTGTTTTTCAGCATTTCTTAGATCCTTTCCTTTACACATGTTTTAACATATATTATTGAAAAAAAGATAAAAATATTTTTTACTAGATTTCAGAGGACTTAAACTCATATTAGTTTTACCTATATAATAACTTCAGACTACAGTTTTTATAATAAATCCAACAACTTTTATAAAACATGTTGAAACTTTCTACACATTTTTCAAATCAAATTCGAGTTATTGAGGTATATTTAATTTGCATGATATCTTCAAACAGACTATATATATATATATATATATATATATATATATATATATATATATATATATATATATAGTCCGTTTGAAGTTATTATATACACATATGTGTGTGTGTATGTGAGTGTGCGTGTATATGTGTGTGCTGTCTATCTATCTATGCCACTCTGTTTATATATATATATATATATATATATATATATATATATATATATATATATATATATAATGCTTTTGCATAAAAACTCGCTTCAAGACATCATTTTTTATAACTTTTTTCACGTTGTCGGTTTAGTGTGAGGTTTAATTTTATTTTTTAAAGCTATCTCAATCTGTTGATATCTATGTTTCTCTCTCTCTCTCTCTCTATATATATATATATATATATATATATATATATATCCATCTGTTATCTATCTATCGATGTCAATCTGTTATCTCAGTTCTATCTTCTGTGTTTCTCTCTCTCTCTCTCTCTATATATATATATATATATATGTATATATATCAATCTGTTATCTATGTCAATCTGTTATTTATCTCTGTTCTATCTCTCTCTCCCTCTCGATATATATATATATATATATATATATATATATATATATATATATATATATATATGTGTCAATCTCTTATCTATCTATCTATCTATCTATCTATCTATCTATCTATCTATCTATCTATCTATCTATTTATGTCAATCTGTTATCTATCTATCTATCTATCTATCTCAGTGTCTTCCTTATCGGTCTGTCTATGTATATATATATATTTTCATAAGATTCGATAGCGGCACTCTCGAGAATTTTCCGTCTAAGTAAGTTACTTTCTCTATTAATAAGTGTGTCATTCTTTCGATCAAAGTTGTGTTTGAATTTATTTCTATGTGTAACCGATGCATTTAATAAATCTGCACCCCAGATTTTTTCAAATATTTCTGAAAGAATTACTACTTTACCAAACCAATATGCATAATTATAAAAATGTTAAAAAATTAAAAGAAAACAGTTAAATTCATTTAAAATATATCACACATAAACTGAAATAATTTAAATATTTTTTTGCATAAAAAAATTTTCAAGAATATCATTTACTGACTTTCGTCTATTAGAGATCGAATTGTATCACTTAGTGTCCTCTATACTTTTCGGCTAACCGGATTAATATTTATGAGCGTTTTTAAATTTAAAAATTTTGAAAAACTAATAACATTTTGCTCCTGTATATTGATATTTGTTACAAAATAAAATCATTGTGTTTGCTTTGATAAAGTCCCTCAGATGACGAAACGCGTCGAGCAAGATCTGAAATTTTACACATATATATATAGTTTGCATTATAAATGTATACACACTTGTTATTTTTAAATATTTTTCAGGTGTACGACCATATCACGTTGAAACACCCGTTCAGTACGATCACCGAAGTTAAGCAACGTCGAGCCTGATTAGTACCGAGATGGGTAATCGCTTCGAAATACCAGGTACTGTAAGCTTAGATGTGCAGGTGGTGTAATGAATAATGGTTCAAAATTGTTACTCGGAGAGCCGAGTTCCAGTTCCAGTTCCAGTTCCAGTCTGATTTATTATATTCACTTACGCGCAAATACCCTTGGTAAAGGTAAGAATCCACCTCTTTCCCACCCCAGCTAATTAGTAAGACTTGCATTATTAAACGATTATTATCTCAAAAAAATTCTTACAATCTAACAATATTTTCTGGCTTTAAATAGCCTGAAAAGTGTTGATAAGCCGTAGAAAATGGCTCAATTAATCAATCAAATTATTTTTCGTCTGAAAAATAAGAAAACGTTAAGGAGAATTTGAGAGCAAATTTTGTAAGGGCTCATAAAGAAAAGCTTAAAAAGAAGGGCTTAAAAAGAAAGAAGGAAAGAAAGAAAGCTTGAAAAGACTTTCTATAAAGTGATATTTAGCAATATAGTTTTGTTTGCTAATGAAGTAAACCTTTACAGAGATTGAAGAAATTGGCTAACCTTATTTACACACAAACACACACGCGCGCGCACACATAAACACACGCGCGTGCGCATATATATATATATATATATATATATATATATATATATATATATATATGTATGTATGTATTAATACAAATATAAAATTTGCCACTTAGCTGATTGATGTTATCTTCAGCATCCCGACTCTAGAGTTTCGTAGACGAACATTTTTGTAATCGTTTGATCCAATCGTCAGGAGGTATCAGCCATTGTCGCCCAATTTTTTTAAGTTTAATTATTTATATTAAGTTAAACAAAAATAATTTATGCGCTTTTTAATGGTGTTAGGTTGATATTTTTCTTTTTCTTTGTGTGTGCACGCGTGTGCATGTGTGAGTATGTATACGCCTGTACGTGTGTGTATGTGCACACGTGTAGAATGTTGTGATTATTTATTCTTATCATAATTTACTTGCCTCCTTATACTCTCTCACTATTCCTTTTCCTTCTTTTTTCTGTCATCTCTGAGTTCAAAAGATATATATATATATATATATATATATATATATATATATATATATATATATATATATATACGCGTGTAAGTGTATGTGCGTGTGTGTTTGTATGACAGTATACGCAACTGCATAATAAATAACGATTGCATATGTGAGGATGTTTATGTTCATCTAAGCAGAATTACCTTGCCAAAAGTTGATTCTTGGACTTTTCTTCGCATATGGCCATGTTTGTTCCCGCAGCCGACAATCGCGTCATGTAACCACGTTCAGAGTTTGGCGCCAAACTGATGCATACGGTCGAGCGAGACGTGACCAGTACCACACACGACCGAGTGGACAACAAAACTAGGCAAACGCGTAGGTCGGAGGAACGAGCGGATGGATCTGACTGGATGGACAAACAGCCAGTAGAATGACTAGCAAGTTAAGTACCACAGAGAGGAAGATGTAGATGGCGAAGTCGCGGGAGGATTAAAAGCGTTAAGTAAGAATACATTTAATGACACCGAGAAACGTTATGAAAGAAAAAGACAACATCATAGAGAAAGTGAGAGGAGGAGCAGAATAGTGAACAAGAGAGAGAAGACAGACAAGAAGAAAAAGCTTAAATTGCATAGCAAGAAGATAAGTGAATTGTGAAAGAAAAGTTAGAAGGACAAATATAAAAAAAAACACAAAAAAAACAAAACAGAAGCCGACGACGCCTACTGTAGCGCAATGTCCCACAAACTCATCTTACAAGCTATTTCCTTCTTATAGTTCTTATAATTCAAGCTACTGTAGCCTTAACACTTTCCACCTCATAACTCCATCTGCCCAATTAACAAGACAATTTGGGGAACTCGAACTACTTTGAGTTCAATCCCAAGTGAATGACGCTTTTTGCTTTTTTTTTTTTTTGCTTTTTTACGAAATTTTGTAAGGTCTTAGAAAGAAAGAAAGAAAGAAAGAAATAAAGAGAAAGTTTGAGAAGGCGTTATATAAAGTGATATTTACCAAGCTAAATTGATTCTTGTTATATATAGCACCCCGACTCTAGAGTTTCGTAGACGAACATTTTTGTGATCGTTTGGTCCACTCGTCAGGAGGTATCAACAATTGTCTGCCAATTTTCTCATTTTCGTTATTTTTATATTAAGTTAAAAAAAAATAATTTCTTTTTTTTCTATCTCTCAGCACTGATTGTCAAAGATATATACAGTGTAACCCGGATATAAGAGAGTTGTCGGGACCGGGAAAGAAGTCTTTTATATCCGGGTTTCTCTTATATCCGGGTTTGGTATATTTTGTTTAGGTAAGTATGGCTCTAATTTGGGACCAGATAAAAATCTCTCTTATATCAGGGTTTCTTATATCTGGGTCTCTTATATCCGGGTTACACTGTATATGGATATATCTTGATATATCCATATTCCAGTAGGGAATTTCATTAGAAATAAAGAAAATAGTGCTGAACTATTAAGTTAATCACCAGACACCTGATGTAATCATGCAGTTGTATGAAATAACAATAATGACAATAATAATAATAATGCCCTGATATAATGAAGAACAGCCCAGCATGCAAATTACAAATTGGAGATATCAAAATCAAACGTGTAAATAAATAAATATCCGGGAAGTGTTTTAACAGAGGACGGAAAGTGCGACACTGAAATCCGAAGTCACGTTGGATAGAGAAAGTTCCCTTCCAAAAGCTACGCAAGTTATTCAGAAACAGAAAAATGTTGTTAGTTATAAAAAATGTACTAAACTATTATATAATGTCAGTCTGCCTATATGACAATGAATGTTGGACAATCTTCGCACAGATAAAGAAGAGATTTCAGACAACAGAAATGTGGTTCAATAGAAGGATGCAGAGAATACCATGGATATAGGACATTATAAGGAAAATGGAGCCGAAAAGGACCCTTATACTCAGAATCACAAAGAGACAGCTGAAATTTCTTAGATACAATGAGGAAGTGGGGCTTTGAAAAATTAAACATTCCCAGGGCATATCGCAGGCAAAGGGGACAAGAGGGACAGATGGAAACAGCGACTGACCTACTTAACAAGCTTGTGCAAATAGATGGCAAAAAAAAGCAGTCGGAAAGATAGTAAAAAATATTGCAAAGAGCTACAAAGAACAGGAAGTTGTAGAGAGCCATGATCACCCACATTCTGAACGAACAGAAGAAAAAGTTGGGGTGAACTCTTTAGTCATCCTACTGAAAATTGTGCCTCTAAAGTTTCTTCTTGAGCGAAAGCCTGTATCGATGCTTTCAGGCCTTCTCGTAAATACCAGATAAAACCACATTCTCCTTGGTTCACACCTGCAGGTTCAGCGTATATAGCCCACAGGAAATACTTTTTTCAACTATACCAACGTGATAGTTATGATCACAAACGTGTCCTCAAGGAGACTAAGTCATTGTTCGCTGACTGTATAGTAGGGCAGGATGACTTTTCACTATTTTTAGAAAATCAACATTGCACTCGATATGAAAGCTGGGATTTTATGTAATTAGATTCATAGCTTCTACCAATTTTTGAGCATTTAGTTTTAAAGATCGTCGGGAAAATGTAGAGAAATACCTTTTTTACTTACAAACTGGCTTCAAAATTTTACTCTCTCTCTCTCTTCGTTTTTCCAGTCACCCGTAGGCAGTTGACTTTATAGGTACTTACTACCTATAGTGTAATCGTTCATGGGGGTGCCGGGTTATTCCATTACATCAGATATATTGAATGGAAAATATGCTCAACACAGAATTTTAATTATGAATCACCACAAGCAAACTATACATTTTTTTTACTGTGTAAAAAATTATAAAAAGTTACGATAAGGTTACTCAATAAATAAGATTTGTGAGATCATTTGTTAAATAATTTGGTAGGACATAATTAATAAAAACAAAAAATAGATAAAAGTGTACATAACACCATAATATTGCTGGGCACAAATTATAAGACAAAATGTTTTAAATTTGCATTGTTTATTGGAAATCCCACTAAAACTACTGCATTGTATAACAGCATATTACATCATAATATAGCTAAAATGTTCAGTATAATTTACCTTTGAAGTAAATGAAGGTTTTATTTGATGGCATAATGATTTAGTAGTAATGTGCTTGTGCCATGCATCTTGTCCATATACAATTTGTAAAACTTCAGTAAATTATAAATTTTATAAGGCCATGCTATAAGGCTTTCACTGATCACAGAAATGAAATTCCAACGCTACGATTTTGAACCTGAAATCAACATTTAAACTCGTCTCCCCAAAAAACGGTAAGGATTCGGAAAAAAAATGTATCATTTCAAACTCCAACTTTCAAATTCAGCGCAATACCATGGTTCCAAAATCGACGTGCCCATACTGTATAGCCTCTCATGAGGCTATACAGTAGCGCAAACCGATTTTGGAACCATGGTATTGCACTCTCTACTCATCAGAGGTACTTTTGTCTGACTTTGCCCTTAGAGCTTAGAACTCCATCCATGTTTTCCGCTATCATCTCCAAATTTGATACCCAGACTGCAATTGTCTTTAAGAAAGGTGTCCCTGAACTGGCACCTCTACAGCAAATGCCTTGTTGCTTCCAGCTTTTTGGAAATCCTTTTCTGTCATTCTTATTTTTAAGAACTCGGTCGAACTGTCCGATCCTTCGAACTATCGACCTATTAGTCTTCTATCTCTCTTTGGCAAAGTACTAGACACTCTAATCAACTGCGAATTGTTTAAGCATCTTGTGTCGAAGGGTTTTCTTCCGGACAAACAATATGGCTTTCGCCTCTCGAGGTCAACACCGATGTGTTAACGATTATTTCTGAAACAGTCTGTCAAGCTTTAAATAAAAATGGCGAATCTCGGACTGTTGCTATCGATTTTTCGAAGTCGTTTGACAGGGTTTAACATGCTGGTCTTGTTCGAAAGTTGATGTTTCTGGCTGTTTCTTTGATTCTTATCAAGCCGGGTCTTGAACGGCTATTCTTCTAGACCTTTTTGCATTAATGCGGGTTTCCCTCAGGGCTTTATTCTTAGACTTACGCTGTTCCATATTTTCATCAACCACCTCCTTGATATTATCAGTTTCCTACTTGGTATCTACGTTGAATACACAACTAAAGAGTTAATAGTCGAAAGAATAAGTTTGAGGGGTTCGATAAAATCGAATTGGCAACAATCTGGAAAATGAACTACAATCTGTTGTTAACTGGGGCAAGAAGTGGTTTGATCATTTTAACACCTCTAAAACGAAACTGCTCTCTATTGATCATCTTTAAAAAAAACATTTTCTTGCGTTTCATTAGTATGGTTGATGCTAACCTCATCCTGGAGCTTCTTGGTCTCACAATTTCCGCTGAAATGAAGTGGAAAATTATATTGACTCCCAGTCCCTCTGAACTAGGATCATTTACACATTCTGAAAAACCTACTTATCATAATATTAAGTATGAAGGAATTGAAAACTTTCAATCGTTATCTGTCCTTCGTATTCACACAACATTGACTTCCTACTGCCTCCGCTTATATGCGTGTAACGAATTGCGCCCGGAATGAGAAATTGGAGAGCCGAGTTCGAATTTCGGTCGGGTTCGTTATATTCTCAAATACATCTGAAAAAAAGTATGAATCCATCTCCTGCCCCCAGCTATGGGTTAAATAGTAGGATTCTATCCGGAAAATCATTGTTATTCTCAACAAAATTGTTCATGCAATTAAAAAAAGAATAAATATTCTTAAAACCCTAAAATATGTTTCGGCTTTGAATAACCCACAAAAGGTTGATAAACTGTAAAAGAAAAGAAAACACCAATCCTGTTATATACATATCCCATGCCTCTACTTCTTTGCGTTGCACTTTCCTTTCTAGGATCAGTGTCATATGTGATCAATCCCCGGCCATTCTGAGACTTAAACTTTTTAATCGAGAAAGTTACATAATAATATTAAGTTGGAATGAATTCAAAAAAGCGAGTGAAGAGGAAAAAGGTGGGAAAGAGAATGGGAAAGAGGAATGATATAAAGTAAAATGAAAGACAGAGAAAAATGAAAAGAAAACCGAGTGAAAGGAAAAAATAGATAGATAGATAGATAGATAGATGGGAAAGAGATTGAGATAGATAGATAGATAGATAGATAGATAGATAGATAGATAGATAGATAGATAGATAGATAGATAATGAAAAGACTAAAATAGCGAGACATTGAGTTAGATATGATCAGACAATGTTCGATAAATGGATAGATATGAACAGAGGGTGAGATAGTCAGCTAATGAACTGAATAAGATAGATAGATAGATAGATAGATAGATAGATAGATAGATAGATAGATGGGAAAGAGATTGAGATAGATAGATAGATAGATAGATAGATAGATAGATAGATAGATAGATAGATAGATAGATAGATAATGAAAAGACTAAAATAGCGAGACATTGAGTTAGATATGATCAGACAATGTTCGATAAATGGATAGATATGAACAGAGGGTGAGATAGTCAGCTAATGAACTGAATAAGATAGATAGATAGATAGATAGATAGATAGATAGATAGATAGATAGATAGATAGATAGATAATGAAAAGACTAAAATAGCGAGACATTGAGTTAGATATGATCAGACAATGTTCGATAAATGGATAGATATGAACAGAGGGTGAGATAGTCAGCTAATGAACTGAATAAGATAGATAGATAGATAGATAGATAGATAGATAGATAGATAGATAGATAGATGGGAAAGAGATTGAGATAGATAGATAGATAGATAGATAGATAGATAGATAGATAGATAGATAGATAGATAGATAGATAGATAGATAGATAATGAAAAGACTAAAATAGCGAGACATTGAGTTAGATATGATCAGACAATGTTCGATAAATGGATAGATATGAACAGAGGGTGAGATAGTCAGCTAATGAACTGAATAAGATAGATAGATAGATAGATAGATAGATAGATAGATAGATAGATAGATAGATAGATAGATAGATAATGGGAAAGAGATTGAGATAGATAGATAGATAGATAGATAGATAGATAGATAGATAGATAGATAGATAGATAGATAGATAGATAGATAGATAATGAAAAGACTAAAATAGCGAGACATTGAGTTAGATATGATCAGACAATGTTCGATAAATGGATAGATATGAACAGAGGGTGAGATAGTCAGCTAATGAACTGAATAAGATAGATAGATAGATAGATAGATAGATAGATAGATAGATAGATAGATAGATAGATAGATAGATAGATAGATGGGAAAGAGATTGAGATAGATAGATAGATAGATAGATAGATAGATAGATAGATAGATAGATAGATAGATAGATAGATAGATAGATAGATAAAATGAAAGTAATAGGACATAACAGCGAGAACTAAAGTAATAAAATATGAAGGAATAAAAGATGATGTAAAAGAACAGAGAGTTAGAAATATGTGCGACAGTGTAAAAGAAAGAAACGAATTGAGAGACGAACCTGAAGAAATTAAGGTAGAAGTAAGTGTAAAGAAGGACTTTTAAGAATAAAGACTGAAGTAAAAAACGCAAAATAAATTAAAAAATATCGAACCTAAAGAAGCAAGAAAGAAAAAAGAAAGAACAAAAAAGAGAAAAGGGCGAAGAAGAAGGGGGAGAAGGAAATGCATAAAAATAATAATAATATTGTTGTATATTTTCTTCGTAACAAATTACCCAGTACTTATTTCGATTAACCGTGTTACTTAGAACGATTACTTGGCTACTTATGTAAATGTAAAAACCGTCCCAGTTGGCAATAAAATAAGTAATCGACAGCTATAAAAAGGTACATTTCATTATATATATTTTTTATTAGTTATAATTTTCCGTTTTAATTCCATTTTTAATTTTAGTAAATTGTTTTTATTGTATTTCTTGAAGAAACTGTAATAAAATCAACTATAATTATTAAAACAGCAAAAATAACGAAATTCAAAGTTTATGTAAAGAAAATATTTTCAATAGAAAACAAATGAAAATAAATTCAAATGACAAAAATTAAAAACAAAACACAAAAAACATAGTCATGTTTGTTTTGTTTTTAATTTTTAAAACCATAGATTGCTATAATTAACTTGGAGGCACAATTTTAATGGAACAAATTATGCAGCACTTGTTTCAATAAACCCCGTTACTTAAAACGATTACTTTGCTACTTATTGTAAATGTAAAAAAAAAACAGTCCGAGTTGGCAATAAATGATCGACGGCTACTGTTGCATATTTATGGCATTGTTAATAATTTACGGCTAATTTGTTTAAATAATAATGCAATGGCCACTCTTTACGTCATATGGCAATAATTGTTAGTAAAATAAATGCACTAAAATAAGTAACCAAATGATCGTTTTAAAAGTTCTTTCAGTATCGGTGCTTATTTCCTTCTCGCTTAAATTAAAATGAAACATAAAGTTTCTCTGGCAGAAAGTGTAACCGGTTGGCACTCTAAAGAACCAGGGATCGGACAAATACTACACTGCGGTAGAAAAGCGTATACAAACAAACATAGTTCAAGCGCAGATGAAAGCTATGGTTCCAGATGCTCATTATTAAGGAGGCCTAGTCTTTTTCACTTGGATAATTGGGGCAGCACAGTCTTTCTCGCCCAAGTTTCTTCATTTGACCTGAGGCCAGACTTATTCAGGATCAGTAAATTGAAAAAATAAAATCGAAACTAGAATAAAGACATAACCAAACTCGGGTCGTAGTTTTATATATCTCAGGGGCGTTTGACACGGTTTGATATTCTAGTCTTCTCACACAAACTGAATGTCTGTGATATCTCCGGTCGAATTTTTGCTTTGATTCAAACTTTCTTTAAAAAAAAATCGAGTCATAAAATTCGTGTTGAATGGCTACTCTTCTAAACCCTTGGATTTACTTTGTTTGTTATAATACATCAACGATCTCTCCGATGTCGTCACTTCTCAATTCTGTATTTATGCTGATGACACAACTATTTACCCCTTTCTTAATAGTAAGTCCGATAGCTCAGATAAAGTAAAACTGGCGGCTGATATTGAAAATCAGTTGTTAACCGAGGCAAGAAATGGCTTGTAAATTTGAACGCCTCCAAAACGAAACTGATATCTTTTAATCGTTTTGGCGAACCATTTTGTCTTCCTTTATTTTGCCTGGCTGATGCTGACCTCCAGTAGAACAACTCATTGTGCGTTTTTATTCTCACGTTTTCCACTGACATGAAATTAAAGGATTATATTGAATCAATTGCTAGGTCTATTGCTAGGAAAATTGGTTTATTGTCGCACCAGAGAATTTTTCTCGACAGAATCCATGTTGCACGTCTATAAATCTACTATTCACCCGTGGATTGAATATTGATGCCATATCTGATCCTGCTATATATTAGGTTGGTGCAAAAATAATGACGTAATAATGTCGTTTTTTGAAGTTTAAAAAATACGTCAAAAAACGACATTATTACGTCATTATTTTTGCACCAACCTAATACCTAGAGAATCTTGAGAAAATCAAAGAACGGTCTGTAACGTTATCGGTCCTAACGTGACATTTCGGCTTCAGTTACTTTCCTACCGTCGTAACGTGACTTTCTTCTCTCTTGTCTACAAATATTTTCATGGCAGTTGTTCTGGTGCGCTTTCCTCCATATCAGGTCTATTCCGATAGATTCTTTTCTTGTACTTCTCGCTTCTCCCTTCCATGTCAAATACAAAAGTTTTAATGCAGCGCCAATCGCCATATTCTGTTTTTCTGATTTGTTCTTTTATAGTCCTTTCTTCTCACTAACGTTTTTTCATTTTCTTTCATTCTTAGTAACCTCTTGCTTCTTAGTGGCATTATCGCCTTGCTTGGGGAGAAATGATTAAAAAAAAAAAGCTTTTATTTTTAAAAGAGAAATGAAAACAAAGTAATATAAACGAAAGAGAACAGAAAGAAAATAGCGGAAAAACGGAACGAGGAAAGGACGAATGGAAGAAAGAAACAAAAAGAATGAAAAATAAAACGAAAAACTCGCTGAAAAGAAAGAAATAAGGAAACAAACAAACACTACACGACACTTCAATATTGGTGTTAAGCTTGTTATTGAAGCGTTTAGGTGGTTGGTTCTAAAGGACGTTCTGGAATCAATATATTCTTTTTTGTACTGCCCCATTCTTTGATAAATGTTGACAGCGACATTAATCTCTTCCTGTTCGATGATTTAAGAAAATGACTTTGAGTAATTGTGGTCTAGACTGGACAACAGCAACTGAAGCTTACTGATTGGCTGAACTCGATGACAGAAATTTTAAACTTCAGTTCTACTTACCGTGTCGAATTTAAAAATGGCTATTGTCAAATTCCTATTACACACTTATGTGAATATCAACCTACAGTTTGTTTGTTGTTTTTTTTTTTTTTGTTGTTGTTGTGTTTTTAATAATTTTAATCCAAACAAGACAATAAGGTCACTAAGACACAGAGGGTTACTTAGTATGTAAGAACATAAGAAAAGGAAAGACTTTATTAAAGAGCAAGAACAATAAAAGAACAGAAATTAAGCAGATAGAAAATAACGATTGACACTGCATTTAAATTTTTGAAAATAAAACTTGACTAGAAAGTAAGAAGCCGGAAGAGAATTCTATAATTGAGTGCGAGCAAAGAAAATTTTAGGATAGAACGTACGGTTACATCTCACTATTTCAACTGTGTAAAATGATGAGATTTAGCCGCCAATCTAGTCTTCTTCTTCTATATGCCGTGTCCCCTCAGGACGTTGGCGATCATGGCTCTCCACAATTTCCTGTCCTTTGTAGCTCTTAATAACTTTTGCCTTTTTGCTATCTCTCCCAAACCCTTCTCTGCCATCCATTCACTGAAGCCCACCAGGTAGGTTTTGCGTCGTTTTTATCTGTCTTTTAACTTCAATCTGTCCTGTGAGTATCAAATTTCTGTGCTCCAGAAATTTCAACCGTCTCTTTCTGATGTTAAGTATAAGTGTCTTTTTGTTTCCATTGTCTCTAGAACTTTATCGGTGTTCACATGTTTGGTCTATGGTATTCTCAGCATCCTTCTGTAGAACTACATTTCTAGTGCTTCAAGTCCCTTCATCTGTAAGAAGATTGTACAGCATTTGTGCCATATAGAGTACTGATATGACAACAATTCAATACACTTTTCCTTCGTTCCAACGAATTTTTTCAGGTTTTTAATACTTTGCTTAGCTTTTGGAAGGCATCTTTCGTTATCCGAGTGCACCTTAAGATTTCCGTGTCGCACTTTCTGTCATCAATACACTTCCCATATATCCTAATTGTTACACCTGTTTGATTTCGGTAACTCCAATCTTTAATTTGTATATTGGATGACACAACTATTTACTCCTTTCTTAATAGTAAGTCCGATAGCTCAGATAAAGTAAAACTGGCGGCTTATATCGAAAATCAGTTGTTAACTGAGGCAAGAAATGGCTTGTAAACAACCAAGCATTCAGTCTTCTTACACTTGATGTTTGTTCCTTTCTTCTCGCTTTCCTTCATGATCTTCTGTAGAAGTTCTTGTAGTTTCCTTTTTATGTCTGCTATTAACATTAATATAACTTCTGAGTTATTCTAATATCCTTCCCGCGCATATCAAGGTTTCCTTCCAGTTCCAATAGTCCTTTGTGACGTACTTCATCAAACGCTTTTCATAATCCATAAAACATAGGTATACATCCTTTTGTATTTGTATTGCTCTTTCTATCATTCTTGAAACCAGGTGTTGTGTACTTCTTGATCATTCACCGTGCACCATTGGCTCCATCTTACTCCGAGTTCATTACGAGATCTTTGTCCGAATTTGATAACTATTTCACTATCTATATCCTTGCCTACTTCGGCATTCAGATCTCCCATAACGATTGTAATTTCTTGCGATTTGCATTCAGCCTTGTCGTTAGCGAGCGTAGAGTAAAACTTTCCAATTCATAGAGTCTAGGTACCATAGATGGTTGGTTGATTGATTTTGTTTAGTGGCATATCAACCACTATGGATTATTTAATGCTGAAATCTAAATATTTTCTACGTTATTTTATGCTTTCATCTACATATATTTTGTACACAATTTTATACTTTCAGGTTAAATGTATGTTTTCTTTTTAGATATATAGTTTGTAGATCATAAAATCTATTCTTGGTAAATTTACTATAAAAATGTATTTTTCTATCTTTTAATGTTCCATTGATTGTCATTTTGCTATAAAAATGTATTTTTGCTCATTTTATTATAAAAATGAGCATTTGAGTTTTGTTTTGGGGTTCACTATTTGCCCATAGCTGGGGTCCTAAAAGGTACTACGACCCCAGGTCAGGTTGAATCTGGGAACAACAGCAGTTAAGAGGTGGTTCGCCTCTCCTCAAAACCTCCAATCTCCCGATCAGAAGCGTTACTGCCGGATGTAGTCTATCAGGACTCTATCATAGAGGAAATTTAATCAGAATAATTACCATGTGATTAAGAATTAAATGCATACAGATTTCTTTTTTTTTTTTTTGTATGATTAAACACAAAAGTAAAAATTAGCCGGCGCGTTTCGTCCGCATGTCATTTTTTTTCAACATTTTAACGACATATTTACTTCGACTTATAAATACTTGTTGCAAAATAAAAACCTTACGTTTATCTTAATAAATCTATATATGTTGTCACCTATTAATAAAATTAATCTTAAATCTTTACTAATAAAATTAGCTTAAAGGTATCTTAAAAGTGAATACGTTATCCATAATTTTTATTTCTTTCCAGGGGACAAACAAGGGAAACTGTATATAGTTTTATTGAATAAACTTTTTTCTATTTTTCTTTGTTGAACATGTTTACAAAATATATCCAGAATATGATTTTTTTTCTTTTAAATATCTTTATTTTTATTTTTCTCTTAATTACCGAGCGCACACTGCATATTTACACACACACACACACACAGAGAGAGAGAGAGAGAGAGCATCAAAAACACTTTTACAAAGTTTGGGGCGGGTTCTTCACATCAAACTAAGGACAAAACTCCATATAAACATGTCCGCAAATCCTTTGTTTTTTAGTTATTAAGTTTAAAAAAGTTTACGGTACATGACAGTGTGTTTCCGTTAGACGAGGTTACATTTGTTATTCGTGTACATTTGTGGCTAGTCTGTTTAACGTGTGTGGTAGTGAGTTAAGTGAGAAGTGTTCCGTTTAACAATAGCAGGATATTCATATCGTGCGCAGACGGAAATGCTTTTTACATACGGCCGCGCGAATGGTAATGGAAGCGAAGCTCCACGGCTGTATCAGATTGCGTTTCCAGACCGAAGACAGCCGATTCATTCAACCTTTGCTATTTTTTTTTATTGTCGCGTTGTTGAGACACGGTCTTTGGCATCACAAACTATGGACTGAGAAAGATCGAGATCCATTCGTATACCTGGTCACACATTCTACAGGCTGTCGGAAACGATCCAGGTATCAGCACACGTCAAGTGGCCCTAGCATGTCGTACATCTCATAGTACCGCATGGAAATTATTTAAGAGCAGCTCCTGCATCCGTATCGTTTGAAACGTGTGCAGTATCTTTCGCCCTCACATCATTCACCACGGAAGAACTTTTGCCGATGGTTTATTGCACAAACTACCGATTCGTTGTTTGTCTCTTCAGTCTTGTTTACGCATGAAGCAACATTTGGAAGAGATGGAATAACAAATTTCACAACCAACATTTGTCAGTGGTTCGGAATTCCCCTGGAACAATACAGACTAGACACCAGCATCAGTTTACGATTAATGTGTGGGCTTGAATTGTAGATGACTATCTGGTAGGTCCATATTGTCTCACAGAACGTGTTACAGGAGCTGTCTACAGGGACTTTATTTCGAACACACTTACAGACCTGTTAGAGGATGTAGCCCAGCTAAAACAAAGACACATGTGGTTCATGCATAATAAGGCTCCAGCACATTTTAGTCACATTGTTCGCGATACACTGGCTGACATCTATCATAAAAGATGGATAAGTAGGAGATGACCGGTTCCATGACCTGCACGTTCCTCCGACTTCAATCCTTTGGATTTTTATCTGTGGGGCCGCCTAAAACAATTGGTTTATACAGCAGAGACGTTTCATGAACGTGTCATGGGGGACTGCGAAACAATTCGACACCGTGTGAAACCATTTGAAAGAGTCCACTAGTCAATAATCCGACTGGTGTGTGCGTGTGGAGAAACAAGCTGAGGACATTTTGAACAGTTGTTATGATTTGCTGTGTTGAGATACAACAGTGGTCTTTTAGACATATGTTTATATGGACATTTCGCCTTGTTTTGGTATCAGGAACCCACCCCTAAAGTTTGTAAAAGAATTTTTGATACACCCTATATATATATATATATATATATATATATATATATATATATATATATTGTGGCCTTGTTAGGGCCAGATATAAAGACACAAAGATAGGAATTGAGTTAAACAAATATATTAACAGAAATAGTAATACAAGCATATACAAACGAGAGTGTTACAGCAAGAATGTTCGGTCAGAGCTGACTGCTGGAAACTTCCCTCTCTAAAAAGGCAGTACCTGCTCCTATTTATAGCATTTAGAGTCCATGCGTGCGTGGGTAAATTACCATAACATATATATATATATATTTATATATATATTATTTATGTGCCGTGCCCCCTCAGGACATAGGCGATCACGGATCTCCACAACGTCCTCTCCTTTGTATCTCTTAATAAATTTTGTTTTTCTGTTATTTCTCCTAAACTCTGTTCCACCACTCAAGCTCATTAATTAGGCTATGTGTTGTTTTCCTCTTTCTCTTTTTCCTTCAATCTACCCTGTGAGGTATCAGATATCCGTGCGCTTTCGGCTATTCTTTTAGCCATTATCAAGAATTTTTTTTAAATTTTTAACTGAATGATTAGATTTTTATGCATGTACCTAAAGTTGCGGGAATGTTTTCGTTTGTTTACCAAACACGGTCAACACACTGTGACCGTGTTCGTATTTGATAATATTGAGTTTTGGCTTTTTCTTTTTTCTTCAAAATGCTCCCATTATTTGTAGTCATTTTTCTTACATGTGGATGAAGCTATTATAGGTGTATTTTCTACGCGTGTGTTGTGGATGGAGTTTAGTAGGTTTCCATGTCTGTTTAAATAAGTTTTATATGAGCTATGGTCAGAGAGATGTAACATGAGTCTTCTTGATAAGCATGTAGTGGTATGCCCAATATAATTATTCATGAATCTGGTTTGATTAGAAACACAGTTCCTTAAGAGACATGTGAATTCATAAATAATATTAGTTCTCTGTAATTTGAATCATTTTTGCACACTATCTCCAGAAAAAAAGCTTAAACACAGTACCTTGTTAGTTGTTAAAAAATTCGCTAGAAACAAGGAAAAGAGTACTAAATTGTCACGTGATATCTGTCCTCCATTATGACAAACAATATCATCAAAAATGGAGAGACTTGAAGTAACAGAAATGTGCTTCCACAGAAGGATGCCGAGGATACTATGAACCGAACATGTGAGCAAAGACGGTTTTAGAGAAAATGGAAACAAAAATTATAATTAACATCAGAAAGAGACAGATGAAATTTCTAGAGCACATAAGATATATATATATATATATATATATATATATATATATATATACAATTATAGGGTTGGTGTGTATGGAATAAATTCCAATAACCAAAAAATACTCTTCTTAAAAGAGTGCTTAATACAGAGTAGAGAAAATATAATTTATTCCACAATTATAACATAAATATGCTATAAAATCACTACAATAGTAGCTATTTTGTTTCAACACTTCTGGTGTCTTATCAAGTGATGGTGTTGAATGTAGAACCTGATAAGACACCAGAAGTGTTGAAACAAAACGGGTATTTTTGTAGTGGTTTTATAATATATTTATGTTATAATTTTCGAATAAATTACACATATATATATGTGTGTGTGTGTATGTGTATGTGTGTGTGCGTGTGTGTGTAATGTATTCGAAAATTATAACGTAAATATATATATATCCATATGAGAATACATTCGGCAAATTTTTTACTTATGAGAAAACATCTGACATTCATTGACCGAGGAACCAGTACTACTGTCGGTTTAAAATTTACAAGATTCTTCTATTAAAACAATGGTTCATGCTTGAACACAATCAGAAGAAACATAATGCCGCCGCACGGTTTGGCCTCAGTGTCCACCCTTATATTTACACACGCTTACACACTACATAGTTTAAAACTATACTTTTATCATATATATATATATATATATATATATATATATATATATATATATATATATATATATATTTCATCTTACCCTGATATGAGGATTTATAGCTGTAAAACTCGGAGTTAAATTATGTTATTGAAGTGTATATATATATATATATATATATATATATATATATATATATATATATATATATATATATATATGTGTGTGTGTGTATGCGTGCGTGTGTGTG
Organism: Acanthosepion lycidas; assembly: GCA_963932145.1. NCBI lineage: Eukaryota > Metazoa > Mollusca > Cephalopoda > Sepiida > Sepiidae > Acanthosepion > Acanthosepion lycidas. The sequence goes on along the minus strand of OZ010587.1, from coordinate 54,099,118 downwards.
TGTTGCGTATTTAAAAACATTAATAATAAAAATATATAAATTAATTTACCTCCATAACATATTCTTAACGTTATATATATATATATATATATATATATATATATATATATATATATATATATGTGTGTGTGTATATATATATACGATTTGTATCGAGCGTTAATTTTATTTGTTTTATTATTTGTTTTTCATACCGTTAAGAACTGTTAAAATTGATCTCTTTTTCTTCTTCCTTTTTTTTCAGGACTTACATTTTCTTTTTTCTCATTTCTTTTCTTTTTATTCGCTTTCCTCTAAAGTTTCATTTGAATGCTTGCTGGGTAATATAAACCAATAAAAATCTTTTCGGGTAAATAGCCATTTCCACAAATCCTGTTTGACATATGAATTCAATCGTAAAATGCAAAGCCAATATATGTCGTTATTAGTCGTATCAAAAGAATTACAAATTGAATATGACTATTTTCCCAGATAACGTTTGCTTAATATTATATGTGGTCTTTAACTAATTTTACTTTGAGTACGCATTTTGTAGCTTTAAAAATGAAGAATGTTTTATAGACAACAGAAAATAACCATAAAACAATCACATATCACTATACAGTAGACTATGATAAGTTTTTAGCCAACCTTAATTACAGCAATTTTTGCTTGTGTAATAACATATCTTCTTTTTTTTCCAGACAATACCGTGTTAGTATCAAGCTACTCTAATCTATGAACGATAGTTGACTTATATTTTGCAATGAAAGTTCGCGGAAGTAAGGAAATTAGTGAATTTCAACGAGGGCAAATAATAGGATGGCATCAGTGTGGCAAGTCAAATAGAGAAATTGCTAGTTTTTTCTAGGTTAATCATCAAACGGTTAATATTGTCAATAAATTTAATGAAGAAGGCTATTGTTGTGTGGAACAATATTCAAGAAGACCAAGCATCGTGTCTGAGAGAACGAAAAGGGCGCTGAAGAGGGAAGTCATCAGAAACTGTCGTCAGAGTGTCAACGATGTCGCCAACAGCATGGAAATGACACCATATACGATGAGAAAGACTCTGAAAGAGCTAGGCTATCAAAGAAGATTTGCAAGAAAGAAGCTCTTGATTTCAGGGGTTAACAGGAGCAGGCGTATGGACTGGGCAAAAGAATTCGAGAGCAAAGATTATAAATTTTGGCAGTCTGTAATTTGGTCAGATGAAAGTAAATTCCGCCATTATACGAATTCGAGACAGGTTTATGTTTGGAGAAATCAGAATGAGAACACTGAATGTCTGCAGGCGACCGTGAAACATGGAGGGATTGGAGCAATGGTGTGGGGCGCTGTCTGGTCTGGAGGGAAATCTGAGCTGATTCCTGTTGAGAAGCGGCTGAATTGTCCAAAATACTGTCAAAAGAAAGGAATACTCCAATTATTTGAAACCAATCAGATTGACAAGAATGTCTACCTTTATCAAGAAGATGGAGCGCCATGTCATACGAGTAAAGTCGCAAAGGCCTGGAATGAATCACAAGGAATCAAGTCACTGCTATGAGTCGCCCCAAGTGCTGACATGCATCCAATAGAGCACGTTTGGGAGCACCTTCATCGAAAACTTCGAGAGCGTGCAACGAAAATCACGTCAGTGGCAGCCATTAAAGAAACATTGCTAAAGGAGTGGCAAAATATGGATCAGACGGTTGTTGATAACTTGATCAAATCCATGAAAAATCGAATGCAAGCAGTGAAACTAGGAAATGGAGGACCTACTCTATGCTAGTTTCAAATACTGTTTATTTATGTTGAGTAGGGATTACGTAATTAAATTTTGAAATTGGATGTAGATTATTTCTCCTGGCTAAAAACTTTTCTTAGGCAACTGTAAGCTGAAAACGCTTTTTAAAAATCAGCTTATTAGAGTTCAAAATAAAAACTACGCACATTAAAAAATATTATTAGCTACAAGTGATGTTCTTTTAGTGAAAGCTGACGGACATATCACATTGAAACACAGGTTCTCGTACAATCACAAAAGTTAAGCAACGTCGATTCTGGTCAGTACATAAATCGTTGACCGCTTGGGAATACCAGGTCCTGTAAGCGTGGATGTGTGAGTGGTGTAATGGATAATGGCTCGGAATTGGAAATTGGTGAGTCGAGTTTCATTTCCACTCGTGTTCGTCATATTCATTCACGCGCAAATACTCTTGGAAAAGGCATGAATCCACTTCTTCTTCCCAGTTATAGGTTAATTAGAAGGACTGTAAATCATTATTATCTCCCAAGCATTATTATACTCTAAAATTATTTTCTGGCTTTAAATAACCTTCTGGTAAGCAGTAAAAAAAATCAGTCAGTCTTTGACTGAAAATGATTTTCAGGATCTCCCCGTATTCTTACTGACTTCAACCGTGGGATTTCAATTGACTCAATTGTTCACCAGTTTTTACAAAGCTCACCGACATTTCCTAGTGCTCGAATGAATATAGTCATGACTGTTACTTTCATATATATATTCCATATATTTATTTCAAGACTCAGGGTTTACTGAAGTGAATGCTGTTTGGTGATACAATCAAGTTTATTGGTAAGGCTTTTTGATGAGCGTATGTAGTAATTTTGTTGAAACCTATTTTCTTCTGGAAATACTAAACTATAGTCAAATTATTTCAGATGAAAAACAATTTCGACACAGGAAAGTGAAAATGTCTACTAAAATATTGAAAAAGTGAGGATCGGGTAGAAAGGTGACACCTTTGAAAATCCTTAAAACATTAATCTATGGTATAATATGATAGTACCGGTCTGCCGAAAAGGTCTGGATATCGCAAAATACACCTTCTACTTAACACGGACATTTTATTGTAAAAAAAAAATATTGCGCGTGTCCGTTCACCCTGTACAAGGCCCAAGAGCCACTCGGGGTAGAGGGTTACAGAGTAAGAGGTAAGGGGTACAGTTTATGAGGATATATGGGGAATGTAACGGTTAACTCTAGACTTGAAGGGGTTAAGATTGTAGTCATCAGGGAAGCATCCTCTTGGGAGTTGGTTCCACAAAGCAATGGTTCGTGCGAAGAAGCTGTTCGAGTGAAATTTACATTTTACCAATGGAATACGAAGGGAATTAAAGTGTTTCGCTACAATGTACGTGGCAAAGTCCGACAATTATTTTAAGAACGTATAAACTTAAAAAATGTCTTAAAAAAATTGTCGGACTTTGTCCATTTCATAATGTGTGACGTCATTTGTTTACATTTGGATACGCATCGAGCAGATATGAATGTATTAGGTTGGTGCAAAAATAATGACGTTATAATGTCGTTTTTTGACGTTAAAAAATACGTCAATAAACGACATTATTACGTCATTATTTTTGCACCAACATAATACGAGAGAAAATCATGGAGAATTGTAATTTAAAAACAGTAAAATCGACCTTGCTAGCCGAAACGCTCCTCTGTGGCTCAATCGGTAAAAGCACGTCAGGCTATATGATGGTTCCGTATAAGATACAGGTTCGATTACTGTCGGAGGACGCATATTTTCTATGAAAAATTTTCAGGCCAGCAAATGTCGTTAATACTGTTTATTATAAGCAGAGCATTTACTTAAATATTTGTACCTATAAAAAGAACGTATAAAGATAAAAAATGTCTTAAATATATGTGTGTGTGTGTGTATGTGTGTTGGGTCATGGTACATTAAACCATTGAGAAGCGACATCAGAACGAGGTCAATCTATTACACTCTTCCGCCAGTCTTTAGAAAAACAAAAGAACCACATAACAATATCATTATAAGAGTCAGATCAGACCAAGAATGGACTATTACTGCCATATGCCGACTGACACTTCCAAATCCTCATTGTCCTGCCTCGACCTTGTGGGTGATGAATTATTCTCCACCTTGCAATCCTTATTCCACAGACGAAAAATCGCCGGCCATTCACTACTATATCACTATTACTATGGCAGATGTTCGGGGAATTTAAATTGCTTAGTGCCAACAACTCGGACCTTCACAGCCAGGAGCCACCATACTGTGTTCACGGTGGCAAACCATCCCTTTCCCCGGCTTCTTCTCCAGAATTGTTACTTTGTGAAACAAACTCCCGAGAGAATGCTTTCCTGACAGCTACAATATTGTTTTTTTTTTAAGTCAAAGGTCAACCGAGATTTATCCTACACGTCCTCATAATACTCTCCTAATTCCACTTCCCCACTACCTTACAATCCCACTCAGTAACCTTCTACCTTTAGTGGCTCTTGAGCCATTTTTGGGAGAAATATCCGTAAAAAAAAACTCTATATGTCTACTCTGAGCGCCCTAATTGATACAATCGCGAATTTCTCTATGCAAATATAGACTTTCTGTTTTTTTTACTGTAGTTTTTGACAGCACCGTGCGTGTGTGGGTGCGTGTGTGGGTGCGTGTGTGGGTGCGTGCATGTGCACGTCTGTGCGCTGTAGATGCATTAAGGTGACAGTTGGCGATATCTTTACATTATGCTGATCCTAAAAAGGAGAAGAATATATGGAAAACAAACAAACATGACAGCTGAGATTGGTGTGTCGTTGGAATCAAGATGCTAAATAAGCAACAAGAAGAAATATCAAATTGTCACCAAAACAAACACCGTCTCCAGCTAACTTTATTAACTGCACGAACAGAATTTCGTCTCGGATTCTGGAGGCAAACATTTACGTGCGGGTTTTGCTTTCTCTTTTTCGATATTAATCATTTAAAAACAAGGTCTTGCTCACCATCTGCCATCTCGGACAACACGCATCTCTCGTAAATGGATAATTTCGCAAATTAATCTAAAAGTCCTGTCATTTTCATAATTATGTTCTCTCTCTTTTTTCTCTATTTCTCTCTTTCTATTTTGTTTGTTTGTTTTTTTTCTCTCTCTCTCTCTTTGAGGTATATGTGGTGTACTTCTCCTTAGATTCTTTATAAACTGTATAAACATTTCATTATTGATTCACGAAATTCGATTAATTTCTAGTCTTGCAAAATGAAAACTCCAAAACTTTTAAAAGAACGATCGAGGATTTTGACTTTAAAGTTGTCCTTTTCTTAGTAGAATTCACGATATCTCCATAAATCTTTGATTCGGCTTTGTTTGAAAGAAACAATATTGATTCTCCGATAATGATAATATTGTCCGTTTCCTTATAAGAAAACATTCGGGATTCATTGAAATTTATAAAATTTTTCTTTTAATTTTTTCAGGAGAATAGATTTCTCAAGTCCACTAAATCTGATCGCTCTTTCTGGTGATGATTGGTGTCTTCCTAACCTTTTCTTTGAAGTCGTGTGGAACATCAATATCTTCATTATGCAATTATTTTCCCTTCGATTTGCTTGTGCTATCCATTTTAGTTGTTACCGTTGTTGAATGTCCTCAAGTTAAATTACCGAGTAGTGTTTTAACAGAGAACGGAAAGTGCAACAATGAAGGCGCATTTGGACAGCGGAAGATTCCCTAAAACCAAACAGCGCATTTTCTTCCGTTTTATAGGCAGGTGCCAGAAAAACTATTACAAGTCTTTCTTTGCAAACAGGAATGGTTCCTTGTTTATCTGAGGCAATTGCAGGGTGCATAGTACGCGCTAACTAAGGAACAAGCAGAATTATAATAATTAGACGTTTTTAATTTAAAGACAGTACTAGATTGGCGGTTAGGTCTCATCCTTTTACAGCTGAGTTGGTTAGATGTAACCGTAAGTTCTAGGCTAACAGTTCCTTCTGTCGCACATCTCGCTTGCGGAATTCCATTCTGGTTCCATGCTTTCCAGCCAACTTTAATCATCAAAAATTTAAATGCAATGTGAATCGCTATCTACTGTCCTGTTGATTACTCTTTTTATTCTAACTTATTAGTAACGTTTTCATTTCCTAATTCCTCCACACCCAGTAACCCCTTGTGTCTTAGTGGCTTTACTGCCTTGCTTGGGGTGAACTCATTAAAAAAAAAAGTGATAGTGGCATAATTGCTGTTATCAACACAGAAATGGCATCAGCTATGCGATTTCGAATTCCGATTCAGGACGCTTATAATAATCTTCAGTTATCGTCAGATCTCTTGACAAAATGCCACAGAGAAAGTGTTAATGAGATCAAACCATTCTCAAAAAACTACTTTGTCTCTCCAGCAAAAGGTGTTACCTCTTTTGGCTAAACTGGATACTGGCCAGTAATAAATCACTCAGTAGTAGACGTGATGGTTAGTAGGCTTTTTACACAGAGATCAATTCATTTCACAAACGTAAAGAATTCTATCCTCATTAAGCAATATATCACTTCTGCCAGACGAGGCCTAGTTTGTGAGAGGGATCGATGTTTGAATTCAGGTAAATACATGGATTTCGAATGTCGCAGCATATTCTTATTTCTCATTTCCTCCTATTTAGTCTTATAGAGAATTAAACTAAGTTTAGTAAATAGCAAGAGCACGGTTTTACTCTAGACTTATCATTTGTACTTTTTACTTATGTATCTAACCTTGAAAATATACTGCTTCTCCAGCTGTGCTTAAAACAGAATAATTAACTAGCTCTATTTTATAGGCAATTGTAGGCTTCGATTAACGTCACTCTGTTTTATGGTTTAATATCTTTTCCTTTTTACGTTACAAGCACACATTTATACAAATCCGATAAGTACGAGGTAAGATCAAAATATTGTGACTAGTGATTTGGTAAGGTGTTAATTGAACGAAAGTCCGCAGAGTGAAGCCACTTTGCACATATTGACCTTGAAGTCTGTCACGCATACACAGTTACAAGACAAGTTCACGCTCGCTTCCTTTGTTCATAGTAGTTCTTAGAAGGAAAGTGTGTAGAGTGTGGCCGTATCACCACACCACAGTGACTATGGCTTGTGTAGCAATTTTTGGCCACTATTTACATTATTCGGACTATTGTCCTCATCTTTGTCGCCATATTTATTACAACGTTTTGGCCGTTGTACCCTCTGGCCTTCTTCAGGTTGTTGGAATGTCGAACTGAACCCTTTATTTCGCTCACTGGGGTAGACTGTTCTAGTTACACGTGCCGTGTTTAATGGATATCAGTTATCAGTTATCTCCTGTTAATTCCCCTCTCCAAGTTCTCCACTGCCTTAACCGGGTATTGAACTCACACACTTTGGGTCCTGTCACTGGATCTAACTAACGCCTTTATCCACTGTGCCTGAAAGTTTTGAAGCCGTCGAGGAAATACAAGAGAATGCAATGAGTAACCTGCTCGCTATCCCTCAAATTCCAGGAATGCTTCCATCAATGGAAACGATGCTGGATAAAGTGTGTAACTTCAGAAGGGGACTACTTCAAAGTAGATGAAATGCTGAAATTATATGTGTTGCAGTTTTTTTTTATAGCACCAGCTCCGATACATTTTAATCGGACCTCGTATTGTATGAAAAATTTAAAAATTCCAGTTTAGTTTCTTTAAAAACACTTTTCGATTTCTCTCCTTTGCGAGGTAGAAGAAAAAAATAATAAGTGGTTAATATTTAATAAAATAAAATAAATATTTTTTTAATCATTTCACCCCAAGCAAGGTGAAAAATGCCACTAGAACGCAAGAGGGTACTGTGAGTGAAAGAGAATAAAAATATTTTAGTGCCGAGAAAGGACAATAAAAAAACTGTTTCAGGAAAACAGAAAATGACGATTTAGTGTGCGCGCGTCTCTGTGTGTGTGTGTGTGTGTGTGTGTGTGTGTGTTAACTGTATATGTATTTTTAGTAGGTTGTATTATTTAACTTTACTTAGTGCGCGCTTGTTTTGTATTTTTATTGTTTTTTTATTAGTGTGTTTTTTCCTTCTCGCTTGATAAGTCTTTTATGTTTAGTTGGTTTTAGTATGAAAGAATAGATTTTTTTGTTGGTGACGTTAAACTAATTATTTCTTTTGTATTTTTCCATTGGTTTATCTTTAATGTGTTACTTAACTGTGCTTCTCCATTGATTTCTGGTTTATTACTATTGTTTTGAACATTTAGTTTAGGTTATGGTTGAATTTTTTTGTGTGTATGTATGTTTGTGCGGGTGTGTGTTTATGTGTGCTTGTGCATGTACACGCATGCATGCATACATACATACAAATATGCATGCATACACGTACCAACACGTGTATGTTTGTGTGTGCGCATCAGTATATTTGTGTTTGTGTGCATGTTTATATGGGTGTGTTTGTACGTTCGTCCCCCTATATGCGTCTTTCTATTTAGTGTTTGTGTTTTGTAAAGAGTCTAGTTGTGGTAACTTGCTTTTGTTTTGTGGATTTGGGTATTATTTTATTGATGTGTTGGGTGTTATGGAGAGCGTTTGTGAGTTTCTTGCGTTTTGTAAGGGGTGCAATTATGGTGATTTGTATGAATAGAGCGCATAGAAGATTCACTCCGGAAATTGGACAAGAACAGTATGGGTTCTTTAAAGACACTGAAACAAGGATCGCGATATTTATGCTCAGAATATAAGAAAGAGCAATACAAATGCAGAAGGACGTGTACCTGTGTTTTATCGATTATACTGAAGCGTTTGATAAAATAAGTCACAAAAACCTATTGGAACTACTTTGACATATATTTGGGAATAATATTAAAATAGTTAAAAATGTATACTGGCAGCAAACCGCCTGCATATGGATAGAAAAGAAATTCAGTAAATATACAAAAATAAAATGTGGTGTAAGACAATGATGTGTCTTCTCACCGGACTTATTCAACCTGTACAGTGAGGCGAGCCTTAGAGAATACTAGCAGTATAAGCCGTCTTTGATTGTGTCTTTCATTACTGGGAATTTTTGCCGTTCAATTGGAGCAGTTTAAGTTTAAAGTCAGCCCACCCGAAAATCATTAAAACAACAATTGATGCAACTGAGGCACATCTCTAAATGGGTGGGTGTGGGGTAACAATTTGAAGAGGGTGGCTGAAAAGGGCCGTTTTTGCGTTGTTAATCTTGCAAGGAAATAACCTTTTTCATGGACCGTCATAATAATAATATATGATAATCTTTATTTATATCAGATCATCCCATAAGTTCTGTCCGAATTTTGAATAAAGAAAACAAGTGACCAAATGTAAATTTAATTACAGATTCAATCAGCAATGTATTTTCCCTGATTATCTATGACTTTCTTCCATCTATTAACAAGCTTACTAATTCCATTACTGTAAAATTCTTTTGGCTTTGATTCGAAGAACTCACAAATGTCAATTTTAACCTCTTCCCGTGTTACAAAAGCTGTTTCTTCCAAATGATTCTGTAAGCTACGAAACAAATGGTAGTCTGAAGGAGCAAGATCAGGAGAATAAGGTGGATGAGGAATTTTCTTCCAACCAAGTTCTTCGATCTTTTGTGATGTGATTCTTGCTGTGTGGGGTCACGCATTGTCCTGATGAAACATCACCTCTTTTCGATTCACTAGAGTAGGTCTTCTTTTCCTCAAAGCTTGGTTCAAATGCTCTAATTGCTGACAGTATATTTGAGAATTAATTGTTGCATTAGGTGGTAAGAATTCAAAGTGGACTATTCCTTGGCGATCCCACCAGATTGAAAGAAGAACCTTTTGCCCATGAAGTCCCCTTCTCGGCTGTGGCTGGGTCCTTCCCTTTTACCAAGCCACTGTCTACGACGCTTAACATTTCGATAAAAGATCCATTTTTCGTCGCCACAAGTCTATCCAAAAAAGTTGAAACAAGTTGGCGAGAATAGAGAGAAGAGCAGATGTCAACTCGGGATTAGAGCTTGTTTTCAGACAATTGATGAGGCACCCATTTTCCAAGTTTAGGAAAAGATGACAATGAACAGTTGTATGGTCTGAACTGAGAACCACTGCCAATTCCTCCAATGATAAGGCAGGATTTTCTTCAAGGGCTGCTTCAAGAAGCTTTTCATCAAACTCAACTGGACGTCCGGTTCGATCTTCATCTTCAAGGGTGAAATCTCCACCTCTGAATTTTGCAAACCATCTTCTGCAAGTTCTTTCATTCACACATTCCTCTCCGTAAATTGAATGAATGTTTCTAGCCGCTTCGGCTGCTGAGTTTCCTTTCTTGAACTCATAAAGCATTATGTGCCTCAAATGATTCTTGGGTACTTCCATGTTAGCAGGGTTTTAATCAAACAAAATTTAATTTTATTGTTCTCTGAAATAAAGTTTGATCAGTTTAAATGCCTCTAAACATAAAAATAATGTTCAGCTCCATTAGACATTATAAAATACTCTTTAAATTTCGTTAATTTTAACAAAAAGTTAAAATTCGGACAGAACTTATGGGATGACTTGATAATATATTTTTTTTAATAATTCTAAAAATCTTTTGCGTTAGATTTCTACTCTTTAAATTGATTGCACGCTGTTTTTTACAGACATTAAATTTTGCATTTGATTTTTGCGCAAAGTGTAAAAAATCAGTTTTTTCGATTTTCACCTTCAAGCTTGTAATTTTTCCAGCCAATTTGGACTCAAAACTGGCACTGAAGAATTATGTATCAAACCAAAAAAATTTCATCGAAATCGGATGAAAACTGTAAAAATGCATAAACAACATCCGATCACACACCCACATATATACATATACACACACATTCTGAGAATTATAGATATAGATGAAGTCCTACCAGGATTTATTATTGGCGGCCACAATCTAAACAACATGAGATGGGAGACAGAGAAAAGAAACTACAAGAACTTCTACAGAAGGCTATCACTATTGCAATGATTATGCTGAATTAATACTTATTATAAGTCAAGATCAATTCACTGGATGTCCCATAATACGCGGCTTTGTAGGTGATTAATTAGTTTTCAAACACCAAGCCGTCGGCACGTGGTCAACTCCTAGTCGCGTCGCGAAGCTGTAAGGTTTCTTCTACCGGCGTTTTTGGGGTTGACGTTTTGTCGCTGCCACCAGCCTGTGTCCCGGTCGTTCGGTGGTCGTCGCTACTCGGCGAAATTCCCTGGTTAGGATACCAACATGTGACACTCAGCCGCCCAGGGTCGAATCCAGTGGTTACAGCACCAATATGTGGCACCAGAGTCGAGTTATGGTCGTCGATGTTAACTGCTTCACCAGTTGTACCGGTTCAATACCAACTCTATTGTTCACAGCTCACTTGCAATGTCTGGTTACTGGAGTAACTGCTTCGATCTCAAGTCTAACCTACCCACGTTGTGACTTTGATCTTAGTTAGACGAGATCAATCGGGCCGTAGTGTAAGCTGAGTCCAAATTGAAGGTGGCATTGCACAAAGAAAAAAAAGAGGTTCAAGTATGTTAAGAAATAACAATTTAACTTTATCCTTCTATTATATACAGGAGCGTGTTTTTCTTCCAGCCCGTTTCCTACGAAATGTGACACTTCTATGTTTCAAGCAAGTTGATATCGTAAGTCAACTAATTTAGTTTTTAAGTGCTGGCTTAACTTGCTATTGGTAGCATCGGCGAAAACGGAGGTCATGGAATCTCTCGGTCAGTTTCTGTGAGGCAACACCCTGGTTCAAAACCAGCTCATTTGTGTCTCCAGCTCGAACTATACTCAACTCTAACTTCTACTGCACTCTGAACGATCCATCGACGGTCGTTTATATGGGTACCGGTCAAAATCCGGTGTGTGGGCCCGACGCGGCCTGGGGTTCTCGATAATCTCTATTTCTAACAAGAAGTCTCTTTGTAGTCAGGAAAATTGATTATTTCCCATTTTTGGAAAATTAAACACTTCCCATTTCGGTGGGAGGTCTCCGTCGTTCGTGAGGGAATGTTGGAGGAGAGCTAACCTCCTTGACTATTTCTCTCTAAACATTGATATCTCATACCAATCCCTTCAGTGGGCGTTAACATCTTCTCCGTCTTTTTCATCCATTCACCTCCGCCCATCACCATGCTACCATACGACCAATGATCTCTCGGCAGTGCGGATGTGGCTAAGCTGGCCTCCTTAAAATTATAATCTAGAATTTTTGTTTACAAAATTCTCCTTGCCAATTAATTTTTTTATCACATGTTCTCTTTTTCCTGGGCCACCCAAAAGTCACTTATCCAGCACTCTTACCGTCAAGTCACTGTCAAAGTTTGCCATCTGGTTCTTTAGTTAGATTTATCATGGAATCCGAGACTTGTTAAGGAATTAAATTCTTTTATCTCGTCAAATCTCAATTCTCCACTATTTTCTGGAGATCGCCAAAAGTTTACAATTGCCACATTGCCATTCGACGTCTTAGCGTCTGTTGGCAAAGTAAATGATAACAATCCTCTCGCTTATATCGAGACAATGCCCAAATTTTATAATTGCTACATTGCTTCTTTTCGCCTGTATCCAAGAAAAAGAAGATAAACGATATCTTGGAAAGATAATTAACATTGATTCTCACTGCCTGTCTCCAACCGAAACTTTTACGACCAACACATGTTTTGGTTGATAATTCCATATTTGCCTTTCTTTCTATCTCCCTCGCGATAACTCGACAGGACAAGACCTCACTTCTTCCGCGGGCTATTTTTGCAAATAAAATAAAATCTTTCTTTTAACGTCGATCAGTCTATCTTTCGTTATAGTTCTTTCTTTTCGCTTTAAGAATGTCTATTTTCTGTTTTAATTTCTATGATTAATTAGTTAGCCAATTACCATAGCTAAATAGTGTCACACTACGTCTTTCCCTCAGACGAAACATCGCAGGCCTATTGCTATTGCCGTAGTAAATGCTCAAACAAGCTACATGCCTTAATTCCCCCAATTCACCTCTACAGCTAGCAATCTCCACACGACATCCACATGGTTGAATCACTCTCATTCCCTTCGTATTCTGTTGGTATGAAAGAAGTTCCACTGAGATACCATGTGGAAGAAACTCCCGAGAAAATGCTTCCACGATTACTACAATCTTAACATCTTCAAGTCTAGGATCAATATTTATCTATCCTACATATCCTCATAATCTGCACTTACGTCCATATAACAATATCGTTTATTAACCCTCTACCTTGAGTGTCTCTTGTGTGTTGTGTTGAGTGGACATTTATTTTAAAAAATCATAATATGTCTTGATATATACCGGACTCCTGACAACCCTATTAGCATCGCTCGTTATCACATGAATTATTGAAAATTCTAAATCGTAAAGTAATAAAACTGCTGATATTTTGCAAAATCTTCATACAGGACATTTAAGTTGTCCTGATAAAATCAATAGAGACAGGACACTAGAAACTCATAAAGTCCAAGATATGTCCTTTATATGGGACGCTTGGCAACCCTAGTTGTTAGGTACAGAGCCAAAAAAATCAATAAAGAATAAGATGCGTTATTTTTATACATAAAATACACTGATGATAAATAAAATTGCAACACCTTTAAAGACAATACTAGTTTTGACCCGAGATTTTTTTACAATGATGATCGCTGTGTACAAGGCACAAGAGCCATTTCAGGCAGAGGCTTACAGAATAAGAGACGCCGTTTATATAGATACGTAGGGAACATAACGGTTAACGAGTTGAACGGGTTGTAAATGTAAATGGCGCAGCTACTAGGGCGACTAGCTAATCTCCATTGCAGACGCCTTCTCAGACACATTTGTACTTGTTCAATACCCAAATCTCTTTGTAATGTGTGAGCTGTACTTGTGAGTACAATTTTTTTTTGTATTTGTTTAAGGTATGGGCTACCAGGAATCCCTTGAATGAGTATATCAGAACCTTTTTCAATCAATTCAAGGGCTCTTATATTTGAATTTAATCCTGGTTCCTATATATACTTCCACACTTATATAGTAGCATATATATATATATATATATATATATATATATATATATATATATATATATATATTATATATTAAATATCAACCATTTTACCAGTTGATATTTAATACAGCACATTTGTGCTTATGATAGCATCAATTTCTCTTTAATGAATATTAAATTCAGGTGATCTCATTTAGGCTTTGCTTCTGACAAGGACTGCCTTAATGCATATTTGATATTAGAGATAACATACAGATCATGGCGGGATTAAATTTAATGTGCTTGAGTCTCAGGGCCATGCTACTAGGCAATACCTTTTCTTCGGGAGGTGTCTGGAGTCATTACCTGCTGTCTCCAAAAGGGGAAGTGCTGAGAAGTCTAGACCAATTTTTACCCTTAGCCTAATGTACAGAAGTGTTAAAATTAAAAGTAAATTAGATCAGAATTCAAAAGGTTCATGTTTTGTCCTATTTTTGTTAAGTACTTTCAACTATCTCGGTCATTATCAAGAACAGGTAGACAAGATTTTGTTGCCTGTACCCTGACATATTTGGGGAATGTTAAAATTTAAATTAAATCAAATATAAGAGCCCTTGAATTGATTGAAAAAGGTTCTGATATACTCATTGAAGGGATTCCTGGTAGCCTATACCTTAAACAAATACAAAAAAAAATTGTACTCACAAGTACAGCTCACACATTACGAAGAGATTTGGGTATTGAACAAGCACGTTTCCGAGAAGGCGTCTGCAATGGAGATTAGCTAGCTGCCCTAGTAGCTGCACCATTTACATTTACAACCTGTTCAACTCGTTAACCGTTGTTCCCTACATATCTATATAAACTGTGCCTCTTATTCTGTAAGCCTCTGCCTCATACACGGCGATCATCGTTGTAAGTTTTTGGTTAAAGTGATTCTCAATGAAAAGAAAAAAAAATGCTGAAACATTTTTTAATGCCATGTCCCTTCAAGATATAGACGATCATGGTTCTCTTTTATAATCTGTAAATTACCATGCCTTTAAAAAAAAAAAAAAAAAAAAAAATTATTTACTGATAGCTCACCCAATACAAGACCCAAAACCACTCAAGATTACTGATCGAGGTTCTTGTAAGGACGGAAAGAGAAATTAAGAAATACATATTATAAAGACATGTAGGATAGATATTGGTTGACCCTAGATTTCAAGAGACGAAGATCGTAGTTGTCAGGGAACTATCCTCTCGGGAGTCTGTTCCACAAAGTAACAGTTCTGGGAAAGAAGGTGAGTGAAACTTACTTCTATCAAAGGAAACCTAAGGGAATAGGGATTGTTTACGAACATGGCATGGTAAGTTCTAGCTGTGAAGATCTGTCCTGTTGGAACTAAAGAATGTAACTCGTCTGACTGCCATAGTAATAGAGTGGAGAGAGAGGCAAGCAACATTTTGTCCATGAGATAAGGGTCACAATGTGGAGAACAATTCATGATTTACAAGGCAGCAAAAGCACTTCTGAACTCAAGATGAGGCTGGACAGTGAGGATTTGGTAGCACCAGACCTCTTGGGAAAGATAGTGGAGTAGTTTCTGGTTGCCTTCTCCAGACTTTGGAATTCATAGTTTTCATTCTTAGAAGGTTTGCCACCCAAAGCTAGAAAAATCAATTTTACCATGCTGTTTAACCCATAGATGTGGGGAGATGGAGTTGTGCCTTTTCAAAGGGCAAAAATCAACACAACTGACTAGGCTGGAATTTTAACCAGGTTTACGAATTCCACTTCCTGCATATCCCAAAGTTATTTGTATAAAAATGAGGCATGCTCATATGACCTAAATTGAAATCTTTTGAACTACCAATGTACTTACATCATAATCACTATTTCTAATTTATTTTTAACCATTCCAGTAGTGGATGTACTTATACATTTTTATGAAACTCACATTGCCTGCTGTCAACATATATATACATTTTTAAGGAATCCGTGTAATGTCGGTCCCTAACATTTGTGTTATAAGCTAACTCGTGTTTAGTGCCATTTCCAAACTAGTGTAGACATACAGTAGCGTACAATGAACCGTTTGTTTGCTTATAGCATT
This sequence comes from Acanthosepion lycidas, assembly GCA_963932145.1. NCBI lineage: Eukaryota > Metazoa > Mollusca > Cephalopoda > Sepiida > Sepiidae > Acanthosepion > Acanthosepion lycidas. Next base: position 54,083,312 of record OZ010587.1, on the reverse strand, counting down.
TATAAACTAACTAGCACTTAGTCTTATTTTCAAACTAGCACAGACATATTGTCACATACAATATGACCTGCTTTGTGACATTTATATGAGTGTCATTTAGTGTAGACTTATTGAAACCAAAATAGCAGCACCCACAAGAAAATGCTGTCAGCATCTTTACAGCCATTCTATATCCAGCTAGTAAAAGGTAATTTCTTATTTTTCTCCCAAAACAATCCAGCAGAGCAAGGTAAAAATGAAATGCAACAATGAAAGTGTTAAATGACTGACAATCTTGATATTTGTTAGAATGAATTGTCGGGGTACTTCCACATGGCAGACATTTGGTTTTTTTATTATAAATTACTTACCAATTTATTTTTGCATTGGGATAACAAAAGATGCTTTCCAAAAATTCAGCAAAATATTAAGAAACAGAAAAATGTTTTTTACAAGCAAAAATATTCACCCAGTACAAGGCATAAAGGGCCACTCAAGGTAGAGTGTTACTGTGTAGAGTTGTATTAGCATAAGAAAGGAAAAGAAGTGAAGTTCTTACAATTATGCAGGAAAGATAACAGCTAATTCTAGACTTGAAGAGGCCAAGATTTTATTAGTGAATAAAATTTCAGAGTTCAGGTGGAGATGCTAGAAGTATAGAGTTGAGGTAGATTTTAGAAGGAACCCGAAACCCAATCTAAAACAGGAAACAATAAATCTTTACCCCTGTTCAAAAGTCTAGAGAGGAATATGAACCGGATAATAATGGCAGTGAATGCTAAACAATCTCCTCTCAGATGAAGAGACTTGAAGCAACAGAAATGTGGTTCTACAGAAGGATGATGAGAATACTATGGACCAAACATATGAGCAACGACAAAGATTTAGAGAAAATGGAAGCAAAAAGGACAGTTAATATCAGGAAGAGACAGTTGAAATTTCTAGGGCACATAAGAAAGAGGACTTGGAAAATTTCATTATTCATAGGACAGATTGAATGCAAGAGGAGCAGAGGAAAAAAAATGTATAACCTACCTAGTGAGTTTTAGTAAATGGATGGCAGATCAAAATTGAGGAGAGATAACAAAAAGACAAAATTTACTAAGAGCTACAAAGGACAGGAAATTATGGAGAGCTATAATCACCTACATCCTGACACATTACATAGAAGAAATTATTATTAGGTTGTTCATTCATAGTGAAAATACAGTTAGATCAAAAGGCATAGTAAAAAGTTCATAAGTTAAAATGTTTCTAATTTACTGTTGCCATATCTGAGCTGATGTTCCTGTTGTACATCTTGAAATTGTTGACAAAATCTAACAGGCCTATAATGTAATCGATCCTGACCTGGCATTTCAACTTCAGTCACTTTCTTACTGACGTGACATGGCTTCCCTCTGTCTTTTCTACAAATATTTTCATGGCAACTGTTCTGATGAGATTTTTCTCTGATGCACTCCCTACATGATTTTAAGCATGCTACTAGATTGGCAACTAAGTCACAGCACTTTACTGTGGAACTAGATGCAACTGCCACGTCTAATCTAAGTTTTTCTCACACTTCCCACCTGTGGAACTCCCTTCTGATTCCTTTATTTCCCTGATAATTGTAATCTTGAAAAAAAAATCAAATGCAACATCCATCACCATCTTCTGTCTTCTTGAACCCAGTTACTTTTTTGTTGTTTCCTCAATCATCCCCATTCTCAGTCATCTCGTTCTTTTTCACTCCTAGTAACCCAGTGTTCTAGTGGCATTGTTGCCTTGCTTGGGGTGAAACAATTTAAAAAAAAAAAAAAAAAAAAGCCCAAGAGCATCTTAAATAAACCTGATTAAAATGTATAGACCCACACAAAAGACAACAACAGAAAATAAGAAAGTTATTTTTTTTTTTATTTAAAAAAGAAAAAAAAAAGTCAGGGAATTTTTTTTTTAATTATTTAATATTATATGGATCTATTAGTTTTATGTAATTAAAAAAAAAAGAAAAATGTGTGTTTGCAGATGCATATATATATATATATATATATGTGGTGTGTGTGTGTGTGTGTGTGTGTATGTATGTATGTAGGTGTGTCCAAGGAACATAAGCGCTCTTAAAGGATGAATGGTGTGTTGCAGTCGCAGTGCTGGTGGAAAGTATTTAAGCTTTCATTTTTGTTTTTTTTATATTTTTAAAATCTGCAGCCACCTGACGCAGAGCACAAGTGAGAAGCAGGGAACAGCGCAGTACTGTAACTATGGCAACAAAGGAGTAGCGGCATGAGGAGGAGGAAGAGGAGGAGGCATATTTGCAAGCTGCTGCTGCTACCACCACCATCACACCATCATTTCCACTGTCATCATGATGTTCACTGTTGCACACAACAAACAATGGTAGTAGTAGTAGTAATACAGTGTCATGCTAGCAAAACTGTTGCTATTAAAAGAATAGTCCTCGCATACGGCGTCCCATGCCTTGCCGGTCATATAGCACATTAAACTTATTGACAAACTGGGGAAGAGAAAGAAAAAAATAAATGGATTAATTGTTGTTGACATAGCTGACAACAATAAGTAGGAAAATACAATTTATGCTGATATTTCTCTTTATACATTAGTGTTGTATCTAAATATCAACATGCAAAAACTAATCTTCAGTTTTCTAAGAGATTTGAATTATTTAAAAATAAAAGAACTGAAGAATCTTAAATTTGTGAAATAGCAAATAATTAAATCAGATATCATTTTTTCTGCCTTGTTACTTTTCCTAAAAAAGGTTTTCCAATCTTTGCAAATATTGTTTTTACAGCTTATCAACCTTTTTCAGGTTATTTAAAGCCACAAAATATTTTTAGATTGTAAGAATTTTTTTTTTATAGAAATAACAATTTTGTTATATGTCTTACTAATTAATCCATAGCTTGGGGAGAAGAGGTGGATTTATACCTCACCCAAGGGTATTTGTGCGTAAGTGCATATAATGAACCCAACTGGAATTGAAACTCTCTCCGATTAACAATTCCAAGCCATTATCCATTACATCACTCATACATCACCTGCACTTACAGCACTGGGTATTCCCAAGCATTCACCCATTTAGGTACTGACCAGGCTCAATATTGCTTAACATTGGTGAGCATATGGAAACCAATGTTTCAACGTGATATGGCCATAAGCACAAAATGTTTAATTTAAAACTAACAAGAGATAAATTTTAAAGAATGTGAATGCCATTAGAAATTTAGAAGTAATAAAAATTATTATTCTTACCTGATTGATTGTGTTACAACTCTTTGTTATAGTACCTAAGTACGACATGAGACACACGTCATTACATTGCTAGAAAGAAAAGAAAAAAAAAAACTATTATCCAGCAGTAATAATAAACATCATAAATAAGTTTTTAAAAGGTATTCTTTATATCATTATTTTTAAACATTTTATTTGACATCATTTTGAACATATTTCAAAATAATGAAAATGCTACAAAGAATTTTTTTCTAAAAAGCAATTAATTTTTAGATAATTTAACAAATTTATTTAAATATTGATTTTGGTTTTAAAATATATATATTTTTTTAAAGCTAAATTACCAAAACACATCATGAAAATGCCACACAAATTCACTGAGAAAACCGTTTAGAGAACCAATGCAATAATACAAATTCAATGGAAATCCTGCTTTTCATAGGTGTGTGTGTTTGTGTCTACATAACATCAGTTACCAGAATAACTTTCAAACGTGATCCACTAAAAAAAAAAAAAAATAAATAAAAAAAAAAAAGTCAACATCTACAAGTTTTATATTAGATATTTAAAAACATTTTAAACTCTTTTCCCAATACTTACATTGTAAAAGTCTTCCCTAAATTTTGGAGTGTTGATAACAGGTAGTCGGTAACACAGGCTATAGGCTTCTCGAAGGATGTCATGATTCATCTTTAAATCACCTAAGAGCACAAAGGGTTAAAGAAAAATAATTCAATTTCTTCAAACTCTGGAACCGAAACAGAGAATACAACATGATAATGCATAAGGGAATGTGCCTCTTACCAGCTTGAACAGCCTTGATGTACTGTAGTAAGAGTTTGACACGGCTGTCCAACATCTTAATTGAACTATGCTGAGCAATCAAATGTTCTGCTACTGTAATGAAAACAAATATGGAAAGTATAAGCACATAGAGTTTGGGATCTGCAAACAAATGCAATTGAAAAAAAATTTATTGGCTTTGACTAGGAACATTAGATTAAACGGGCATTAATAAGATTTTCATGAAAGAATTGACATTGTTGGTGGTGTTTTGGGCAAATGGACACTTAGAGGGGACTATAATTAATTTGTATTGACAAGGATACACTAAACTTTTTTTAACATTGTTTTACAAATCCCAAGCTATTCAACATAGATATTAAACGATAATGCATAACAATAAATAAAAAAAGACAAGCATTCAGTAAATGATGAGGAAATATAAAATATTTAGTGACAACAAATTTATTTTACAATAAACAGGAAGTATCACAACCTACCTGATGAGCTTTCTCCAGAATCTGAGGTGGACACCCGCGCAACATGATCGACACCAATTCTCTCAGCTTCTTCTGTGGCAAGAGTATATTCAAGGGGTACAAACAATACAGTAGACTGCAATAAAAATAGGAAGCAACTGTAATGATATTCCCAATATTGATAGAAAAAGAAAAGTTTTTTGTTACATCAATATTAATATGTAACACCAATTATGACTTACTTTTGTTTTGTGCTATGTTTGTAAATGTGTCAGAGATAGATGCTGTGAAACACCAGAATATAAGGAGAGCATACATTGTCTTCAGGGTGTTAGGCAACAAGATGCTGAAACAGAGTGCTGCAGAACTTGACTAAGATGATAATATCACAGAATGTGAAGAAAAGAGAATCAGATAGTTGAACATTTTGCTTAAGTTTTAAATTAAGAAGAACCAGAGAAACCAGTTGGTGAAAAGGAAGTTGCAGAAGCCTTAGATGAGATCAGATGAAATGAGCTTAGTCTCACTGAGATCAAAAAAGCCATCAGATCAAAGAATGGTAAAGTTCCAGGAATGGATGGTGTCATGGCAGAGATATTGAAAACATACACTGAGTTTACTACCAAGATTGTGAAGAGATTGCTAGATGAGATCTGGGAAAGTGAAATCCTACCCAAAGATTAGAAGAAAGGTTTGATCATGAAGTTACCAAAGAAAGCAAATCTGAAAGAGTGGAACTGGTAAGAGACAACACTCTTGTCTGTGGTAAGCAAGATTCTAGGAAAGATCATCAGTGACAGGATCAAATCAAGCTTGAAGGGAATTCTAAGAAAGGAAAAGCAGTGAAAGGAGTATGACGAAGCAAATGTTCATCCTATATAACATGATCAAACAGGTGAACAAATGGCAAGTGATGTTGCACCTCAACATTATAGACTTTGAAAAAAGCCTTTGACTCCATAGATCACTAAAATCTCTGGAGGATCACTGCCAGTTATGGAGTGCCTCAAAAGATGATCAATATGGTGACTGTCAGGAATGATGATATGGGTATCCATTGGATTTCACTTCAAAGACAACATTGTGATAATATCAAAATGACAACACATATAGGCAAAAACTGAAAATGAGAAGGATCCATTAAGCAGGTTGGGCAGAAGATTAACACAGCGAAAAGCATAATCAATGTAACCCAGTTATGTAAAGGGAGTAGAATTGGAAGATGTCAAGGGTTTTAACTGTCTGAGTGCAGCAACTTCAAAACAAAGTGGTAGCATGAAAGACATCAAAGCTAGTGTGGAAGTTGGCCAGCTGAAAAAGGTGGGGAATGTGACTAAAATAAGCAGAAGCACTAAGATCAGGCTTTATAAGAACTTGGTCATCCTAATCCTATTCCATAGTGCAAAACTTGTAAAATAAATCAGGGAAAAGACAAGCTTAAAAAAGATTTTCAACATTAGATGGCAAGACCACATAAAGAGGGTGGAACTTCGCCAACATGCCACTATAGAACCCCTTAGTGTTACAATAAGATGAAAAAAACAAAACAAAAAAAAAACATTCATCAGCTACACTTTAAGGTAAGACTCAAACAATGATAGCAACATGGCACTGACTTGGATCTCCAAAAGAGAATAAGAAGACCAAGAACATGGTGAAGGACTGTGAAAAAGGATCAGATGAGCAATTCTGAGGTGAGGAAACAGCAGCGGACAGCACAGCATGGAGAGATTCTGTAGAGGCCTTATACAATACGAAATACCAGGCAGATCAACAGATGTTTGTATATAAAAGAATATATTTAATCAACTAAGAAATGTTTGCAATATCAATCTCCTAAGCAATGTCTTAAAATATACAACTTGAAAAAATAAAAATACACACACCTACATACACAACGAAACAAAGAGGTTAATATTACATAGTAGATGCTATCAAACTACAAATATTTTTTCAAGTCAATATAAAAGTAACATTTAGATAGTTTGTCATTGTTTATGATCATCTCCAGATATCCAAGGAAGTGCTAAAAAATTTTCAGCACAAACAAAAAGCGCTTTTCTTGGTCATTTGGTCAAATTTTAGAAAGTGAGTCAGACTTAAAATTTTTCAGTTCTCTACCCCATTTTTTAAAAATCATTTAATTCCAAGCAAAGCAATAAACCTATTAAAACACAGGGGGTTACTGTGTGTGAAAGGATCTGATAAAAAATATTAAGGAGAAAGCAAAATTAAAGAATTAAGGAAACAGAAGATGACATAAAGAAAAAAAAAGTCTTTTGCACAGTGAATTGATTAAAATGTTAATAATTGTCAATCTAATAAGGTAGATAATGTTAAAACTGTCTACAAAAGTATTACTGAAAATGGAAGACTTTTTTTCTCTCATTTTAAGGTTGATTTTCCTTCATCAATAAATTAAGCTAAGTATTAAAAATCCCTATATCTGGAAGAGAGGGCAATTTCTATGATAAATGGGAACTGACACTAAGTTATAATTATTAGGATAGTTTCACCCACAATTTAGAATATATATATATATATATACATACACATACATACATACATACATATATATATATATATATATATATATATAAAAGATCAAAATTCTTATTTAATTAATATATATAAATAAATAAGAACAGCATTCTTATTTAATTAAAAAGCTTATATAAAATACCTTGTACTTGGTGTTATGCAATGAGAAAAGACTAGTACTCACCTGTCCATTAATAAGTGATTCATACAGTGTAACAGGAAGCTGAAAACAAGAAAATAATATAGTAACACATACACACACATACAAGTGTAAGAAAGAGTATTAATTGTTCTTTATCAATTGACTCAGATTTGCCCAAATATATCATGATCAGTGTTCTTCAAACTTTTACTCCCAAACCAAACCAACGTAATAGCATGACCTATCCAACATGACCCTACATGACCTCATTTAGTCTAAGATTACAACAAAATCTTAAAAAAAATAAAAATAAACAAATAAATAAATTGTTTTAAATTTTTTGACATATATTGAGTTCATAGATATTTTTCAAGGTTCATTTTTTTTCCTCATCAAGCAATCCAGTGGAAAGCAGTGCAATCCAATTACTTTTTGAAGAACTCTGATCAAGATCAGACAATAACCTTGAGTAAAATAAGATAATGACAAGTATATCAGTGAACCAAAGTTCATCGTCGATTAAACTATATTCTCTACCAAGTTATGATGAAAGAAGAATAGAAAACAGAGAGCAGAGTCTTAAAGGCTACACTCATGTATACACATATGTACATGCGTATACTCAAGGGTCTTTAACCAGAGAAAAGGCAAGGGTAGGGAGGACAGCCAGGAAACATTTAATAATGTCTCTCAACCTTTGTTTGAAAAGGAAATTGTAGATTGTCTCTGAGCTGTGGGAGCAACAGTATTCAGAGATATTTTGAAGAAATATATCAGTACTCAACAACTATACCCCAGTTCCTGGATTGAGAGCAGACAACACCTAAATAAATTAGGTTTAAGAGGAGGTCATGAATGAAAAAGTTAGTGGCAAAATATGAGAAAAAGTCATTTGAATGACACCTAGTGTAATAAAATCTGAACTAGGTTTTAAGCTGAAAAAGAGTGATAATATTGCAGACTGTAAAATTTAATACGAAGATAGACAAATTCTGAGCATAAAGTACATAATATCAGGAAATTCTACTTTAAATTTTAAGAATTTCCAAATAAAAAAAAAATCCAAGAGTAACTTCCCTTGAAAATATGCTCCGATTTTCTTCAGAGTTGCTCCCCTTTAAGATGTGTCTGTCAAATATTAGTGAAGATTAATTTATGAAAGCATAAAACAGGAACTGAGTTAATGTTGCGAGTTAAAAGGAAAAAAAAAAAAGAAAAAAAGAATTTTAATAAATACTGAGCCAAGCCTTAGAAACACCTTCTCATCTGCACAAGCTTACCCTATTCCCCTTTAAAGATGGAGGGATACAGACCTGTCGAGAAAAAAAAATTATCATTATAATGAAATTGTAGCTTGATGATGGGAAAATTTAGATATCAAATAACCCCATTCAGACAGCCACAAGTCAGGCTGAGAAGTAGAAGTGACAAAGTTACTTTTAGAGGGATGGAAGCAATAACAAAACACAAGGAAAGTGTGCCCCTCCCCCAAGTTTGTATAATCTATAACAATGTTCCTATCATATGTAGATACAACCTCCCCCAAATATATGTAATTAGACTCACCTAATAGCAAAAGAAAAACACAAAAACATAAAAAGAATGTAGAAAACACACATCAATGAGAACTCCATTATAGTGATGGATACACAAAACAAACAAGAATTTTATGAAAAGAAGAGATTTTGAAATTTGTTAACCCTTAAGAAAACTGGTATTTTTTTTAATTAAATTTTCTCAGCTTAAACTTGTTAAAAGAAATTTTACACATGGCAGTGTCTTAATATGCACAAGTGTGTCATGTAGCAGTAAACAAGTTAAAACAGAAATATTCTAATATTCTATATATTGAGCAGCTTTCCACTTCTTAAGGGGTCAGTGACACTTAAAAACAGTTTCCAATTCATGATTTTTAATTACAAAATAGATATATAATGGCTTTGGTATTTTAGCAAGAAACATTTTCAATTTTCTATACCATTTTAACACACTGAACTCAAATAATAAATGGAAATGAGTAATAAAATATACAAAAATTAAAGAACTGTAGCCAAATTGGTTCTGAAAAATGGCACATACAAAAGCATGCATTGTAAAGCAGTAATTTGTTTAAAAGGTTTTGACAATCATAAGCTATAATCTGCTCAGAAAGCTAACATTAAAACAAGTTTTACTTTATCTTTTAAGTAATTTCAGCTATATTATCTCTGAACAAATTAGATGTTCATGTTAATTATAGGATTACTAGAATTTCAGAAAAGTCTATGAAGCTTGTATCATATTTGTAGGATATATCTTCATTTAATTCATCTCCAGTTATGTTTAAATGGAAGTTCTGATAAAAGAAACAACCATATTGTTTGGTATCATTTAGAAATTACTACCTGTAAACAATGAAAATAAACCAACAGAAACATTGAAGAAAATTTTACGCAGATAACTGGACAAGCACACACATTGTAATCAAAATAAAAACAATCTCCCAGTAATTATTCTATCAAAATATGATATGCACAAAATAAAACTTCATGGCAAAGAAAAATCATACACCAAGGCAATTGACTGTTTTCTCATGTTATTTCAGAAGCAAGAAGATAAAAATAAAAGCAATGTGAAGTTATATCCACTTTCAAATAAAGTGACCAAAATAATGTTAAGTGATTTGAAAATAATCAAATGCTCTTTAAAATCAAGAGATTTCACTGAAATTCTTATAATAAACAAGATTAAAAAAAAAGAAGAAAGATTTGGTACAGATATATCTTTAAAACTTACATCTGTATGACCTGCGAGAGGGTTCAGTTTGAGAAAGATAGGACTCTCATTGATGCGACACATCTGCAAAAGAAATTCAAGTTAAATTCAAAAACTTCTTTGATGAAGAAGCCAAGGGCCACCATAAATAAAAAAAACAAAAAAAAAACTAAAAATTCATTTTTTTTTTGTGTGTAAATCTTATATTGTCTTTGCTTGGTGGTATCAGGCAAAAAAGCTAGAAAACTAGTCAATGGTCACTAGGTAATGCAATTGAGGAATCCTACATGTTGCTCTCAAATGGGAATATATTTAAAAAAAAAAAAAAAAGAAAGAAAAAAAAAAAAGAAAAAAAAAAAAAAAAAAGGATATAGTGAGATTTGCATTATTATATTCCGTTTCTTTCAGACAAGCATATTCATCTTGTTATAATCATATTTCAATTGCTGTATTTCCTCCAGTCATCTTCAGGTACCTGTTCATCATCCTTTGTAACTTTCTCAGAAATTCATACTGAACCTCCCCACCATGCAAAAGCCACTGGGGTAGACTGTTTTCATTTCACTTTTCATACAAAGTTGATATTTCTAAATAAAACACTCATCAGTGATTCACTGTTGTGTCACTAAGTGGGTCCTTGGCAGTTATGAGTTCTAACCTTGAGTCAGGTCTGCCAAAAAGTCATACAAAAGTTTTAGTGGAGGAAATGGACAAGCAATACAAAGATAAATGAGACTGATGAGTATTAGCTGATAGGAAATATCCTGTTCTGTTACCATGGTACAGTACCTATTGTTTTATTTTCCCTTAGTTTGTCCCCTTTTTAATTTAGGTACATTTTAGTTTAGCCATTGTTTCTGACTACTTCCTGTTTAACCGACTGTAATTAATTATCAGAAATGGCACAATAAGGTACAAGGTCAAAGCACACAGTTCCTACTTACTCCTCTAAAACTACCCACAAATGATAACACCACCAGTATGTAAGTGCTTAACCTTTTTCTCTCTGCATTGGTCTCCTTTAATAACATATTATTTGAACATTTGTTTAAAGTAGCCTCTTTCTATACATTTATTTTGACTGCTATACTTCATCATATAGAACTTCATTTCCCCACATGCTGATTGTTCTCATACTGTAACTTCCTTTCTGAGAACTTATCATTGCAAACTTTATAACATATTCCTATAAGCAAACTAATTGATACCTTCCTTTACCCATTTAGATGTACAGTCTCACTGTTATGTCTGGTCTCCACCCACCTCTCTCAAATTCTTCTTTCTTTTCTTTTCTTTTACCTGTGTATGTGACTTTTCAGCATACCTGATCCAAGGTTAGTACTCATAACTGAAATTGCATAATGGTTACCAAGTACAATGACAAACAGGAAGATGGATGAGTATAACAGTTCAAAGGGAAAGGCACATAATGATAACTCTTCATCTCAAAAATTTCAAAACAGTGAGTTTTACAAATAGAGTACATGTGACACCAGAAGATCAAAGTAATCCTATACATTGCTCCAATTGATATCTCCCAGGACAATGTGAAGATACAGTTTATATTTGGAAATGCAAAAGATATTGAGTCCATTGTCACCTGCAGCAGGTTACACTGTAAAAACTCTTTTTCTCTGTAAATGAAAAAAAATTTTGATACTATTCTGGACAGTATCACTTGCCACTGCCAACAACCTTGCTGCTCATTTTGTAAATTGCCCGGGCATACTGAGGCAGCATGGAAAGCTAGTTAACATAGCCACAAAGAATAAAATGTTTGTCCAAAGTTCCATCCTGACAAAACAACCAAAATAAAAAAAAATCCTCAATGGCAAGTTGCTTCAATTCTGTGTGGTCAAATGATGTAAGAAGAAAAGAATCTTCTATCCTTTCCTCTGCATCTTCTCTTACACCTTAAATTGTGAAAATAGCATTTCCATAGAAGTGAACTCAAAAACTCTGTTGCAAAGGAAAATGGAATTGGACTTCCAGGGATATAAACTCCAGACCCCAACTACAAAAAAGATGCATCATGTGGAAATGAAATCAAAGGAAATAGTCCAAGATATAATCAGGGCTACAGCATCCTAAAGAGTAGCCGTTGTTAGATCCCGTAATGATTCAGGAAAGTGGTCTCAACAGAAGAGGAATACATGGGAACATAAAAAGGAACCCAAAAGAAATTGTTGGTGGTAAAATAAATACACCAAACCCTTATTTCAGCTCCCAAGAAGAGCACTTTAGCATTCCACAAAAGTAACCTGTCGTTTTCAAATGGTAAAGTTTACAAAAAAGATAAGGTACAATGATTTGATGGGTAAGTAGTTTTGAGAAGTGAGTCTGCTCACCCACTTTAAATCATTTATGTAAACCCTCAACAAATACCAGACCATCCACATTATGGACATTACTCGCCTGAAAAACTTTCCAGATGTCTCTTGAGTTATTACATTCATAAGAAACAGAGGCAGCAGGCAATTGTACATGTGGAAATGCTGAAAGAAGTAAACCTTCTCATTACATTTGTTGAAAATAAATTTGCTAACTTTACAAAGTTTGGTAAACCATTGATCCTATAGATTTCAGTGTAAGGCATCAGATTGGATAATATGTTCAAAAAAGAAAAACAAAGAAGAAAGAAAGAAAAAAGACATCTCAAAGATTTTGTTTCTTTGTAATGATTAGACTTCTCTTTTGTTCTAAATCATTATGTTGATTACAAAATAAAACTTATTCAATCATTTATAAATCTGATATTTTTCTTACAGCTAAGATAATGTGCAAAAATATACATGGCTCTCATGGTTGGGAGACAACTGTTCTATAAGTTTATGTGATACAGAGATATGGAGTTACCCCAAGACTCAACCACATGGCTGGGCTAAGAGACAGCATAATGAGAATAGCATGCAGTCCCAATTTGTTTTCTTTTTTTTTTTGTGGTCTTCTCAGACAAAAACCTATTTTTTTTTCCATCAAATCTGTATGTTTTGAAGACCAATTTTAAAACTTCCTACCCCACACTTATTTTGCCCAATTTGTTTTGTATTTAAACAACTCTAGCATTTGTGATGAAGAAGAACCACTTCAAATGACCTTCAGTTATGAGAGCCAATGCCAATGAATTGCAGTATACTATTACTCCAACTTTTACACAGGCCAAGTCACTGATATTACACCTCTGTCCAGTGCTGTAATTAAAATTTTAGTTCCAACCAAAGGCAGAAATAATTATTTTTGATGGCCTTTGTTGTATGATATTACCCAAGTGGCATCAACATTTGTCAGATAGCAGAGGCTTATAAACAAATTTCAGATTGCAAATCACCAGTAGAAGAGGAAATGCAGAAGGACCACTCCAACTGACCAGGAAGTCTTTTTCATCAGTTCTAATAAATGTATTTTTATTCATTTTAGTTTAAAGATAAATGAGTTTTAAGCTTTACAATAACCATTTATTTGAAAGATTGACCAACGATTAATTTAATGAAAAATATTTCTAAGTTTTGTAGTCATTACTATCCCTTTTTCACAAGTTAAAAATTACATAATTTTCCAAAATTAGATACATCGATGACAAAAGGTATTCATATTTCAAAGAAAAGAACTGTTTTGGATTCCTCATCCCAAATTAATAAAAAGTTTCAGATATATTCCTCCAATGGATAACTTTTTATAGCAAGTTCAGGATGGTATATTTTGACCTGTTTTTGCCTTACTGTCAAATTGTGCATCTGGCTGTTTTTACATGGTGTAAATATGAGTTTTTATCAATGTACTACTGAAAAAAAGTTAGCTTAATCTCTGTTGTGCTATGAATCATAGCAAGATGCTACAAGACATTAACTGTTGAAATAAAATACATGAACAGTCAAAATTACTTTTCAGTGTCATGTTTTAACTTTCATTTTTGAGAACACAATTTTCCCCAATGTTTATGCTGCCTGATCTAATAATTATTAATTCCATTATTATTATATTTCTTTTACTTCAAGGCTACCTGTATAACATTATATTTATAATAATTTTTAGTCTGAAGCTGGCATCTTCAGTTATACACTATTGAATGGCTATAACTTGGTTGCTAATTCATCTACCAAGATAAATTTAATACCATTTTTTATATTTTGTCAAGCTCTCTATGCCAGTATTAAAGATTTTTAGATGTATTGAAAATAAAATTTTAGTTTGGGGTACCTAATTTTAAAGAGATTTTATGCTTAGCCATTGAAATAATTTTAGGAAAAGGAGTGGAGTCAAAATTTTTTCTTCACCCCTTTATAAATCAAGCAAGTCACAAAAGTAAATTTCCCAAGCATAAAAACAATATTAAACTCACCTGTCTATGTACCTTGATATCACTCATATTTGGAGGGCCCCCAGTTGTGTACCAACCAAGGAAGTCCATTTCACTAAACACCTGTTTAACTGGAGAAGGCAAAAAACCTTAGGATACAACTGCATTCAAATTAAACAAACATTTAACATTTTCATTCAAAACTCTGAGATAGAACGTTTGAAGCAAAACAAAACATCTGTAAAAAAAGACTTCTTGAAATAGCAGTTTAAACTCTTTGCAAACCAGAGTTGATAAGAATTTTTAAGTTTGGGCACAAAAAGGAAACAATGCAAAAATATAAATTTCAATCATTAATGTGAAAAGTAAACCAACAATAATTCCAAATAACTGAACCTATATTAAAAAGACAAAAGAATAAGAGTAATTGCAAGCATAAGTGTATTTCTAGACATACGAGAGGGGAAAAAAAGGTATAACTTTTTAGAATATTAAATTTTAAAATATCATATATAGCTTAAAAAGTTAAATATTTGATGGTAAAAATTTGTTCATAACAACAGTTTTAGTTTTTTTCTTAAATTTTAATCCCAAGTGTCATTTTTCTTATTTGACAATGTTTTAATCCTATTTTAAACATTTTGTTCCTGATGTGCATTTTGCAAAAATGATTGACATAGTTGCTGATCCTACAAATATGACAGCACAAGATTGTGTTTTACTTATTTTTTTTTTTATATAATTAGCTTTGACTTTTAGATTTGTACTCTAAATCATATCTGGGTGATCAAATCCTAGTGATATTCAAACTAAGGGTAAAACTACAAAACCCCAAAGTGATGTCTACACTGCAATATGATAAGATCTGCATCAATCAAATTTGCAGTTGTAGTTAAGAACAAATACAGAATTTTTGAACTAAAAGGAACACCTTCAGAAAAGCACAAGTTACAACAGCAAAAGAAGACATTCCAAAGACGGGGGGAAAAAAAAAAAAAAAAAAAAAAAAAAAAGAAAGAAATAATTGACGGGTGAAATTCTTGAAAGAAACAACAAATAATGCCAAAAAATGTCACAGAATATATGTTTAAATAGAAACATCAAAAATAAATGTAAGCAGCAAAAGAGAAATGACTTGATAAAAATGTGCAGAGATTGAAAAGCAACAGAACACAGATGTAGGTATTCACAAAGAGACAAGAAATAGCAAGGTTGAAAATATGTTCTTTGACAGGATATAGAAAATCTGAAGACGTTACATTCATAAAAAGAAAAGGTACAACAGAGATGGAAAGAATAGGAGAACTCTTCTATGAGAACAAATTTGTACCAAAAAATCATGAGGTAGCAATATGTATAAGTAATGGTAGGTGGAACCATCACCATATATTGATGTCATGGAAATGCTCAAATCTATATCAATTATGATCTGACATCTGATGAGTCAGTATAAACACCAACTAGGGAGCTTATAGTAAGGTGATATGTATTATCAAAATTTGAACAGGTCATGATAACGCCAAATGAATGAGAAATTCTATTTCTGAAATTGTGAAGACATCTGGCATTCCTTGATCTATGGTATCATCAGTGGCATAAGCTAGTGTGCCATCTGATGCAGCACTTTAGTTTGCCACCCCATCAGCAACCACAAACAACACATATTGCACAGTGGCTCATTCTTCATTCAAGCATGTTTAGTTGAATAACCTGACCATATTATGTCTATTTATTTTTATTGTGATCCTCTCGAATACTCTTATCTACTTCTTAATATTGATATTAAATTCATTAACCTTTACCACACTAATTTTTTTCTAGAATTGTTCCCCCTGCCACTGCATTTTTTTTTGAGGGTGCAACAATATGAACACCTACTGTTCTACAATTGTTATAACTTTCTTTGTATTATGCATTTAGATTTTAATTTTTGTACACGAATAAAAGAATGAATGGGTAATATTTTTATGTAATGCATTAGGTTTTGCATGCAGGTTTTGATGTTGAAAACAAAAAGTTGAAATGTGAAATAAAAAACAAATACATTAAAAAATACATAAATAATTCAACATACTTTAACTTTTATTACTCCTTGTGAAGTTCTGGGGGTGCAATAAGAAGCAAAATCACTAAAAAGGCTTTCATTTCATCAAAAAAATGACGTTTCCTTGTGTTTACACACGAGAAGACACTAGCATTTATTTGCTCTTTCTTTCACCTGATTTATATTTATTTGTCTTGTTGATGAATAAAGTTACTATTTCATTGTTTATAAATAGACAAAATTATTCACCTTCAGAAAGGCTATCAGATACATCGATGGTCGCCAGTACCTTCCATAAAATTACTCAGGCATGATAGTAGGCACTAGTGGTCATCGTTGTTTCCTCCGCGTCACTAGCATGGTTATCATCTCCAACCATTTCAGCATCAATATCCACTTGAGTAAAGCCTTCAAAATCATCATCAGAGTCTTAATCAAAGAAAACTCCTGAATAAAGGCTTTGTTGGATATTGACATGGCCATTTTTGTTTACGAAAAAATTAATGTGGGTTTAATTGATGTTACACCTCATGTAGAGTCTAGAAGAATTCAAAATGGTGTTGGAAAACAGAAGTTTAGCCTTGTTCCAAAGTAGTAGGGGATTTCCAGTTTAAAATACTGGAAATAACAGTTGAAAAGTGTTTATTTATAGCAAAAATCTCAGGCGACAGAAGTTGCCAATAGTAGTAAGGGAGAGAATTCTATGGCGACTATTGTCACCTGCAGTGTTGTAAAGGTTAACATAGTTGTTTCTTTTATTTTAATCTTTATTTTCCCCAAGAACTTTCAATCTTATCCAAAATCATTTTCAGGAGTGAATTGCCAAGACAAAAATTAATGTAACTGATAATTGTGTTTTTTTTTGTAAACATGCTGTTATAATTGTTATAAAATTAACTGTTGAAGCTATAGTGTTTTTCATGTTTTTGATCTAAGGGAGGTAACAATCTGTATGATTGTAATCTATTCAATTTTGTTCAAAAACAGACCACCATCTCCACTTACGCCAATGGATGTCATGTATCTATGTACTATAAATACTGGATGGAAGGCATTACTTTCAACAACAGACAGCACACTGGCTGACCATATGTCCTTAATGATCATGTCTATAATTATCTGGAGTTACAGACACACGATACTGGCTCAAATCACATCCAAATTAAATGCTGGAAGTACCAAATGTATATCCTGCAGATCAGTTCAGCATTTTTTGACATAGTTAACTGGACCCTAGAGTACCAGTAACATATAATATAGTCTGAGGGGTCAAGGTTCCAATTGTTTCAGTTTAATCAAAGTGTTTGGGTGTGACACAGACTCCACATGGCCATAGACCAGGACTTGCAATTAAAAAAAAAATAAATCCTTACTTTTCACCAGTAGTAGTAGGTTTTTAATAGATGGAACACACACACACAAATAAACAAAACTTAAAGCTCTTCTTTATAAACTGATGAAAGAAAATTGAAAGAACTTAAATTTAGATATTTGTATTATCACTAAATGTGTAAAACATTAAGTATAAGAACTAATTTTGCTTTAATAAACAAAGAAAATTATCCTTTTTCTGTCAATTTTTAGTTAAAATTCTTAAATGAATCATTAATAAACAGTTATGCTACATTTTCTGCTTATCAAACTAATACAAATGGAAAATTTTTAAAATGATAGCAAACATGGAAAATTTAATGATGTGAGACATTGTAAATGAAATTCTTTTTTATTGTGAATAGTTGGAATGTACTAATATTCTTTATATAGAAAATGAATGCATAACAATTCTTAGAGTATAGTAAAAGTTACTTCAGTATGAAAATTAATTTTCATGTAAAATTATTCAAATTTCAACTGAAACATTTTAATAAAAATAAAGTTGTGATTTTATAAAAAAATTACAATAAAATTTCATTTCTTTTTGTACTTATTCATTTTTAAAACCTTATTATTTTAACTTTTTTATCTTATAAACATTTTAATGAGGTTCTATTTATGCTCCAAGCAACTATAAATGATAAAGTTTAGAAAGTTTTGATTTTGGGATGGTTCCAGGATGATGTTGAGAAAAGTTAGTCTGGAACCCTAGCATGGATCCAAGTTGTCAACAAGGAATTGTCCAGGTTGTTGATGGTTCCATAATGGTGTGATAATTGTTCAAGTGGTATGGGTTGGGTCCACCTCAAAACATTGACCAGTGACCATTACACTATTCATAACTATTTACACCCATTCTTCATCTACCTCACACCAACAGGTTATTCCAGCAAGATAATATACCATATCAGGTCCAAAATCTTTTTGAAGAGACTCCTGACAAAATGACGTAACCATCACATTCACTTGACATAAGCCCAATCAAGCCTTTATTGAATATGATGGAAAGGTCTATTTGCACACTAGAACCTTCACCTACAAATATCAAGGAGCAGTGGACAACTATTGAAAGAGTATGGCTTAAAACAGTGGTTCCCAACCTTTTTTTGGTCATGCCCCCACCTAAGCATCTCTAAAATCCTGATGCCTTCCATGACATATAATTCTTATTATTCAAAAAGCAAACTCCTATTCATAAGGACGAAGCCTAAAAGGCCATTAATTTAACTTTCCTTAAAAACTTGACCCTGCATATATGCAATAGTGTTATCATTTCATTTTAGAATTTTACAATATTTACAAAAATATTGTGTCACTAATATTATATTCAGTATATACATAATAGCACATGTACCTACATACATACATACAAATATTTTTCTGTATCCATACTGTATATTCACCATATGTATTAACACAGACACACACATACTCACACAGATTCATTAGCAAAAAATTCAATGTTAAGAACTCATTCTTGAATTACTATCTTTAAAAATCAAATTCCCTCCACCCACTATGGGAATCGCATCTCTCCACGGGTCTTCTTACCATATCAAATTGCCAGGCAGAAGGAGGGTCCTAAACAACATCCCATGGCTTTTAGTACATGAGCCTACATAAAAGCATGGAAGGACTTGTAATACTAAACTCTAAGGTTAGGTCTGAACTGAACAAAATGAAGAGGTAACAAAGCAACAGAATCAAACAAGATTTTAACACTTTGAGACGGGAGGCACAAAGAAACATAGTGATTATATAACTATCATCAAAACTATGTCAGAATAAAATTATGGAAACTAAAGCTGATTGAAGCAATGCCTAAACTGCAGTACAACAGACTCTCGAACAACCCAATTTGCAAGATGTGTACAGAGTCAAAAACAAATATAACTTGAGTGAGAATACAAATTCAAAGTGGAACATGTTGAGAGAAACAATAGTGACATTGGCAAATGAGGTCATTCCAAGAAAAACAAGGCAAGAAAAGAAAGTGAATGACAGGTGAAATTATAAGAGATGAAAAAGTGTCAACAAACAATGCCAAGGAATGGAAAATAGTGCAAAACACTAAACACAGAAATTAGAAACAAATGCAGGCAGGCTAAAGAGGAATGGCTCAGTAAAAATTGGTTGGAAATAAAAAGGATGAGCCACACAGTTAAAGCAAGTAAGTACAACAGAACAAAAGAATTAACTGAACAAAAAGTGTGCTCCTCAACAGAGTGTATAAAATCAAAGGAAGGAACACTGATAACAGAAAAAGAAAAAAAAAATATTCCAAATATGGACAAGACAAATAGAAACAAAGCAGCAGAATCAGATGGGATTGCAATCAAGATGCTCACAGCCTGGGACAATTTGGGCATCAAAATCACAGAAGTGATAAACAAAAAATATGACAGTGGCAACATACTGGAGGTCCTCAGCAGATTCATCTTCATAGCAGTACCTAAGAAAACAGGTGCAAATGAATGTGAGCTCTATCGAACAATCAGCTTAATAAGCCATATAACCAAACTAATGATCCAAATCTTGGTAAATAGAGCATGATGCAGAATTAGACTGGAAACAACAAGAATAGTATAGCTTTGTCAAGGACACTGGAACAAGAAATGCAATATTTATGATTAGAATGATATCAGAGAGAGTAATACAAATGCAGAAGGATGTACACTTATGTTTTATTATAGATTACACCAAAGCATATTTGGACTGTTAGGAAAACAGATGTGTCTTCTCTCCAGATCTGTTCAAACTCTATGGAGAGACTATCTTATGGAGCTAGAGACCATACTGAGATTTATTATTGGGGGAACACAATCTTAATATAAGATATGCAGTCTGTAAAAGAAAACGACAGGACCTCCTAAATAAGGTAGTAAAGGAAAGCAAAAAATAAAGGATTAGCCATCAAATGTATGAAAACAGAAAGCATGGTTGTCAGCAAGAGAAAAAGCCCAAAATGTAAACATTTTTGGAGAAGTCAAAATCAAATAAATACAAAAATTTAAATATCTGGGAAGTAATTTAAGAGATAGCTGAAATTCCTTGGACACATAATGAGGAAGGAGGATTTGGAAAACTTAACTCACACAGGGAATACTGAGGGCAAGACAGATAGGTAGGTAACCTGCTACCATCCCCTGACAAACTTGAGTGAATGGGTGGTAAAAGTTGGGCAAAAGGAGAAATGCTGCTAAATGCTATGAGGGATAGGAGGTAGGGGAGAGCTATCATTGCCCAGATCAAGGGTGGAGGACAATTTTGTAATTGATAAAATTACCAGTGATGGACAAAATATAAAACAGCTGCAAAATACCAGAGGAGTTCAGTAAATTAGTCTTTATAGTCATGCCAAAGAAAACTGGAGCAAATAAAGATAAACTCTACTGAACAATCAATTTGATGATCCACATAATTAATAATTAGAATTCTAATAAATAGAACTGATAGAAGAATTAGATTGGAAATAGGACAAGAACAATGTGGCTTTGTTCAAGACACTGGAACAAAAAGAAAAATGCAATCTTCATGATTACAAGTACAAACAGATCTACGCCTAGGTTCCCAAGATTTCACAAAGGCTTTCAATAAAGTGCATGAAATCCTTAAAATGTAAGGAAAACTACACAAAAAAGATATTCAGACATTCTGTAAACTGTATTGGGAACAAACAGCTTGCATGGAGATAGGGTATGAGTGAATACCAAAAAAGAGAAAAGTACAACAAAGATGTACCTTTTCATCAGATTTATTTGATGATTCTAAGAAGAATTATTATCATTAGATATAACCTTAACAACATACAGTATGCAAACACTGTGCTAATGACACATTCAAAAGGAAAACTGAAAAGAAAACTATTAGAAAAAGTAGTTAATAAAAGCAAGAAGGGTGTCACCATTAACTGTAAACCAGATTGAATCCATAATTGTCAGCAAAATGAACAACCAAAAGTAATGTAAAAAAAAAGGATGTAAAAATCAAGTAGTTGCTGAAATACCTGGAGAGTGCATACAAGGATAGTGAAAGATGCTTTTCAGAAACTGAGCAAACTATTAAAGGGTCAAAAAAGTATTTAGAAACAACAAAATGAGTGCTGGATTGATATTCAATGTCTAATTTTTTATATGGCAGTGAACACTGAACAAGTTCTTCACAGATGAAGGAAAGACTTGTAGCAGAGATAGGCTTTTACCAATGAATGCTGAGGACACTTTGAAAAGAGTATATAAGAAACAAGGAAGTTTTAAGAATAAAACTACAAAGAACCTACTTATAACAATCAAAAAAAGAATAGCTGAAATTTCTTGGGACAACTTGGTATCTATGCTGATGACAGAACTACTTATTTCTGTCTTAATAGTAAGTCTGATCAGTTCCATAAAGCCAAATTGCAGCTGATATAAAATATTACCTACATTCCCTTATCAATTGGGACAAGGAATGGCTTGTTAATTTTAACACTTCCAAAACAAAACTGCTCTCTATTGTCTGAGAGAACCTTTTCTGCCTTCCATCAGCATGAATGACTAACCTCCAAGAGAATAATTCATTGCACCTTCTCAGGATAATTTTTTCCATTGACATGATGTGGGAAGATCATATTGAATCTGTTGCTAAGTCTACTGTGAGAAACATCATTTCAATGTATCATGCTAGACAATTTTTCTCACCCAAATCTATCTTACATTTGTCCATGCTTTGAATATTGCTACCACATATGGTCTGGTTCTCTTGCTATATATTTAGAGATCCTTGGTAAAATTCATAGAAGAACCAGCTTCCCTATGCCTTTTCTATAAATACTTTCATCACAATTGTTCTAATAAACTTTCTTCTATGGTAGATAAACTTTATGTATTAGGTGCAATACTAGACTGGTGGCAAGGTCTCATCATTTTACAATTAAAATGGCTAGATGTAACCGTAAGTTCTATGCCAACAGCTTCTTTTCTTGCACTTCTTCCTTGTGGAACCCTCTTTTGACTTCTTACTTTCCAGTAAAGTTTGATGTTAAAAAAATTTAAATGCAATGTCAATCATTATCTTCTGTCATCTTAATTCCTGTTCTTTTATTGTTTTTACTCTTTAATAATGTTTTTCTTACATTTTCATACTCAGTAACCTCTTGTATCTTAGCAGCTTTATTGCCTTGCTTGGGATGAAATAATTAAAAAAAAGATAATGAAGCAAAAAGGCTTAAAGAATTTGACACTTAGGCGACACATTGAAAATAAGACAAACAGGGAAAAAATCAGTGAATAACCTACTTGATAATATTGAGTAAATGAATGGCAGAACAAGTAGCATAATGACAAAGATGGGTTGTGAAGGAGCAAGAATTACTTTGAGCAATAAAAGATAGGAAGTTGTGGAGAGCCTTGACTGCCAATATTTGGAAGGTAGAGAAAGATATTATTGAATTTGCTAAGTGTTATAATGAGTTACACATGTACCATCAACAAAGCAGCCTGATTGTAAATGAAAAATAAAATTCAAGTTGAAGTGTTATAAGTATAAACAATTCTCAAAAGCATATATTTTCTATTCTTACAATTTCTTTTTCACCTGTTACCATCACTGGCAGAGAAAAAAGGGGGTTAAAAGGAAAATGTTAAAAAAAAAAAAAAAAAATGTCTACTCAATTTCAGTTGCAAGACTTGGGTCAACTTGTGGTATGGTTTTCTGGCACTTTCTGCAAGCTGGGATCGCCTCTCCAGTCACCTTCCTGACAAATTGAACATGGTGAGATTCTAACCCA
The DNA here is from genome assembly GCA_963932145.1 of Acanthosepion lycidas. Classification (NCBI taxonomy): domain Eukaryota; kingdom Metazoa; phylum Mollusca; class Cephalopoda; order Sepiida; family Sepiidae; genus Acanthosepion; species Acanthosepion lycidas. The sequence goes on along the minus strand of OZ010587.1, from coordinate 54,059,918 downwards.
GGTCTCATGATTAGAAAATGGATGTTCTAATCACGCAGCCATGGACCAAAAATATATATAAATCTAAAGAATTAATGGATTTATTTTTAAAATGATATTTTTTATTACTTCAAACGTTTTTTTTTTTGAGAAAATTAAGAAAATGTGAACTCCAGCATGGTTTGAACCTGTATCCACCTTTGTAGGAGTGGCTGAGCAGTCTAAAGAAAACTGGATCCTACAAAAGCGGTACAAAGAACTGTGCTGGAAAGCATATTTTCTGTAACTTTTTGAGTATACAGACCAGTAGATGTAATACACACTGTTTAAAAAGAGGAAAAAAAAAGAAAAAAGCAGGGCATCTACTCAAACATAAGTATCCACTAAAAATAACATTTTTAAGCAATAAAAATTTCAAGAGGATGGACTATTGCCAACCAGTTCACAAAACCTGATTGTGTAGATGAGTGTCTAAAAGCAAAAATAAGGTTCCATGCACTGGAAAAAGGAATATAAATTATTAAACAAAGATATTAGCTATGTTACATACTTGATACAGATTCATCTTATAAATTGAGCAATTAAATTATTAATGCTGTATCACTTGACTTACTAAACCAAAATTTTCTTGTTGGTTTTTAAGATTAAAATTCATAATCAGTTATGCATTTCTGAAAAAGTCAAGAAATCAAACAAAAGCATCAATGAAAATGGTAACTTTAACAAACAAGCAATAAAACTGAAAAACAAGTTATAAAGCAAAATAAAAATAAGTTGTAACTGATAAAAAAAATGCCAGAGGAGAGCAGAAATGTCTGACCAAAATGCTGGTACCACACAGTGAAAGCATTTTTTCATTTGTTGTAAAATCCAAGTAGCAATCACTTACATTGTTCTTCTTTAGTTTTGTAATAGTCCATGTTAATGACAATGTCTCTATTCACTCTATCAAATGCCAACTCAAAAGAGTTCATCACTTCTAGGTTCCTATCTTTCTGTTGACCAATCAGAGCTCCAAGAACTGGAAACGCCGGAAAAAAAAGAAAGTATTATAATTTTTAGTTAAAAAGGATTTGGGATAATCAATTTAGGCTTCAACAACAAATACATACAAAAACTTTCTCAGGAAACAAAGATTATTTTATGACAAAATTTTTCTGTATTCATTCAAGGACTTTCTACACTTTATCAAAACTTCAAAATTAATCACACAAACAAATGATTGCTTCTATTTGGTTGAAGACAAAATAAATGGCTGTTTTTAAGTTGCATTAATGTGATTTTGTTTTTTCTAACTACATTACCCCTTGCTGTTTATATGTACATCCATTTATTATATTTTTAATTCACTACATCTCTTTTGGGTGTTTTATGAATTCTTAAATCACTTTTATTTTTTTTTATACGTTATCAAGGCAAAGATGAATAATAACAGCAATTTTTGTGTCACTGCGCTACACAAGTTAAAAATTAGCCATTGCGCAGCCAAAGCCACCTGCAATATAAACAGAGTGCTTAGGACCTGGAGTTCTCTTCTGATGATTTTGATATCGAAGATGAATCTTGTCATACTTACAAGTCATCTCTCAACAATGAAGAATTGACGGTAACTGTGAAAGCTCATCCAGAAATAAGCATTTGGGTTTTAAGAATTTAGCTAGGGATAGACCATACAACAGTCAGAAGATATCTAGCAGAAACTGGTAAAGTGAAGAAAATCCAAAAAGGGGTGCATCAGGATTTGACTGATGATCGGCAGCTTGCACAGTTTGATACATGCTGCAAAAATTACGTTTTCTTGACTATGTGCTCACTGCTGATAAAAAGGGACTTTTGCATGATAATCAGAAACATAACTTCTTTGAAGGCTGACAAATTTGTTCTTCTATTAACCTTCCCAAAATACTAATTTTCACCACAAAAAGATCCTCCTGACCATTTTGATTGTGCCATAACAGCTTTCTGCAACCTGGTTGGACTATCATGGTAGAATTCTACTGTCTTGATTTGGAACTGACACATCAAAAGTTACAAACATTTTGATCAGAGTGAATTGAAAGGGGTGTTTCCTACTGCAGGATAACACATGACTTCATACTTCACAAACCACCTGGCAAAAATTGACTTAGTTAAGCATCAAGGTCCCATCTTCCCTATTTACCAAATCTGTTCTCTATTGATTAACATTTTTTCTGGGCTAGCAGGTGTACACCAATATGAACCAGGTCAAAAATGCCTTCCAGCAGTCAGTTCTCATGGTATTAATTTTGACAAAAAGTAGTATTTGAACAAAGTTATGTTTTAAAATTTGTTTTTCATGAAGCCCATTTTTGTTTCAATCCAATAGTTTCTATATTATCAATTATTAATAATGGTTTCTAGCTAATACTATTTCTCTTGGATTAAATGACATGACAAAAAATTAACGACATTTCTTTTATACATCATCAAAATTTACAGCTAGATGTACAAACTACTGTCAGCATATTTTTAGAACAGTAAACACAAATATCACAGAACATGAAAGAATATATACACAAGAACTATATATTTTAATATTACTTTTCTTCATAACAAACATGTCTTAAACAATAAAAACTGAAATCCCAAGAATTCCTTTAAGAGATCCCTCAAAATATTTCATAATGCATTATTCTACAAGCACATAAAAGGATCAAAACATGTTGCCAAGCCATGCCAGTATAGGAGAGAAACATGACATATTGAGAAAGAATATAGGGATTTGGTTTTTCATGATTGCTTTGTATGCAAAAAGATGGGGTATGTGGAAAACAAGAGAAAAGAGCCTACATTTACATTATTTACATTGTTCAGACTGTCCTCATCTTTATTGTCATATTCCCATTTTGGTCATTGTATCCTCTGGCCTTCTTCAGGTGATATACGCTGGAATTTCGAACCAAACTCTTTATTCAGTCCACAAGGGTGGATTGTTCTAATTCCACATGCCATGCCTTTTCTGGATATCCCAGTTTAATTAATTCCCTTTAGTAAGTCATCTCTCCAAGTTTTTGTTCACCTCTGCTGTGGCCAGGTATTGAACTGACAACTGAGTCATTATTTCAACCAATATTTTTATCCATTGGGCCATTAATTCCAACGTATATCACTTGAAGAAGGCCGGAGCATACAACAGCCGAAACGTTGTGAATATGACAATGGAGACGAAAACAACAGTACAATGTAAATTTAATTTGAAAGTAAAGCCTCAAAATACAAGTACTTCAGCTTATATCCAATATAGCACTAAAAAATAATTACTGGAAATTATGCTACACTAGCAAAAAGTTAGTAAAACAATTCCTGTTCACATTATGTGTTTATATTGTATACACATAAGAGTATTAAATAAATAAATAAATAAATAAATAAAGTGGAATATGAAACGAGTCAATGCATTTATCTTATGGAAGAGGGGTGCATTTTTTGTTTGTTTTATCAACCACCAAAATCGAAAGTTAAAGCAATCTTACATTCAAGATCACTATTGATTGATTGGATAACAATATTTGTTTTAAAATAAATTAAAAGAGATGGCCTTTTCTGAAATTTACAACCAATTGTAAAAATAAATTATATAGCGAGAGAGATGTCATTTTTGGTATATCAATTACTTTTATTCTTAATATCAAAATATTTTTAAATGTAGCATGAAACATTATTCACAGTTAAATTTTAAATATAAAAAAGATTGTGATATAACTACTAGAGCTGTTGAGTAATATTACTAAAATATTTATTTGTTACAAAAAGTATCATTTCTTCCTGATGAATTCAAAAATAAGTAAATAACTAAAGAGTTAACAACTGAAAGTGAAAATTGATAACTTACCACGAGAACAAACACATTTCACATTTATTTATGACTTATTTAGCAAAGGTTTTTTTAAAAGTGAAACTTTTATTTCATTTTATTTAGTGACGTTGACTTTATTTTCTCTTAAAGTACATTGAATTTATTTAATGAATAGTGGTACTGGTGCCAAATATTTGCTTTGTAAAAATAACGAAGTCAAGTTTGTCTTCTTTAGCCATTGATAACAGTAACACAACAGCATAACAGAATCGGTTTTTGCTGTTTATATATGATGAACTGACAAATACAAATGAGAATTCTAAACTGAACGAATATCTTTATGTATTTGCTTTCAAAAATGACATTTATCACAAACGGAAATATGTCTAAAAATATTTTTTGTAAAAATAAAGATGTTTTATGACTTTACGTTATCCAAAAACTTGATATTCACACAATTCACTTGATAAGTTTCTCGGATCATAGCATCATGCGGAGGCAGACGACTTTAAAGCATGAGATAGCAATTTAATGACATAAAGTAAGAGTACAATTGCTAATTCTTAGAAATTAAGACAAATTAAAATATCCATCACAAAAATAAAATATTTTCGCTGTCAGAAATCATGGGTAAACATATTTTTTTTAAAAATCAAAACAAACAAAAAAGATGAAAGAAGAGTTTCTCACAGTTTACTTATATATACCCTTTTACTTTATCAAATTCAACAGATTCATAAAAAAAAATTACAAGAGTGGTAAAAAAAAAATATATATATATAAAAAAAATCTAATTTAGAAAACAACAGGGCAGTAACACCGTTAGTGTTTACTTGTTTTACATAGCTAGATGTTACAATAAACCATGGTAATGATTGTGTATTAATAATAAAATTTAGTTAAAACAATAACTAATCTAAGATGATGATGATGATAATAATAACAATTATAATTATTATTATTATTATTATTTTCATCTCAGCATATGACAAGGAGGAGACGACTAGTGGTTTGATTAGGGGAAAAAAAACTGACCCTGCATTGGTTTGCCCTCCTGTGCCCGTACCCGGGTCCAGTGTTCGGAGATGTTCATGATGACCAGAGGGTGAAGAGATACAGACACACTACCAGCTGTTCCAGCTGCTGCAATGACATTACCATCCACTCCATTTTCAAATTCTAAATCAGCCCCGGCACTGGTACTGGCGCATGGATTGTCTACCTCCATCGTGCACGCCATCTTGTGACACCACAATCACAAAAAGTTACGTGTTTAGTTTCGCATTTTAAACTATATTAAAGAAACATAAAAAGGTACTTGTTTTATAATCATTATATCATTTGCAACTGTTTTCAATAGAAAACTGAAATCATCCAAATTTACTATTATATTTATTTTGCTTCTGTTTTCGATTTAAACTTCAGTATTATTTTGCCAAAACTATAGGAACGTTACTTACTTAAATACTTATTATTATCAAGCAGTGATAGGAACTTTTTAGTTACGTACTAAATAGAATAGAAATTAGAATTTTGTTTATAAATTTGGATAATTAGATTGTAAATAAAAATTTAACAACTGTTTCTTGAATTTAGTTACTCATTGAGACTTTTGCTGATTGTAATTAAATACATGTTTGGTGAATATTCAAAAGCTGCGGTTTTGAAAAAAAATGAAATAGATAATTAATTATTGACCATTTATTTTTAAATTTATTTTTTGACAAACAAAACATGAAGTTCTATAAAATTGTTTTAGTTTTCTACTTGATTTGGTAAGCGATTTATATGAACGTTTTTATTTTTCTGCAACATTTTCTTTTAGTTTCAGCATAGAACAATTTCATAGAATGCCATTGTTCTGATAAAAAAAGTAAAACTGAAAAAACTAATAATTATAACTTATAAGAATTGTAAATAGTAATTTATAATAATTAAGTGAATAAATTGAAAAATATAAAAATTGCAAATATTTTGTATATTCTCAAAAATGAATGAATTTAATGTTTTTAAATTTACTAAACTTGTTTTCAGAAGACCACTAAAGAAGAGTACCAGGATTATACACACTACTAGTAATGGTCTACAAGACAAGCTTGCAAAGCACCCTTGCACACACATATATATATATATATATATATATATATATATATATATATTAGTTATGAAGACTAAGATATATATATATATATATATATATATATATATATATATATATATATATATATATATATATATATATATATATATTAGTTATGAAGACTAAGATAGTGTAGAAATGTGTTATCCACTCTCTTAGTCCTCATAAAAGAAAAACAGTAAGAACATGAGAAAAACAGAAAAAAAAATTGGGCCGCAACATTCAATGAAACATACACATATATTGGATGTATTAGGTTGGTGCAAAAATAATGTCGTTTTCACACATATGTTACTATGTGAGAAAACGACATTATTTTTGCACCAACCTAATATTTGGGCAGCAATTTTTAATTTATAAAAATTGTTTAAAGGTCAGTGAAAGGTCCTTATTAATTATATTTTTATTTATGTCTTCGATGTTCTTGGTTATTTTCTTGATTTCGGGTTCATATTTGAAAATATATTTTTCTATGTTTGATTACTTTTAGCTAGAAAAAAAACAACAGAAGTCTTTGATGATGGCTCATACTAGCCAAAAGTACTCAAGGAAAATATATTTTGTAATATGAAACAGAAATCAAGAAAATAATCAGGACCATCAAAAAATAAATGAATGAAATAATTAACAAGAAACAAAGTTGGTATTTAACTAAACTTATATATCTTTGTGTGTGTGCCTAAAATTTACTGCATTGAAATAACTTTTAAAATTAATCATAACATTTCATTTGTTTTTGAGACATTTTTAACATAATAGGTAAACATAGATCTGTTGCATAGAAGTAGGTTATTAGGAAAAGTATGTATATATCAGAAGGTATTATTTGTGTTGGCTGCGTGAAAATAAACTTCTCTACAAACATTTAATTTTAGGTATGGCACAAGGTCATCAATAACAAAATATAAAACAAATAATATTTCTTTTTAGAAAAACAAGAATAAAGCATTTATATAACAAATACATGCAACATGAGAATGAGAATGTTCTTTAGAACAGGGAAAGAGTTTATTCAGTGTTCCTGTCAGTAAAAGGAATTTCAAAGAATTAATCAGTTCAGATTAAATAATATTTTATATCATAAATTTCTGTCATAGTTTGATATTGGAGACTAGGTAAGAGTTGTCTCCCTTGACCTGTTGAATATTGAATATATATTTTTTGATAATGAAATAGATAAAAAGATGGAAATTTAAATATTATGTGAATAAAGTTGATTCAACAAATGAGTAAAATCCTTTGAAGAAAGTAAGTTGTGTCCTTCCTGGAAAGTTTGTTGTAATTGGAATTGGTAAATGAAATGTTAGTTCATATAAAAAGTTGAATTTTGTGTTTAAAAGATAAACTTTTAAGCTTATAACTTTTGAGTAAATTGTGCATTAAATATTAAGAATCTTTTGGCTGTAAGATATTTGACTTGAAGTAAGTTTGCGTTAGGTTATGTTCAAAGTTGCTTTTTGAATAAAATGTTTGTTTGGCAAACTGTATGTTCTTTGAGTAGAATTCTTGTTGTCTCGATAAAAATCGTAGATGTTAAAGTTGAAGTGTAGTTTGTTGGTGATTGAGTGAATTCAAAATTTGGGATTATGTTAAGAAATTTAACTTAGAAACTTCAAAGATTAGAATGGCATGAATTTGTTTGGCAAATTGTTTGATGCCGCAAAGCTCACTGTTGATAAGTTTCTGATACTTGTAGTTGAAGAAGTGAATAAGATGAGTTAAGAGATGTGCAATGTTTGTATGTACATGTGAACATGTGTGTCATAGCGTCTTCCCATAAGGGATGGATTCAGACTCTTCACTCAACTACATTGTTGTGGTTCTGAGAAAAACAGAGGAAAGAGGAAGAATTGAAGATGTCACTAAGTATTTATGTTCTATGTCAGGCTTGAAACACATAGACAGATTTTTGGCAGTAAATTAATTTTAACTGTGCAGACATAGACAAAAGTATGATATTGGCATTAATTGAGAGAATTATCAAGGCTTGTGTGATCCACTTTGGTGTTTATTTTGTACAAAAATTGACATTGAAAGAAAGTGGTAGCAGAATAACTGTGGGCTAAACACACTATTTTAGTGAAATTTTTATGAAAGCTGTAAGATTTTGTTAATTAAATAAAATAACATATTTCATAAGCTTTATTTTGAAAAGATTGTTGTACCTCCTACATATTCAACACAAACTGGATGTTCACCACTCAACAACCCAAAACAGACTGCATAAATGTTTTCTGCACATTGGCTCAACACATACATCTAGCATAAACCTAAACAAAATTAATAATATATTATGGACCATCAGAGCCACTCCTGCTCAAATACCTAAACCTTAATTTCAAGCTGACTGAAAACTATATATACCCAAATTCAAACCGACCATATACAGATTAGAGTTTGATCTCAACATTGACATGCTGAGAGAGATGTCACTGACAATGACAACATAGCAGGTGCCACCACCACCACCAAGTGTCTATTCACTTCTAATTTCACCACTCTCTTTCTCTGTTGTCTTAGCAACAGCAACAGTTATCAATCTTTTTATGTGAATAAATTATACATTTATTTACCCCCTACTCAATGTCCTCTTTTGTTTGATGCTTGGATTTACATTTACTGAGGTGGAGAAGTAATTAACCTCCACAGTAGTAACAACAGCCCCAACAACAACAAGATTTTGCCTTCCAGGTAACCTATTTTTGCCTCTTCAACAAGACTGATAGTTTATAGTTCCATCACTTTTAAACATACAAATTGTTATAATATTCCACTTCATAAAGAACAATTTTACTACAGTGCATTTTCTGCAGAGGGAAAAAATGATTTAAGCACTTACATATAATGCAATAAAATTTCATACATAAAAATTTCATTTATATTGTGGGGATTACCCCAACCTTATAGGATGCTAAATGATGTAATTTAAAGTCTAATAAATGAATGTGAGTAAATATTTCTGAATTTTTTTCTTTATAATATAATTATTATTTATATTATTTCAGTTTGAGATTAATTTATATAAATTTATTATTTAAATAATAGAAAGTTTTGAATTTAGCAGTTTTCTTTTAATTTTTATAGTCATGTATGTTCGTTTGGGAAAGGAGTATATCTTTTAGGAAAGGTTTTGGTTTCAATCCTATTAGAAATGTCTATTTAAACAATTGGATATTGTTTTGTGGCACAAGGCTGATGGGCAAGTGGGAAAAGGTTGGTCTTTATTGACTACACCTATCTAATCTGATTCATGACCCATTCACTCTAACAATTGATTCAATTGCCATATGAACTCATCCTTCTCCATTCAATCCAATATATACCACAATACTTTCCAACCTGAGTAAGACAATAAACTACATCTGACAGTAAGGCCTCTGATCAAGAGGTTTTCAGGAGCATGGAGCCACCTCTTAATTGTTGGTGTTTCCAGATCCAGCCTGACGCAAGGTGGTAGCACCTGTTAGGATCCTAGCTATGGGTAAATAGTTAAATGTGTAAAAATAGGTTTTAATAGCAGCAATACATTTTTGTAAAAAATTATTGCCAGGAATACATTATTACCTACAATATTTTTTTGGAAAAAATACTACCAGCAATACATTTTTGAAAAACAAATATTGCCATTTTTGGAAAAATATTACCAGAAATACTTTTTGAAAAAAAATATTACCAGCAATAAAAATCTTGTTGGCAGTAAATAACCCATTGAGGTTGATAAATCAAACCAAACCAAATCACAATACTGCATATTCATAGGAATCCTACTAAAATACTCATGATGTAAAGATTTTACAATATGTACAAATGTCTTCTTTTTTTTCAATTTTCTTATAAAAATCTATCATGAAATGAGTAGAGTGGAGATGAACCCAATAATCAAAATAAAAGAAACTAAAGCATTTAAATAAAAAATAAATTGTGTTAGTAGGGCCCATTCAACTGACAAAAATAAGAGTAGCCACTGTACTCTGCCTATAAGCAGAATCAAGAAGCTCATTTACTAGAGGGAGAGACAAAATAAATTTCAGAATGGAAAAATACAAAATGTCACTCCGGTCAAGATAAAAAGAGGATTAAAAAAACTGAGGAATTTGGGAATCTTAACAAGGACCATAACAAAAAGGAATGTCAGGACCAGGCTTGGAACAACAGTCATTCACATTAATTAGGTGAACAAAAGGAGTCTAGCTTAACCAGGAATGAAGTTTGTCAGGAATCCACTAAGTTATGACTTGAGGAAACTAGAAAAGGAAATCAAGATTAGCCTTATTCATGTGAACCAGGCTCACAGCTTGCACTCATTGTTCATTGAAGTCTGCTGAGAGTAAATGCTTTGCATCAGCTCTAATTTCCATCCTGGGCTGATGCCCAAAGAATCCACTCAGATCCTGATGAGAATAGTGTTTGTCCTATAAAATTCCCTTTATCCATGTAACCCACACCACCATTCTTGCCACAGCTAGCAACATGAGAAACACCAACCGTTACAAGCCATCAACTCACTGACATGATCCCAGAATGAATGCATCTATCAGTGAGCAATGGAAGAAGGTGTGCTCAGCCATTTCTTCTAAGCCACGATCATACATGGCAATCAGGCATTTCTGCCAGGTCTGTTCTGAAACACACATCATTGAGAGATAGTGTGTTCTAGATCAATTGCCAGGTAAGTAAAAATTCAGTGTTGCTGAGGTAATCTACCGCTGCTTCCCAGGACCAGAAAGAGCTCAACTCAGCTGCCAACAAGCCAAGATTGGATTTGATGCGACCCCCTCCACTAATTTTTGATACAAAGTCCTCTAGGTTGCAAAACGTCACTGGACCAAGGAGTAACATGCAAGGCCTGATAACACTTGGTGAGGAAATCCGACTGATTCTGGGGCTGATCTCACATCCCAAATTAGATTAACTTTCCAGTAAATAATCCTTATTTATTACTTTCTTTTAATGCCATGTCTTTTTAGGATGTAGGTGATCATAGCTCTCCACTGGTTCTTTTTTTTAATATCTATAAATTTCCATAATCCTTAGAAAAGATAGTTTAATGGTTTGCTATTGTCTTCTCCGTGGTTTTGAATTCAGAGTTGTTTTTCTGGTTCTCGTATGAAAACCAAAATTAAGCAACATCAAAACTAGTTAGTATCTAGATAGTTGACTGCTTGGAAATAAATGGTGCTGTAAGCTTGGATGTGTGGATGGTGTAATAGATAGTGGCTAAGAATTGGAAAATGGAAAGCCAAGTTCTAATTCTAGTCAGATTTGTTATGATCACTTATATGCAAATACTCTTGGAAAAGGTATTATCCACCTCTTCTCTCCCCAGCTATGGAGTAAAAAAAAAAAGAAGTAAACTTATAGTAGCAATAAACATCTGCAATAGGTTTTTTCTGTCTTTCAACTGCAACACTTGTAGCCAAATCACAGTTCAAATGATAGTCCGTCGTAACAGTCCAACAGGCAATGTAGAAATGACAAAATGGGGTCACAAATCCAACCTTCATTTCTCACCAGCAAAAACATGTGTTCGCCCACCAAGCCCAGAAAAAAAATCCTCCCCATAAGTGAAAAACAATGGCTTTTATTCACCGAGAGATTTTTCCGATTGGCCACGCCATTCAGGGGAGGAAAGAACATTAACATAGATTCTGATACTCAAAATAGTAGATTTTTGCTAACTATTTTGGTCATTTTTCTTTGGCAGATTGCACACAAAACACAAACTCTTTTTCAAGGTAGGTGATTATCTCTTTCACTACAGGTTTATTAGTAGGACCTGTATCAGTAAATCATTATCTTTAAAAGATTCTTACAATCTAAGAATATTTTCTTGCTTTAAATAGCATGCAAAAGATTGAAAAATCATAAAAACAAACCAATCAATCAGTCAGAGTTGTTCTTCTTTTTAACTGGCTGCCCACCAAACTACCCAGCAATTGGAAAAGAAAAGATGCTTTCTCCACAGTTTTTAATTCAGGGCTTTCTTTCTCCAAAACTGACTGCCATCCAAAGCTAGCATGTCCATTCTACCCTACTATTTAACTCCTAGTTGGGGAGAGAAGGGATAGATTCATGCCTTTCCCAAGGTTATTTATTGTAATGGTAAAACTAGCTGCTTTTGTACAGGTGACAATCAGCATTCATTAACCATATTGTTAGTGTTACTGTCACTTGAAATTGATATATAAATTGAAAAATATATATTTCAATATATATGGAGATAGATAGATAGATAAACAGATAGATAGATAGATAGATAGATAGATAGATGGGAGAGATAGCTTGTCACTAGGTCCATAGCAGAAAAATGAAAAAAGCATTTATTTTATGAAAGGAGTATTTTTAAAAATAATCTCCTTCCTTGTTAATGCACTTTATTTCATGGTGGATATTAGTCACATAGATGTCATTAGTTCTCAACTTGGTATCTATGCTGATGACACAACTATTTACTCCTGTCTTGATACTAAGTCTGATCGGTTCGATAAGGTCAAGTTGGCAACTGATCTAAAAAATGACTTACAATCTGTTGTTAAATGAGGCAAGGAGTGGCTTGTTAATTTTAACTCCTTAAAAACAAAACTGCTCTCTTTTAATCATCTGAGAGAACCTTTATACTTTCTATCAGCATGGCTGATGCTAACCTTCTGGAGCATGACTCCTTGCATGACTATTTTTCTCACCAGAGTTTATATTACATATTTATAAGTCTACCAATTGTCCTTGCTTTCAATATTACTGCCACATCTAGTCTGGTGCTCCTGCTATATATTTAGAGATTCTTGACAAAATGCAAAGAAGAATATGCTATGTTATTGGTTCTGACCTTTCATCTCAGCTTCAGTCTTCTTTCCCACTCCCATAACGTAGATTCCATGTGCTTTTTCTATAAATACTTTCATGGTAATTGTTCTAATGAACTTTTCACTATGGAACCTAGACTTTATGAATTTAAGTGCCGTACTAGATTGATGGCAAGGTCTCATCATTTTACAGTTGAAATGGCTAGATGTAACCATAGGTTCTATGCTAACAGTTTTTTCTATCCCACTTCTTGCTTGTGGAACTCTCTTCCAGCTTTTTGCTTCTGAGTCAACTTTATCTTCAAAAATTTAAATGCAATGTCAATTGTTATCTTCTGTCTTCTTAATTCTTGTTCTTTTATTGTCTTCTCTCCTTAATAGTGTTTTTTTTTTTCTTATATTCTCTAATATATAATAACCCCTTGCATCCGAGTAGCTTTATTGCCTTGCTTGGTGTGAGATGATTAAAAAAAAAATAGTCTTGTCAAGAGAAGATAACTCTCCCATAAGTATGGCGATAATGCCTTTTATACTGTACCTAATTTACATATCACTACACTTCCCTGAAGCTAAGAGATTTTATACCTTTAGTTGACCTTTGACTTCTATAAACAACCCTAGGAGATATAATTCGCCACTCAGAGTGAGTCCTATTATTTCTTTTTATAGGAGATCTAGGTCTTAACTGATTTTCCTCATTTGAATCATCATGATACCTCTGGTCACTCTCATGCCCAGTTTGTTCATCACTACTACTGGATACACTCATTCTCACCTCCCTCTCCTGTTCTTCCCTTTCATCTCTCTGGTGGTCTTCCTGATCACTCTCAATATTGGATTCATTCATCCTTTCTTGCATCATCTATTCTTCTGCTTCCTCTTCTTCCTCCTTTTTCATAACTTCATGCTCTCTTGTGGTTCTAAATTGGTCTTCATGAGCCAGTATGCCCAGTCTATTCTTTGTTAACACTGCTGTTTTAAATCCCTTTTGCACCACAAAATTCACTTTTTCAGGAATTGAATTCTTGTCCTTTCTGTACCACAAACTTTCATTCATTGCAAATGACATTGTAATTGTTGCTTTTATTTGTCTTCCCAACAATGCAGATGCACTTTGTCTTCTGTCTGCATGCAGAATAGCTCTATAACTTAGAAGTAGTTTGGGTAAATAAATCTCTATATCACAATCCACTGAAGAGAATGCTTTTAATTTCATTTTTACCATTTGAACCATTCTCTCCACAATTCCATTTGACTGTAGGTGGTAAGGCAGTGATTTGTATGGAATGCAGCCAATACATTTTAACTATACACATAAATTTTCTTCACAAAACTCAGGTGCATTTTTGGAGACCAAGGTTTTTGGAACTCCATTTCTTAAAAACACTATCCTCAACATCCACTTCACAATAGTGGCTTTTCTATCTGTGACTTTAATGACTTCAGCTTATCCTGGATACAAGTCAACTAATATCAGAAATAGTCCTATAACTTTAATGTAGGCATGATCCATATGTACTTGTGTCCATGGTTCTATTTCCTTTGGCCAAGAGTGAGTTTTAGTTTGCCTAAATTTCTTTATTTCTGCACACTTTGGGCATTTTTAACATACTCTTTCACATCTTTCAAATAGCCTGGCCACCATACTTGCAACTTTAACCTCATTTGTGTAGCCAATATATCTCCATGTATATCATTGTGCATGGCTTTAATTACTTCTTTTCTCACAGATTGTGGAGGTACTTAGATATCTTCATTACATATAATTCCTTTTTCTATTGTTAGTTTGTGCCTTGACTCTTTATAATGCCTCTCAGCCATAGAGCAATTATTCCATGTATTTCTCTTTATTCTCTCTATAATTCAATAATGGACCCCCTTCCAGTTAAGGGAAATACATCCTGTTCCGATTTAAAGGTAATACATCCCTTTCTATCCAGTGCAAAATCACAATTTTTACTTGCTTCAACATTTTTACTCTCAGAATTTAACTGAGATAATGCATCCACATGTGGAATAGTATTTCTTTTAATATACATGATGTCAAAGTTAAATGCCATAAGTTCATCTTAATATCCTGGCAGATGTGACCTTTAGCAAATCTCTTCTGGGATTGAATATAAATTCCAAACACTTAGGATCAGATTTTAATAGAAATTTCCTTTCCAGCAAAAAATTCCTAGCTCTTTCCATACTCCACACAATCAACAGTGCCTCCTCCTCAATATTCGAATAATTCATCTCTGCCGATGTTAATTTCCTAGTTAAGTACATCACAGGGTGATCCTCCTGTGACAATACTGCAGCTTTAGCACAGTCATTGGCATCTGTAGTTAATGTCAATTCTTTTGCTGGGTTGACGATTTTAACAACTGGTTTGTTTATGAGTGCCTTTTTAATTTCTCAAAAATGATCTCCTGTCTTTTTTTCCATTGAAACCGAGTATCCTTCTTCCTTATTTTGTTAAATGGTTTCACAAAGTCACTATATCATGGTAGATATCTATTATAGAAACTGGTTAATCTTAAAAAGGATTCTAATTCTTTTTTATTTCTGGGTGCAGCTGTCTCTGATATCTTATTAATGAGTTTATCATCTGCCAATGTACTGTTTTTGGATATTTGATATTCTAGGTACGAAATTTTTTCACAATTAAACTCACATTTATTGTGATTAATATTCATACCCATGCTATTCAATTTTCTTGAAACTTGCTCTGTTTTACTTTTGAGCTCTTCTTTACTGCATGCACCAATGCCAATGTCATCCTGATATACAATTATATTTTTAATCTCTTTTAAAATTTTTTCAATGTGTCTTTGGAAAATGCCACTTGGTGTTTTTACTCCAAACTGCAGACAAGGCCATCTTAGTAATCCAATAGGGGTGTTCATTGTGGTGACTTCTTGAAACTTTCTATCAATTTTCATCTTATTATATGCTGACCTAAGGTCAACTTTTTCATATCAGCAAACTCATAGCACACTGTTTCAATGTTTGGCAATGGAAATGAATCTGAACAGATCTGGTGATTATAATCAAATTCTTAAATCTTCATTGGGCTTGTGTATTGCCACAATCAGTGAAGCCCAATTGCTGCCACACTGGCTGACTTTTTCTAATATTCCTTGTTCTACCATTTTGTTCAGATTAGCAACCACCCAGGGTAGTATGTGGACAAGAACTTTTCAGGCTTGAAAATACATGGGTTGACTGCTTTCTTTAAGCCCTCAGCTCATATCACTTTAATAACCCAATATTCAGTTCTACAGACTTCATGGAATTTACCAGCTTTGATGTATTGTATCCACTCTTAACATGTCAATTCCTAAAAGACTGTGGCTTTTAACGTTTTCCACCATCATGATGGGTATTATCTTGAATCTATTTTTTGTCTCAAATGTGCCTTCAAAGCACCCTAAAACTCTGATGATTGACCCATTGAACTATTTCAACTAGAGATTACTTTTCTTTAGCCTTGATCTATCCATTCTTTCCCCCAAATTCCTTGGTATCAATGTAACATTACTTCCAGTACCCACCTGTATGAGTAAAGTTACTCTGTTCAACTTCACCATTTCCCTAATTTTATCCTGTGCTTTTATCTCAAATACTTCCATACTTTCAATTGGAGGATCTATATTTTTCACATTTTCCACTTGCTTTTCATATGTGCATACCATCTGGAAATGATTTCTATTTTTTACACTTAAAACGCCATTTCTCAAAGGCCAGACACTTAATTTTGCACTTTTATTGTTGCTTATTGCAATATCTGCATGTAAGTAAGCTTCTAGTAGCACTGAAAGCCTTCATGCTGCCTTCAGAGGCATTAAATTTTTGAATCAATTCCAATTATTGTAAGAATTCTACACATGCTTCCAGATTCATATTATGAGCTTGAAGCCACCCTAGAATTTTACACTAGTATGAGATGTTATACATTCCCTCAATTAGTCTTAGCATAATTAGCTCATCTTTGATAGACATTTGTTCAGAACGTATTCTTTAAAACTCACAATATCTCGGCATGTCTTTCAATCACTGTACATATTGCATAATAGTTTTGTCCAGTCTCAGTCTACTTTCAAGAAATTTAGTTCTTTGAGCTATGACCAATCTTTTTTGGTTGTACATTTGCTTTTATGATGGCAGCATTTTCTTCATACACTAAATCTTCCAGCACGTTGGGATAGACCAGGATGGAGATTTTTTTATGACCTCACACCTTACACCTCACTGAGGTCAAAAACAAACCTGTAACTTCATTTTCTCCTCCTTTAACTCTCAACGACTCTGTGAAATACCTAAGCCAGGTTTCCACATATTCAGGATCCATCCATCATGGCTAAGTAGCCGATTGGTGACATCATATTGTTATGATAGGTATCCTCTCAGACAGATTTAGTCTCGTCAAGAGAAGATAACTCTCCCATAGGTATGGCAATACTGTCTTTTATACAGTACCTAATTTACATATCACTACAGGTTGATCATCTGTTGAGCTTGAATTGTCATTCATGTGGCATACAGTTAGTTGCCATGCACAACAATGATCAATTAGCATGTAAAGCTTCAGACAAGACTTCTTCCCAATGTGACTCTGGAAGATTCTTGGTTTTTAATACCAGAAGGATTGACTGCCAGATGACATCATTATCTGGATTATAAGGAGTAGTTCTATGAGTGACAACTCCGTAATTGTGTAGGAATGTTTTTGTTTTTTGCATCATTATGGATGTAAGTGGGCATGCCAAATATGGAGAATAGATTGGACAGGCAGCTATATCCAGTTTTAGCTTACATGTTTGGGTATGGGTAGGCAAAAATGATCCTGGAAAATTCATCTATGATTGTTAGCAGATACTTGTGAGATAAGGAAGGTAGTTGACCTTTAAAGTCAATGCTTAGTCGATCAAAAGTTTGAGTGGCTTTGATTAGGTGTAGATTAGATGGTTTGTGGAAATTTGGTTTAATGGTTGCATGTTTAACAGTTGGCTGTTATTGTGCAGATTTCTTCAACAGAGTATGGTAAATTTTTACTCCAAACAAAGTATATCATTCTGGTTATACCTGGGTGACACAGGGATTCATGCAATTTTAACAGTTTGTTATTTGAGAAGATAGCACAACTGGTTCAGGTGAGAGTGTTTGCTACCACATACGCTTTTCCTTCACAGTAGTGAATTTCAAAAGCAAGACTGATTCTCCAGTGCAAAAATTTTTCCATGATTTTGTGCATCAGACATAAATCACACAAATTTTTTATCAGTTTTTAGAATGAAGTGTCTACCAATTGGGAGGTGCCTCCATTTCTTAACAGCATCAACTATTGCAAGAGCCTCCTTCTCTACCAGTGCATAGTTTAACTCACTGCCTTTCTGTGATCTCTATCTATAAAAGGCAGGATGTGTGTGTGTGTGTGTGTGTGTAATGAATGCATGGCCACAATTTTCGACGGATTTGCATCAAAATTTACATGCATATGCTCCAAGTTAGCAGGAAGACCAAGACTGACTTTGCATTTCCCAACTTCCATCGATAGTGGAAATAATCAATTTTTTCATGCTTCTACGGCACTTTTCATGAGAGCCTATAGCTGGCTGCCACAAATAGGCAGGAAGATTCTATTGGCCAGTGTGAGAGCCAACAGCTGACTGACACGAATTTTAACTAGCATGCAAAAAAATTGATAGCTGCATTTGTCACAAGTTGGAAAAATTTAAATCTGCATGGCACTTTACTCCAATTGGCTCATTCACTTGCTTAAACTCAATGTTGATTCTGATTCCGCAGAACTGGGTTGGGTGTGAAAAAGTATTTGTTGTTAACATTCTTTTTTCATTCATTTTCCAGTTACGAGTCCTTTTTTAAAGCTGATCGTTTTGTGTTGATTTTGTTTAGTTCTTTTTTCATAACAGATTTAATGTTTAGCATAGAGCTTAGAAAAAATTTGCAGTGTGAGATAGGCAAGAAGTAAGGCATGTAGCAAGATCAGCACGGCAAAGGGCACTCATTTAAAGGCAAGGAAGGGCAAAAATATTTTAAGTCAAGTGATAGCAATTGCTGCATGAGTCGTACGATTTTTGAATCAAGCACGGGCAACGCCGGGCCATGCTGCTAGTCTTGAATAAAAGGCAACTAGATGATTGTCCTGACTGAGTACTACTGATACAGAATTGTGTGATGCATTGGTTTCTACAACAAATATCAGATTATCACTGATCACAGTCAGCCTGGCATCTATCAGGTTAGTTTTCAGTGTCTGGAAGGCTAACAAAGCCTCTTCTGATAATAACTAGATTCCAGTTTAATCTCTTATGTTTACTTTATACTAAAGCCCTTAGAAAGGACATGCATGCATCTCTTACTCTCTTCCCCAATGATATGGATTAAATAACAGTATAAACAGAGATCTTTAGCCTGACATTACTCCACTTGTGCACCAAAA
This sequence comes from Acanthosepion lycidas, assembly GCA_963932145.1. Lineage (NCBI taxonomy): Eukaryota > Metazoa > Mollusca > Cephalopoda > Sepiida > Sepiidae > Acanthosepion > Acanthosepion lycidas. The sequence goes on along the minus strand of OZ010587.1, from coordinate 54,040,728 downwards.
AACTTTTATTGACCACTAGATGGCATTGTCAAAAAGCATGTTTAAAAGAAAACAGTGTAAAACCTTTCTCTTATTGGATTAGCACCCTCTGACACAGACAATGAGATATTGAATTACAGCCCCCCACCTCACTGATGATAATCACAGGTAGTGCAAAAATTGAAAGCTTCTTCCTTTCCCTTTTGGCTTTGCTAGCAACAAGACATCTCTTCTCATGCTCTCAGTACGTAAGTACTTCAGAGACACATATTGAAGGCTGCTATGAACTTTTCACAACTTTGACTTCATTTCTCGTTTTCCTTTTTGTATCATGTCCGTTTAATATATTTATAAATACTTGTCTGTTTAAATTCTGTTTTTGTTGAATTATTTTTACCCAGACTCACATGAGTCTGCCAATATTGTTGGCAGAACAAATGTACCAGGTGCCCATAAATATTTACAGAAAAATGCCCACACCTTGCAACAGAAGTGTGAGTTCCATAACTCTCTTTCTTCTTTCTCCCTTTACCCACAAGATGTAGGGACAAGATATGTTGTTTCCCCTCTGGGAATTTTCTTAGTCCCCACTGTACCACATGCCAAATTGTACACAACTTAGTAGAATTATTAGATATGCCTGTGCTGTGTCCAATGGTTAACTGGGGATTTAGTAGTCCCCATCTAAATAAAACAAAAATAAAAAATAAAACATGACTTGTCTTTACAGCATGATGTGGATAAAGAGAGAAAAGAAAAGAGAGGGACTTTGTGTCTTTTTCTTTTATATTGCTTTGTCAACTCCTAGTTGGTTTTAGATGTTCCTTGGTAGACAAGTGGAGTAATCCCGCACTAGTCTTGAATAGCATCTAGTGTAGGAAAAAAATTATTCTGAATGTAAAATGTAGAGAAGGCAACAGAACAACATTCCACTGTCTTTCACATGGTCATTACACTTAAACAAAAACAGAAGTTGTGGGGAGTGATGGACTCCTTAGGCATTTAAAAAGATGTTTTTAATAATTCCTATTAATGGCTCGGTTTTACAGTATACTTACATATCCTACCAAAATCTTATAAATTACAAAGCCTAAGAGAATAATAAGTAATTAAATTTAAAAGGAAATAAGAAATTATACGCTTTTTTTTTTTTTTTTTTCGTAGGAAACTTTTCCCTGTTTCACCGGCTGTGCTTCAAGAAGTTCCTTATGATTTATATTCCTTTTAACTTGTGGCCTTGAAACTAGTGAATATTCCTTTTATTGCAAGCTTACCTTGAAAATTCGGTACATTTTATCCATATGATTTAGATTACAATTTTTACACTGCAATAAGAAAATTAACTATTGCAAATTGTTTTTTTTCTTTTGTTGTTTCCCATGTGCATAGATTTTCACCAGTGATGGTGATAATGGCGATTGCTTCCAAACATTTATCATGGGAAAGGCTTCGTCGCACTCGACGGGACTTATTAAAAATGCATAGACTGCGTTGAAATTCTTTCAACAAGTAAGTATCAGGTTTTCTTTTTCTTTTTTCATTACCGTGATATAAATTATTTTGCTTCTTTTTTCTGTACTGTTTTGTTCTTTAAACATTTTTTTTTATTTATCTCCAAATTGCTAAATATTTAAAAAACAGCAAAAAAAAATAATACGCGGGCGGAATAGTCATAAAGACTGTATCCAGAATTTAATTGTTTTGCCGTGTACAAAATCGACATACCCCATAGAATATTTTTAGACCACGTTTTGTTTCGAGCGTGGCTGGGTGGAGTGGTACTCTTCTATAAAAAAAAAAAAAAAAAAGCAAAAACGTGTTGACTTGTTTCTTTATTTGTTCTGGAGGTAAATATGGAAAAATGTTGACAAAAAATTAACGCAAATTATCGAAAAAACACATCAATAGTTTTTATAAATAATGAAATGATATAATCTGTAATTTTTTTTTCGTGTATTTTTCTTTTGCATAATCGTATCACAAAGTGCAAAAGTTTGTTGAACTGATTGATTGACCCTTGAAACTGGAAAGGTCGAATAAAAAGGGGTAAAAGAAAAGGAAAAGTTTACTTTATGTATGACCTCTCCTATATTTCTTTAGTGAGTGTTTTCATGTTTATTTGATATCAATAAAAATCTATTTTCCTTTCTCCGCTTTTACCATGTTTTTAGTTCAATAAGCCCACAAACTCAAATATGAAGAGTTTTTTCGTAGCTTACAATTATTTACAAGATCCTTTCTTCCTATAGTTTAAGTTTTCCTTTAATAGCAATTATTACCGAAAAAGCTTAAACATTTTTTTCAAAAGTTGTTGATTGTTGAATATTTATATTGCTTCATCTCATCGAATTCACTTTCTAAAAATTGCTCTTTGTTTGGTTATGCTTTAAATTTTATTTTTAGTGAACTAGTATTTATAAATTTTAGAAGGGCATTTTTTGAAAATATTACATTTTTGGATGCGAGAATTATTTTCAGAGTTTTTTCTTTTGTCATAAAAATAAAATTGAGAAATATCCTTTGTGTTCGATTGATATTTATTTTGTTTTGATTGAGCTATATTCTTCTATCAATCAAATCAATATTCAATAATCGTCTTTAAAGTAAAAAGTGCTATCTGAATATCTAAGATGAAGTTATTTTTATTTTATTTGAGTTGACTAATTTTTTTTCTCGTCCTTTGACCTTTTATCACAAATTTTAATTGATTATGATTACTTTTTTTAATTTTCAAATAAGAATCATCATGGGTGGATAAATGAATAAGGAAGAAATGCTAAGGCGAGACGAACTCGTATCGCCTACTCAAAGCGCGCGTCATAATCAATTTGGCTAAAAATCGGATTTTGTTTTACTTATTTTCTTCATCCACTTAGATGTGTGACACTAAACTGCTCGAGAACTAAAATATGGTAAATTCCAATGTCCGAGGAATGAAGGATGCTAAAAACATGTATGTAATTATCCACATTCCACACATGTTAAATTTCGACATTTGACCAGAAAAATGTTTTTTTTTTGTTTTTTTTTTTTTTTTTAAATTTCAATAGTTTTATCGTCGTAATTTTTGTGCCATTTGTAAACAACAATTTGAGAAAAGTCTTTTTTTTTTTTTTTTTTTTGTTTTTTTTTAGTGTTACAAAGTTACATAGATTTAGAAAGTTGTTTACAGTTGAGTACACCGTATAAAAACAGAGTGATGATGTAATAATTTAATTAATTTGCATGAGAAAAAAAAGTTTCGGACGAAAACACCGAGTTGTAAAAATTCTTCCTTGTATCGTGTCCTTTCAGGACGTGGGCGATCATGGCTCTTCGCTATTTCCTTTGTAACTCTTCGTAAAGTTTGTATTAGTATTATTGCTACTCCTCCCAATCCCTGTTCTGTCAACAAGCTCGTTCTTCTTTCTTTACGTGCTGTGTCTCCTCAGGACGTAGGTGATCATGGCTCTCCACAACTTCTTTCCCTTGTAGGTCTTAAACTGTTATTTCTCCTAAGCCCTGTGCTGCCATCCATTCCGTCAAGCTCAAGTTATACGTTGTTTTCCTCTGTCCCGTGATTATCAGATTTTGATTTTCCAATCCCCTCTTTCTCATTATGTGCCCTTAAGTATCAGTTTCCTTTTTGTTTCCATTTTCTCTAAAACTTCGTCGTTGGACACATGTTCGATCCATGGTATCATCAGCATCATTCTGTAGAACCACGATTAAAAATTAGTATTAAAAAAAGTTTAATGAAATATTTTTTTATATTATCAAACCCTTTTCATTTAATTTTAGGAAATTCCTAACAAAATAAAACTTTTATTTAGAAAGATTATTGCAATATGTTTTGAATTGAAAATTAATTGCATTGGCCAAGTCAGTGGGCAAAGATAAATATAGGAAATTTTAGTGTCTTTCTTTTTTTTCTTTTTTTTACAGTAAAAAAGACATTGATTTGGAAATTCTTGCAAAAATCAAATTGTTGGATTTTAATGAAATTTCTGGATTTATTCAAAGATGAATTAAATTGTTTTTTAAATATTTTTTTACAAAATCTTAGTAAAAAATTTTCTTTTTACATGTGCACCCCCCCCCCCCCCCAACCTTACTTAATTTTATGAAATTTTGAGAAATTTTAATTCCACTACCTTCATATTTATATTAATTAAAAGCAAGACTTCTTGGAGAATTTAAATCATCAATTTTTTTAGTCGAACAGAAACACCTAAAACTGAAAATCTGCTCTGAATTGTAAAATAAAAAATGTAATCAAGATATTATCTAATTACAAAAGCTTTTAATTGCTTTTATAAATAAAATATATTAATGACATAATTGTCTCAAAAAAAAAAAAAAATTTCAATGAATAATGAATTTTTACAAGAATTGTTTTCATTTTTTTTTTTTAATTAGAATAATTTAGAAAGTTTAAAAATCTTTTAAAATTCTGTATTAATTTCACCCTTTCAGATGATATAATTTGTAAAAACTATATTTACTAATCATAAAGGGAAAAGCTTAGTACAAATTATCAATCACCAATATTTTTAAAAGAATATTTTTTTTATATGTGTATAAACATGCTGGTTTTTGTAGATACAGGTGCCCATACATGGCATTATCAGAAAATAAGAGTGATAATTATAGTAAATTTATAGCCACAGTATCTACAGTTCAATAAAACATTAGATTATGGAGAATATTTTCCTAAATTTTTAAAATTACAGAGTACTTAAAAATTATATAAAAAGGCACCCAGATCATTTTCTTCAATTATGTTTTACAGATAAAGTCTCTGTAGAACATTAGACCTGTCATCATGCTGTCAACACCTTAAATAAATAGTTACTGTCAGGTTAAAAAAAAAAATGCATTTCTGCGATATTTTAAACTTAAAGTAAATAACATTTGTTTAAAATCAGATTAATTATACTTTTAATCAGTTAATATTCCTTAAATAAAATTTCAGAAAAGAATATTTTTGGAAGACATTTTTAATAAAGAGAATTACATTGCAACAAATGTGGGTTAAAAAATGATGCTAAAATCAATTTTTTTAGCAAAAAAGATAATTCCTTCCAGTCAATTAAATTAGTTTTGAAGTAAAGCAAAGCATTTTGCTTATTGTAAATTTTAAATTTAATCTATTAACTTGAAATTAAAACAAAAATAAAAGCTTCAAGAAAGATTGTTCACTTTTAAAAATTCATTTTAAACCTTAAGTATCATGAATTTGTGGAAGTACCTAATTCTCAATTTTGAGAGGCATCAACATGGCACTTCACCTGAAGACCGACTTGATGTGTGTGTTTCGATGGGTATCTAATACATTGTCTGGAAAGTCTTGAGTGTGCATGAAGGTAGCGACAGAAATGTTAATAAGATGTTGGCACAATCAAGGAACTGATGGAGGAATATAAATTAACTATTGACATACAGCTCATCAGATCCAATGCAAAATGAGCTGATCAGCTCACCAGAGTGCCTCACTGTGCAGTTTGGAAAGAAATGGAACCAGTGTGTGCCCCATCTATAGAAGAGCAAGAATTCACTCGCATTCAAGCCGTCCATCAACATAATGGGCGTCACAGTGTGAAGCATACCCTGTATTTTGTAAGACAGATCAGCCCTGAGGTCTCAAAGGCAGTTGTTTGGTCAGTGGTTAGAGAATGCAAGGTGTGCCAATCCCCACAGACCTGGTGCCAGTGCATTGGAAAACTGGACAGTTGGATGTGTGCGAGAATTGGAGCAGAGTAGGGATGGATATAACACACTAGCAGTAGAGCCCGGCATTGCCTGGGGATGTAACAGTAAGAGATAGATCAAGTATCAACCATCATAAAGACTGAAAAATAAAGTTGACAAAGATTATTGTTTAAGGTTGACGGACACGCATGTCTTAATTAGATTTTTTTTTTTTTTTTTTTTTTACGAATTAGTCAAACTCAAACAAAAACATTGTTTTCAATCGTTATGAGTCTACCGATTGAATAGAATTTTATTATAAACAATTGTCTTGTAAATGGAATTTTTAAAGCATTCTAAATGTAAAAATAAAGAAAAAAGTGTGCAAGACAATAAGAAACACTACCTGCCAAAAAAAAGGTGAAGTTTTGTTCAAATCAGTTGAAAAATGTAGGAAATTCGATCCCATATATAAATGAACATACACACACACACAAACAACCTGGGTTTTATAATAAGTATAACTCGATATGAGTTGTCCCCCTTTCTTGCGATGCCTCTTAATCGATTCTTAATTGATTTTGTGCAAAAACAATTGTGTTTTTCCAATTTTTGGCACTGTCAGAACCACCGCAAGGTAATTTTACGTAGTCCTGTGAAGTTTTGTTGAAATCGATTGAAAAATGTAAGAAATCCAATCCAATATATAAACGTACAGACACACACACACACACACATACACAACCTGGGTTTTATAATAAGTATGATTATGAAGGCTGACATTACTTGACTCTGATAGACTCTGACTCTAGTCAGTTTTTCATCTGACAGCTGGAGTTGCTATTCTGCGAGAGAGGGCCACCTGCCGAGCTGCTCATTGACAATGGTACAGCATTCTGTGGAGAGACGTTTGTGAGGTTTGCAGAGAGCTAGGGCATCCAATTTAGATTCTGGTGTGCCTATCAAACATCAGAGAATGGCATTGTTGAGAGATGCCATTGTACCATCGAGCATATAGCTGCTCAGTTGGGATGTTCAATTATGGAGGCATTATATTGGTATAACATGACACCAAAAGATGATGCAACAGCTTTGTCAGCACCAGCTAACTCAATATACATCTATCAAACTCGCATAAAGAGTATCAATGTTGCACCACTACTTGAACACACAGATCCTGGAATCTACAGAGTAGGAGATATGGTATGGGTAAAGACCCCACATAGTTGATGTTCAATGCAGTTCAAAAAAGGAATAGTGCAGGGATCTATAGCCCACATTCAGTTCTCAGCAATGGAATGCCACGCCATATCAGAGACCTCTACCCGCATCAGAGATCTGCATTGTCGGAAGATGATGGCAGTGATAATTTGTCTGAGAGCGACTCAAATGTGCCAGTGTTTTTCAGTGCAGGTCCAGAACTGGAGGAAACAGATTCTGAAGGCAATAATAATGATGCCAAGAACGAGAGAGACCAAGAGGGCACATATGGAGAAGAGATGGGCAGATCCCATTCACCTTTACATAGAAGTACTTGATGAAGGCGGCCACCATCTCTATGTCATTTATATGATCAGGAGATCAGGAGGAGTGTAGGCAAGGACTTACTCCATGTGGCAAAGTGAATACATACATGCCTTGTGTGCAAAATGAGTGAAGGAAAGGAAAAAGAAATATGGCCACCCTGACACCTTATTTTAAGAAAAACACAGTCTCAGTGCCAGGAGAATTGTCGAGAGTGGTTGGGTATATGCAAAGTTGTTGCAAGTTCAACTAGGCATAATGTGAGAGAAAAAAACGTTGAGATGCACATGAATGTGGTACTGTGTATACAAGAGACTTTGTCATTGGGAAAGTGATTATTTGGGTCAGTTTTACACACTATATTATATCATTGCATTTAGTTTAGATTTTAAACAAGTTTTTCTAAAGAAGGACAACTTCCATTTTTTATTTTCACTTGTTAAAAGGAAATGTATTGTTTTCATTTTTATTTTGTAATAACTTTGAATTTTTTCTTTCTTTCTTTCTTTCTTTTTACCCCAAGCAAGGCAGTAAAGTGACTAAGACACAAGTGGTTACTGGGAGTGGAAGAATTAGAAACAGAAACATTACTAAGGAGCAAGAACAAAAGAAGATTAATCAGGATGACAGTTGATAGCAATTAACATTGCATTTAAATTTTTGAAGATTAAAGTTGGCTGGAAAACATGGAGCTGGAAGGGAGTTCCACATGTGAGATGTATGAGAAAAGAAACTGTTAGCATAGAGTTTACGGTTATATCTAGCCAACTCAACTGTAAAATGATGAGATCTTGATGCCAGTCTAATACTGCGCTTAAATTAAAAATGATTAGGTACTATAGCAAAGAGCTCACCAAACAATTACCATGAAAGTATTTATAGAAAAAGCACAGGGAGGCAACCTTATGGCTATGGGAAAGTGACTGAAGCCAAGATGCTAGATCAGGACCAATAATATTGCTTATTCTTCTTTGGATTTTATCAAGGAACTCTAGATAAATAGCAGGAGCACCAGACCATATCTGGCAGTAATGTTCTAAGCATGGATGAATAGTAGACTTATACATATGTAAAATAGATTCTGGAGAGAAAAATTGCTTTACATGATGGAGTGAACTGACTTTCTTAGCAGCTGATCTTGCAATGAATTCAATATAGTCTTTCCACTTTATGTCAACTGAGGACGTTAGTCTGAGAAGGTGAAACAAGTCACATTCCTGGAGGTTAGCATCAGCCTTGCTAATGGAAGACAGTGAGGGGTCTCTCAGGTGATTAATGGAGAGCAGTTTCGTTTTGGAGGTGTTAAAATTAACAAGCCATCCTTTGCTCTGGTTAACAATGGACTGAAAGTCATTTTGGACATCAGCTTCCAATTTGACTTTATCAAATTGATCAGACTTACTATTGAGATAGGAAAGTTGCTATCGATCTTCCCAATTCAAATAATTTGAATCTCTGTCTCTCTCTCTTCCTACAATTCAATATCAGTTATGTGCCATGCATGATACATTTTTTGGGTGATCATGTATCATTCGATACACGACTGATGAGGCAAATTTTTCTTTCCTGCTGTAGGTTGCCATTTCTTTCTGCAGTAGACTAGTTGCCATCTAAGGTTATAGAAACCAATTTGTCCTGCTATTTATCCATAGCTGGTGGGGAGAAGTAGAGAATTCATACCTTTCCCAAGGGTATTAACACATAAGTGAATGTAATGGATTCAACTGAAATTTGAACTCAGCTCTCTGATTCTTAAATCTGAACCGTTATCCATTACTCCACCATGCCTCTCCACAATTCAATATACTCATGTTTTACTTCAAAAAAGGAATTGTTTTACAATCTATTGTTTCTAACAATGAATTTCAATTTGTATCATAACTGAAAACCATGTGAAGTTTTTTGTGTATATCTATCTAATTATCATCACAAGTTATTGTTAGAATGTATTTAACTATCAAGTTTGACAATTTCTGCAATTTGCTTGTTAGTGACTTGGGATTCATACTAACCAACATCTTTAACTTTGGCCAGCTGTTGTAGCTTAATACCCAAAGATATTGACAAAGATTTTATCTTGCTTTCAACATGTTTCACACATTGTGTACTCTTCTGTCTTTATCAGATAACTATCTTATGTCTTTGAATAGGGTTTTTTTTATTTCAATTTACATTGTTCCAATCCTACATGACATTATATTAACTCAAAACCTACAAGCAAAATTTTAAGCCTTTTATTTTGGAAGGCCAAACTGGGACTTTGGCTTCAATAAGTGATTGTGTGTTTGAACTGTGCATTTATTGAATTATACCATATTTACAAATCCTCACCATCATGAACTCTTGGATTATATTTAACTGAATATATGGAGAGATTTTACAAAAATTTCACTTAACCATATTTTGGAAATCTACATCTTTTTTTATTGCAGCAATAAACACAGGTATAACCATTGAACTATATTTTTATGACAACATATAAGCTAATAAACATGATGGAAAGATTAACATTTGCATCTTCATGCAGTCATTGTTTATACTACTAATCTAAACACAGAACAGTTTTTTTTTTTAAGTCTTGATTTTTACAATAACCAGAAACCTGTTATAACTTTGGTTTCTGGCTAAGAATCTTTAGCAGGATGTTTATTTCATACAATCAAACAAAAAGATAAAGGTTTGGTTTAGACTGTTGTTAAAAGCTTTTGGAATTTTTAGTTTTTATAATTTTTAATAACTAAATGCTCAAAACATGCCTCAAGTATCCATTGGTAACCATAGCTCTAGCTGATCTTGAGTTAGACAATGACAGAAAGATATTTAGTGAATTATAGTAAGATTAGCATTCATTGATTTTGATATGATGCTGTATGGCTTGACATAAATTTAAATCAGAATGTCAAAATCGGGCTTTTTAAAGTTGGCTCAGTTCATTAAATATTTACTGACTCATTTCTCAAAAAATGAATAGAATTCTATAACAAATTAAGAAATGATTCATATTCTAAATTTTTGACAATCATTCAAAGTAGGTATTGAAAGCTCCCTACTTTACACTACTAAAATGGGTCAAAATAGTTATGGTCCAAGTTCCTTGTACCACGGTGATGGTCCAAGGTTAGAACCAATGAAAGAATAACACGAACACAGGTATGGAATGCAAAGACATGTTACAACAAAAATATAAAACAAAGAAGTAGAAGTATTAGTAATGACTATCAGATTTGGTTAGAGTAAACTATGTTATCTCGACAAGTATCACTATTCCAATTTCCTTACAATATGCTCTCAATTATCTCTCCTCGTCTTACAACCCTCATACCTCTTGAGTGGTGCAGTATTTATAATGTCAGGAATAGTCCATTATTATTATGGTTAAGTTCTCATAACAATAGTGAAATTTAATATTTTCTCTTTATAAAGATACAATTCTTTCTCTTGTGTGATGTTTAATTTTTATTCCGCATTGCTTTAAATTACGTCACTATTTAAATGACGGACTCTGGTTTACTACACTTTTAAAAAGTTGAGAATTTCATGCTGGTATTTTTCAAACTTGCTGCATTCAGAGTTGTGTATCTCTACACTTATCAAAAGTAGTCCCAAGAAAAGACAACACTTGATAATTTGGTGGGCTTAAAATAGAGTTTGGAGTTTGTTTATTTTTGTTTTTTTGAAAAAAAATTACTAAGTTGAAAACTTTAGTGGATTAAATACCAGATCCAAAACAAATTACACCTTCTTGTAGAGCAAATAATATTGTCTTTAATAATCAGTTGTTTTCATATCACCACATTCATCCAACTCAAATCAAAGACAAGCTTTTGTAATCCATGATGCAGTCATAAATTGTGCACTTTTAAAATTTTTTTTTTTTTTTTTTTGTTAGGGAAGATTAGTCATTAAATTACAATTTTTTAATTTTTTATTCAAGTAATTTTAGATTAGCCATTTTGGATCCATTGCTAAGCAATATTTTTGATTTATTAACTATGTTCTTGCAATTAAAAATTCTATTGTTATCTAATGATAATTAAAGAGACTCCATACAAAACTTCTAGTAATATCCTTGAATTAAATCGTTGTTAGTCCTGGGTATGGCAGTAAATTACATCTGGTATCAAGACCTCTGATTGGGGAAATTGGGGATTTTGAGAGGCATGGAACCACCTCTTAACTACTGTTGTTTCCAAGTCCACCCTGACCTGGGGTGGTAACACTTGTTAAGAGTCCAAGCTATGGGCAAATAGTGAACCCCCAAACAAAACACTATGAAAGTATAAAAAAAAACATTTTTGATGGTAAAAATACTAACAAATCTACTCTTCTGTCTTTATCAGATAACTATCTTATGTCTTTGAATAGGGTTTTTTATTTCAATTTACATTGTTCCAATCCTACATGACATTATATTAACTCAAAACCTACAAGCAAAATTTTAAGCCTTTTATTTTGGAAGGCCAAACTGGGACTTTGGCTTCAATAAGTGATTGTGTGTTTGAACTGTGCATTTATTGAATTATACCATATTTACAAATCCTCACCATCATGAACTCTTGGATCATATTTAACTGAATATATGGAGAGATTTTACAAAAATTTCACATAACCATATTTTGGAAATCTACATCTTTTTTTATTGCAGCAATAAACACAGGTATAACCATTGAACTATATTTTTATGACAACATATAAGCTAATAAACATGATGGAAAGATTAACATTTGCATCTTAAATATATGCACCACATTAACATGTAAAATATTACCAACAATACATATTTATAGTAAAATTACTTGCAATACATCATTTTCTCTGCAGTCAAAAGCATACAATTGCATTCAAAATATATTTAATTAAAATCATAAAATTATGTTCAAAATATTTACATTTCAGCATTAAATAACCAATAGAGGTTGATAGGCTGCTAAACAAGATCATCCAAACCAAGAAATGGTTGTTAGGTAACTTGTGACATTTGTATATAATCCTTCTACAAGGACATTGAACACTTTATGCATAAGATACGTAAGAAGTAGATGGACATGTCAAAAGCTATGGATAAGTCCCTAGTGTGTTATAGGACTATCCTCTATCTTGGCAAAGAGCAGCAACTCAATGTGGCATCAATTCTACTAGGGGTTGAAAGATATCTAGAGAAATATTGATCAATGCTATCTCAATAACCATCTACAGCCATTTGGGATCTTGTGAGCAAATTGACCACCTCAAATTGACCTATCCACCATATTCCATAAATGCTTGATTGGGCTCATGTCTGGTGAACATAATGGTCACATCATTTTGTCAGAAATTCTTCAGAATGCTTTTCAAACAAATTTTTGCCCTGATAATGGCATTATATTCTTGGAATAACCTATCATTGTTGCAGTACATGGGGACCATGAATGGGTACTAATGATCATGAAGCAGTGGAATGTAATGGTTATAAGTCAATGACCCATTTAGGCAGACAGATAGATCCAACCAATATATGCACCACATTAACTCACCAGCCACACTATTCTGGAAACACAATCAGCCCTCTCTGTGCTTTGTTGACAACTGGGGTCTATAGTACCACACTCAAATTCTATTATTAGTTCAAAACAACTAGAATTGAGATTCATTAGACCACACGACAAGTTGTTATTTCTCCAGGATCCAATTAGTAGTCATGAGCCAAAGTGAGGCACTGAGCCCAGGTTCATGATGTTAATGTCATGAGCCAAAGTGAGGCACTGAGCCCAGGTTCATGATGTTAATGTCATGAGCCAAAGTGAGGCACTGAGCCCAGGTTCATGATGTTAATGTCATGAGCCAAAGTGAGGCACTGAGCCCAGGTTCATGATGTTAATGTCATGAGCCAAAGTGAGGCACTGAGCCCAGGTTCATGATGTTAATGTCATGAGCCAAAGTGAGGCACTGAGCCCAGGTTCATGATGTTAATTTCATGAGACAAAGTGAGGCACTGAGCTCGGTTGCATGATGTTAACTGAGGCACGATAGTGAGTCTTCTGCTTCCATATTGTATGTAAGCTAAAGAACATTGAACTGACCTGCATTAAATATGAATGTGGTTTAAGCAAGTGTTACTTGTCTGTTACCACAGAAAATTCCAGCCAGATGCCACCAACAAACTATGGGATTTATGGCCATATCATGTTGAAATATTGGTTCTCATATGATTACTGAAGTGTCCATAATTTGTTAGATAGATATCAACTGATCAGGATATTTATCTAATTTTGATTTTTATCAGAATTGAATTTTATTTTCACAAAAAAGAGCATCTTTTATAGCTTACACATTTCCTAAGCAAGCAATCATAAAAATTTGGATCTGTGATATTAGTCCTAATTTTTTTTTTCATAATACAGAGTGCAACATATGCACCACCCACATAATGGTAAGACATTAGCTAGATGAAGACAGCATTACCACTAGTCTCTTACTATTTTGTGGGAGGTATTTTTGCTGCACACTCTATAAAACAATGTAACTTTATAAATTTATCAATCACACAGACTGGTCTCCCCTTCTTACTAATGAGATATTCCATTGTTAAAGTAAAAGGAAGTGTCACCTGACATCAGTAAGCTAACACAGACTTTCCCATTACCATAATGTAGCTTCCTTGCACTTTTTCTATAAATGTATTCTAATAAAATTTCCTCAATGGTACCTAGATATTATGAATTTAAGCACAGTACTAAATTACAGTTCAAATGGCTAGATGTAACAAAGTTATAAGCTAACAGTTCTCTTGCACTTCTTGCTTATAAAACTCTCTTCTATCTTCTTGCTTCCCAGTCCACTTTGATATTCAAAAATGTAAATGTAATGTCAATAATTATCTTCTGTCTTCTTAATTCTTGTTCTTTTATTGTTCTCTCTCTTTAATGTTTTTTTTTTTTTTTTTTTTTTCCTGATATTTTCAGTAACTCCTTGCATCTTAGTGGCCTTATTGCTTTGCTTTGCTTGGAGTGAAATGATTAAAACAAATATATATCTTTAGTATCTTCTTTCATATTAGCTTTGGATATTTTTATTTTGATGATATAAAAAGCAGAATTTTTTCTTTCTTGCAACAGTAAAGTTAATTGCATTGATGAAAATCTTACTGTTGTAACCTATGGAAAGTTACTAAATAGAATAATCATGTGAAGGTTGGTAATGAACAATAATACTTAGGACAAGAACAACACATATAAGATTTGCCAATGGTGTATAGAAGATGTAGTCAACTGCTAGAAGTGAATCAAGTGAATTTCAGAATGAATCTCCAACTGCAGACCAACATACGGTATTTACTACTGTATTTATGTGAATGGAGACATACACATTATCGTTTGTAGGTATGCTACAACACTTACACATACAGAAAATATAACCAAGCAATTATTTAAATAATGCCATCATTTTTTGATTGTGCAGTTAAATTCATATTTTCATAAAATTAAAGGAAATTGCATATGATTAAAGAAGCAAAACTAATGGTTTAATTTTTTTATACATATATATGTATTTCTTTTCAGGTGATGGTGTTTAAAAAATTTGGGACCTAGCATATACTGATGTGATATCCAATCTGTTCTAATTGCAATATTTGTAAAGATTTCATAAACTTATTAATCAAAATGAATTTGAAACACTGGTTCTTCTCATTTGGTTCACATGTCCTCAGGAGTCAGAAGCAGGATCTTTTGGCTAATTACTTTTTGCGGCAATCATTTGGATTAATATCACACAACAATGTCCATACAACACAGCAGTCATCATTAACCGCAGCATTCAACACAAAACCAAGACAAAAACTTGCATTAAGTTTGAAAAAAGAAAGTACTGTAAGTTGCTTTTCTTCTTTTTTTTTTTTTTTTTTTTTTTTTTTTGATTATTGTTATTGAAGAGTGATAATTGTATTAAATTGGTGCAAATATAAAATGCCTTTCAAATTTTAAATATTTTCCACATATTTACTATTGAGGTTGGAACAAAAAGTTTGTTGCATTTTTCAATAAGTGGTATTTGAACATGAGATTTCATTTCACACATTGAATTGATGTCATGTATGCATATTCAGAAAATTGACATTTCTATGACTTTTTCTAGGATTCATGTGTAGATTGTGAATTTTAAAAACAAATGGCTAAAACGATAAGTGCCATTTGTTGTGATGGTACCATAGCATAAGTGATTCACTAAGTTCAGAAGTGGAAATTTTGGTGTGAAAGACAGTGTTTTAGTAGGCTTACAGCCATTGTTGGTGTCCAAATTGAAACATCAATTTAAAAATAATCTCCGTCACACAACATGGGACATTGCAGATATAAAAAAAAAAAGCATCTGAAAACATTTAGATATATGAATCGCTAAAATCTCATGATTTAACAAAAAATCATCTGTGATTCTCTGTTTAAGTGCATCAAAAGAAACCCATTTTTGAAAAGAGCAAAATCTCGAGCAAAGAAAAATCAATTGATTACAACAATGTGGAGTAAGAAAAATCCTGGAGAAAATGAAATGAGAAAGAATGTAATGCTGTGAATTTAGTAGTGGAATTGGAAGGTCATTGGGTATTACAAACCCTTGTCTGCAAAATCAGATGTTGAATTCAGACTAGTACTGTTCCAATTGGACCAATTAGCAGCAACAAATAAAGAAGAAGCATCTGGAATTGGCTAATCGGGAGGGTGTTAATCTTGACTACAAGAGGCATCTCTTTGCAGAACCTTTCTACAGCTTGGCTGAGGTGTCCTACTTTACCCACCATACTTACCTGACTTTGCACCTTCAGATTACCACTTATTCCCCTCCCTGCAAAATTCTCTTAATGGAAAGAACATCAGTCTCCAAAAGCTTGTAAAAACCCCTTAGACTAGTTCATCAGCTAGAAAGATGCCAAGTTTTGGGAGGATGGAATCCAGAAGTTATTTCAAAGATGGTGAAAATTAGTGGAACAAAATGGCACATATGTGGTTGAAAAAATCTATGTACAATATTATTTTTTTTTTTTTTTTTTTAATCATTTCACCCCAAGCAAGGCAATAAAGACACTAAGATGCAAGGGATTACTGAGTGTTAGAGAATATAAGAAAAAACACTATTAAGTAGAGCGAACAATAAAAGAACAAGAATTAAGAAGACAGAAGATAACAATTGACATTACATTTACATTTTCCAAGAACAAACTTGATTGGGAAGCAAGAAGCCGGAAGAGATTTCCACAGGTGAGAAGTGCAAATGAAGAAACTGTTAGCATAGAACTTATGGTTATATCTAGCCATTTCAACTGAAAGATGAGGTCACCAATCTACTATAGCACTTAAATTCATAATGTTTAGGTACCATAGAGGAAAGTTCATCAGAACAATTACCAAGAAAATATTTATAGAAAAGGCACAGGGAAGCTACATTATGGTAATGGGAAAGTGACTGAAGTTGAGATGCCAGGTCAGGACCAATAACATTACAGATTCAAATATCTAAATATTGTCATTGAAATTCATTTAAAAACTGCTACAAACTTTTGTTCTGACTCAATAATATATAATAATATTAGATGTTACTTTATTGAAATTTTTTGCTGTTTGAGTTTTGTCTTTTAATATATATATATCAGCTGTTACTATATATCCAATGACCAGAACTAGCTTAAATTTAACTTGATTTATTTTTTATTAGTTAGACTTTAAGTCATAAAAACTGATTTAAGAGAATCCAGCTTACATTATTTTATGGCTTCACTTGTTTTGTTTTTTTTATCTTTGCAATGGCAGATGACAGCTAGAAAATGTTCATATATAATCTGTAAATATAAACATCTTTCAAAATATCTAATATGTTCACCATCTGACAAACTATCAAAACATTGATATTTCCTTTACACATCTTTTCTCTTCCTCAGGGATTGTTCTGCATTCCGGAGTTGCGCGACTACAGTGGCTTTTATTTGCTCAAAGAACGAGTTGAAAATGAAGTGGAGAGTTTAGTTGAAGAGGCTCTTGGTCCAAGGCGAACGAGGAAAATTGTGGAAGTTTTTGACCAGTTATCTGATTCTTTATGTCGAGTGGCTGACATGGTGAGTTCCCCTCCCCACTACAAAAACCTCATGGCAAGTCCCCCATTTTAGATCTGCCTGAATAAAATCAATATTTGCTGTAGTATATACAATAAACATTGCAACTTTAATTTTTTCTATTAAATTGTTAAATTATCTTTTGCTGTTCTATACTAAAGAACCATATTTAACTGCCAGTAAGATGCACTTTGAGATTAAAAGAATATTTTGTGGAAAAATCAACCCTGTTTTATTATGTACTGAAAGTGATTTTAAAGTGTTTTGTTTTTTGGGGGTTTTTGACTAACATAGAAATGACCTGTCAATATAAGAAAGCATATGTACAGAGTATTGCAGTTATCGGTGCAGTAAAATCAGATTGGCATGCAGTGAAGACTGAGCTCTCTAGCTTTGGTTGGCAACTAGTCTAGAAGAAGGAAAATGCTGAATTCCAAATGAGTTGGGCATAAAGCAAGTAATTTCACACCATAAACATCTATGTACAGCAGAAACAATAGCAGCAATGTCTAGTATGGTGAGGTTGTGACCCCAGATTCCTTCCATAGGGAAGCCTACAGGACTTGCATGCATGCATACATAGCTCTCTTTCTTTCTTTTTTTTCTCTCTCTCTCTCTCTCTCTCTCTCTCTATATATATATATATATATATATATATATATATATATATATATATATATATATATATACATAAAAAAATTTTTTTAAACAATTCACCCCAAGCAAGGCGAAATTGCCACTAAGATGCAAGGAGCTACTGGGAGTGAAAGAGAACAAGAAGACCTTAGGAGGGACTGGGAATCCAATCCTAAACAGGAAACAAAGGATAAATCTCTATTCCTGTTTCAAAGACTGGGGAGGAGTGTGAACTGGACGACAGGTGAACCCATCTACTGTTTTTGACAAAAAATAAATAATAAATAAAATTTAAGAGTTCAGGCAGAGATGTTAGAAGTATATAGTTGAAACAGACTTTAGAAGGAACCAGAAACCCAATCCCAAACAGGAAAGAAGGGATAAACCTCTACTCCTGTTCAAAAAATCAGAGAGTTGTATGAACTGGATGATGAATGTACAAGATATATTCAAATCACTAGAAAATCACATATAGTTTCATTTATTTACCTTGAAATTAAAATAAATATATCAGGACTGAAAAGCAAATATTGATACATGTTGATGCAAATAGGTTGATAGAAATTGGTATGAACTTAGCATTTATTATGATTCCTATAACCCAAGTCATTTGGGCACTGCATGTATTGTAGCCATAGCAGCAGTGTCAGGTCCAAAGCAAGATAGCCAAACAGAGCCCCATCATCTTCATGCTGGATTTTCTTTTTCACAACTGGTGACTACCTCAAGGCATGAGAGCCCAGTCAGCCCTATTATTTAACTTATAGCTGGGAGTAGAAGAAATGGATTTATACCTTTCCCTAGAGTATTTGTGTGAAAGTGACTGCAACAGACTTAGCCAGAATTTGAAGTCTGTTTGCTGAGGTCTTTTTTCAAATTGCTAACCCTTACTCTATCAGCAAGATCTAACAGAAACCTGCCATTAAAGCATAATAAATGTAACACAACTCTTTTGTTGTGGCCATTTTTAATGCCATCTCTCTTCAGGTTGTAGTTGATCTCTCCACAATTTCACTTATTATCTCTGAATTGCCACATTTTAAGAAAGATAGTAGAGTGGTTTCCTGTTGCTTTCTCCATGGTCTTGAACTCAGAGTTGTTCTCCTAAACTGGCTAACAGCCAAGGTTAAAGAGCTCAGTGTATTTTGTTATAGGTGAAAGTGAAGAAAAGAGATGGATTCATCCCTTTTTCAAGAGCATTAATGCAAACTGAAGCACAATAGACTTGGACAAAACTTGAACTTGGCTCTCTGATTTCATTTTCTGTGTCAATAACCATTGCATTACCTACACATATGGCATTATCATTTGCAAATGGCTTATTGGCAGTTGTAGCATTTCTTCTCATGACTTTCTTTTTTTCCATTTAGATAATAATAAAAATGATTCTTAACAGTAACACAGTCATATGATTATGTAAAATATATTAGGTTGAATTATAAGCAATTTCTGTTTTAGGAAACCAACTGTAATGATGAATATATTATCCTAACTACAAATCATGCAGAAAAAAAAAAAAAAAAAAACTCAACGTAATAAAGGGTGGGATGGATAAATTGTCGTCTAAAATTGGGCAAAAATGAAAATAACACTGACATCTCATTTTAACAGATATATTTACCAAAATTACACAAAAATATCTTGAAATACTAAAGAGTAAATTTATTCAATAAAATTGCCATTGGCTTCAACCACAGCCCCAGGCGACATCAGAATCTCCTGCAACTTCTCTGGACAGTCTCGTTATTTAAGTTGGTGAATGCTGTCATAAGCCTTCCCTCCAGTTCATCTTTGGTGTTACAGGGAATTTTTTTGGTTTCCTATTCAGCTGAACCCCACACATAATAATCAAGGGTTTGCAGTCTGGAGATTTAGGTGGCCAGATGTAAGGGGTAATGTCGTTGCAGAAATTGTCTGACAGCCATGACTGGGTTCTCCTGCTTGTGTGGCATAGTGCAGAGTCCTGTTGCTAGACATTGGGTTTTCCATCAGCCACCCTCTTGACCCAGGGCAGCACTTCCTCCTCAAGGCACTTGACGTAGGCCTCCATCATATGCCTGAGGACCTCCCCAACAAATTTGGGAGTTCTTATCAGAGTGAGTATTCCAAGTTGCCATACCTTGATAATCACCATTAGACTCATCCAACTCTTTCTGAATCTTCTGCGCTGTCCTTAGATTGACATCAGAATGCTCTAAAATGTTCATATTGGAGCTTCCAGCACGAATGCCATGCAGTACAGCATGCCATTTCCTTATTTCTGGTGGAGTGAATTGCAGCATGGTGCTCTTTTTCTCAGATGTTGCCCAACTGACCCTATTATACTGTGCAGTTGACAAAATCAAAAAATGTGCATGTTCAAAATTAAAAATATTAAATGGAGACAATTTACCCATTACACCCTTTATATATCTTAGTGTGATTTATATATCCTGAGGAAGCAAATACAGTGAAATGTGGCCTTCTTTCTACCATTCATTTTCAGTATTACTCCTAAATCTTGATTTACAGCTTTAACAAATTCCCCATATTTACTAATATATTTCTTATGATATTCCAAGTAGTGACTGCAGTTGTATGCAGTCATTATTAGCTCTGCAGTTCAAGTACTATTGCCAGTACCTTATGTAACTCACCTATACAGGACATCTATTTACATGCTAATTAGTAATAGCACTAACCAACCACCATTACAATATTATCATAATTAGGTTTGTTTTCCAATATTTTATTGTGATTAATGGTATTACAGTGTTACCCGGATATAAGAGAAACCCATATATAAGATAGATTTTCTCTGGTCCCAAATTAGAGCCATACTTACCTAAACAAAATAGACCAAACCCGGATATAAGAGAAACCCGGATATAAGAGACTTATTCTCCGGTCCCGACAACTCTCTTATATCCGGGTTACATTGTAGTAACAATTTGTGTACTTAATGGATTATTCAGTCAGTTAAGTGCTATATATGATACACACTTGGGCAATTCATGACTAACTGGGCAGAAGATCTTCCTACAATAGATTACTGTTTCTTTCTGTAGACTGGTTGCCAACCAAAGCTATAGGACCCAGTCTGCCCCATTATTCACCCATAGCTGGTGGGAGGGGGAAGAGATTGATTCATAACTTTCCCAAAGGTATTGGCATGTAAGTGAATGTAATAAACCTAACTAGAATTCAAAATTGTCTCTCTGATTTCTCATTGGATTATTACTTGTTCAAAATGCTAGCCTTGTGCATTGTGCTTATTGAAATTGGCTTCCCATTTGTGGTATAAGCTTATTGGGTACAGCAGAACGCATGGTTGTTAACAAAAAGGACATCCCAACATGCAAATTACAGATCGGAGATACCAAAATCAAACAGGTGCAACAATTTAGTTATGTGGGCAACATTAACAGAGGACAGAAAGTGTGACACAGAAATCTGAAGGTGTATTGCAATTGAGAAAGATGCCTTACAAAAGCTGAGCAAAGTATTAAGAAACAGAAAAATATCAGTAGAAACAAAGAAAAGTGTACTGAACTGTTATGTAATATCCATCCTCCTATATGGCAATGAATCCTCATAGACGAAAAGAGACGTTGTTCTACAGAAGGATACTGAGAATACAATGGACTGAACATGTGAGCAATGACGAAGTTCTAGAGTCAGTGGCAACAAAAAGGACATTTATGTTTAACATCAGGAAGATGCTGTTGAAATTTATGGACTGATTGAAGGAAAGAGGACCAGAGGAAAACAATGCACAGTCTAAGTGAGGAGCTTGAGTGAATGGATGGCAGAGCAGGGTTTGGGAGAGATAACAAAAAGACAAAAGTTATTAAGAGCTATAAAGGACAGGAAATTGTGGAGAGCCATGATTGCCAACAAACTGAAGAGACAAATAATTTAAAGTATTTTTTTTTTTTTTTTTTTTTTTTTTTGTGGGGTGGAAAGTACATTATATAAGATCAGAAGATGCTATAATTTTTTTTTTTTTTTCCCCAAATAGTGAAACCACATGTCTGTCTGATAAATCTCAGGAAATGAATATGTTGGATTTGTAGAAGATCGTGTAACTCTTATAGGTTCTAATTATGTTCACTACAACTTGTTAAAATAGGAGAAACAGTTTGTTTTCTTCAAAGTAAAAGCAATTAACAATGCAGACATCTTTAAAGTTCTTGTTTTGACTGAGATTTTAAATATTGTACATTTGACAATAAAGCTTTGTTTTTCAGTCTGAATTTGTACGACTTGCCCATCCACAAGAGGAGTATGCTAAAGCTGCTGAAGATTGCTGTATGTCATTGTCTGGCCTTGTGGAACGGTAAGTTTTGCAAAGTGAAAAACTTTTCTTTTTGATTTAAGTTTTTTTATCTTATTTTATTTCTTATCTCTTGTTAAAACATTGTCCTTTTTTGTCATATATATATGAAACTCTGTGCTTGTAATCTATGCATATTTTTACTGAAAATAAATTTCAAAAAGTAGTATCACAAACTGATATATATAATTTGATATTAGATCAATGTTGACAAGGCGAGGTTTATATTTCACTTTCTGTTTAAGATTGCAAACCTCCCTTTTTGATTTAAGTTTTTTTTCTTAAATGGAACTATAACAGGCTGCTAACCCTGGTTCAGAATTTTATTGCATGAAGGATTTAACAGGGTGGTAACCATAGTTCAGCTTTTTGCTGCATGAGAATGCCTAATGATGTTTTAGAGTTGGAAATAATCAAGAGTAAACTGAGAAAACTCACAGAAATTAATCACCCTGTAATTCCACATATAAGACTACCCTTAAATCCCAAAATCACTTTTAAAAATTGGGGGGTCATCTTAACTACAATTCTAAAAAAAGGAACCCTAAATTCTGAGTGATGTTTGTGCACTAACCTCTGCCCTGGTGCAATAACCAATAATGTACATGGAAAGATTCACATCATCAAATAAATTGATAATAAAAGTAATAAAACCATTTCTACCTCATATATTACTGGCATAACTTCATCATAAATTGCCTATTTGAAGGATAATTCCATATCAATGAAATCAACTTGTATCCAGGTAAGCTCAGCTGAGAAAATGAAACATCGTCTTTATATAATCAATAAATAGTCATCTTATAGTACAGGTATAAAATAAATTCATGAAAATTTGCTATTTTTTTTTTTTTCTTTTTTTACCTCGTCTTATTTAAAGGTTGCCTTATACATGGAAATATATGGTAAGTGTTGAGGAGAAGAATGAATAAATTAAAAATAATAATTAGAAATCATAAAATTAGTCTGGAGAAGGTGCTAAAAAAGATTTGAAATAAACCAAGTAAAATTCATTAAGATTAAGATTTACTAAGACTAGATTTTCCCCAACCCACCTACTTGCCTCTGGGGTATTAAGTCAAGATTTATGGTCTTTTAAAATTTCCCAAAATCCAAAGAAGAATTCTTATGTTTATTTCAAATACAGGTTGAGTATTCTTTATCCGAAATTCCAAAATTGGAAAACCTCTAAAATCCGAAAGTTTTTTAGGTGCTCATATGACTTGCCACAAATGTAAAATTTCAGAAAGTACTGGGAAAGTTCCTAGGTGATGTGCAACTGTTGTAAGTGACCTCATCTGCCCTGGGTGGGGAGTCCCCACCTCAGCCACTTTGGTGCCAATTTTTTGTTAGCAATTGTCACAGCAACACCTTTGTTCATGGATCACTTAACAGATGTTTCGTGCTCAGTAAAGATATTCAAAATGTCAAAGTGATGCAGATAGCCATATGGGTAGAGAAAAGAAAGAAAAAAAAGCATTTATATTTATCAATATCACAGAAAGTCAAACTGTTGAAAAAACTAGACAAGGGTTAACTGTGAAGCATATGACTGAGGAGTTTGGCATTGGGACAACCACCATATATGGCCTAAGGAAACAGAAGGAGTTTTATGCTGAAAGTTATGAACAGAAATGAATAAAAAAAAAAATAGAAAAATACTGCACAGAGAAAAAATGATGATCTTGATCATGTATTGATGGAGTGAACATATGCCACTTACTGGAATGCTGATCATGAAACAGTTGAAGATTCTACCATGGCAAACTGAATATTGAAGGTAACTGTGAATATTCAGCAGGTGGGTTACAGAAATTTAAGAAAAGGCATGGTATTAAATATTTAAAGGTGTATGGTGATAAAGCACTTGCTGATAAAAAAAACTACCTTCAGGGTATATGTATAAGCTGTGTTATAAAGTGTCAAAGGATATTGTGTTTATGCTTGGGTTACATCTCCAAGCCACCCCTGGTACTTAGCTGTGTTATTCTTAAATTTTTTCTGTTAGTAGATAGGTTCACCTATCATCCAGTTCATACTCCTCTCCAGTCTTTTTTGATTGATTGATTGATTTATTTTCTACAGCTTATCAATCCTTTGCAGGTTATTTAAAGCTAGAAAATATTTTTAGATTGTAAGAATTTTTTTAAAGAAAATAATGGTTTAGTGATACAAGTCTTACTAATTAAACCATAACTGGGCCAAGAAGGAGTGGATTCATACCTTTCCCAAGAGTATTTGTGAATATAATAAACCCAACAGGAATTGGAACTTGGCTTTCCAATTTCCAATTCTGAGCCATTACCTTATGCATATCCAAGCTTACTGTGTATTCTGAAGTGGTCACCCATCTAGGTACTGACTAGGCTCGATATTGCTTAACTTTTGTGATCATATGGGAACCTGTGCCATAAGCCGCCAGTCTTTTGAACAGGAGTAGAGGTTTTTCCATTGTTTCCTGTTTAGGATTGGGTTTCTGGTTCCTTTTCAAGTCCTCTCATTCTCTTTTACTCACAGTAGCTCCTTGAATTATCCCATTGATTGAGGTGAATCGATTAAAACAAAATAAAATTTTTAAAAGTTTTTATTTGTGCTTTCTAAGTTAAAAAAACAAACAAACAATGACATTTAATTTAGCGTTAGGAATAAGAGATGGGGCTTCTCTACAATTTCTCAAACGTTTCATGTCAATAAGAGTGACGGGGAAAAGCCAGCAGTTGACAGTCTGATTTTGGTGAAACTTGCTTTGCTATCATCGGTGATTCAGTGTCTTGAAGTTACATACTACCTGCCATGCAGTGGTTTTTGAGGCAATGTTCTCAATCCTAATTATTCAGTTTTTTTTATTTCTTTCTGTCTCTCTTCCTGCCCTGCCTGTTCCCCCTTAATTAAGAGAGCAATCTGTTAAGGGTTTTCCCCAGCCTCAACACAACTTTACCTTATTTTTCTACATAACTTTACAAACTTTTCAACTATTTAATAAAAGAACAGGTACAATTAATTTTCAAGCAAGACAGTGTTTTTCATAGTTCTTAATTAGAAAGCTGCACATGAATGCACTAAATAAATTGAAATATAAAAGAATTAAAATAAATTTCTTCAACTTACCACCTTAAAGCTTAAAAAATATTGATAAAATTAATTTCGACAAGGAAAAGTAGCCTTTGAATATGAGCTTGACTAATTACATTTTGTTTCTTTTTTGTAGCTTGAATACAAATGTAGACTTGTACAATACCTTGAAAATGGCATTAGAAAATGGAGACATTGTTCCAATGGATGATGTTGACAAACATGTAGGCAAATTGTTTATTTTTGATTTTGAACAAAGTGGAATTCATCTTGATGAGACAAAGGTAAATGTTTTTTTTTTTTTTTTTTTTTTTTTTTTTCTCTCAGTTGAAAAGGAAAGTTTTCAACTTTTGTTCAATAAATATTGATAATATTGATAAATAATCAAATATTTCTGCTACATCTGGCCTGGTGCTCCTGCTATATATTTAGAGATTCTTAATAAAATCCAAAGAATCTGCAATGTTATTGGTCCTGACCCAGCATCTCAACTTCAGTCACATCTCCCACCACCATAACATAGCTTCTCTGTGCAATTCTATAAATACTTCTATAGTAATTGTTCTGATGAACTTTCCTCTATGGTACCTAGACTTTATGAATTTAAGCATAGTACTAGATTGGCAACAGGGTCTCATCATTTTACAGTTGAATTGGCTAGTTTATTTTCTCTCACTTTTCTCTGTAGAAATCTTTTCTGGCTTCTTGCTTTCCAGCTAACTTTGATCTTCAAAAATTTAAATGCAGTGTCAATTGTCATCTACTGTCTTCTTGATTCCTCTTTTATGCATGCTGAAATTTTTTCCTAATAAAATAGGCCGGTTCTCAGTTTCATCTGACTCAGTCCCAGTCTGTCTTGTCTTAAAGTCAGGACGCAGTTCTGTCATTTATTTTACATTTAATAATGGCTGCTCACTCTACAAGAACCATGCCATTGTTTTTTTTCTTCAAAAAATAATAAATCCTTAATTCAAAAACTTTTCTTTAATGAATGTCTTAATTGCTGGTCCATTCTGAGTGCAGTAATTTGTCTCCATCAAAAAGTAAAAACATACGAGCAAAAATATCACATTCCAGACTTACACAGATTTTCATTTGACATTCTTTAAGACATTCACCATCAAAAGACATTAATGGTGTAATGTCCTCTTTTTGAAAATCACACCTTATCTTTATTTTATCCTCTGCATACTTCAGTGTCTAAGACCTGCTCTCAAGTGATACTATTTAGATTCAAGTGAATCCCTATTTGCTCTTTTATTGCTACTGAAAGTGATGTTTGCATCTTCTTTAAGGGTTATTTTGTTCATGGAATGACACAATTTTTCAAAGGGTTTACAGTCACATCAAATTGAAACACTGATTTCTGTAAAGTCACTGAAGTTAAGCAATGTCAAACTTAGTTAGTACCAAGATGGGTTACTTCTTGGAAATACCAGGTGCTGTAAGCTTAGGTGTGTGGGTGGTGTATGGATAACAGATCAGAATTGTTGATCGGTGAGCTGAATTCCAATTTGCATTGGGTTCATTATATTCACTTATGTGCGAATACCCTTGAGAAAGCTATGAATCCATCTCTTCTACCCCTAGCTATGGATTAAAGACTTGTGTCAGTAAACTGTTATTAGCTCAAAATAAAAAAAAAAAATTCTTACAATCTAATTTCTAAATAACCACCAAAAAAGATTGATAAGCCATAGAAAATGAATAAATCAATCGATCAAACAATTTTTCAAAAATGGATTCATCTCCAGTTGTATACAAATGTTTTTGTCTTTGGCATATATATATATATATATATATATATATATATATATATTTCAATAAAGGTGCAATTAATTTACAAATTCATGAATTATTCATACAAAAAACAAATACAGAGGTTAATGATTTAATTGGCGAGAAATCCATCTTCGCGAACAATTCAAATAATATACAAAAACCCCAAACCTGTTTATGAATGAAAAGATCCTTGTTTTATAAATTTCAGTTGCATAAGGTCTTATTATTTTTTACAAGCTTTCGTCTGTTCCTACAGACATCCTCAGGTATGGAATAGATTTTGTTCTTGTTTTTACTCTCAGTAATAAGAGGACAACGAAAATAGAGATGTAATCCGAAAAATGCTATGAGAAATGTGTTATTGTTTTGGAACGTGCATTCGCAACGCTGAGTTTGAATTTAAATTTTAAGGTTGTGCATTTTTGTACAAATATAGTGATAAGAGAATTCTTTTTTACTGGTAGATTTTTCGTCAAAGTGGCATGAACTATATTGTTCAATAATTACAGTAATGTCGCACTTATTATCCGAAAGTTGCACTTGGATCAGTTATTTTAATTTCAATAAAGGTGCAATTAATTTACAAATTCAGGAATTATTCATACAAAAAACAAATACAAAGGTTAATGATTTAATTGGCGAGAAATCCATCTTCGCGAACAATTCAAATAATATACAAAAACCCCGAACCTGTTTATGAATGAAAAGATCCTTATTATCCGTTAAAAAAATCTCCAGTTATATACTAATAATCTGAGGCTTTGTGTGTGTCCCTAAAGATTTTTGTTCATACTTTCTATATAAGAATTAATAACTTAATAATATAATTTTTAATTCCCAAGGCCCTTAAGTTCTCTTCAATTGCTGGACCTTATAAGAATTATAACTGAAATGTGTTTCTTCATTTAGTCAGCTTTGATTTCTAGTCGACAGCTCATTAATACAAATATATTATCCGTCCCATCTGGCACCAGAAAAAGCACAGGTAAGGTTATTGGTGCAACACAGTCTTTCAAGGGATTGATGGCATGCTTATTTTTAAATCCTAGCTTTTATTGTTTCCATGGCTTTTAGCTGGAATCAAAGAGTAGTATCTGTTCTCTCATTTAAGTCTTGTAGATTCCAACCCTGCAACAGCACTTTCCTCATTGCAGTAAGATCAGTGGAGTCAGTGTTATATCAATGTCAGTGTGACAGTGATTGCAGGGTCCGGGCAGTTTTTGTCTTTGTATGCATATGCCCCCCACCTCATATTTAAAAAAAAAAAGTACTTATGTCACATTCTCCCTCAATAGGGATGTGAGGTAAATAACTAAAATTGTTTAGGATTGGCCCCCTTCTCCTAAAGTCTTTTTTATCTTTCACTCTTTTGTGTCTTAGTGGCATTATCACCTTGCTTGGGGTAAAATGATTAAAATAAAATTATTCTATAAGTGAAGTTACAAGAAATTTTGTTACAAGAAAACTAGTAGTGGCTGACTGCTTGTATCTGTGTATAGCTATCTACTAGGGCAGCTAACCAATCTCTGTTGCAGATGCATGCTCAGACACATTTTTGTTTGTTCAACACCCACAGAGCCCACTTGGGCTTTATACTGCAACTATGCTGAGCAGACCTTAGTTAGGATTCCTGGGAAGGAGCACATTATCTGATGTGGTCAACCGTTTGAACAAAGCTAGTACGCTTAAACCCCTAGTCATGATGACTTGTGACTTCTTGCTAGCACAATCATTGATGGATCAGAAACAGTTCTGTCTACCCAATTTCACTTAAAGCTTGGTATTGTTTTCAGGCACTTTCCAAAGGTGCTGCATGCTGAGATCACCTCCCCAAACTGATAACATCAAGAAATCACCTTGATAAATCAACCATGATGAGATTTGAACCCGGGCTTCATGATCGGAAAGTAGAAGTTCTAACCACTCAGCCACATGCCCATATAAGAGTGCTAGTATAGGCTAGAAGCTAAGAGGATTTTGTCAAAACTTTGATTTTTAACTGAATCAGTTTCTTCATGTTTTGTAACACTTTTTTTTTATGAATAAACAAAACAGAAATGTTTTTGTTTTTTTGTTTAGAGAAAGCAGTTTGTCCAGTTGAATGAAAGCATCTTAATGTTGGGCACTTATTTTGCTCAGGGATGTCAAAAGCCAGCACCAATATCCAAAAATCAACTTCCAGAAAATTTACGACATTGGTAAATAGAGCATATCTTCTTCTTTTCCCCACTTTTATTCTATTTTTTATTTATTTATTTATTTTTTTTTTAATAATTCAAGCAACATGTAATTTTAGCATGGAACTCTGTAATGCAACCAGTATTTGCACCTTTTCACATAAAACAGCCAACATATAGTGATGAGGTTAGCCCTGATTGGCCAACCACTCAACAACAACACAGTTATATAAATTAACTGTTAGTGCCATCTACCTAGCCAAACTACAAACAGGCTTATATAAAGGAAGATAACTTAAGTTCAACATTCACGATCAAATAATATGTATTTTCAGTGCAATAAGGATCGAATGGTTTAGTTTGAAATGTACTAAGTTTACTAATATTACCTTTCTTCCATGGAGCTCAGCTTTAAGGGTTGGTTGTCGAGATTTATCCTTGTCAGTTCACTGCTTTTTGCATTAAACACTGTTGTATATAACCCATATTTCCTCACCTGTTATCACCTTTTAATTGCTGGTGTTCCCAGATCCACCCTGACCTGGGGTGGTAGCACCTGTTAGGGTCCCAGCTATGGGCAAATAGAGAACTCCTAGTTTTTTCCAGATCTTACCCATGTCCTGGGTATGACAATAAACTACATCCGCGTCCTGGGTATGGCAATAAACTACGTCCAACAGCAAGGCCTCAGATAATGTTTTTGGAAAAATAATGTTGCCAGCTATACGTTTTTGGAAAAATAATGTTGCCAGCTATACGTTTTTGGAAAAATAATGTTGCCAGCTATACAATTTTTGAAAAAATAATGTTGCCAGCTAAACGTTTTTGAAAAAATAATCTTGCCAGCTATACATTTTTTGAAAAAATAATGTTGCCAGCTATACGTTTCTGAAGGAGTAATGTTGCCAGCTATATGTTTAATAGTACTATATATATATATAACTTAATTTGGCATTAAATGACCTACAGTGGTTGATATGCCATAAAACCCAACCAACCAACCAACCTCACCTGTTATGATATATTTAAGGAACAGTTAGCTAGAAGGATTCATTTTAGTCTTTGCAATTGGTTCCCAACCACTGAAATTACTTTTGATTCAACCTAATATTTTCTGATTTAAAAATTTTTTTTTTGTTTTATAGCTTCAACTTGCATGGAGACAGTGTGATGGTAACGGGTCTATTTTCAGATCACTATAGTGACTTGGTATGTTTTTTCTTTCTTTTTTTTTTCTTATTGATAAATATGAAAATTGTTGAAGTTTTCTATTGAATTATGCTTCTTTAATGTAAGCTGTTCATTAAATTTTATAATATTGTAAAAAGCTTCTGATAATTTTATTTAATTTTTCATAGCATGGAAAATGCATGGGTTTTAGTTTGTTTCATCTTGTAAAGATGGTGGGTATCTTAACCATCAAAAAAGAAATTAAAATCATTGACAAGATTTTTTTTATAATAATTTACAAGCCTCATGATCCACTTGAGGTAGAGGATTACAGAGTAAGAGGCACATTTTATAGAGATTTGTGGGGAAGATAATGGTTAACCCTAGGCTTGAACAGGTTAAGATTGTAGTGATCAGGGAAGCATCCTCTTGGGAGTCAGTTCCACAAAGCAGTAGTTCATGAGAAGAATCTGCTTGAGTGGAACTTGCATCTCACCAATGAAGGGAATGAGGGTGATTTGATACAATATGTGTGGTATGGTGGGTCTTAGCTGTGAAGAATATAACTGGTGGAACTAAGGAATGTAGTTCGTCTGAACACTTTGTGTGGAAATAGCGATAAAGCAGTGAGATGCCTTAGCATTTCATCTGTGGGTAAAAGGCTGAAGGGTGGAAAATAATTAATCTCCCACAATGCCGCAGAGATGCTTTTGGACTCTATCATGACTGGAAAGTGAAAACTAGGCAGTACTCCATTTTCAGCCTCATCTGGCTCTTGTGAAGGTAGAGTACTGCAGCAGTAATGGGAACTGACCATTTTTCCCGCCTCTTCAGTGATTGATTGCATGTATGAGTTCCACTTGAGGCCAGGGTTGAACTTAAGTCCCAATAGATGCTCAAAGCACAGAGTCTCCCTGAAGGAACATCTGTTCCTTACAATAAGTCAAAATTTGGGTTTTGATCAATGATGATGACTGGCTTTAAGAATGCTACAAAGGACATTTGAGAAAATTTAAAAAAGGGTAATAAGCAAAAAGATTGAGCAAAGAAATAAATGAAAACCGATTTTTCAACTGAGTGTGGAACTGATGGCTGGACTTGAGGTTGACTTGTTTGTGGAAATAGTCATCCAACATGACTTAAAATACAACATTGAAATAATGTTTTAGTTTCGTATTTCAGGTAGTGAAATTATACCAGATTTGCAGATGATATAATATTTAAAGGCTTGGAACAAGTAATTGGCGAGCTGCATTTGAGTGCCAGTTGAGATAGTTACATTCACTTTTGCACAAATACCCTTGGGAAAGGTATGAATCCATCTCTTCTCCCTGCCAGCCACGGGTTACATAGTAGGGCAGACTGGTCTCTCTTGCCACTGTCAGCAAGCAGTATAAGAAATGGGCACATACTTAAATTGTAATTAATGTCCACTAAACATAGTTACAGTATAATCCACAGGTTGACTGTGGGTGTTAAAGAAACACAAATGACCTCGAGCTGATAGGCATGCTTTTAAATGAGCAACCATGCTGAAGATGAAAAATGAGCAGTGTGCCTTCAAGTCGAAACAGCTTTGATGAGGATAAAACTATAGGCTCCTTCAAAGTTGATGATATCAAGATAAATACTAATAATTATAAGTTTTTTTAACAAGACATTTTTCAAGTGTGGCACGTCATACTAAAGAAGCTTAAAAAAAATATATACATGTCAATGTAAAACAATATTCAAGCAAAGGGTTCTTTGAATAATTTAAAAATGGCTACAAGTAATTTTAATATTGAATAAATAGAAAAGTTAATAAAATCAATGTATAAAAGTCTGATGAAAGTTGTAAAAAAGTCAAGGAGTCCATATAAAATTAAAATAATGTAAGAATTTATTTAATATATGAGATATTGTGTTAATTAAATATATTTTTTTGGACTATATCTTTTGGATTTATTTATAAATTTGTTATTGGATGACTTTTTTCATTTATTTAGATACGTGAAGCTGCTTATAAAATATTTCTTCAGCACAATTCACATCAAAGTGAATTATTGGATGCTTTACTTCATGCTCGATTTGCTGTGGCACAACTTGTAGGATTCCCAACATTTGCTCATCGGTCACTAAGAGGGACTCTGGCAGAAAACCCAGGTAAGAGTGATCTCCAACCCTTTGGCTCCAGTCAGGTCGGTTACATTCATTTAGACACAAATACCCTTGGGAAGAGTATGAATCCACCTCTTCTCACCCCAGATATGAGTTAATTAGTAGAACTTGTATTAGTAAATCATTATTGTTTCCATAATATTCTTACAATCTAAAAATATTTTCTGGCTTTAAATAAGCTGCAAAGGGTTGATAAGCCTTAGGAAACAAATCAATCAAAGTGGTTCCTTGCCTTGAACGTCTATTAAAACTCAAACTCATTCCAGACCACAAGTGGAACTCGTGTGTATATATATATATATATATATATATATATATATATATATATATATATAATTATTTATTTTTAAAGAAAAAAAAATTTATAACATAAATATGTTATAAAATCACTACAAGTAGTGATTTTATAACATATTTATGTTATAAATTTTTTTTCTTTAAAAATAAATAATTATATCTGCTCTACTTTGTATTGAGCACTCTTTTAAGAATAGTAATTGTTGGTTATTGGAATTCATTCCATATGCACCAATCATATACTTGGAGATATATATATATATATATATATATATATATATATATATATATATATATATATATATATTGCTAAAGGTGCTGGAAAAATGTCCAGTTCCTTGTACCACTCCAGTAAATATCTGACTCTCCCTGATATACTCTGTTTACAACAGAACAGATCAGACCAAAAATGGAGTATTGTTGCCATATCTGGGCTGGGACTACCCAGTCCTCACTTGCCTGTCTTGATAGAGTTTGAAAATGTCTATGCAGCCTTGTGAGTGATGAATTATTTTCCTCTCTATAACACCTTTCCCATGGATGAAACATTGCAATTTTCTATCACTATTTTCATGGCAAGTGTTCTGACAAGCTTTGTTCCACTGGCTCTGACCTTTTTCAGCTAGGACATGCCCTGCCAAAGACACCAAGAGGAATCATCCTCGTTCCCTTTGTATTTCATTAATAAAAAGTAAGATCCACTCAGACAGCTTCTTTGTACAATAGAATCCTGACAGTATGTTTTCCCAATCACTACAATCTTGACCTTTCCAAGTCTAGGGTTAACTGTTATCTTTCTTACATAACATCATTAACTTCATTTCTTACCTTATCTTATGCTCATACAACACCACAGAGTAACACTCTACTTTAAGTGGCTCTTAGGCTTTGTATTTGGTGAAAATTATTTTTTTAAAAAGTTAGAAAAGATTTTAATTCTCTAAGGATTTATTTTTATCTTTTCCAGAAAATGTGATGAATTTTTTAGATACTCTTGCTGAAATGGTTATGAAGAAGTAAGTATATATATATATATATATTTTTTTTTTTTTTTTTTTGTTACTTCAAGTAACTGAAACCAATATATGAGGAGGTGCTGAAAAGCTGTTGGACTGACCATAAAAAATTAAATCTTATGTTTGGTCATACTTTGAATTGAGTAGTGAGTAAGGCCAAGAACTTTTCACCACTCCCTCATATAAGAGTATTTAGCTGTTAATATCAAAATTGTTACAATTGTGTATAGCAGTATTTCTCTACCTTTTTTACTTCACGGTGCACTTGTAGAATAACTAAAACTCTGGGGCACACTTTAAATTTTTATAATGAAAAATTAGTCAGGAAAGTTTGGCTTAGAATTCTCAAAGAAGATTATCAGTACAGTTTTCATTTAAATGCATTTATGAAGAATTTGCTTCTTTTTTTTTTTTAATGTCTGATTTATATCCTTTGAAGGAGGCAAAAAAAAAGGATTATCCACTTCTTAAAGATTAAGGAATTTAGTATTCAGTTTAAAATAACAAACGACTAAGACTTGACTTAGACATAGAAGCCATATGCTTGGTGTCTCTAGCTTTTTAAAAATAAAGATTTTTAAATATAAATATTATTCTGTTATAGTGGAACACACCTATTCTATAGTTAATAGACTCTCCTACCTATAATAAGTAGGAGTAGTAATAGTCACTCAGTGAGTTGGTCAGTCAGTCAATGTCGGACGACCATTAGTCAGATACTAAAAGTATCAGCGACCACCACTAGATTTCTCTGCGTCATTACCTATTATATCAAGTTCCTAACGTTTTGTACATCGAACCTATTTTAGGAACGACTTAGTACAAATACAAGCCTCCACTGTGAAACCACTCTACAACATATTCATAAATTACCCTTCTATTAACTTGGGGTGCACCTTACTACCTTTCAGGGTGCATTAGTGCACCTGGGCACACCAGTTGAGAAACACTGATGAATAGACAGGACAATTAGGTTGGTGCAAAAATAATGTCGTTTTTCTTTTGAAGTTGAACGTCAAAAAACGACATTATTTTTGCACAAACCTAATAAAAATGTCTCACTATTTCCTAATAAAATGTTTTGCATATTTTTCTGCTAGATTTTATCCAAAATATATTTATCCAAAACCTTAAAAACTAATTTCCAGCTTCTCTTAATTTATTTATTTTCAATTGTTAAAAAATGTATTTTTTAGCTTTATCTTGAGATAATATTTTTCATAATGCCCCTAAAAATTTATTTTGAAAGTTATTAAACTTTTGTATATACCAGTTATGAAAACAAAGCAAGAAATATGAATAATGCTGATGATTAATTGATCTGATCTGAACATACTTTTTGTGGATTTTTATTGACAATATTATGTATTTTCTTTCAGAGCTGAGGATGATTATGCTGAAATACTCAAACAGAAAATGAGACATTCATCTCATCCCCAATCTGTAAGTATTTTAATTCTAGCTTTATTCATACGTATTCAATAGCTATAAATTTTTAGATGGTGAAACAGAAAAGATTTTTTTAATCATTTCACACCATGCAAGGCATCAAAGCCACTAAGACACAAGGGCTTACAGAATGTGAAAGGATAAGAAAAAAGGCATTATTAAGGAGTGAGAACAATAGAAGAGTGATTCTTGATAAAATCCAAAGAAGAATCAGCAATATTATTGGTCTGGACTTGGCATCTCAGCTTCAGTCACTTTCCCATCACTATACACTTGCTTCCCTGTGCCTTTTCTATAAATACTTTCATGATAATTGTTCAGATGAGCTCTTTGCTATGATACCTAGACTTTATGAATTTAAGCACACCGTGTGTGTGTGTGTGGGGGGGGGGGCAGATATAACCATAAGTTTGATGCTAGCAGTTTCTTTTCTTGCTTGTGGAACACTCTTCTGGCTCCATGTATTCCAGCTAACTTTGATCTTCAATCATTATCTACGATCTTCCTGATCACTCTACTATTGTTCTCGATCTTTAATAATGTTTCCGTTTTCTAATTCTTTTACACCCAGTAACCTCTTAGTGGCTTTATGACCTTGCTTGGGGGGAATTCAATTTTAAAAATAAATCAAGATAATGACAGATAACGATTTAATGTTTGTATTTGATATGTCCCAGAAATGGATATATTTGATTGAAGTAGCTAAGTGGGTTTGGTTACTGTAATCAAGTAGTATACGGTAGCAGTGATCGACTGGTACTCGTCATAGTCACAGGTAATAGGTATAAACCAATAGGATAGCTAATGCCGTAGTCCATTGGGCGTCGTTATAGACTTAAACTCTGTCATGCCTACACGTCCGTCTGTATTTATGACAGACACTAGCCAATCATATTCCAGTGAGGGTGAACACAGGTGTATGCATATTCCATTATATCACTATTTTTCTTAGGAAGAAAATTCTATTGTTACTTTTGTTTTTTTCCAGCATCTGTGATTCCATTACATATTTCTTTTCTTTAACCCTCATTGTAAGAAATCTATAGAAGGTGTGATGGCTCTAACTACAGAAACATGAATAAACACAAACAAGGATTTATAGAGCAAACAATAACAACTATTTATTGGATAGAACACTGGCACAGTGGAAAAGAAAAAAGATGAAGTCTCTGTAAGAGTAATTAGTTCATTGTGGGACTGACAAACATTGGTCATAAAGCATATGTTTAAGCTTTTCATGAGTGTATTTGGTTATAACGGGTCGGTAACTTATTCGACCCCACGGGCCAGATCGTGTTATAATGACGGGTCGCTGGCCGGACGAAGGCCATTAATGAAAAATTAAGGAAAATTACATATGCAGACCCCTGTCAACCTAAATATTTAAAACCATAATGAAAATAAACTTTGAGAAATCAGAAAAACAAAAGAAAATCTAAAATTAAAAAACACCTAACAAAAATTACTTTTCCTCAAGGAACGTCAAAATACTTCAAAGTGAAAAAAATCAACCGAAGTGAAATGGATGAAATTATGACGTGTAGGTTTGAAACTGTTATTGAAAATTTTTCCACAAACGAACCACACACACACACACGCACATCAAACAAAAACAAAGCACATATACCCATACATACGAGTACAAATAGTTGCAAACATATACACTTACGTACGTACACATGCAGCATCATCCACACATTCATGAGGCATGTATGTATAATGCGCGTATGTTTAACTGTCTTTAGATTTCTGCTACCTCACATGTCAGTCCCTCCCTGGCCTCTTTCACTTTATCGTTCCTTTCGCTTCTGTTATCTTTTAATGTAGCCATGGGTCATAACAAATATGTATCCATTATTTGACATTAAACGTAGGCAACGCAACTTGGTAAAATAAGTCTCATGAAAGATAACTGGCAGATCTAATTTGAAAGCCTTGTCTCTCACGTTAAAAATAGTCATTGGTAATCAGGCTCGCGGGCCGGTCAAAATGCCAGATCCGGCCCGTGGGCTGTAGGTTGCTAACCCTTGGGTTATAATATGCAAATCTTGTACTTAGAAATAAATCCAATTAGCTATTTGCAGAGCATTAGTTCTCATGTCAGATTCCTCATCTAGCAATAGTAAATGGAACTTTACAATGCCAATGTATTGAGATGTATCATACCTGGTCTGTCGATGTGGTTGCTTCTCCTTTGTCGCTATACCACTGTTTAAATGCTGATTCTCCTCGGCTTATATCAGTAAGGATAGACTTAACCTGAAAACAATCTTAGATTCTTGATGTTATGTTTGAGTGACCAACATTGAATCCTTAATTCTGATTTGCTGGCTTTTACGTTATGGCATCTAAATGTCTAAATTAGCTAATTATTTAATCCTGGCTACATCCATCTGTGCATGGGAAAATATCTTTTAGGTTTATGGAGGTGCAACAAGTCTACTGAAAACTATAAAGAGAAAACTTTCTCGACCATGCTATTAAGGACCAATAGACTTTATCCTTTTTGGCTATGTTTCAGATGACTGAGAATAAAAATTCTCTCTCAAATTTATTGCGGTATATTTGTGTACAAGACAATCACCTATTGAATGAAAAAATAAAACTCTTTATAAGTTTTTTTTTTCCTCTCCTTCTATATCATGTAAAGACTAATACCACTATATATATATATATATATATATATATATATATAGGGTGTGATGGATAAATTGTCGCCATTTTATATTTTTAATTTTGTGCATGTGCATTGTTTGTTTTTGATTTTGTTGACTGCAAAATATAATAGTCAGTTTGGCACCATCTGTGAGAAAAAGAGCACCAAGATGCATTTCACTCCAACAGAAATTTTGAAATGGCATGTTGTACTACTTGACATTTGCACTGGAAGCTCCAATACAAACATTTCAGAGTGTTTGGGTGTCAATCTGAGGATAGTGAAGAAGATTTGCAAAGAGTTGGATGAGTCTAATGGTGATTACGAAGGTGTTTGAAGTGGTCACTATGTTGGCGACATTATTCCTTTATTCGTCTTCCCACAAGACTTCAGACTTCACAGAGACCTACATGAAGTGCCTTGAGGAGGTAGTTCTGCTCTGTGTCAAGAGGGTGGCTGCTGCAAGGCCCTATGTCTGGCAATAGGACTCTGCACCATGCCATGCAAGCAGGAGAACCAAGTCATGGCAGCCAGAAAATTTCTGTGATCACATCACCACTTATATCTGGCCACCTAACTCACCAGACTCTAACTCCCTTGATTATTATGTGTGGGGTGCAGTTGAGTGAGAGACCAACAAAACTCCATGTAATGCCAAAGATCAACTGAAGGTAAGGATTATGGCAGCATTCACCAACTAAAAAAACAAGGAGACCATCCAAAAGAGTTGCAGGAGATTCCAAAATTGTCTGGAGGCTGTAGTTGAAGCCAATGGCAATTTTATTGAATAAATTTACTCTTTAGTATTTCAAGATATTTTTGTGTAATTTTGGCAAATATATCTGTTAAAATGAGATGTCAACGTTATTTTCATTTTTCTGTAATTTAGATGACAATTTATCCATCTCACTACATACATATATATATATATATATATATATATATATATATATATATGAAATGTTAAAAATATAGTTTTAAGTTATGCCACATTTAATGGTAAAAGTGTTGAATATCAGAGATAGAACATATTTAAACCTGAAGATTGTTTTGAAGCATGAAACAGACTTTCACTACTTATTGACCTCACCATCTACTTTTACATATAATAATTAATAAGTAATAATAAAGACTGATTGTGCCTAACAAAGCCTCTCAACCAGAAAATTACTAGTGGATAACACATTTAGGGTGAGAAGATTTTGTAAATAAACTGCTTAATATTAAGAAATAAATCAGTGATTTCACTCATCCTGTAGTACAAATATTTGACGGAAATCAAGTAATTTAGAAAGATAAAAATTAGTGGCCATATTCTGAGAAATTAAATTCCTCTCTGGAAAAATTAACACCTTTATTTATTTTTTCCTCATTTTTGTTTCAGTATTCTGTGAAACCATGGGATCCACCTTTTTATGCAGCTCTTGGGCGCCAAGAAAGGTAAATTATACCAATTTTATTGTTGACAAGATGTTTTTTATATTTACCTGTGATTGAAAAATAGTTCTTAGTCCTTGCTGACACGTTTTATCATTCGACTTTATCAATATTGTTAAAACTAATACTTATTTACCGATCACCATTAAGCATTACAAAATCCAGTTTATAAAGATTACAGATTATTTTCTGTTTGTATTACCAGTCATTACATATTTTATGTTTATACTAGTTCAGTTTGGTACTTGTTTTGCTGATGGCAAGATGATCAGATTTCAAATCTAAATCTATTAGAAATTATATTCAGTTTAAATACAAAAGGAGTTATCTTCTTTATGTGCCATGTCCCTTCAGGTCATAGGTAATCATGGCTTTCCACAACTTCCTGTTCTTTGTAGCTAAAGTACCAAAAGAAATTATCATTGGCATATTTCAGCCTGAGTAAAAGTTTGGCATTACCATTGAATAGTAGCTTTTTTTTTCCGTCCTATTAGAACCATTCATATAGTAGTGTAAACTCTGACAAAAGACAATGTATTTGGGAAGAAGAGGGTTGTATTTAGAAAGACTGAAAATATGACACACATTACTTGTAAGTTTAAAGAAGTGAATTTGTAATTTATATGAATTTAGTAAGCATAGATTAGATGTG
Organism: Acanthosepion lycidas; assembly: GCA_963932145.1. Lineage (NCBI taxonomy): Eukaryota > Metazoa > Mollusca > Cephalopoda > Sepiida > Sepiidae > Acanthosepion > Acanthosepion lycidas. Next base: position 54,000,658 of record OZ010587.1, on the reverse strand, counting down.
TACAAGGCCTTCAATTTGTAATTTATAGAACATCATTTTTCAAATAGTGATTTATTTCTTTTTATTTTTTTTTTCCTAAAAAAGAAAATTGTTACTCAACCTGGGCAATATTACCCACTGGTGAACGATGAGCAACTGAACAGAAAATGGTAGACAGTATAGGATTTTGAGTATTAAAAAAGATATGCAAATAACTTGTATAAAAAAAAGAAAAAAAAAAAAGGAAAATGGAGGCTAAATGGGAATAACTGGGTCACATTCCTGAATAAGATAGAAATCTCACCATAAACAAGGAATATTTTGATATATAGTTTTGATAAGGGTCATTAACATTCAAATAGTTTTTCAGACAAAATAACATTTTTTGGGATGTATAAATCAGATAAGGGAAGACCAAGAACAGCAAAAAAATATTCACTGAATTTTTGCTTGTTGCCTTTAGTGTATATTCTTTTTAATTTTATAATTACAAACAAAAATTGTTTCATTTTTTGTCAACACTTGCAATGCTAACCGTAACCATTAAAACTAAATTATATATATATATATATTTTAAAGCATGTTGCATGAAATAATATAGAAATATTCTATTTTTATAATAATCCTTTCTAGTTCTCTAATTGTGACACTGGGACCTCAGGGTTTAATCAAAAAAAAAAAAAAAGGAAAGAAAGAAGAAAGGGCTTTTTCAATGAATAATGAGTTTTTGCAGGAATTGTTTACCTCTTTTTCAAATTTTAATTAGAATAATTTATAGGGTTTTAAATCTTAAAATTCTGTATTGATTTGTACTGGTTAGGTGATATAGTTAAGTAAAAACTATATTTGCTGATCATAAATGGAAAGGCTTGGTACAATTCATCAAACACCAGTATTTATGTGACATTATTGGCTACAGACAGATGGGCTGACTCAGAAAGCACTTATCTCAGGTTGAGATAACATTTAAATCTTGACTGAAGTGTTTCGGACTGGACACACTTAAACCAACTGGTTGAGATTTATGAAAAACATCTGTTTCATTTAGGCTTAAAAAGGACGCTGATTTGGATAATAATTTTTCTCTTGAAGATAAAGATTTGAGGAAGCATTGCATGTGGCCTGAAAGAAAAGAGAATTAAATATTTTTCTTTTATTTTTTTCTGGAGATTTTATATCTTCATAAAATAATTGTAAAGGATATTGACAATGGATGTAGATTTCTAAGTGGATATTAAAACTATGCCGAAAATAACCACTGTCTGATCAAAGAGTCGATTTTATGAAGCAATTTCAGGTGGTTTGAGATTGATGAAAAACATATTTTGTTCAGGCTTAAAACAGGACACTGATTTGAATAATAATTTTTCACTTGAAGATAATGATTAGAGGAAGCATCCCATGTGATCTGAAAGAAAAGAGAATTAAATATTTTTTATCTTTTTCTGGAGATTTGATTTCTCTATAAAATAAATCTATACAGCCATTTCTTGATGCTTTTGGCAGTATCCAGCAGAAACCTGACGATGATAATTTTTTTTCAAGGTGTGATCTTTTCCATAAATTGAATCCACCTAAAATTTAAAGTAGTTGAGATGGTTAGCTTTTAGTTACAGTTCAGACTGCCCCTTGATACAGTCCCTAGAAATGGATTGGTCAACCAGATCAAGTGACACCCCAAAGAGAGTAGTAACAGGTTGTTTCTAAGGTAGTTGGAGGAAGGAGAGGAGGTAGCAGCTATGAGTGGAAGTCAGAGATGCTAGAGAAGGTGAGTTGGATGGGTGGATTAACCCTCTCACTGCCACTGGATAATTGCCTAAAATTGGAAAATCTCAGTTGAGACAAAAGAATGGTTGATACTTCTATGCTATTCAGACCATCACCCAGTTTTGGGCAAAGTATTATAAAAAAAAACTAGCAATTTTGAGGCTTTCAGTGAGAATAGGGCTGGAGGTCGAGCAGAGTAGAACCACAAGTTGGGCAGAACAGATCAGCAGACTCCAAAGTAGTTCAGGTGAACTCTGAGAAGAGTTATCACTTGGATTTGAATTAGAATGTGCTTAAGAACTGACTAGGCTACCTCCTGAACCCATGATCATGTACCGACCTAAAACCAACAATTACATGCCCAGAGTGAGCAACTAAGAGCCCAAATCTTAAGGTATAATTGTCCATCACTTTTTGAAGCTTGTATTTTTCTGATATTACCTTGTATAAACAATTTGTTAAAGTTGGAAAGAGTTGTTGTCTCCCTCATTATATAAACGTCAGCACTACCGTTAGCTGTGTTATACCAACTCCTGCAGCAGAGTTTTGGTCGTTTGAGACCAGTCACAATGTGGGCATTCGACCGGACTTTTTGATAACTGTAGAAATCACTGCAACCAACAGTTGATGGAAGAAATCTGATACTGATGGCCATTATCGGATATTCAGTGAGCTCTTTAGCTCATCAGCTGACCAGACATCATTATATTTAGGGTGAATTTTGAAATTTCTTTTTATTTGCAAAAAGAGCACTGGCTGTGGTGAATTTAAGGCCAGAGTGAAAAGGTTGAGGTATGACTGAATACAGAAATCATTTTAATACTTATTCAGATTTAAAGTAAAAATAAACAAATTAAAAACCTATTAGGGTTTTTAATTTAACTTAGTCTTTTGAGATTTTGTGGAAATTTATGAGGCGGTAGACTGTGTCTTTTCTGTTTATTGATTGATGGATAAATCTGAACTTTAATGTTGCTGTGGTAAAATTTGGTTTGGATTAATAATAGTCATGGACTACCCATTGCTGGGTGAAAGCTGAACATCGAGAGGGAATTCTGGGCTGCCAATTTGGTGGGTGCTCATAGTGTGTCAAGATGGTGTAAGGTTAGCCTGTAAAGTCACCATGATGTGAGATATTTTTGAGACACAGGAAATGGTAGTAAATGACTACCAAGAGATCTGCCCAGTGGGATGTGGAAATATTGGTTTTGATTGATGTGAAAAATTGGTAATAATGAATTACAGTGTATCATGTGAAAGAATTAGTAATCAAGGAAGATTGCAAGAACAGATATGGTGAATTTAATATGAGGTATATCTTGGTAATAGTGGCTTATTACTAACGAAATGGATTGTCTGGATCAGATGACTAAGCCATGAATTATTAAAATGACAGTCATGAAAACAATTTACAATGTATATTGAAGAGAGAAAAATTGTCAATGATAATATTGATAGTTAAAGATGCAAATGGAAAAAAATAGCAGTAGAACTGGGAATATAGAAGAGTGGTGATCAGTGAATTACTTTAAGTGGAAAAGGAATACGAAGGAACACTAGGGATTGAGACTGTAATACCAAAAATGTGTTGAGAGTAAATGTTGGTGTGTAAAGATTCTAGAAAGAGATGAATACAGCTTCTAGTGACAGGTAAATTTTAATGAAAAGAGCTCATACTAATGATTTAAGACTAGCTGAGGTAGATGGTTGGGAAAGTTCCAAACTGAAAAAAAAATAAAAGAAAGGAGATGAGAAAAGTAACTCTTGTATAGCCAGAGGATGATAGATAGGCAGGTGATACACAATGAGGATGAGGTTTCAGCGCAGGCATTGGTGCTATCATATGTATATAAAGGCCCCTGTGCATGTCTGGTACTGGTGGTCATTGTGGAGACTAAATTCTCAAGTGTTGTCATAACTAGTTTACTTTTAGAAAATTTGATTAATATTAGGATAAAAAGTCTAAAGAAGATTAAGAGTAATAAGGAAATATAAACTGGTTAATGGATAATATGTAAACTTTAGGAGAAGAGGTAGCATTAAAGAAAATGCCAGAGTTATTAAAGCCTCTGGGGAAAATTAATTTTGATCAGTTGAAATTTACTACTTCTGTTTGGGAAGATAATTCTGAGACCATAATAGACAGGCCAGCTATGCTGGGAACAATTAGTAGCTATAGTGGTGATAATATTAGCACTATTAGTGCTGAGAAGGCATAGGAAGATGTTAATCAAACAAATTGTACTGGCAGGTGTGCATGAAAGCAAGAGAGGAACACCATTCAGTGTTCTTTACCAAAGCAGGTCAAATTTGGCCAAGAGAGATACAGTAAATGAATTGAAAATGCAATTGGCACCTACCAAAGAGAAATTAAAACTCACTGGAGGAAAATTAAAACTCACCCCGAATGAAAGACTGAATAGAAAGATAAATTATGGAAACTAATGAATTAAATTGTTAGGGGCGGTGTGAGTCCCAATTAAAGATTAAAAATATATATAAGTATAAACAAAATGGACAGAGATATCCAGGTACATGATAACAGAAGAAGGACTTTTTTTTTTTATTCCATCAGCATGTTTAGTGGAATTTTTTTTTTTTTTTTTTTTTTTTTTTTTTTTTCTTTGCATGAAAACGTTTAACATCACGAAAAGGGGAACATGAACTTTGGATGTCAATTACAAGTAAATGACAAAAGGTTAAGGCAGTGATGTGACACTGGAACCTAAGGGGGTTTGGGCAACTTGGAGTGTCTCCAACATTACTGATAGTGGGATCCACATCGTTTGCTAAAAACTCCTAACCGAGACCTTGTGCCAGCCCTGAAGATCAGGAAGGGTTAAAACTACTGTATACATTTCTGTATATTTCATCAGTGATTTTCTCACCATCTGAGATCAAAAACACAATGTGGCAGAAGAGTGAAGAATCGTGAAAGAGATAAACACCAACTAGACCAAGTGAAACCATGCTCATCAACATGATACCAGCGACAAATCAGCAATACATTAATGAGTGAGGAGTCGACTAGATGGTAACCATGATGATCTGAAGGAACCTGAAGACCAATGCAACACAGGGGAGCGGGTTATAATTATATAATTATCTTCTTGATGTTAAGTTGACATTCATCAAGGAAATCGCTGTATTTTTTGTTAACCCAAGTATATTCAATCTCCTCCAAGGTCATCCTCAGGGGTGAATTGCAAAGACAAACTTAATGTAACTGTAATGATTGTGCAAACACACTCTGCTATAATTATTTTTAAATTAAGCATTGTGGTTACAATGTTTTGGAACAAGCATTCCTAATCAAAGGGCAATAACCAGAGATGGTAATACTGCAACTTGGTAAATTTCAAAATGGTGTTAAATGTTAGTCAACTCAAATACATTTTAAAACATTGCTACTATATGCATAGTAGATTTTTTTCAGTGTTGGGTGGTTTCTTTTGACAACCACAACATTATCAAGATGTCTTACACTCCATTTGTCGGATACAAGTTCTATTGCACAACATTTAAAGACACATTACCTTCACAATACTTGTTGACAACACTAATATACTACATGAAAATAATAAACAAAAACTTCAAATTCTCAAGGCCCTCTCTATCAAAATCAACCAACCAACCAACACTATCACAATGATTACAGTTACATTAAGTTTGTCTTCGCAATTCACCCCCTGAGGATGATCTCAAAGGAGATCAAAAGTACTTGGGTTAACAAAAAATACAGAACCTTCCCTGATGAATTTTAACTTCACATCAAGAAGTTAATAGAAAACTAGAAAGGATTATTATACAATAAATAGACATAATATATCTATATTATTTACTGAGACATGCCTCAATGAAGATATGCTACCTATATATATATATATATATATATATATATATATATATATATATATATATAGTTTTCAGTGGTCAAGTTTGCTTTTGCTTGTCCTTTTATACTGTAGCAGCAGCATCAGCTGCCACATAAATCCGTGTTATTTGTTACTTCCCTTTGGTATTTTTTTACTACATCATAAAGTCAGTTTATAAACCAGTAACAAACTTTTACAAAACAATTTTGGTATGTTTGAATATTTACTATGCAGTTGGATGGTAGAAAATTTTCCTAAGTGAAAATTATTCAGTTGTAAACAGAATGACTTATCAAAAATAGTATTATTCATTTTCTCTCTTTATATCTGAAGTTTTCTTTATTGTGTTTTTAATGCTGTCATTTTTCTAATTTAAAAATTGTTTTTTCTTCGGGTTTCAGATGTAACATTAACAATTCAGATTTATCCCCTTATTTTTCATTGGGATGCTGTATGGAAGGGTTGAACAACTTGTTTAAGCAGCTATTTGATGTCAAGCTGCAACCAGTCGAGGTAGAGACTGGTGAAGTCTGGTCATATGACGTACACAAATTAGTAAGTAAAATAAATATTAACTCTTTAATGATAATTAGCAGGATATTCCTTAAGCCCCTCATTACTTCTTGAGACAGCTTCAGTGACAGGTTGACAGTGTCAACTATTTATCATGAGATAGCACAAAGAATATTCCCCTCTCAAAAGTACTTATAAATTAGCATTCTCTCTCTCATACATACATATATATATATATATATATATATATTAGTGGTCTATATATATATATATATATATATATATATATATATATATAAATCTATATAAATAAATTTCCAAGAGGATAGAATCCAGGTAGAACTCAATGTCCAGGACAGAGTAAGAATATGATAAAAAAGGCTCAAACACTAATATTTCATGGTTATAATTTATTACATTGCAATTGTAATCATGATCCAATTCATCAGACCTACAAATTCAAAAAGAAATCGGAAAATATAACTCCGGGTATAAAAATCAAAATTTTAGTGAGAGTGTATATGTGGGAGTGGGAAACAAGTGTGATAGGGAAATGGATGAAAGCTTTAGAGAGAGGATGTAACAGAAGTTAAAGAGAGGAGTTAAATAATGGTTTAAATGAGTGAGATACAGATAAATATGATATATGAATTATTTTTCGATGCATAATCCGCTACCGAATCACTGACCTAAATTAAAATTAAAAAACAGACACCGGAAACTTGTGCATACATTTGTGTTGACACTATGCACAATAAAAATCAATATGATCTAAACTTAAAATCCAGAAGATGAGAGAGAGAAAAAAAGAAAAAAAATTAAAAAAGATGGGGTGGGGTTACTAAAAACAAAGGGCATTTATAAGAGAACCGATGTATAATCAAGAAAATTTGACAAAGAAAGTAATATCACCTACAGGTTACAAATTTAACATAAACATACAAAATTTAACTAATATTTAATCTAGTAAGGACCTACTATTTATATGCCCAAAAATACATATGTAGATAAACACAGACACAACAACATATCTATATCTACTCACACATACATACATATACGTGTGCACATATATATATCTCAATATACATACACATATATACACATAGACATACACATATGTGCACATAAACATATCTACATAAAACCTTACACACATCCATACATATACATACACACACTCATCTAAACAAATATACAACGTATCTATCTTTACATATGCACATACATATATATATATATATATACGCACACACAAAAATTTTATATATATATATATATATATATATATATATATATATATATATATATATATATACACACATAAATTAAAAGGTAAAAAAACACACATCATCCATATATTTAACATATAAAATTAGGTGGGTAGAATTAAACTAATTTGTACTTAATCTAATGAGGAAGAAAACGTTAATAATATTAAAAACCCATGGAGTGATTAATGCATACATATCTCTTAAGTCTGCATATATACCTAGGTATATAAAAATATCAGAAAACTATCAGATTTTGTAGGTCAGTTATTTAGAAAAATGTTTTACCTACATACCCACATACACATATACCAACACATGAATAAAGTTTAACACAAATGATCAAAAAAAAAATATAGAGCACCACATAAACACAGACAATGATATATATATATATATATATATATATATATATATAGATAATCATAAGAGTCATTCTATTTAAATATCATGTCCGATGTTAGTGATCCAAGATGGAACTGTTATAGGTAACAACACGTTATAAAACTGTGTTTATGTTTTAAAGTGTTTTTTATGTCTACATTTGGAAATGATCTCACCACTAAGATTCAGCAACTCATCTTGATTTTTATCTTTAATAATAAAAATTTTTTCCGCGATACATAGATCACACCGATCCCGGAAGTTATTAGGGGGTTCTCGTGCTTGATAAGAATCTCTATTCGAAGTGCGGGGTTAGTCCTTTATCCACCAGATCCCAATAGTGTTTGGATAAGGATGTTTGATTTTTAAAGTATTGATATTTAAAAGAGCGTATATGGTTGCATAGAAGCTGCTTCCAATTACCAGCGGATATACCTATGTATCTTTTTTTTCTATTTGATATTTTCTCCGGGGAAGATTGTTGCTTCATATTATATTCTCACTAAAATTTTGATTTTTACACCCGGAGTTATATTTTCCGATTTCTTTTTGAATTTGTAGGTCTGATGAATTGGATTGTGATTACGATTTCAATGTAATAAATTAGAACCATGGAATATTAGTGTTTGAGCATTTTTAAAATTTTTGAAAATGACCATCTGTTCTTTCCAAGTTAGTGAGAAAAATTGAGCTAACATGGACCTTTGTGCCTTCAAAAAATCTGTTTCAAAAGGACATTTTTTTCTATTGGCATTGCTATTATTTTAATTATGTTCATTGCCTTGGCAATGTTTATTTACAAAATAATAAAAGATTTATTATTTACCATTTTATAAAGAAATAAATGTGAAAAGAAATCTTTTTATTCCAAATTTTAAAAAATTTACAAAATTATTAAAATATATAAACCATCTACAATGGCAATAAGTTTTAAAACATCAACTAATTGCCAATTTTACCTATTTTCACTCACTCGGCAATGTTTGTTGTTTTAAAAAGTGATCATTAGAATTTTAATAAAACCCAAACATATGAAGTTGAATTTACATATTTTCTTTGTTCTTTGAGTTTTTATAAAAAAGTATTATACACTGTTTATTTATTAGTTTGTTTATTTACAAAAATAATTTTATATTTACAACATTCTTAAAATGTGAACTAATACAATGTTTGCCATTTATCAGTTTATAAAGAAATAAATATGAATGTAATTTTTTTTTTAATTTTTGAATAAAAAGATTTCTTTTCATATTTATTCCTTTATAAAAGGTAAATAATTTTGTATAATCTTGTAAATTGACATTGCAAAAGGAGTGGACATAGTTAAAATAATGATAATGTCAACGTAAAAAAACTGTCCTGTTGAAATGCTGTTTTTTGTGGGCCATGTTTGCCAAAAATTGCATCCACAGACACCATTGACTAGCTGGTTTTGTTATGGAATATATTGATGGTACAATCTCCACTTTTTTATAGACATTCACTTAAGGTTCTAATTTGATCACTAAAGTTAAACAGTATTGAACCTGGTCAGTACTTAAATGGGGGCCACTTGGATGCTCTGGGTATTGTATGCAACATCCTACAATATAAAATATGTTTTGGTTTTAAATAACACAGGATTGATAAAAAAACAAAACCGATCAGTTATAGACATTCAGTTACAATTTGATTACCATGGCAACCTTATCAAAATTGGCTTGGTCAAATATATACTTGTAGCAAAGAAGAAAATAGTGTCTTACCTTCCCAAATAAAATGACTGAAACTTTGATTTTGATGCACATGCATCCCCACAGGCAGCTGTACAGTATAGAGATGCCCATGAGGTGTCAAAAGAATTGCTGCCAGAAGGCGCAGTATTCAGAAATGGTAATGTCAAAGGGCAGCACCAATCATTCTTGGCTGTAACTATCAATATAATACACTGTTACCAATGTGACGTCACCCCCAGCCTCTCTCTGTCCCCCTCTATCCTGTGACGACCAAATGTGATGTGATCCTGCTGTCACGGCACCAAATGTGATGTTCTAACCCTTGGCTGATTCGGATGGGAATCTGGTTAGATTCGGTATCAGCTTTGTCATTCCCAGCTCGCCTCCAACGTCTGGTTACCAAAATAACTGCTTTGACTTCTAGTCTAACCTACCCACGTTGTGATTTGATCTTAGGTAGACGAAATCAGTCGGTCGCCAGGCTGTAATGCAAGCCGAGTCTGAGCAAAGGTAACACCGCACAAGTATATGTAAAAGAAAATAAAGTAACAACTCGAAAAATTCAAATGTGTTAAAAAAAGAATAACAAATATTTTTATATCTGGTTGCTGATTACAGGACTGCGTCTTTCTCCCAACCCGCTTCTATGGATTCGTGACACTTTGTGTTTGTTAGGCAAGTCTTAATATCTTAAGTTGTTTTTCGATAACTGGTTTTTGATGTCTTCATGTGATATTTGCAAAACTTGTTTTGGTGGTATGAGTCTAAGTCTTTCTTCAAAAATAAATTGTTTTTGGTTAGAAGTAGAAGTTGGGATGCGTGGATCTTCAGTCAGCTTCCTGCGAGGCTGGTCTCAGAGCTCACAGCTCAACTCTGTCTGCGTCTCCTCGGAACTACAACTAACTAACTCGCTGCGACTCTGTTTATATGGACGCCGACCAAAACCGGGTGTGGGCTTGTCGGGGTTTGAGTTCCTCAATAATTCTAAATCCACAATAAGGATTTTCTTTGTTTTCGGACAGGAAAAATTTATTACTTTCCATTTTTGGAAGTCCATTACTTTCTGCTCCGGTGGGGTTCTTAAGGGATTTATCCTCCCAAATTCCTCCTTTCTCATATTGGTATCTCACACCAATCCCCTCAGAGGGCGTCAACAGGTTTCCCTTCTTTCTCATGGTGGTATCTCCCACCTATCCCCTCAGAGGCATCAACAGGCCTCCCCTCCTTCTCATATGTTTACCTTCGCCTACTGCTCACGCCACCACTCAGCCAATGAACGCTCAGCAGCATGGGTGTGGCTAGACTGGCCTCAGTTTAAAAGTATTGCTCAAAGAAAAAAAAAATTATCTTCCTTTTTTTTTTTCTTTCTTTCTTTCTTTCTCTTCCCCAAGCAGACCTCCCACGACTCGTAGTGTGGTCCTTAATCTCTATCTTAACCGAATGTCGTCTGGAATTTGTCAACGAGATTTTCGTCAAATAATCATTGGGGTTGATCAAGTGAATCTCTTTGTTTCCTCAATGCCTACGTACTTCCGTCGCCACAATCTGTCCAGGCAACAAACTCTTATCATGGCTAAGTCTGAACATAAAACAGGTGTTTTTTCCCAAAACCAAATGATATCGCCAAAAGATAGTTAATGGTTTATTCTTTCCTTTTCCTTGGGTGGCCCAGCTGATGTTTTTCTCGGTCAGTACATGACCTGATTATCATTATCTCCCAGCTTCTGTTTCATACGTCACTTGACCAATTTGAAATTTTCATTATTGCCATGGGCAGATTGCTATTTTCTTTTGCCGCGTCATAACATAAATTAATTCCAACAGATCCGTGGTCTTACGAATTTTCTATCCTCCATGAAAAAAAAATACTTTTTTTCTTTTTTTGCAAATGAAAACAAAACCTTTACCACTTTTCTTTCAGTATATCTTTTCGTGATAGCTTCTTCTCACCTTAATTATTTCTCGCTTTTAATTTTCACACGACCGCTAAATAGTGTCACACCAAGTCCAAATAAAAGGAGGGCTTACGGTTCTTGTATGATCACCTAAGTTAAGCAACATCGATCCTCATCAGTACTTAGATGGGTGACTGGTTGGGAATACCAAGTACAATAAAATTGGATGTGCATGTTGATAACAGCTTGGAATTGGAAATCAGAGAGCTGAATTCCAATTCCAGACAGGTTCTTTATATTCATTTATGCACAAATACTCTTTAGAAAGGCATGAACCTACCTCTTCTCCCCTTAATTAGTAGGACTTGTCTCAGTAAATCATTATTTCTAAAAAAAAATTCTTAAAATCTAAAAATATTTTTCTGGCCTTTTTTCTGCAAAGAGTTGATAAGCTGTAAATAGCAAATCAATCAATCAGTCAATCAAATAAAAAGAATTGATATAAACACCCCCCCTCCACCTGAACATAAAAAGGAGCAAGCAATGTATGAAGTGTACATTGACTATGTACATTGATGTTTTAAGTGGGTCATGTCACTAAGTTCAGCAGCTTGCATCAAATCCTGATTGATGAGATGTCACACCATGTGAAGGTGCTTTGCTCCCTTATAAGTTCTAGCACATTGATGGGTGACACCAGCCGGATATCCTCAGGAAGTGCAAGAGTGTTCAAGATTGGATTGAGTGCATCTAAGAATTCTTCAGACAAGATGCAGATAAATTGGAACTTGATTCAGATGCATCTGATGGTTCTTTGGGAGATGACTCCTCCAGAGAAGAGACACTGACTATCTCACTGTGATGGAGCACCAGACTCAAGAGACCCATCTCAAGCCATCATATTTGTGATCATGAGGGGGAGTGTAGCAAAGGAGAAAATAATGGCTGGCTTAGCTTGTGGGAAAATGAAATAAAACCAATAAATAAAATAATAATAAAAAAAGAAAAAAGAAATTAATTTTTCCATAATGAAAGTAATAAAGGAGGCAAGAATTTTTTCTGGTTACAAGCACTATTTTATGATCCCACTTCAGGACAGAATCTTTTCTATTTCCACTTCCAGTAACAGCATTTGGATGTGTTTCGGCAACCCTACTCATGAATTAAGTGAATTGGTTGTTCCAATTCAGTGCAAAGCTGGCTTGAGCTCAACCATTTTAACCATTGTTATCCTAACTTATTTCTGAACCAAAAAGGAAAATGGACATATCCAAGAAACATTGAGAATTTAGTCTCACTACAGTCACCATAAAAAGAATGAACATCCATAGTAGAAACTCAAGTTTTGTATGCTTCTATCTTCTTTGTTTATATAGTGAACATGCACCCACATAAAATACACACAAACACGTAACCTGTTAACTTCTATAATCTCATTCAACAAAATAGTCCCCATATTTCATGGAAACTAGGGACTAAACCCAGATTTTGTTTCTAAAAAGACCAGCAGTTTATACAAATTTTTGTTTGACCAAATATGGCTGTCTCGAGTGTATATAAGATACTGCATTTTGAAAGCGGGAAGTGTATTTTTTTTTTTTTTTAATGAGACCTCATAACTGATTTCAAGAATCATTTTGAGCATGCAAATATCATTATAATATAGTCTTAATTATTTATCTAATTTGTACCATAATTTCTATCAAATAGTTGATAAGTCTAAGAGAAGTTGAACAGTTAACTAATCAAAATGTAGCAGATTCTGAAAAGAAAAATTTTGTTTATTAACTGCAAATTCAGTTTCATGATTTGTCATTGTTTGCTCAGTTGATTATACTAACTTGTTCTTTTGCATTACAAACAAGTACATCCTTAGAAGACATTGTGATCAAAGGAGGTCAGTTGTCACATTTGGTCAACTAAAATATGAAATATATTTTACAACAGTGATTTATGTCAACTATTTTGCCATCAGAATTTGATAAAAAAAAACTGGAACAAAAAAAATGATTTATTGTTTTTTTGTTCTTTTACAGGCTGTAGTCCATGGAACAGAAGGTGTTCTTGGTTACATTTATTGTGATTTCTTTGAGAGAATTGGGAAACCAGTCCAGGTAATAGGTGTTTTTTTTTTTTTTTTTTTTTACCTGTTTGGGTAGCATGTGTCAGTATAGTATGGCATAAACAGGATATCTTAAATGGGTCTCATTATTTTATATATCTATCTATATAATATACAGAATATGCAAAAGTAGGTATACAGTAATGAAAAACAAAATATGCAAGCAAAACATATTGTATTGATTACACAAACATATCAATAATAATGTCTTCCAGTATGGTTTCAAAATCCATTTGTGATTCTAATCTATTAAATTACCACTTTACCTGCAAAACATTTATTATTATTTATTAAAAAACAAAAATTATAATAAATGCATTTTAATAAAAATTATGAAAATAAAAATATTAAAAAAAAATAGAACCACTATTATAATACTGGTATAATACTTACTGTATACCTACTTTTGCAACCAGCCAACCCCCCTCCCCGTCGCCGCCCTTTGGGGGGGTGCACACATATATATATATATATATATATATATATATATATAGTTTATGAAAAACTAGGTAATTTGTATGGGTAAAACCTAAGGAGGATAAAATCCAGAGAGCTCAATGTAAATCCAGAGCAAATAATTTAAATAAAAACAGACCACTTTAAGGGTCCATGTAATAAATTATTTCACCACAGCCCTTTTAAAGGACTGCGGATCATCAGACTTTACTTCCAAAGGTTGAAATAAAAAGAAATTTACACATTTTTGACAGGCCGTATTAAGCATATGTAAATTAACGAAGTGAGGGGGGAGAGAGAAGACATGAGTGAGTAAGATGTAATTTAAAATTTCTATTCTTTCATGCTTAAAATTACTTGAAGAGGTCCAGACATTGACACATTTAAACGGTTAACTTAACGGAAGTTATATATTGATATCGAAGGGGTAGAGGAGAAAAAACACATAAAAAGAAAGAGAGAAGGAAGTCATGAGAGAAGGTGTCACTAATTTTCTTTGGTGGGGAGGAAACAGGCTAGAAAAAGATGCTGTCATTTTGTTTTGCTTTGAAAGTGTTATTTTGGGGGTTCATAAAGATTATAATGTTTGATATAAATTTGAATGTCTAAACTGTCTACAAAGAATTTAATTTGATGTTTGTTAGTGATTTAAATTTTTTCAAAATTTTGGGGATTTTCTATGAAATAGTTAATTAGAAAAATATTCATAGAAAGTACATTAAAAGAATAAAATTTTATTTTAAAATATAAGCTTACTTCTAGTAATCTTTTTTTTAATCTCTTTAAAAAAAATTTTATTATTGATTATTAAGTTGACATCTCAATCCGTTTGAATTTTGTTCATGAATTTAACTTGTGACTGTTTCTAGATAGGTAATCTCTTTTACTTAAATTTTAGTTAAGTTAATATGGGGTAATATTTGAAGGTAATATTAAAGATCTTGCTCTGTCATATACTGTATACACACCCATATATATATATGTGTGTGTGTGTGTGTGTGTATGTATATATATATATATATATATATATATATATATATATATATATAAAAAATTACAATTAATTAATTATAAAATTACTATAAACATTATTTCTTTTTAGTGGGTAAAAGTGTTTGAATTGCTGCAATTTTTTTTATCTTTTTAAACAGTGAAATTTAATAGCAACTGGTCTAGCTCCTGAAAGATTGTGTCTCCCAACAGGAATCAAACCTGGGTCCCTTTTTCCATCAGAAGTGGTTTTTTGACTGGTTGTTATTAAATTTAATGTTTAATTAACAAAAAAAACTCGGATAGCAACTTAAACACGTGTATACGCTAAAAAAAAATTATAGTAATAAGAAATAATATTGAATTAAAAATCCCCATATATATATATATATATATATATATATGTTAAATTTAAATGTGGCTTTTACAATTGTCCTTTAAGAAAAATGTTATTTGTTTAGTAATATTTAAGTTTGTGTTTTTGAAATTGATGATCATTCATGTCATGTATATGTGCATACAGATGCATCAGTTTCAGTCCATGAAACTTCTTAGTCCTGGAAAAGTCCTGGAATTTTTTTTTTCACAGATTTGTGGGAACCCTGATAATGCTATAACAATGCAGCAATGAAAGTGTTAACTGTAATTTTGTGAAGATAGATGTTGCAATTTTATTTATTTTGATCACCTATTGTACATAATTTGAAGAATCTCATTCTCCTTTATTTTTTCTTCTTTTTCTCTTCTCTTTTGGCTTATGGCAATATCACATTGAAATAGTGGTTCTTGTCTGATTACCAATGTAAAACAACATCAAGCCTGGTCAGTACCTAAATGGGAAAAACAAGTGCTGTAAGCTTGGGTGTGGCTGGTGTAATGGATAATGGCTAAGTATTGGAAATCAGAGAGTCAAGTTCTAATTCCAGTCAGGTCCGTTATATTTACTTATGTGCAAATACCCTTGGGAAAGGCACGAATCTACTTTTTCTCTCCTCCCTAGCTATGGGTTAATTAGTAAGACTTGTATCATTATTATCTTCAAAATAATTCATACAATCTAAAAATATTTCTGGATTTAAATAACCTGCAAGAGGTTGATAAGTGATAAAGTAACAAATCAGTCAATCTCTTTTTTTCACAGGATTGCCATTTTACAATTCAAGGTGGGAGGCAGTGTCAAGATGGCAGCTACCAACTCCCCATTGTTGTTCTTCAACTTAACTTCCCCATTCCACAAACAAGTGTTCCATCACTTCTAACTCCTGGTATGATGGAGAACCTTTTCCATGAGTTTGGACATGCAATGCACTCAATGTTGGGCAGGACAAAATATCAACATGTGACAGGTCAGTCAACTTTTTAATATGGACTCTGGTTAATTTGATTTTTCCTTTGGACGTGTAGTTAGACCAAATAAAAAAAATCCCTGGAAAATGAGAAAAAATTGATTCATTGTTGAAATAAAATGCAAGTTTTATTTAACTGAACTCATCCAGTAACACTTTTTGATAGCTGACAAAAGCCAGAATCTTTACTAAACCACTGTTGATAGTGATTTTCTAAGCATAGCTTAGATGTGGCATAAGGCCAAAAGTATGGGTCACCCAGTGAGGATCAAACTCGCTACTCAGTTGTAATTGATCTAGCAAGACAAGCTTTCTAACCATTACACCACATCAAGGTGCCCTAGACAACTTTTGATATGTAAATTATTTGGGATACAATGTAGTTCTATATAAAACCACCAGGTGGACATAAAGGAAGTGATGAGTCAGATGCCATTGTTAAAGTGCAAGATAACATGATCAGAATTAATAAAGTGTGCAATGAAAAAAAAAAGTAGAAAAAGATGAAACAACAACAACAACAATCATGCAAGCAAGCAAATAATATAGTAAAAGCAAATCAAAATTTGTAAGAAAGCAAACGAATTAACGAACTAGGAGTTGGTGTTTGCACACAAAAGCAAGGTTGACCAAAGAAACACAGTATGTCTGTCTAGTAGTTAAGGCAGGTCTGGACTGAGGTTATTTACCTCCCGACAAAGCATGATGTGGCACAAGGCCGTTTTTTTATGTGGACCGATTCTGAGCTTGTAGGCTTGGGCAAAAATTCACTGTAGACCCCACATATACATGGTCGGGTTTATCTACCTCCCCCAGACATGACTCTGCCCTTTGGCATAGCTTCATCAGAATTCCTCTTTGCTCGAAGGCAGAGAGTTTGACACATCCGCCTGAACCGCCAGATCTAGACTGAGCCATGTCAAAACGCAAGCCGTCCCATTTTATTGGCTCAGAAAAATATCCCAGCATTCATTCTGTGTCCTTCTGACTATAAGACGGGGAGGGGGAAACTTTTGCAATCATTCCCATTGGGTAAGTCCTGGACAGAGGCTGTGGGAGATTCCCTAGAGATAACACTGGCTAGACAGGCTCTGGAGCATGAGACTAGCAAGCACTGTCAAGGTCAGGTAATTAAACATAGGCTAAACAAGATGTCTAATGAAGCTGATCAATTTAGATCAGTCCAAGGCATTTGATAGGGTCAATCATCAGTACCTGGTGGCTGTCCTGCAGGCCGCTGGATTCAAACATGACTTCTCCAGTTGGATCAGCCTCCTGTATCGCTCACCCAGTGCTGTGGTACAGGTGAACTGGGAGTGGCCAAGTGCTTTTGTGCTAGGTAGTTCAGTTCATCAGGGTTGTCTGCGGTTGCTCCTACTTTACCCTTAACATTGGAGCCCCTCCTTTGCTGGCTAAAGGGAGAGGGTGTGCAGTCTCGCCCTACACGGAATTGCCGTCCCTGGAGGTTGAGCCAGGGTTTCCACATACGCTAATGACATGTCTATTTTTGCGCCGTGCCGTAGCAACATTGAGGTAGTACAGAATGCGCTTGAGCGGAATGCGAAGGTGACAGGTGCCAAAATTAATCGCAAAAAGTCATCCAGTTTGCAGTTAGGTGCCTGGAAGGGTGTTGACTTGATTTTGATAGCAGTTGTCCATAAAGGGTAAGGTAGAGGCGTGTGCCACTTATGTCTTTCCAATTATCCTTTATTGATTGGCTGTACTTCATCTCTGCAAGAACAGAAAGAAGGTGCTCATCTGTAGAGAGACTGTTGCCCAACATCCGTGTCATGGGGGGCTGGGAATGTTGCACTTGTTGTGCCATTGTTACACTTCAAGGTTGGTGTTCCTATACCGTGCATTGACGGAAGGTTTGATGTTAGGGACGCTTTACCTAGCATTATCATCACTCTCTCCATTTCCGAGGCTGAGCGCCATCATAAGTCTCAAAATCAATTGATATTCCTGTGATCGTGTTGGGCAGCCTTAAGGGCTCTTCCTCAGTCCAGTGACCTTTTATGGCCTCGTAGGCTATTGTATCGTGATTTAGTGGCAGGAGTCATGATGGCCCATCTATGTGGCCGGCTCAGACTGTCAACATCAGAGTTACACTCCTTCTAGTATTGGGTGCCATCAGCAAACTACCTCAGCAAACTACCTCAGCAACCCTGAGTTTTCACTTACCTGGCAATTGATTTGTAACGTGCTACCTCTCAATGACGTAACCTTCAGATGGGTTTAGGTGGATTTGCCAGACTATCTATGTGACCTTGGTTTAGAAGAAATGGCTTCACACGCCTTCTACCATTGTCCTCAGGTGCACCCTTTCTGTGACTGTCGGCAAGTTGATGGCTCATATTGCTCTCAATTAGCTTGTGTCCATTGATCTCATGTGCGCCTGTGACAATATGTTGCCCCTATTCTTCAGGGTGAAATGGTGTTTCTCACATTGTTAGCTGTGGTAAGAATGGTGGTATGGATGTTGCAAATGGAGGGAATCTTGTGATATGAGTTATTCTCATCAGGATCTGGTTGGATTCTTTGGGCATCAGCTCAGGATGAAGATCAGATGTGATAGAGAGTTAACAGATTTCAACGAAAGGTGGGTATCTGTGGTGAGCCTGGTTTGCGTGAACAGGGCTTTTCTCTTTTAAGTCCTCTTGAGCATAATGGGATGGTTTCCTGTGAAGCCTGCCTTGGTTAAGTTACAGTTTTATGTTTTTCTAGTTAATGTGAATAATTGTTGTTCCTGGCACTCTTTTTTCTTATGAATCATATCAATATTCCCGACCTCCCAAGTTTGTTTTTGTCCCCTTTTTACATCTTGGGTGGGTCAGACTTTGTTTTTTCTCACTCCACTGTTTAATTTTTCCTTCCCCACTCCATTAGTGAATGTGCTGCTTGATTCTCTTGAACAGCAGAATACAGTGGCCAGCCTCATTATTTTGAGGGGTGGACAGGTCCTACTAACATCTGTTGTATTTTAGTTTGTTTTTGGTCCATTCTTTACTTTTGTATTCCAGTTTTTCTCTCCCTCCCCCATCATTTTCATTATATAAATTTTTATATATTTTTGTGAAAAAAATAAAATACTCCAAAAAAAACTTTATAAATTCATGGGGTGTTTTGTAAGTCCCTTGTGAATATGCGGTATTATAATATATGTAGGACTGAGAGGTGATGGACAAGTTCTTGTGCTGATTGTGCATATTCTATTGAATGAATGGGTCGTAATTGTGTTTAACTAGAACTAGCATAGTTACTGAGCCTTTTCCCACCTCCCCTGCGACCGTGTACCAAAATTTTGTATTTAAAGCAAAATAAATATACATTCCCATTGGGAAATCAACAGGAGACATATTTTGGTGTATTACTCTTTTCACTTTTTCTTTTTTTTTTTTTCTTTTGTTACAAATGTCTTTTTCTTTAGGCTGTGCTGAACTGGATTTACCTGCAGCCAAACAGTTTTTCTCTTACTACCTGTTTTCTTTTTCTTTTTTTCAATGGCCAATGAGTCGGCAAGTTCACTTAAAATTACCACCAACCCTAAGAGAAAAGAATGAAAAGGGTGGGAGAAATGGAAATAGATAACTAGAAATAAATACTAAGCAAAGGTTGGATAAGATGGGGAGAGGCTCTCCTCTTAACAAGTGGAACACCCCTACCTCCATGTATTATCTGTGTCACAAGATTCATGTAACAGGCCAATCAGAATGCATAAAAAAAGTGGGTTGCTAGTTGATCTGCACAAATTGAGTCTCATTGAGAAAAAAATTATCTGTTTTTGTGATTGACAGAAAAATAAAGTTGTTAATCCCACAAAAAGACGATGTAACAAAATCACCATTTTTAAAGTAGTTTTTAAATGTGAAACTTAATATTTCAATTTTATTAGAGCATATAAATGATTACTAGGTATGGCCTATAATTTACAGTGTATAGGTTTCATTTGTATAATTTGCCCCACCTCATATATATATATATATATATATAGATATGTGTGTGTGTGTAGTGGCTTAATAAAACATTGTCAGCAGCAGCCCTGAGGGTATGAAAACAGATGAACCCTTAAGTAGCTCTCTCTTCCTGTTTTCCCTCCTTTCAAAGTGTTTGCCATTAAATTTTTCCACTGAAGAAAAAGGGGCTGTGGACACTTTGCACACAAATACACTTACACTGACAACTCTCACTCAAATACTTTCATTAACAATTTTTTATTCTTAAACTTTCCTTTTGTTATTTTGTTTAATAAATGTTATCTTGCATTGCAAATGAATCGGGCTCTGTTATTTTGTGCATGTACCTTTTCACTATTATTTCATGTATTATAAAATATCCTTGTAAGAAACCTTATACATTAATTATAGAAATATATAATATCTGATATACACCAATATTTTTATTAGGTTGGTGCAAAAATAATGACGTAATAATGTCGTTTTTTGACGTATTTTTTAACGTCAAAAAACGACATTATTACGTCATTATTTTTGCACCAACCTAATAAAAACACCTTTAAAATGAATAAAATACCCATCTCTACAAACTTTGATGTATAACGGTCAGTTTCACAATAAATCATATATATATATATATATATATATATATATATATATATATATATATATATGATTTATCGTGAAACAGACAGACCTATTTTTTTTCATTGTTCAAAGAAAGTGATGTCATATTTTTAAAAGAAAATTCTTGATTTTTGTAACTATCCATTATTCTTTTATTTTTCTTTATTATATGATAATATTTGTTACATTATTATGCATTTATTTAATATATTCTTAAAATCTTTTATGCATATTTGTTTATTTTTAAGTTAAGTCATAGTATACAATGATTTTTATTTTATAATAAGTGTTGTTTAGACAGTTTTATTTTATTAAGAATATCTCACTAAGAGTTAACATAATGCATTGTATTTGTTTTATTCTAATCTATTTAAATTTAAACATAACATTTCTGTTTGTAAGGGACACCTTCCCTTGCCTTACTATCAGTCCTCCTATCTCCTGGGTTGAGTACTGTTGTAGGCCCTGGGGTCAATTGGGTTTCCTTCACAAGTGTCAATCAGCCTTGAGGATTATTCCTTGGTCCAGTGACCTTTCTCAGCCAAGGAGAATCTTGTATTGGGAATTAGTGGAGGGAGCCATGAAGAATCCACTATGTGAATGGCTCGGCTTGTGGAGGAGGAGATTCACTCCTTCTGGTCTTGGGTACCAGTGGCAGATTACCTCAGCAACCCTGAGTTTTTGCTTACCTGGCAACTGGTTCGGAATAGGCTATCTCTCAATGACATGGCTTTCATATGGGGCTTGGCGGATGTGCTAGACTGTGAATGAAGCAACTTTGGCCCAGAAGAAACAAATTTGCATGCCTTCTACAATTGTCCTAATGTCCATGTCGGCGAGTTGACAGCTCATCTCGCTCCCAGAAAGCTCATGGTCATTGATTGTGCATACGTGTATGACAATGTGTCGCTTTTGTATTCTGGGGCAAAATGAATGGTGTTTCTATTGCTGCTGGCCACGGTTTGAATGGTGATTTGGCCTACACTACAGGAGGAAGTCTTGTGAGGCAACCGTCTTTCTTATCAGGATCTTATCCAATTCTTTGAGAATCAGCTCAAGATGAAGATTAGAACTGATAGAAAATGCTTGGTTTCAACAGACTTTAGCGAAAGGTGGGTGTCTGAGGGGAACTTGGTTTGTGTCAATGGGGCTAGCCTTCATTTTCTCTTTTAGGTCTACCTAATTCACATCGTGGTGGTTTTCTGTAGAGCTCTCTCCTGGTCTGGCTAGATAAGCTTTGTGTACCTAGTTAATGTGAGTAAGTGTTGTTCGCGGCCTGCTTCTGGCTAAATCTTTGGTTATGATCCAAGTTGAGATTCCCAAGCTTTCATCTTGACTGGGTCAGCTTTATTTATTCCCCATGTCCGTATGTATTTTCTTCTTTTCCCTCTACCTTAGTGAGAGAGCCTCTTGATTCTGTCATAGAGCAGAATACAACAGCCTCTCTTTTTTGAAGGCTGGATGAGTCCAACTAACATCAGTTATCTTTAATTTGTTTGTTTTGATATTTTAGTTTGTTTTTTTGGGTTCATCTCCTCCCCTCTCATTTTATATCATGTACAAATTTTCATGTATAGTATTTTATAATCATGAAATGGAATTTTTATGTCATGAGGTGTGTTTTTTAGGTCCCCATGAGAGTATGTGGTATTATGGTATATGGAAGATTGATTGGCAATGGATGAGTTTTTGTGATGAATGTGTCAATTGTAACTAGTAACGGATTAGCTAGGTATAGGATAGTAAGTGATGACCAGCCTCAACTTCGTTCCCCACTTTTCAGCCTTGTGCCACAATTGTGTATTTTACACAATAAATCTTAACATTTCTGTTTTTTTATATATTTGGTCGTAATTTTCAAAAATTGACGAAAGCTTTTAGAGTTGTAATGTTTATTTTGTTTATCTTTCTTTGACGATTATCTCATTATCACCGGTTTCTTTATCTATTATTATTTATATTTAAAAATTCTTTTAATAACATTTGGTGTGATTTTAATTCTTTTACATTTTCTTATTTATTAATTGTAAAATAATGTATTTTAAATTTATTGGAAAAGTGTTTTCAATTATAACATTTTGTTTAGTACTTGTCAATTTGCTTTTATTATTTATCTTTCAATTATTTTTAAAAAAACAAAAATTATAATAATAAAAAAAAATATTCTAATATATTTGATAATAATTTTATATTTATTTTATTATTATTATTTTAAAAATATATAGCAATATAGTGGCACATTTAATGATGAACTGTTTATTCCAACATCCAATGTATAAAAAAAAAGTTTTTTTTTATGTGTATAGGGGGCATTGGGTAGAAATAGTACCTTTGTTGCTCGTCTGCTGCACCTTATTTTTAAATGGGCAACACTCGCCTTCACCCATATCCTCTAAATCTCAGACGTGTTAAATGAGCGCTTTCAGCCAAAGACTTGGAAAGGAGATGGGCGCCGCCAAGTTATCTACAAGCCCACAGAAAGGATTATATATATATATAGCCACCAGCCCTCATACCAGAGACAGCAAACTCTGACATCAAAACCCCTTATGTATGTTGTGTGGTCCACCATACACTACCCAATGTACTTAATGTCCTAAGGAAGCCAAACTCTGTGATAATATAATATGCGATCATCACAAACACCTAATGTGTGGCACACAGTGCACCTGTATGGGCTATGTTGTTTTGATGGAGAGTGTGCTTTGTGCCACACAAGCAACTGACCACTTTAAACAAATCTTAGTACAGTTTGATCAGTAGCTGGATGGCTAATAGATCAACACAAATACATGCAAAACAGAAATCCTATGGCGAGGAAGATGCCATTGGCAGTCATTAGATTGAATTTCACACATGGGTGGTGAGAGGTAGATGACTGTTGTGCAGCACAAAATTGGACATTGTTGCACTTCGTGTCCTCCTCTCATAACAAAGCAGCCTTATTTAGGGATGACACTGCTTTCCTTTTATGAGGAAGGGTCAATAAAAGGCGACCTAAAAATTGCATGTCTGAGCATGACATTGTTATAAGGTGCATATGGCTGGGCATTCAAATTGCACACCTGAAATTTCAGAAAATAAAAAACTTAATGAAACAAACATATTCATAGCATCTTAGAATGTAAGGACACTTAAGGACCATAAGAAAAACCCTGAACGCAGAACAGCAATTATTTTGCGAGTACTTAAACAGAACAACATCAGTATTGCTGCTCTATCTGGAACCAGACTTTCAGACAGAGGGCAGCTCAAAGAAGTGGAAAGTGGCTACACCTTCTTCTGGGTAGGATGGCCTGGATCTGTGAAAAGAGAATCTGGCATAGGATTTGCTATCAGAAACGATCCTGTGTCATGACTGGAATAACTTCCATTTGGTATTTCTGACGGGCTAATGTTTTTTTCACTTACCTATCAGTAGGAATAAGCATGCCACTTATGCTCCTATCATGAACTCTACTGAGGAGGTAAAAGAATTCTTTTACTGCAACCCTTGTGAACTTCTAAGGTGGATGTCATTTTGTGGCAAACTTTATGTGATGGGGGACTTCAATGCTCATGTTGGATGTGACACACTATCCTGGGGTAAAGTCGTTGGAAAACATGGCGTTGGTAAATCAAATTCTATTGGGGTATTGCTGCTGTCTCTTTACAGTGAATTTGATCTTGTAAATATATATATATATACACACACACACACACACACAAATTTAAGTGCATTAGTGAAATTGTTAGATATAACTGTAAGCCCTATACTGATATTTTCTTCTGCACTTGTCATCTGTCTCCTTGAGTCCTGTTTTTTTTTTTACTGTACTCTATTTCTTTCACTCTGCGTTTTGGCAGCTTTTATTGCCTTGTTTGGGTCAAAATGATTTAAAATGATTTTTTTAATTTCCTTAGTTGTGTGAATCATAGCCACCTACCAAACATAAACACTTAGGCAGGTAACATACAGTGAGTTATTTTCATGCTTATATTTCGATAGCACATGGCTCAGTAGTTAGAACGTTCGCTTTCTGAACATGAAACCCAGGTTTGAATCTCACCATGGTCGATTTGTCAGGAAGGTGACTTCTTGATGTTATTGTTCTGGAGGGGGCAATCTCAGCATATGTCACCTTTGGAAAATACCTGAAAACCATACCAAGAGTTGACCCAGGCCTTGTGAGTGAAATTGGGTAGATGGAACCCTTGGAGGCCGTTGATGGCTGTGCTAGCACAAAGTCACAAGTCATCATGACTGAGGGCTTGAGTATGCTAGCCTTGTTCAGATTGTTGATCATGCTAGATAACACACACTCTCCCAGAAACTGGAACTAACGTCTGCTCAGCATAGTTGCAGTATAAACCACAAGTGGGCTCTGGATGTTGAACAAACACAAATGTGCCTGCTTAAAAGACGGGTATCCTCGAATATGAGTGGCCAGCTATTATTATTATTTTCATAGCAGTTCAGCCCTTCTTTTCAAATCACCTGTTTTACTAAGGAAAATCTCTCTTTGTTTGATTACATTATTTATTTATTTTTCTTGTCACTGTGCACTTCACAGTGACATTGGACTAGCAGACCCCAAGTGCACCTATACACACACAATGCAAAAAAAAATATAGCATACTGTTGCATGAAGAAAAATAATAATGTTTAAAATATTTTGAAAATTGTCAGTATGCAGCAGAGTTTCTTTTATATGGGACCCAAGTCGTAGCCAAAATCTGCTGTCTTTCATTATGTTTTTTGTTCTGCTGTAACAATAATAATTAGAAATGTCCAATAAGAAGGGCAGCAAGCCGCTGATTATTTTCTGAGCAACATCTACAATCCTTTGCAGGGATCTTTTGTCCACTGTTGAGCAGCTGGCGTACCAAACAATGTTGCAGTATGTCAGCACACTCTCAATAGAGCAGAAGTAGGTCATCAGCAGCTCCCTTTAGAAATTATTTTTTCAGAGAATTCTCAGTAGATAGTCAAGAAAGCGCACCAGTGGATATTGTGATGGTATTACTAGTCCAGGAAAGGCCCACTGCAATGCATGTACCCAGAAACTTCATTTTATCCACTCCTGCAAACATAATGGGCATAATTTGCATTTTTTTGAAAACAATTTTTTTTTTTATATAGTTATCTTTGTGATTGAATCAAAAACATCAGGTTCTATTTTCCAGAGTTATTGCCTATGATTATTAGGTATTATTCTAAATTTTAACTTTTTCTCTTGCTTTATCTATTTTACAGGGACGAGATGTTCAACTGATTTTGCAGAAGTTCCTTCTGTTCTGATGGAGTATTTTGCTTCAGACCCAAGAGTAAGTTCTTTCCCTACTGTCTGCAGGTTTTTTTTTTTTATTATACTCGTCTTGTTCTTTTTGAATATTGTTGTCTTTCTGAAATCCATTTTTTTGTTTGACTGAAACTTGAATCAGATTGGTTGATATCACTGAGATTTGTAAGTAAAATTTAATCAGTTTGCAAATTATTTTAAATAAAATTTAGTTATTAATAACACAAAGGCATCTGAATTGTTTAAAGTGTTTGTATCTGTAAATGTTTTCATTTACTATTTCTTACATCTGGGGAAGTGTCAAAAATATTAAGACCATGCCCCAAGCTCCCCCCTCTCACTCAGCAAGTACCTCTCCTTTGGAAGGGGGCTGGGTTTATTGCCCGTTGCTTGAGGTGTTCTCAAAAGGGGAACTACTGTGGGGATTTGGGCAATTTTTCCACATTATTGCGATTAAACCCACTTTAAAACTTGACTTTGTGTCGCATACAGTAGGGACATGGGTCCAGTAAAAAATAGATACTATTTCTTGCATCTACCATTACTTGTTACTGAATTTTTTCTTAAGCCTACATTAGTTACTTCAGATTTCCAAGAATGAATAATCCCCTGGTATCTGCCTCCCACGGCAACTGAGTTAGAACAGCACCACACCACATGCTATACACCCTCACCAAGTCAGGAGAGGTTACTGGGAGGGAGCAAAAGAAACGAGTTGCCAACTAGAAATTATGAGTACTTTCAAAATTTGAGGGTAACAAAACACCCCATGTGACTAATGTAGGGTTAATGATCTAATTTTAAAATTTTATTTTCTCAGGTTTTGTCAACTTTTGCCCGACATTATAAAACAGGGGAACCACTGCCCATGAAAGCAATCAACAATCTTTCTGCAGCCAAAAAAATGTTTGCAGCTTCAGTGAGTGAAATTATTTTCATTCTTTAATTTTTAACATGTCCATTGTTTTTAAAATTCATGTTTGTCCGTATCATGTGTTGTTATATAGAAGAAAAAGAAGAATGTAAACAATGTTAATCACTTTGGATTTAACAGTATGAAATGAAATAAACTTGGACACTATACAATCAGTATATATTTTTATACTATAGTTCAATGAATACAAGTCCTAAGAGCCACTCAAAGTTGAGGGCTTATTAAATGAGGTTGTTGTGATGGTGTACAAGGATGGAATAAGAAGTGAATATTATGAGGATATGTAGAATAGGTAACAATTGACCCTAGACTTGAAGAGGTTAAGATTGTAAAGATGGGAGAAGCATCATTGAAAGCATGAAGCCAGAAGTGAGTTCCACAAGTAAGAAGTGGGAGAAAATAAACTGTTAGCATAGAACTTATGGTTACATCTAGCCACTTCAACTGTAAATTTAAGAGACCTTGCTGCCAATCTGGTACTGCGCTTAAATTCATAAGGTCTAGGTACCATAGCGAAGAGCTCATCTGAATAATTATCATGAAAGTATTTATAGAAAAGGCACAGGCAAACAACTTTACGGAAATGGGAAATTGATTGTAGCAGAGAGGCTAGGTCAGGACTAATAATATTGCTGATTATTCTTTGGATCTTATCAAAAATCTCTAAATAGACAGCAGAAGCACCAGACCATGTGGCAGCAATATTTAAAGCATGGATGAAGGATAGACTTAGAGATATGTAAGATAGATTCTGGAGAGAAAAATCATCTCACACAACATAGTGAACCAACTTTCTTAGCAGCTGATCTAATGAATGATTCAATATAGTCTTTCCACTTGATGTCAACCGAAAATATAAGCCCAAGAAGCTGCAACGAGTCACTCTCCTGGAGGTTAGCATCAGCTATGCTGATGGAATACAGAAAAGGATGATTAATAGAGAATAGTTTTGTTTTGGAGGTGTTAAAATTAACAAGCCATTCTTTACCCTGATTAACAACAGACTAGGTTGTTTTTGATATCAGCTGCCAATTTGACCTTATTGAACTGATCACTTACTATTGAGACAAGGTAAATGATTGTAACATCAGCATAGGTACCAGGTTGAAAGCTCATTAATGAAAACCAAAAAACAATGTAGGAGCAAGGATAGATCCCTGCGGGACACCTGCATTAGTACAAAAGGATCTAGAAGAGTGGCCATTCAAAGTTTTAAAATACTCTGTTTTTTTTTTTTTTATTAAACTTAAGTGGATCATTTATTAAAAAGGAGAGACTATAAGTTTTACTGCATTAAGCTGATCAATTGTGACACTGCAGCTGTGATTCAACACCTACGTTGGAGAGGATGGTAAATGTTTTTATCTCAATTTTAAGTGTTGTATTTTTATGAAGAGATGTGGGATCTTCACAGCAGTCACCCACTTAACCAAAAGGAAATAAGATAAATAAATGAAAATTTTTAGGATCAAGTGATGCTTAACTGGATGTTGGAGATTTCCATTCACAGGCTTATATAAAGTCACAGTTGGGATTGATGATAGTTCTGAACTGCCTGTTGGCAGGGGATGGACTGGCCATGACAGTAGTTCTGGATGTATGCTGTCTGTCAAGAGAAAATTCTGAAGATGCACATCATGTTGTAGAGATGGGCAGAAGGGTGGTAGGATATTCAGATGAGAAAAGTTGATTTGTTAGATTCTTACATGACAGTCGTTGTCGCAAGTACCACCTACCTATCCGTCCAGAACATGCAAGTGAATCCCTGAAATAAACCATTGAAACAGGATTCAAGTTTATCATTTCTCACTATAGCATTTATTTGTACCTTTTGTTTTCCTTGTGTGCATACAACACTTTTACCAGTTTTTGTACACATTGATGCAGGAGAGAATAGAGATACAACATGGGGTTGTGTTGGACACACAACCCCATAAAAAGCTCAAAGTAAAAAGTGAAATAAAAAGCTGAGTGAAGGCTTTCTTGCATGTTTACACAATACAGATGTAGCATTTTTGTTTATTGTATTTCAAGTTTTGTTAATTTGTTTCTGATTTTACTGATTTGTTTGAAGGATAAAAATAATGATTTTCATTATTATCTAACATAAAGAAATTTCATTTTTAGGTGTTGGGTGTTAGTATGGATGAAAACAATTACTAAAATTAGTCCTTTATCAGTACATTTGCAAATAAAAGTCCTGTTATCCTTGATCCTACCTTTCAAGTATATAAATCTTGGCATTTTTTGTATTTTTCAGGATCTTCAACTGCAGGTCTTTTATTCCATTCTTGACCAAATGTATCATGGGAAACTACCTCCTCCTGGAACATCCACTACAGACATTTTGGCTGAAGTGCAGAACAAATATTATGGCATAAAATATGTTCCTGGCACGGTAAGAAGTTGATGTTATAAATATTTAATATTATAATTTTAACATGTTTATATCCCTACTATATTCATCAGCAGTACAAGAAGGAGGAAATGAAAACCATAATTTATTTAATCTCTTCCTAGACTATGCTTTGCACATATACAAGCACAGATGCGAAGAGATGGGTACTGGTCATTTAAGTATTCCGTACGACACTGCAAACGAATCTAGTAATAGAAAACAGGAATTCTTGCTTTTCCTACTGCAGCCAATGTACTGATGATGGTGTGGGTGAAGGAGCTATGCTGATGACAGAGTTATTCATTGTTGGGATTTTCTTTCTTTCTTTTTTTTTTTTTTTTTTTTTTAAAGCAAGTCAGGAGTGCCACTAGCACACAAGGTGTTACAGAGAGTGGGAGCAAGTGTAAAGAGGTGTGATGAAGGACAGGGAATAGATCAAGGCATCTGGAGATGTCAATTGCATTTGAATAGTTGGAGATTATAGCTATCAAGGAAGTAAGTAAGCGGAAGGGGGTTCCACATGAAGCTATTGGAGTAAAAGAGACAGCTACATTTAACTGTTTCGACAGTGAAAGGGTGGGACTGAGATGCCAACCTAGTAGCATGTTTAAATTCATGCCGTTTGGGAACCAGTAAAAGTAGCTTGTTGGAGCAGTTACCATGAAAGTATTTGTAGAAAAGACAGAGGGAAGCGATGGCACATCTGTGTGAGAGCGACTGTAAACGAGATGCCAGATCAGGGCCAATTACATTGCATGTCCATCTTTGGATTTTGATGAGGCCCTTGAAAGGATGTCAATGGCAGAGCACAAATGTAAACAAATCTGAATTCAAAATCACAAAATCAGTGTTGGAGTGGAAAACAACATATGAGTGCTGTCTGTCAATAGGAATTTGAAATAAGAACATCTGATGAACATACTTTATTATGCTAATTTTTTATTTTTGATGATTTTATGATATATATATATATATATATAATATTATTTTTAAATTTATTTAAATATGATTTTATATGTGTTTATTGTTATTTTAGTGTTTTGACGTTTCTAATATTTTTAACAACCGATGTAAACTTGAGTAAAACGACCTAAGGCCAGTTTTATTTTACCTTATAATATTTAAGAAAAACAGATGTATCTTTGAAAATGACTTAAGCCGAGGTATCACTGCATCTTGTTTCGCTTTTGAAACTAAGTCATTCTTATGACTCCTAGTAACCATAAAACACCTGAAATTAAAAAGAAATTTCAATAACAATACTATTATTTAATTGTTTATATATATATATATATATACACACACACACACACACTCCTCCACTGTCTTTTGAACAGGATAGAGGTTTATTTTATCTATTGTTTCCTGTTTAGAATTGGGTTTCCAGTTCCTTCTAAAATCTTTTCCACTTCTGGTGACCCCCATGCATTTTAGTGGCACTATTGCCTTGCTTGGGATGAAATGATTTATACAGAACATGATTAACAACCCAAGATCTACAATGAAATCTCACAGCACCAAATAAGTTATTGTAAATATATCTTATAAAATCAGATATTTTAAGTTGAAATTATTATGTATAATTATATAAAGATAATCTGATAATTGTATCAACATTCATTGGTTAATACCAGTTGTGAAAATATTGATTTGCTTCATTACATCTGACATTGTGTAGAGTAATTGTCTTGAACAGAGAAGATTCTTAAACTGAGAAAAAAAAGGGATTTCTTCTTCTTTTTTTTTTTTTAAGAATTTCTTTAAAATTGAGTATCTTATCTACCAGAAATGAATACGCCACTGTTTGCAGTTACAATTTTTGCTATAGAATATATTTATTTGCTCGTCTATTTTTAAATTATTGTCATATTCCGTGAAAATTCTATGGTCCTAGTCTTTTTTTTTTTTTTTTTTTTTTGTATCTGGTTATTAAATTGGATCCATATAGGATTGATTCTTGGAAGATTCCTCCCCACCCTATTGTACGTTAACTCTGTTTTCTTACCATATATTACTTTCAGAGATAGCTTTTCTCGTTAACAAAGAGTTGTATGAGAAGTAAAAATAAATGTTAGTGATTGCCATAATAAAACTATTCATTGTCTGTATAGGTTTATTGCTGTTTGCCAAGATGTTTTCTTTTCTTTGACAATGTTCACTATGGAAACAAAGTAGTACTAGATATGCTTGATTTCAAAGTCTGATTGCAGACATACACCAATGCCTACAGAATTTAATCATTTTTCATAGCTAGGAGATGCTTTACATGGAGGTACTTTTTGATTTATGTGCTCAGTTGTAAATATGAAACCAATTATTAATTGAATAGTAAGTGTTGATTTTTACTTCAGATTTATCTTTGTAATTTCTAAGCAGACATCTTTGTTTCTTTATATGCACATATAAATATTGTTAGTGTATTTTTTTTTAAACATGCTTTCATGAGGCCACGCATTGACTGAACAATATTACTATAAAAAAAATATTCCTTAGTTTGACTATTGTTTACTGAGTCCAAAGTCCTGAAGGTAGAAAATTTCAATTAAAGCAGTTGACTAAATAGAACAAGCGTAATTAACTAAAATGGTAATTTGCAATATTTTCACAAGTACACCTCGGGTCTCATTAAACAACTGGATTGCCATAATTGAACTATTGTTACTACTTTATCTACTTAATTGTAATTAAGTCAAATATAATTGCTTATTGAAGGTGAATTTAGCACAATAATATACGGGGTTATCTTATTTAAATTATTAGTTGTTTATTTTTTTTTATGTCTTCTGTGTTTATTAATTCCACTTAGTTAAGTTTTATTCAAGTTATTGTTTTCCTCCAGGACCATGTGTTCAGTAAACAGTGGTCAAATCATAACCTTTAGCATCCTAGAAAACATATAAACAATAAAACTGACCTGAAATTATTTCACTTTTTTTTTTTCCAAAAATATGTTTTAAAAAAAAATGTGATAAATTGGGAAAAAGTTTTTGTGATGCATTTCATGTTAGGACACCATTGGACTAGGTGATGAAATGTATCACGAAAACTTTTTCCATACATCTCTCTTTCAAAACTGTTCTTGATATCCTACATAAATATATATTTAGTTTCCCACAAAACCTGACATTGTTCTCATACAACCTGAAAGCTTTTAATTCATTAGATTTTCAGTTTATTTTTTAATAATTACTAACCTGAATTTTTATTGTCTTGTGGTCATTTTTCTGCAATGTTAGTGGAGGGACTTTTTTTTTTTTCTTTTGTCTAAAGATTACAAATTGACTTCTTGACTTTCTTCCCCAATACCAACAAAATATGGATGATCTATTATTTTTCCATGCAGGCTTGGCAGTTGAGGTTTGTCCACCTTGTCGGCTATGGAGCACGTTATTATTCCTACCTTTTGTCTCGTGCAGTAGCATCTCGCATCTGGGAGAAATGCTTCAAAGATGATCCTTTCAGTCGGTAAGTAAGGTAACAAAAGTGGATGCAAGTGTTGTTAAAATGACTACACAGAATTGGTCTGTTCTGTTCAATCAGTTGAATTTGGAAGGGTTTTATTGACTCTTATGAATTTAAAACTTACTAGAGGTCTCCATCCACGTAGGAATTTGGTGATAAATATATTAGAAAGGAGAGAGAGAGAGAGAGAGAAAAAAAAAAAAAGACACTAAATTCGAAAGCATCTTTAAATGGATCTTAGTTAAAATGAATTTGCTATGGATCTGAATTTTATTTTTCTTAATGTTTAACACTGCATTATTAATATTACTTCTCTTTCCACTGAATTCTTCTTCAAGGCCTCTCAATTGCAGTAGGCTGTATTGTTAATTTCACTCAAAATTATTTTCTGTTGCCATAGCTGGATATGACAACTATGAAATTCAAACACTATTGTTCATGGATCAGAGTCACCTTCAATCGTAGGTTAAACTTTTTGTACAGCAAATGAAGTCATATACAGATTAATAAGGTTTATGTAGTTATTTTCTAGAAAAGTTTTATGCTTTTTTTTTTTTTTTTTTTTTTTTTTTTTTTAGGACTATGGGTGAACATTACCGTCAGAATTTGTTATCTCATGGTGGTGGGAAACCACCAAGTGAATTGATTAAAAGTAAGTGCAATTTGTTTTTTTCCTTTTAATATGTAACATATCTATTTTGTGATTATTTTGAAACCATTAAATCATTTCTCAGGAAGTTTGTTTAATTTACTCTTTGTTCCAATAAATTTCATTTTTGATTCACAGTGATATTAAGGTAGTAATGAGAGAATAGTTTTCTTAAGTACACACCCTCTTCTGTCAACCAGTGATAAGCATCTTCTCCCCCCCCCTCTTGTACTTGGAGATTTATTTGTGCCTTTCCAAAAAGCTTTAAACACAACTGAAGTTTGAACTATTTTTCTGCTGATAAACTATTTTAATTAGGGAAAATATATGTATCAATAGAAAAATATATGGACATGAACAGTTTTCCATTTTCACAACTACGAGTCAGATAAGGTGTTTGTCCATGTCCACAAAATATTTTCTTACTCCATTTCCTGTAAAATCCTAGGATCTTCACAAAAAGCACTTTAACTGCAACAGCTGTTCTACAGAGTGAACTTATTGATCACTTATGGGTATGTTGAACCAACAAGATTGAGGAGTTTGTTTGTTTGCCAGGGAAACTGAAGTTTCCTTAATGTTCTTGAAACCATTTCTGTACAACTTATACCACCAATTTCTTAATATGAATGGCAATCATCATAGTAGCTCACAAGGGGTATTTGGTTTCATTGTTTAGCCATGGACAGAAATCTTGGCATCATCACACTTGTTTTTGTTGGCCCTCTCAGGACCAATATTGGTTTATTTCTTTCACTAACTTAAAATCAAATTTGATCTCTTCACTGGGTGAAGGGGGAGGGTAAATTCCTTGTGTTAAACAGCACAAAGCAAAGTGCTAAAAATTGAAAATTTCTCTGTTTCAGTCTAAGGTATTCCCTAAGGAGCAAAAAAAAATCTCACTTAAAATTCATAAAAAAAAAAAAAAAAAAAATATAATCACAAAATAAATCCTTGTTCTTCCTAACCTTAATCATTAGATGCATATATGCATAAATTTACATACTATTGTAAATTTAGCCTTTGTGAAGATTTAAAATTTATTAGGTTGGTGCAAAAATATCGTTTTTTGACATTTTTTAATGTCAAAAAACGATATTATTTTTGCACCAACCTAATACTTGAAAGATTCAGAAATTATGCTAGATTTGTCAAAGAGAAAATATGAAAAAAAATCTTATTTTGTTACTTGATTAGGCTGATATCCCCATTGTGTTTTATGAAAAAAAAAAAAAAAAAGACAGACATTTAAAATATTGCCTAAAATATCTTCTGTATATTGTTTGATTCTTGTTATTCAAACTGACAATTTCATTGCAAGATGACTTGACCATTTTCTTTAAATTTATTTTCAGATTTATTGGGAGAGGAGCCAACCATGGATAAATTAGTTAGTTCACTTGTTCATGAACTTGAATTGTGATTGTATACATGTTTGTTGGAGTAGAATTAGATGAATTCTGGGAAAAGTGAATAAAGAAATTTTAGAACAAAAAAAAAAAAAAAAAAAAGCATTGTTTTCTTTGTAAGTAGAATATATTTGTAATGCAATAGAAAGCAAATTCAGGACAAATCAGAGCTGCATTGCACTATCAAAATTCTTTAAACAGACTAGTTTATTTTATTTCTATAGTTAAGTAGTAGGTATTTAAGTTACTTTAATTTTAGTTTTAATTTCAAAACTAATTTAAATTGACTGGAAGGAGTTTGTTTTTTTTTTTTTGTTTTTTTTTTTTTTTTTAATTGTGCCATTTTTAGCAAAAATAAAATGTACTTTACTGAAATTTGATTTGAGGAATATCATCTGATTTAGAACAACTATTACTTTGAGTTTAAAATATTGCAGAAATACATTTTTAACACTGCAGTCACTGTTTATTTATATTGACATCAGCTTTACCCAAAAAAAAAAAAAAATTGAATGTAATGTGAATGAAGAAGTAGTTGGTAATCTTAAATTTTCTAAACATTCTCCATAATCTAATGGATCATTGAATTTTAGAGTTTTGGCTTTAAATTTACTATAGTTATTGCTTTTATTTTCTGATGTCATGTACGATCACCTGTATCTACAAAAATTGGCATGTTTATACATATACAAAAACAATTCAAAATTCTTTTTTAAAAAGACTGGGTTGTCAAACTAATTTCATAAAAGCAATTAAAATTTAATTTATTTTTTTTTTTTTTTGATTCAGAGCAGGTTTTCAGTAAGACAAAAAAAAAAAAAAAATTCTCCCAAAAGTTTTACTTTCAACTAATAGTCACTAAAAATTCTTGTTGAATTTTAGTTTTCATAAAATGAAGTGGAGTGAAACAAAAAAAAAAAAAAAATCTGAAATAAGTTCATTTTTGAATAAGTCCTGAAAGTTTCATTAAAATCCAACACTTATCCAGCAATTGATTTTTGCAAGAATTTCCAAGTAGTGTCTTTTTTGTGGAGAAAAACATGCTAAATTATCTATCTGCTGATAGAGGAAAAAGATTTTTTTTTTGTTTTTAAAATCAATTTCGAATGTTCTAAAATGAATTTAAAAAAAAAAAAAAAAAATTTAAAAGATACTTTGATCTTTCCTCTTAATATTTTGGCACTTTTTTCATCTTTTGTCTGCGAATTAGTGAAGATACCTAGAATTTAACTTATGCTAAAATTTAAAAAAAAAAATTACTATGTCCAGATATAGTATTATATTTATAAATTACAACAACAAAAGTAATGGATATGCCAATCAATTAAGAATCCCAATAATCCAGTTGAAAGACCCTAAGAGAGATAAAAAAAAAAAAATGTCCCTGCCCTAAGCTATTCAAAAAGCAACTCCAACAACCTTTTATCATTTGATAGATGAGTGGGGAATTTGAAATATTTTATTGTATATAATAATTAAAATAAAGCTGAGAAAAATGATTTTTTTTTTCTTCCTCAAAAAGCTTTCAAAAATTTCAGGAGTCAGTTATAAAAGTGTTACTGATTTGCCACAACACTCTTGAAAGTATATAAATAAACAAATGTGGTGGAGAAATAAAAACCCACACACAACAAAATTACAAAAGATGAGGGTGTGTATATATATATATATATATATATATATATATATATATATATATATATATATATATGGTCCCAAAGACACTGTTCTGGACCCCTCCCAACAAATTGGCAGAACAATTTTTTTTTTTTTTTGTTTTTTATTTGAATAATTTTTATTAAGTGAAGATAGGTGTGATAGAAATGGTATGAAGGAAGAGTGACATTGAAATGCTGTGTTTATTATTTTGTGTCTGGCTCTACACAGCAGTAAGGGGGCAAGGGGGGGTGGGAAGCACTGCCAGTAAATAAGTGGGGGGGCCTCCTTGGGAGATGTGGGCTTAGGCTTTTGTGGATGGGTGGGAAACTTTAAGATTGAGAAACAAAACAATGTGAGGGGAGTTGTGGGCAGTGGTACCTGCATTAAAATAGGAGAAAAAAAAAAAAAAATTTAAACCTCATTTTAAACCCACAATTGTATGTTCATTAAAGAGGGGGAAAACAACTCTTTACATCCAGGAGTTATCACATTAAAACCAGGTCGGCGATGCTGGCTTAGTCCCTTTTTCATTTTTGTTGTTTGCTATGTAAGTGTCTGCTTGCCAACAACACAAAGCCATATGCTGTGCCACATCCTCCTAACCACAGCAGCAGATGTGCACAATGTAGGGATGGAAGACGAGCGAGAGAAGCTATCAAAACCACAGCAAATCCCACTACATAATGAGTCAGTAATCTTTCTTCACCCCCCACCCCCGTTTTTGTTTATTTAAAAAAAAAAAAAGGAACAAGATGCACATTCAAAATGGCGAGTTCATGCCCAGTTTGGTTTCGAAGGCTAGATGGGCTCTCTTCTGGTAGCGAACGTTGAGCCTACAAAGAAAAAAAGGAGTTTCAGGTTAATTTGAGTGAATGCATTTTCTTAATGTAAATCAAGAGAATTTTGACAAAAAAGTTCATATATTATGAGAGTTTGTTTCATCCCCTCCCTACACATATATCGGTACAAAATCTGATTTCTTTAAACACCTTGTAAATTGCCATTAATAATTTATCAGTGGAAACTAGAAAGAAAAAGGTAAAGCTAACAAATGTGAATTTAAGTTATCCCCCAATCACAAAAAAATTCTATACAGTAATTAAGATCATATACATATATACACACAAGCAAACAGTTACAGTATAAGTTTGTTTTTTTTTTGTTTTTTTTTTCATAAATATATTATAAATTATTCAGGAAAAATAAATATTTCTTACTTTATTTCATAACGCTTGACCAATTCACTGAACGCGAGAGTCACGAGGGGCCAAATGAAAGAGATGACCCAAATGGCGGGATGAATGTGAGACAGCCAGTTCTTTTGGAACCCTCCATAGATTCCAGTGTCACAAAGAAAAAAAATGAGCTGAAAAATCAGTCTGGTGGGAGAAAAAAAAAAAAAAAAAAAAAAAAGTATCAATTATAATTATTTTCCTATGAAAGAATAGAATAATATTTTTGGCACATCAATTTGGTTTATATTGCACATTCTATCTCCTTTGCTTTGGCAAAAACTTCAAATGCATATTCATATCTGATTATGCATTTAAAGTGTTTCTATAGTTATCATAGATGTTTCAACTTGAGAAATCACAGATTTGCAGTGTGCCTTCAGCTTCAGTATAGCTGCTGGTTTCCAAACCTGCTGAAGCCCATTCGTGAATTCTTCAACACCCACAGAAGCAACCTGAGGTTTTATATTACAAAATTCAAATCTTTCGTTCGATACTGGTTGCCACATGGTTAAAAAGCAGGGCAGATTAGACTAACCCCCCCCCCCGGCCGAGGAGAAGAGATGCATTCATAACCCCCCTTTCTCAAGGCTATTTCTGCAAAAGTCAATGTAATTATCTTGATTGGAAGTCAAATTTTGCTTGCTAATTTCTCCATCTGCACATCTAACCATTACACCACCTGCACATCCAGGCATAAGTAAACAAATCAATTTTAAGAGATGCTATTTATTCTTCATCTTCCAAGCCAATTGTAATGCTTTTCTGTTTTGTACAAGAGAACTGATATTTGAGCAAAGGATAGCATTCAACAGGCATTACTCTTAAAAGAAGCATCAACAGCCATTTTGGAGTTCACCAAAAATATTAGTATTGCTTATAAAGTGGTTTCATATCTGAGAGAATCCAAATCCAGAACATTCTCACTCCTACACTTGGCCAATTGTTGCCAGTTGGTGAGGCTATTTAGGCCATAGTTGGTGGTTTTGAATTCAGAGTTTTCCTAGACTGGGTCCTGTAGCCTTGGATGGCAACAATTCTGTCCTTCTATTTATACATAGCTGGGGGGGGGAGAAGGATTTGTACCTTTCCCAAAAGGTATTTGTGCAGAAGTGCAAGTGATGAACTCTACTGAAATTCAATTCCTCAATCAGAGCTGATATCCATTACACCACTGTGCCTCATTCTAAATCAACAGTAAATAAATTTAGAATGAAATTTTTTTTTGTTATTGGACATAATTTTTTAAACATCTTTCCTTGCTGTCAATAGTTGCCAGTAGCTGCATGAAGAGAGTTTTAAACCAGGCAGTATGGCTGATCAAAGTGTACTTTATTTTAATATCTAAAAATATTATCCTTTCTTATAATGGTCTGATTACCAAGTTTATTTTGTAAACACCATTTTCTCAGTCCAGACAGCACAATTTAATAATAGCACCTACCTAAGAGGTATCAATAACAGACAACCTTGAAAAGAGATATAAAATCTTTAACTTACATACAAATTACAATGATGAGCCACAGACAGTTGGTGTAAGGAGGCTCCTTCCAGATGTGGTCTGATCGATGGACAAAACTGCCAGATATAAACACTGAAGAAACAGTTTAAAGAAAAAGAAAAGTCAAATAAATAAAAATTAAAATTTTCCTTATCACTAAGATAATACATATTGACAATAGAAATATATTTATACTATTTTTATACAATGTAAATATTTTACACCAAAGCTTATTTCATGCTTCTATTTTTTTTTCATTTTTTCTTTTTAAGTCGTAAGTTGATACAGTGTAACTTGATCAATGTTCCTGATTTGGATTTCTACATCAGTCTTGATGGTAGCAAAAGTACTAAATTTTATAAGTATATGACTATTACTTCAATTAATGGAATTTTACTTTTTTTTATACAAAGTTCAGGTTAATCCAGCAAAAGAGTAAATGAGAGTTTAGAAGATTGTGTTGCAATCTTTAAAGAAAAAAAGGCATGTGTGGCAGTAGCACTTTGAAGATCAGAATTTAAAATCCTACCCACCCCCACTTTTGTCCTCATCCAAATACTAACCACTCGAGCCAGATAGGAATACTTTACCATTTGATGGCTGAACTAATTATGTATGTTTGTTTATATGAAATGGTATTGGAAAGTTCAGACTATAGATGTTATTGTCTGACAGAACAGCACATGCAACTAACACTTATTGGTACCCAGCCAAGTGAGTCAGTCTGCTCCTGTTCAATTATGTTAAGTTGTATTGGAACAGCACTGCAGTCTCTACAACTGACAAATGGAAGCAACATTCCTGCATCAAATTTCATCAGAAGCTTGATAAATCTGCTATCAAGAACCCTCACAATGCTTTACTATTTGCCAGGATAAACACAGGGTTTCTAATATCATCGGCAGTAGTGGTAGGAGTTAGTACTTCTATTTGAAGGCTTATCAAATGTTGGTTCAAGGGGAGTGTTAATAGCAAACAATCAACAGCAAGAAAATTTGAACTCATCTATGCAGGTTGTCACTGAAGAAACTATCAGCTCAGTTACATGATTGGAGAGTTATGGAGCATGTCAGATCTTGCATAAAATCCATTTGATAAATACATTAGAGAAAATATTTTTTATTAATTCTATCAATTCTAGACCACATTGCATGTATAATTTTCATCAACACACCTACCAAAATAAAGCACCATCTGAAATAGCACAATGTTCTGGGCAGTGGTGAACCCTGCAGAGTTATCTCCATACCATGAGTTCCAGAGTCCAGATGGGTTGCTAAAAGATGATTAAAGAAATTATGTAAGCAAAACATGGAAAATGACATCACATTCATCCAACAGAATATTTTTTTATCTTTAGGACTGAAGGAATTTTATGGACTCAAAACATCAGCTTAGCACTTTAATGAAAAAAGTATATTTCTAAATCCTGGTGATGTAATTTACTTCCTCATTATGGACAAGAGTTTGCTTAACCAGAAGTGATAAGATGACAATCAATTTACTGCACATCTATCTTAATATAACAAAGGTATAATGTTGGATCAGAATGAAAATTAAATTTTAAGCATAATCTGTCAAATAGAGAAGCAAAGGACTTTGAGGTTTTAGAGATAAAAAGAGAAAATAAAACTATTCATTAACATTTGCCCTTCATCAAGTGTATATTTTGCCACTGAATTTCCTTCCTTCCTTCCTTCCTTGCAATAATAATTTTAGAATCAGAAATACAATTTCTACATTATTGGATCTAAATCATGTTGAAATATGAGATGAGAGATTATCAATGCCATATGCCCTTGCTATTCTGACCAGTATTTTCATCTTGGTTGTCAGGCTCACAATGTTTGGCATTGTAATCTCAGGATTTATTCTTCTGTCTACTATCATACTCTATAATAGGCACCTCCAATGAGTTTTCGATACCCAAGGTTTAAAATGAAAAGGCATTTCAGAAGCTTTAATTGAAAGCTAAATGATTAAATTAGGCTATTTCCAGCAAGCAAAATACTCTGGTGTATTTCAAATAGAAATTATATAGATTAGAATCTCAACTTTCGACACATTTGTATACAAAAGTTAATTCTCAGTTTTAAAATCTTTTAAAGATAATATACTTTTCTGAAACTTTATTTGAAGGATATTAGCCGATTTAAAGTATAATTAATCTGATTTGAAAAACTATTATTTACTTTAAGTTTAAAATAACAAAAATGGATTTTTAAACAAGCAGTAGCATGATTAATTTCTTGTTAACACCTCGTAAATCACTTGACAAGCGATTTACGAGGTGTTGACACTTTTTTATTGTTCTACAGAGACCTTATCTTAAAACATAAAAAAAAAAAAAAAAAAAATTAAAAATTTTCTTAAATTAAGTACTCAGTAAATGTTCTTAATCTAATTTTAGCAATGTTGAATTTAAATTTTATAGTCATCGCTCATTTTCTGATTATCTCATTATGGTCACCATACTTTCAAACAGGCACATTATGTATGCATAAAAATTAAAAATTTAAAAAAAAAAATATGAGTAAATGACTTAAGCTTTTCAATTTTTGATTTGTAAATATAGTTTTCACTTA
This sequence comes from Acanthosepion lycidas, assembly GCA_963932145.1. Classification (NCBI taxonomy): domain Eukaryota; kingdom Metazoa; phylum Mollusca; class Cephalopoda; order Sepiida; family Sepiidae; genus Acanthosepion; species Acanthosepion lycidas. Next base: position 53,958,651 of record OZ010587.1, on the reverse strand, counting down.
ATAAAAATATCACCTAACAGGATTGAAGTAATGCAGAATTTTAAATGATTTAAAATATTATGAATTAAAATTTTAAAAAATTAAAATTCTTAAATCTTATTTATAAAAGCAATTAAAAGATTCTCTAATTAAATAATGTCAGTTTTATTGCATTTTTTATTTTACAATTTGGAAATTTTCAGGAATTAGTAATTTGTAAATCAAAAAAATTTTTTTTTTTTTTGTTCATTTTCTTGTGATACATTTATTCTTTTATGATTTCATTGGACTAAACTTGTTATGTTGCTGTGACTACACATGCACATAAATGAGGAATACTGGGAATTTTTAATGTTAATTTTATTATTAAGCTGATTTCATTTTTTAAAAAAATTCCCAGCATCTGTTATTCTTGCACGTGTAGTTGCACCAATATAAATTTAGTCCAATGAAGTTCTAAAGGATGAAACATGCCAGAAGAAAACTTTTTCCACTTTGTCATACATCTTTCCCCCTCAATATTGTTCCTGATATATGAAAATATATATCGTTATCTCACAGGGAGCTTTATATTTTTCTTTCCTTAACATTTCCTTCATCCAAAGACCTGAAAATCTGAAAGGATTAATTAAAGATGAAATAGCAAAGAGAAAGTAATCGACTCACTGTTGGCTCAGATCAAATGGGTAGCAAGGCCGTGATTCATGGAAGACATCACAGATAAAGTAGAGAATCAAAGCAAAAGTAATGAGGGCCACAGTGACAGGAGGGACAAATCTGAAGATGAAAGACAGCACAAAATGCAGCAGCATCTACAAGGAGACAACAAATACATTAATGAGAGAGAGAGATGCATGCACTGAACAGTACAAGCATCGTGAAAACAAATAGCTAGAAGAGAGAGAAGAAAAAATGATTTTTTTTTTAGTCATTATTTTAAAAAAAAATTTTTTGAGCTACTGGGTCAGCTATAAAAAAAATTGTTTTTGTGATTAAAAAGGTAACATTCCTAAGTTCTTTACACTATTTACATTGTATGGACTGTTATCCTCATATTGACACATTCAATGTTTCAGCCATTGTACGCTCTGGCCTTCATCAGGCAATATTTGTTGACATTTTGAACAGTCAAAATGTGAATGACAGTAAAAATGAGGACAACAGTTCAAACAATGTAAATAGTTACAATACCTCATCTCAGAAATATAGACAGTTTCCTAGGGTTGTTTATTTTCTCTCAAAAAGATAACTGTCATGATACAATCAAGAGATATATCAGATTGCATTAAAAAAAAAAAAAAAAAATTCATAACCATTCATAATATTCCTTCTATGTTTTGCAATTGATAAAAGTCTTCATTTTTGCAATGCTCACAAATGCAACAAAGCTATTAGTCATGAATTATTGGTTATGGCAAGTATATTGGAACCTTATCCAGAGTTTAGCCTTGAAACCTGTTCTTACTGAATGGGCAGTTTTCCTATCTAAGTAGAATTTCTGTGTGAGTACTGTAATGTATATTGGCATAGAAAAGTGAATCAATGAACCTGGTTCAATTCTGCATTCACTTTTACACAAATCTTTGAGAAATGTATGGAGTCATCTCTTCCCATCCCAGTTAAATGACAGAGTAGATTGGGGAAAACCAGTCTAAGAGAAAAAAATTCCAAACAATAGAGAATGCAACAGGAAACTACTCCACTATCTTTCCCACAAATGCATGACAATTCACAGATAATAAAGTAATATGGAGAGTAATGAAAAAAAAATTGCTAATGGATCTGTGGACAGTAAGAGACTGTATTTTGGAGGTATGCAAATAGTAATAGATAATCAAATTAGTATAAAGATATGTTTCCACTCCCCAACTCAACATGTATTCCCAAGAATCAGGAAGCACCATTTATCCTTTAGATTATCTTAACTACTCTAAAATAGGTAGGAAAAAAAATTTAAGACATTTTTCATATTATGAATAAAAGAAAGTCAGAACTAAAATTTTTTTTTTAAAAATGGCATTTCTTGCAGTACTGAATATAGATAAATAATAAATTCAAGAAAATAATTTTTAATCTACACCACACAATCAAACATACATCAATCACAATTTTAATATATATGTAAGTATAATCATGTCTAAACAAAATTATTAAGGAAGTAGGTGCTTATGTTCACTTACCTGTTTGTTAATATGATCACAGTTCTTTGCAGTGGCTAGGGTCATATTGCGAGGATCAACAGGGTTGCCCATCAAACTGAGGCTGAGCAAGGGCACCACAATAAAAATTAGCCACAACAATTGGTGGCCACTCAAAGGTGGAGGCAACAGAATTAGAGTGGCCAAGACCTGCACCAAAGTGAGTGACAGGTGACAACACAGTAAGAATTTGAAACAATTGCCCATTGATAAGATATGGTTACGGGCCTACAAGAAGAAAAGAAATTCAAAACATCCAAAAAATCAGCATTCATTTTTTTTTTTTTTTAAGTTATTCTTGATATCATTGAATAACAAAAGGATTGGAAAAAATTAAGATTGATTTTTCAATTAGACAAATTCTAAATCAATAATTATTATTAATAATGGCTCATCACATCAAACTACAATATTTCATATACCCTGAGAATTTCTGATGTGTCTCTTTGTAACCAAAAGATTTTTTTTTATTCCTTAAAATTAATTGGTATAATTTAAGCTGGCCTAATATGTTTGTTTTTTTTTTTTTTTGAGATGACAGGAAAATTTATAAAATTAATCCTTGTCTTTTTTTATTTTTATTTCATTGGTAATTTCATTTTATTTAATATTTTAAATTTATCAATGACCCTCTTTGATAAGAGTTGGTCAAAAAGCTAGACACTTAAGATGGTTTACACTTCCTTTTTGAACAAATCTGCTCCTTTATGCTATAATTGTTAAGATTTGTTTAAATAAATATAAGAATGAAAAAGTGAAATGATACACCAGGAGTCATAAAGAGCTATTTAAAAGGAAAATAAAAAGTAAAAATGATAGGCTGGGAGAACTCTACCTCTGCAATGAGCTGGATGAGACTGATATTCTCATGGTTTCTGAACAGCAATGGACATGGGCTCGACAACAAGGAGCTAGCTAAGTGCATGGGTGTCAGATGTGCATGGATTGCCCCTGGTTCAATATTCAGTGGCTCGCTGCGACACAACTGGGGATACAAAGGTTCAATAGCCAAACTGGAAAAAATAGAAATAAACTTTCAAGGAAAATTAAAAACATGAAAATTAAATTTTAATAAACTTTTTGTTAAAATAAAACAAAATTATATATGCTTTTTTATGGTATATTTAGTAAAGAAAAAAAAAAAGTGAAATTAATTCTACCAGTTTATGAGTAGAGAGTTCTAAAGAAAATGCATCTCTCAAAAGGAATTTAAACTGTATTCCCGATATTCAATCAGAGAAACTACTTTTAAGCTAATTCTGATTTACCATTAAGCCATGGGAAGCCATTACATCAAATCAAAGCTTAAAAGCAGTTTCTCTGATTGAAAAAGGAATACAGGTTTGATTCCTGTGGAGGGATACATTTTTTCTTAACTAGGACTTGAAATCTATGCTGATAAACATTAATTTCACCCTTTTAAAGAAAAATAAATTATAACTACTCAAAAATGTGTATTCACTAAATATAACATTTATAATAAGTAATGTTGGATTTAAAAAAAAAAAAAAAATCCCTTAATTACTTTAAAATGCTTTTATAATCAAAAAATTTAGAAAAACTGATTCTGCCTATCAACTGAAACAATTTGACAAGTGTATCAAATAAAGACGGGCAACAATTCCCCAAAAAAGAACTTATAACAATTAAAAAAAAAATTGAAATTATATTCTTCCCCAAATAGCCTCATGTTTTATACTGACCTAGTACTAAATTAACCAATAAAAAATGTTGATTTGGTACCTTTACCATCTCAAGGTAATTATAAATAAGACTTCTTCCTTTAACAGTTTTCTAATTTGTTATATATACTTGGGTTATTTACATGTTGCCTTTGAGAAATACAATTTAGATTTCAATTTTATGTGTTCATTCATTCAAGAGCCTGTGAAGGTCCCATAGGCCTTCCCCAAATTCATAGGGAGGAATGGGCCATTACCCTACCCTTTCGATTCATGATCACCCAAGGGTATTTGTGACTGTAATGAGCCTGACTGGAAATTGAACTGATTTCTCATCTCAAGCTGATATCCATTAGACCACCTCTGTACATCTAAGCTTATAGCATTTGGTATTCCCAAGTGGTCACGCACCTAGGTACTGACCAGGTTCTACATTGCTTAACTTCAATGTTTGGACGTTTCAACAAAATATGACCATAAGCCCAAATTTACATGTAACTTCGATTAAATATCTCTCCATATGTTAATTAAATATTTAAATTAAATAAGAAAAAAAATTCTTTTGAAATGAGCTGGCAAAAATACAAGTTTTAGATAATGTTTTTATTTTTTATTTATTTACTTCTTGGTATAAAGAGTTAAAAAAAATAATAGAGCTGAAATCTACCTACTTACCTACAGTCTGCTTGTAGAAAAATGCCAGTGTTTTTCACATTAAGGGAGCTGCCCACACACAACACAACCTCACCATACTCTTGCATAATTTTTATCATCTCCTTTGTGGCTAAAATAAAACAAACCCAAAAAGTGTAAAAGAAATATCTGGAAATCAGGAGAAAAGTGGAAGAACCAATCAAAATGTTAATAAACTCAAAAGTCTATTAATATTGAAAAGTACTAATATTGTGCTTTTTGGTTTAACAAAGTGAGGAAATTTCAAATCTATTTAGTAAGAAAGATTAAAAGAATTTAAGCAATTCTAACATTTCCTTCTATGGAAGTCCAATGAAGATAAATTTGTAAATGTTCTTGCCTGCAAGTCTGGCTTATATTTTTAAATTTCTCTGCTATAACAGAAAATACATTTACGTACCTGAAAAGTAACCTTTTATATATATATATATATATATATATGTTTTTTACCTCGCACATTTATTTGTACTTTGATATAAAACAATCAAATATTGAGGTCTGACAAATAACTGCTTACTAACAGATGTTTTGCTAGTAGTGTTTAAAAAAACCCAAAAAAACGGATGGGAAAGAAAGACAAAAAAAACAAACAAACATTTCATAATTATTTTGGTTAAAAAGTAAGACCTGTAATCATCAATGGGATTCAACGAGATAATAATATATAAAATTAAATGCACATTAAATATAAGTGAATTAAATTTGACAAAAATATTTCCAAGAATAATTGTATTTGAATAGATTAAAAAAAAAGTTATGAAGAATTCACATTAAAGTACTGGATATCTGAATTCACTGACACTGAACAAAAAAAATCAGGAGACCCACACCAAAAGCACTTTAAAAGAATTCTCCTACCCAACACAGCATTTTTCAAAAACAAAACAAGAAAAATCTTTTGAAAACTTACTTTCAGGAGTGCAGTCAGTGAAGAGATTAACGAGTAAAGGCACATTGTCCACTTTTTCAAGATGCGGTCGGATATTCTCTATGCCTCTTGGAAGCTGAGCCTAGGAGAAATACAAAACTGTAATAAATGACTGACTTCAGGTGGGTTAATAATCAGGTATTTTTACATTCATAATTTTGGAGGGAGGATCTTTTTTTTGATACCTTAAACAAAAACATCAGTTCATTTTAAAGTGTGAAGAAATTTGGGTATAATGAATTATTGCTAAAATAAAAACTACACAATGTCAAAATTTATGAGGCAAATCAATGCTTTCACAATAAAACTAGTATTAACCAACTGAGGTTCATATTAAAAAAAAAAAAAAAAAAAAAAAAAAAATCCAGGTTATATTTATATCAAATATATTTATATCAGGTTATAGATATATCGTAAATATGCCACATTAAATTTCAGCTTATATCTAGTTTTATCAGAAGTAGTTATGATTTATTTGGTGACATGAGATTTTATTATACGATATAATGGTTGTTCATCATATAGTAAATACAGTATAGTTAATATTTTTAATTTCTAGATCTATAACGATTACTATGGTTTTAAGAAAGATATAACCCCAAAAAACAAAATATTGTAAAGTTATTGAGTGATGGAAACAACATTGAAAATTGCAAAAGTTGAACAGGCATTAAAAGAACAAAGTTGAAAATCTTTACATTATCTACATTGTTTGACTGTTGTCCTTTGTTGACATATTCACAAAATTTCAGCTATTGTATGTTCCAGCCTTCTTCAGGTGATTGGAATTTTGTATCAAACCTTTTATTTCGCCCACTGGGGTAGATTGTTCTAGTTCCACGTGCCATGACTCTTACAGATATCTCAATATCAATTATTTCCCTTTAACATGACTCTACAAGTTTTTGTTCACCTCTGCTGTAGCCAAGTGAATCAGATAGCCAGGTATTGAACTCACAACTCTTTTGGGTTAAGTCACTGGATTCAACCAATGCTTTTATCCATTGGGCCATGTGTCCTTGAGGACATCAATGTATGAACTTTTGGGATTTATAAATGTCTTGTTCATTTCTTACCAGAGCTCATATTACAATTTGTTATTGTTTTTCTCTAGTACTCCAAATTACTGGTTCTGAACAATGCTTCATCTCGGAAATATAGACAGAAGATGAAAAAAATAAAAAAAAATAAACTCATTTTAAGAAATAAAAAGACCAATAAGCAAGAAAAGCAAATTAAGCAACAACAAAATGTATTTGAAGATGGTGTTCAGGATGTAAGCAAAGAGAAAAGATGTAGAATTAAGACTGACTAAAGAGATGAAAGCAACCAAACTACCACCATAAGAAAACATCAAAGAGAAAAGTTTAAATTGAGTGAAGAAGTTCATGAAAACTGATTTCTAAAAATGTACAACTCATACCAAAGAAACTTCAAGTTAAACAGTAATATTCCAAGACAATACTCAATTGCTAAAAAAGATCACAAACACACCCAAATTAATAGGTACCTCAGCATGGTTTAATATTCAACAACTACAGAGTTTAATCCTCACTGGGTTTTCAATACAAAATTTGACACTAAATAATACAAGGGCTGACAATCAACGAACCAAATTATTTCCAGATGTTAATCCAATAGAAAACTTGTAGTCCATCATTAAAAGATAATAGAAAACAATATTCAAGCTAAGAAGATCTCTGGGAATCAATAAAAATTGCTGCCAAGTCAAAACAGTAGCAAAGATAAAAAATCACTGGATAAAAGGCATGTAAAACAATTTATTTATGTATATAAGATATTGTGTTAATCAAATATATGATCCTATGTCCTTTATCTATTTCAAAGACACTAAATTTATAGAATAGCTTCCAGCCCCTCCAGATATAAATACAATAGAAAACTTATAGTCCATCATTAAAAGGAGATATATGTGTGTGTGTGTGTGTGTATGTATGTATGTGCATATATATGTGTATATGCATATGTATGTCTTTATGTTAATATATTCCTCTAGAGTTTCTAGTATCCCCCACACATAAGCATTGGCTGATGGCTTCCAATACCCTGAAAATAAATTTTCTGGGTCAGACACCTCGACGTCCCGTTACCTTTTTTCCTGTTATTATTCTTCCCCACCCACACATTTTTTTTCTTTTTTAATATTATCTGGATAAATTCAGACCATTTATAATTTTCAGTTTGATGAGACAGGTATCAATAACTTACTTGTCAAAATAAATCAATTTATAACCGTATTTTCAAGATATGTTAAGCTTTTCTTTGATGTGTATAATATTGCTATGTATTCTATACATTGAGCTCTCTATCATTTTAATATTTTATATTAAAAAGAACCATTTGGATTGTCCTTTCTACTTACGGATTTGAGATATATATATATATATATATATATGAGAATAATGTCGCTTTAAAAATCTTTAAAAAAAAGACAAAATACATGGATCATGAAGTGGTAACCTCACAAAATGAAGACATTGATAATTCCTGATGTGCTTGGGGCCCTGGGTCTGATTGGAAAGTTTCTTATAGTCAAATTGAAAGAAATCCCTAGCAGCCCATGCCTTAGAGAAATACAAAATAAATTGTTCTCACAAACACAGCTCACTTTACAAAACGGTTTTATTTATGCAAAATGTATGTTCTTAGGGCTATTTTTTTTTTTTTTATCATTTTAATCAAATGTTTAGTAGAAAGTGTCATGATGCCATTTCTGATCTTAGGTCTCTTGTTGGCACCAGAAGGAAATAAGTATACAACAGAAAACAAAATCAACAATAATAAATATCAATAATAATAAAAATGAAAGGCTACAAATATACAGCAAACAGAGAGAAAGCCTTAATATTTTTCACTTATCTATGAAAGTGTTGCTTACCCTATTGTCTGGTACTCCTGGTAAGCTAAATTCTGTGTTTTCCGTCTCACAACTTGAGGTCAGGTGGCTCTCTGAGCAAGGTTCTCCACTCCCATCATTACAATCTGAAGAAGAGGCTGCACCACCCACAGGAGTGCCAGCAACAGAAGTTGCAGCAGGAGCAGTGGCACTGGAATTGGCCAACAATTCAGTTGAATCATCCATGTTTTCTCCTAGCAAGCTGTCCCGATCGATCACTATTTCCTTGGGGAAATCAGGGTTGATGCAAAATGTTGGCATATCACCATTTGTTTGGTTTGTAGAAGAATTGTCATCAAACTTAACAAGACACATATCTAGATTGATGACACTTGGTGCACTGTAGCAGCGGGTGTGCAACGATTCACCTACAGCAGGATGGGGATGATGGTGTTGCTGTTGTTGCTGCTGCTGCTGCTGCTTCAGTTTAGTGTTCCATGCATGTGACTCACGTCCAATGGTGTCATTAGAGTGGCGGCTTGAATATTTCGATGTACGGTGAGAAAGTTCGCCCTGTGAGGTACCAGGCACTGATAATTCTTCTGATTTAATTGGGGAAGCCAGAGAAATGTGGCAATTCCAACCAGCTTCCAAACCCATTTTTTCTGAAAATACCTACAAGAGAGATTTACAAAATACTTAACTTATTTTTATAATTTTGATATCTTTATAAAAGTTAGGCACAAAATATGTCAAGCTTTAGTCAATCTGCTTTTATTAATTATTTATTAGCAAATAAAACTGACAAATGTTTATATTAAAAATGATATATAAATATAAGAGTGCCTAATGAATGGAAATTATTATTGCTTTCATTTAAAGTTTTTATTCAATCTAGTCACAAATCTCATACATAAATCAGAAACTTGTAGGCTGCCAATTTTGTAAAAGAATAAAATTGTGGAAAACCAAAAGTTGAAATTTTTACAAATTTAATTTATTTATATTTTAAAATGCACATAAGCAGAATGGTATAATTGCAAACATGGAAATAAGTCAAGAAATATTGTCAGTTATTTGACAACACAAATGTCAAATAGTCTTTTTGTTTGGGTGTTGAAAGAGTTTACTTTTTGTATGTATGAATTTTTTTATATGCAAAATTATGTTAAAAATGTATGTGCTTTTCATCAGGTTATGTTAAATATGTTAGACAACTCTTATATTTTATTCTCTTCTTTTCAGAATTAAAGTTAAAAATGAGTAATTGCTAAGTTGTGAACTATACAAATTTTTTGCCAAAGACCAGATAACTAATAACAGTTATAGAATTTATAGAAAACAACTCAAAACTGGGCCTAATAATTATTTTTCTAAGTTACAACTTGCTAAAAATTTAGTTAATTTTCCTATTTAATAATTTAAGGAAAAACATCTGTAAGCATCATGTAATGTAGTTTTTTTTCTCTCCTTTTTTTCATATTCAAATTTTCATTTCAGTAGCCATTTTTGTACAAAAAGAGGCAACTTCATAGTAAAAATATAAGGTTTCTCCTAAAAGTTAAAATAAATCACTTTCCAAAGTCGTACAAAATAATTTCAACCCTAAAATAGACATTCATATTATTTAACTTGCTGAAAAATAAATTACTTACTCGACTTCTTAATTCATTTTCATTAGAAAAATGAACAAATCTGATGAAAGCTGTTTCAAGTTTATCAATCATTTGAACAAATTCCTGAAATAAAAAAAACGACAAAAAATATGAGTTGATCAATTTGTACATATTTGAAGTGCAATTTAGGTCAATTGATAATTAAAATCTTAATTCTTATATTTCCTCTTTCTTATAAAATATAAATATATATATATATATATATATATATATATATATACATACATACACACACACAAAAATAAAATACAACTTTCAAAGCAACAGTCAAAACATGAAGAAAAACTAACACCAACAAAAATCCCCTTGAAAATGGCTAAAGAGGCTGAAAGCACTTGGGACAATGTAAAGTATAGAAAATTTTCTTACTCTGTTACTCCTATAAAACTGAAAATGTAAGAATGTGTGAAAAACTAAATAAAAAAAGATAAATCATCCTTGTCTGCCATATTTAATGAAAGACATTTAAAAGAAAGGTTGCTGCCCAAATATACATTATAAGATTAAAATTATGTGTATATATATATATATATATATATATATATATATATATAAATTAAATTTAGAGTAAAGATTAATTCAATAACTGAGAATAGCTGAAAGGAAGCATCAAAATATCAATTAGAATAAATAACATATTTAAGATTTGGAAAAGGTGATGTAGTTAGGAACAGGTCGGCAATTATGAAAAAAAATAAAAAACTTTTTAATGTTAATGTTTGAACTTCTATGTCCTATGTCTTTTAAGACATGGGCAATAAAGGCTTTCCACAACTTCCTTTCCATTGTAGCTCTTAATGCTTGTGTGTGTGTGTGTGTGTGTGTGTGTGTGTGTGTGTTTTTTTCTATCACTCCCTGTTCTGCCATCCCCTTACACAAGCTTATTGGATAGGTTACTTGCTGTCCCACACAGTCTCTCAATATGACATAGGACAAGTCTATTCTCATGCGTCCTAGAAATTTCAACTGTCTCTTATTCTAAGTACAAAAGATGTATTTTGTTCTTATTTTCCTTAAAGTTTCCTTGTTGCTTATATATTCTGTCCCTAATATTCTCAACATCCTTTTGAAGAACCACATTTCTGTAGCCTCATGTTTTCTTTTTCCAGGAGGAAAATGGTCAGCACTTTCTGGACAATTGATTTATCTTTTTTTATTCAAATGCACCTTTGGATTTCAATGTCACATTTTCCATCAAGGACATGATACATAGGTTTGAAAATTAACTAATAAAAAATTTAAAAAATTAAAAAAAAAAAATTCACAAAAGATTTATGAACATTTCCATAACTTAAAAAAATTAAATTTTAATAATAAAAGTTGTTGACACTTGAACAGAATTTTTTGTTACAATCTTAATGTTTCCTTTGTTTTTAAAGTTAACAAAAATGAGCAACAAATTGTTGCTTTTTTTTGTTAAAAAAGATTTTATATAGAATTATAATCAGAGATGTGTGCAAATCATAGTGGTTATCTATGCAGTAATTGAGACTGGCAGACAGAATTCAAATTGCATCTGTGGTCATTACATTTACTTTTGCACAAATACCATTGGGAAAGGTATGAATCCATTTCTTCTCTCTCTAGTTACAGGTTAAATTGTATGACTGACGGGACTCTTTAACCTTTGGTTGCTAACCAGTCAGAAGGATAAGTGAATTAAAAAAACAAAAATAGTTTAGTGTGGGGTTGGCCACTTAATCCCATAAAAAGCATGCTTGTTATGGAAAAGTCCCACTAGCATGATGAGGATGTGATCCCGATAGTTCCGATCTATCGAATGATTGTTAAAAACATCCCCTCTCCAAATCCTACAGATGCATGCTGGGATTTCTTACTAACAAATAAAAAATGGATTAATTCTCAGTCTCATTCGCCACATATTTTTTTGTTTGTTCTTTTCTTGAAGTCAGAATGCTACAATCACTTGGTTATTCTTTCTGCATGTGAACACAATTCTAACTTTGTGAACTTTTGTTTTTGTTTTTTAATCTTTAATAGTCCTGAGTATGATGATAAACTACATCTGGCAGCAAGATTCTGATCAAGAGATTGGAGATTTTGAGGAGCATAGAACCACCTCCTAATTGCTGTTGTTCCCAGGTCCACCCTGACCCGGGGTGATAGTACCCGTTAGAATTCTAGCTATGGACAAATAGTGACTCCCCCACCCCCGCCATCAAACAAAAACAAAACACTATGAAAGTATAAAAATACATTTTTTATAGTAAATTGACCAGCAATACATATCTATAGAAAACTGACCAGGAATACATTTTATCTACAGTTGAAGGCATGCAATTGCATTCAAAATATTTAGATTTCAGCATTAAATAACCCAAAGAGGTGGATATGCCACTAAACAAAATCAACCAATCAACATGAAAGAATTCATTTATGACATTAATCCATATAATATTGTACAATTTCTTAAAGAAATCAAACTGTATTCCAAAATATAACTTCAACAAAACTGAAATATAAAACACACATATCACTACCTCTTCTAATCATGTCCACACAGCTATGTATGTGTGTGAAAAACTAGATATCATCTACCATATACTCAGTTGTGAAAGCAGAATAACATTACATTTTGGCATTAAATGACCCATAAGGAGTTGATATGGTGTTAAACAAAACAAAACAAATTTAGCTTGGGTGTGGACATTATTTTTATATATATATATATATATATATATATATATTACACTTAACCATGACCAATTACTCCACAGGCCCTATACCCCACATGTGGTAATAAAGACTTTTCTTTCTGAACAAAGATTTGTACCTACCAATCGTGCCTGATACTGCATGGATACCATTCCAATGAAGATCTGGCTGCATTGCATTTGGAAACATGCAGGAACACTATCAGAGGAATAGGGGCCATCATTTTCAGTGACAAGAGAATCAGCACTAAAGCACCATGGTTGCTTTGTCAGCTTGCTGGAGTCCATTTTTACAGATTCATTCACTCTGGAATTAGATACAAAAAGAAAGAACTTAGATGTTTTTAATATGGAGGGAAAAATCATTTTAAATACCTTATTAAAAAGTTTTAAATCACAGTCATGTAAGAAATATGACTGTCCATACATCAGAAGATGAAAAGACAGGAATTTACTTTGCAAATCACAACTTTATTTCTGGGAATTTAAAATAATATGCAAAGATTCAAAATTGATCATGTGAAAACATTTGCTCCCCAACCCCTAAGATTTATTTTAAAACCTTATCAGCAATATTGAATAATATGTAATACAATAAAATTGTGTTCTGTTTACTTCTGATCTAGTTGCCTAATTAGGACAAAGTAAGAGTTCAAGTAAATAAAGGTATAACATGATAGACCAAAATGGTTTTTGGTCTTTTATTCTCATTAAACTGAATTTAATATCAAATCTAACAAATGAGTGATACAAATGTGAAATCTAACCATCAAAATAGTTTAAACAGAAACTAAAAGAGTAAAAGTATTAGAAATTTTAAAAATTAACAGAGTATTTTTTTTTTAAACATCAAATGTTCGTCACCAGACAGAATTAGAAAATCTAGTGAACAAGCAGAACGCGAGTAAAATTTACATGGTTATAGAAGAACAAAATTGTACCTTGTTGCAACATTCTGAATTTGGCACATTGCAGATGAATCAGCTGGTAACTCAATGTACATGTCTTTCAATGGTGAAGTGATCTGAGTGGTGAGGGGGCGATAGGAAAATGCTGTACAGTAGGAGGCTATGCTGGTCCTGTGGTAAAAATCTAAAACCTTTTTTCTGCAAAAAGAAAAATAATTTTTTTTTTATTTTTTAAATTAGTAACACATAATATATGGGGTATTGCCACATAACCAACTCCATAAACCATTGGGGTCATTGGAGTATCATATGTGTTGCAGTTATAGCAGAAGTGGTGCCTAGCACAGGATAAATTGATGGAGGAAATACATATACAAAGACAAAGAAAAAGCCAAAAAGAAAAAGACGACAAAAAAAAAAAGAAAAAAAAAAAAAGACAAAAAAAAAAAAACGACAAAAAAAACGACAAAAAAAAGTAAATACAAAAAAAAAGGTAAATACAAAAAAAGGTAAATACAAAAAAAGGTAAATACAAAAACAAACAAAAAAAACAGGGAAATACAAAAAAAAAAAAAAGGGAAATACAAAGACAAAAAAAAAAAAAGGGAAATACAAAGACAAAAAAAAAAAAAGGGAAATACAAAGACAAAAAAAAAAAAAAGGGAAATACAAAGACAAAAAAAAAAAAAGGGAAATACAAAGACAAAAAAAAAAAAAGGGAAATACAAAGACAAAAAAAAAGGGAAATACAAAGACAAAAAAAAAGGGAAATACAAAGACAAAAAAAAAGGGAAATACAAAGACAAAAAAAAAGGGAAATACAAAGACAAAAAAAAAAAAAAAGGGAAATACAAAGACAAAAAAAAAAGGGAAATACAAAGACAAAAAAAAAAGGGAAATACAAAGACAAAAAAAAAAGGGAAATACAAAGACAAAAAAAAAAGGGAAATACAAAGACAAAAAAAAAAGGGAAATACAAAGACAAAAAAAAAGGGAAATACAAAGACAAAAAAAAAGGGAAATACAAAGACAAAAAAAAAGGGAAATACAAAGACAAAAAAAAAGGGAAATACAAAGACAAAAAAAAAGGGAAATACAAAGACAAAAAAAAAGGGAAATACAAAGACAAAAAAAAAAGAGAAATACAAAGACAAAAAAAAAGGGAAATACAAAGACAAAAAAAAAAGAGAAATACAAAGACAAAAAAAAAAGAGAAATACAAAGACAAAAAAAAAGGGAAATACAAAGACAAAAAAAAAAAAAAAAAAAAAAAAAAAGTAAATACAAAGACAAAAAATAGGGAAAAAAAAAAAAAGAAAAAAAAAATGAGTTTATACTTCCAAGTAAAAATGATTTAATGACAAAAGCATATTTTTTTTTTTTTTATAAAAATGTAGTCTTCTTATCAGACAGTTGTTATATACTAAGTTTAGCTTAGTTTGACACAAAGGCATAACTATGAGACACCTATTGATGGTCAAATTCATTACTCAAATGATCAACCACAGACTAGCTCACTAAACATGTCACCATGCTGGAGTCCCCACTCTATATCAGGTACTGTTTCAGCAGAAATTAGCCATTGACAACATCAGTAGAATTAATTAAATAGATCAAGACTCATTACACATATGTATTGATAAAAATACTGGTGAGGCCAGGGATTGAAACAATCATTGCTGTATTGCTGACTGCATTTCAACCTGATGTACATGAGCAAGGTTTAAGCTTGTTGTATCCCACTGACTTTACAACTAATCCCTCACCAAAACCCCTTTTACTTTAAGCATTTTTGATAAATCTAAACATTGATGACTGTAAGGAAGGAAAATTACTGAAATACTTAATCCATCAAATTTTAACAAAATTTGTTTTTGCAAGTTTTGGCAAAAAAAAAAAAAAAAAAATCTATTATTGAAAGAAAAATCACCAACGAATATTTGTCAGCGGTCAAGAATTAAGTTAGTCATATCTTGTTGCTTGATTTTATTAAAGAGCAACTGTAAAACCTTTTCATATTTTACTGCTAAAAATTAGTTTTCTATTTCAATAGGAACCAAGTAGAAGCCAAGAGAAAAGGTAAAAAGTTACTTCGTTAAGTTATTTGTGAAAATAATAAAGCAAAACTTTAAAATTAGAGAGAATTTAATTATGACAATGTCATAGCTATTTAAAAAAAATATGTAACTAATGACCTACAATAATTGAAGACAAGAATAATGAGTGATGGAATCTAACAAGTCAGTCTACCTAAAATTTAGACAAAAGAATTTATCACCAAAGTTGAAGAATTAATGATTTTTCTTTTGTTTAATTAACATTTATAAAGTAAATATCTTTTTTTGCTATGTTTATCTTTCATTAGATTCTTACATTTCATAAGGACTTAAAGACTATTAGAATATGACAAGTATTCGGAAAAGTTTAAGATTTTTGGAAAAAAAAAAAAAAATCTAAAAATAGTAAAATAAAAACTATTCTATTTATCAGTATTATAAAAACTTTTGTAATCAGAAAATGATGTATAAAATAAGAGGTAAAAACAATTATTCGTGTATTTTGTAAGTGACAATAGGATAGATACAATCAATTTAAAATTAAAGTATCATTGATATAGATAAAAAAAAACAAGTGATAAAATATGACTGTTGTTTGTGGATTATCCCACTTGACTTTGCTTTAAAAAAAAAAAAAAAAAAAAAAAAAAAAGAAGAAGAAGTATTGAACCATAAAATGTAAATGAATCCAAAATTCATCTCTCAATAAGATTAGAGAAATTAAGTTGCTAGTTCTTTAACACTAGATGGGCTTAAATATAAGTTTGTAATTTTAATCCATTGAAATCATTATTTTCAAAGTCATCAATAGATGATATACAAAAGTTGGAACCCCCCCCCCACAAAATAAAAAACCTTTCTTACCTATCAGAGTCAGTAAGAGGACACAAATCTTGTCCATTCCAATAATCACTGCAACAATCCAGGATCAAGTCTGCTGTACCTTGACAAAGAAGCTGGAACATACCTGCAATAAAATTTATTACAAATATGAAGTGTTTCTTTGGGAACAGCTGACAATATGAATAATGCAGAATTTATTAACATTTCCGAAGTATCAAACTCACATTTAAACTGGTCAACATAAATTTAAAATATGAAGGAAAATGAAACTGTATTATGTATGAAATCAAAAGATCATAATGGAAGAAAGAAAAAAAAGGTACTTCAGAGATGAAATAAATACATTGGAGAGCTCTTTTATGGTAATATAAGAGAGAACCTACAATATATAAAAATATAGAAAGAATCATAAGATCTGAGCAGAAATCTTAAGCAGTGTGTGAGGTGAACAAAACAGCAAGACCAGATGAGATTGTAATGACAATTTTAGAAAATTTTGTGTTTGATAAGGTTACCAAAGTGATAAACATTTTGAAAGATTTATCACTTATGACAACATTAGAATACTAGAAAAAAAACCCAAAAAAAACCTCAGATCAATCTTCATAATGCAGCCAAAGAAATTAGGTGCAAACAATTGTGAATTCCAAACAATCAGCCAGGTAAGTAAGAATTCAAATTCTAGTAGAGTTTATTAAAGAATCAGGCCAGAAATTCAACAAGAATACTATAGCTTTGTTCACTAGAACTAGTGCTATTTTAAAGATTAGAATGTCACCCAAACAAGGGATATAACTGCAGAACAAAGACATTTGACAAAAATACAACACAGAAGTCCTTGAAAGTTTAGGGAAACTTGACTTGTCCAGAAAAGATTCAAATAATCTATAACTTCTACTGAAAACAAACAGCTTTAATGCAGACAAAGAATGCACAAATACAGAAATGAAAGAGGAGTACAACAAGAATGTGTTTTCACCAAATTTATTTATTCTGTACAGTGAATTGACTTTTCTGATCAACCATTCTGTACAGTGAATTGACTATTCTGATCGACCATTCTGTACAGTGAATTGACTATTCTGATCGACCATTCTGTACAGTGAATTGACTATTCTGATCGACCATTCTGTACAGTGAATTGACTATTCTGATCGACCATTCTGTACAGTGAATTGACTATTCTGATCGACCATTCTGTACAGTGAATTGACTATTCTGATCGACCATTCTGTACAGTGAATTGACTATTCTGATCGACCATTCTGTACAGTGAATTGACTATTCTGATCGACCATTCTGTACAGTGAATTGACTATTCTGATCGACCATTCTGTACAGTGAATTGACTATTCTGATCGACCATTCTGTACAGTGAATTGACTATTCTGATCGACCATTCTGTACAGTGAATTGACTATTCTGATCGACCATTCTGTACAGTGAATTGAATTAACAGATATTACACATATGATAGTGTGCTGATAGCAGATTCAGAAAGAAAAGGAATTAGTAAACAGGGAGTTCCACAGGAAAGAAACTGTTGGAGTAGCAATGGCAGTTGCATTTAGCTATTTCAACAATAAAAGGATGGGACTTAGATGACAATCTAATAGCATGCTAAAATTAGTTTATTCAGGGGAACCAGGGAAAAATGATCATCAAATGAGTTGCCATGAAAATGTTTGTAGAAAAAAACAGAGGGAAGACATCACGTCAGTAAGAAAGTGACTGAAGTCAAGATGCCTAGTCAGGTTCAATTACATTACAAATCCTTCTTTGGATTTTGTCAAGAATCTAGATGTGCAGCAGGAGCAACAAACCAGATACGGCAACAGTATTCAATGCACGAACAAATGAAAGATTTGTAAATATGCAAGATGGATTCAGATGAGAAAAATTTTCTGGTACAGCATGGTGACCAAACTTTCCTTGCAACTATTGATTCAATGTAGTCACTCCATTTCAAGTTAGTGGAAAACATAAGGCCAAGAAAACACAGTGTATTGCTCTCCTGGGGTTTAGCATCAGCCAGATTCACTATGGTGGTTAAATGAAAGCAGTTTTGTTTCTTGCCCCCAGTTAACCACTGATTGGATGTCCTTTTCAAGAGCATCAGCCAGGTTTACTTTGTCAGGTATATTGGATTTGCTATTGAGACAGGAGTAAAGAGTAGTGTCATCTGCATAAATACCTACTTGAGAACTGATTACTTTGGGGAAATCATTAATGAAGATCAGAAATAGCATAGGACCTAGAATAGAGCCTTGGGGGACATCTGCATTCATGAGAAAGGATCTTAAAGCAAGCTCATTCAAAACGAGCTTCATTTCACAATTTGATAGCAATGATTGAATTAAATCAAACATTGTCCTGTGACACTGTTTCCCTGGAGCTTGTGTAGAAGGCCAACATGCCAAACCCAGTCAAATGCCTTTGAGATATCAAGAGCCACGCCTCGAGCTTTACCATTCTTATCCAGTGTTTGATGTAGAAATTCAGTGATGGCTGTTAACACATCAGCAGTAGAGTTTGTCTGAGAAGAGGTGGTGAGAAGCAAGGCGCTTAACTATTTCAGCATTAATTAGAGCTTAAAATACTTTGCCAAAAAGTGGTAAGAGACTAATAGGGCAATAATTTGTGAGGTCAGAGAGTTCTCCGTAATTTTTAAAGCAACGAGCAAGTTTTAAAGAGAATAGGAACTACAAGGAAACTTAAACTTGCAATGAAAAGCAAATGGATAAATTTACTGGGACACATATTACAAAAGAGGGTCTAGAGCAGGGTCGGCAAACTTTTGCTATGTGCCAACAGCATGTGTATTTTTATACAAGTCAAGGTCAATACACCTGTTCTACAATATATTTTATGTAGGTATATATTTTAGTATATATTAAAATTGAAACAGCTTGATATCTTCTTGTGTTGTAGTTATTGGTTTGGACTTCGTGATGTCCTTTGCAGCTGCTTGCCATTGGTAATTGCTTAGCGTGCCACATGTGCTGTATGTTGCCGGACACTTACTTAAACAGTTGACTTAGAAGAAAAAAAAATGAAATATTAGACAATGTAGATCAAGATAGGACTAGCCATTAAGAAAAAAAATGCATGGAGTCTGTGCAAGTAACATTAGGTTGGTGCAAAAATAATGTCGTTTTTCTCACATATGTGAGAAAACGACATTATTTTTGCACCAATCTAATAAGAATGTAAAAATCAAGCCAATGCAGAAATTTAACTATCTGGTTAATACAGGAACAGGTAACAGCAAGTGTAAAGCTGAAATCAAATAGTGCTTACAAATAGCTAAATATCGCTTTCAGTAACTGAGCAATAAATTACGGGATGGAAAATGTACTTAAGAGAAAATTAAAATGTACTAAAGAGAGCAAGACTGCTATGTAATATTTATTCTCCTATATAACAATAAATACATGACAATTTCGCCACAGATGAAGAAACGTAAAATGACAAAGATGTAGTTCTATCAATAAATGCTGAGAATACTATGGACAGAGCATGTGAGAAACAGGGAAGTTTTAAAGAGAATAGAAACTAAAATGTAACTGATGCTAACAATCAAAAAGAAACAACTGAAATCTGGAGGAGATATGAGAAAAGAAGGCTTAGAGAATCTCACACTCACATAAAAGCAAGGGAAAAACATCAAGTTTGAATAAATGGATGGCAGAACAATGACCCCAATTACAAAGGTGGGTAGTAAATGGATAAGAGTTAATTACCTGAATTTTTTTCTTTCACAACAATAGATACCAAATTTGGCATTGGTATCCTGTGGCGTACATTTGATCGGGCTCTCTGTAACCTTTCTTTTGCAGCCCTCTCTTCTAGCTGAAGAGAAAAAAAATAAAGAATTTTCTCAAAGGGGAAATTTTATCTATTTAATTTTTTAAGTAATTTCAAACCAACTGAAATAAGCAGAATTTTCAATTAATATATAACAAAGATTGTGTTAAAAAGAAGAGCAGCGACAAAATAAGTAAACATTTATTTCTATTTAAAAAAAAACGAAAAAAAACATGGAAAAAAGTTACTTTTAGGTCTTGTTAATTATTTATACACAAGAATGAAATGCTTAAGTAGATATACATACACAAGATGGGGGAGGAGTGATGAAAAATTCTCACTTTTCCCAAACTAAACAATTTTGGAGAGAATCCATTCTTGGTTAGGCCAAGAACTTTTCAGCGCTCTTATTTGTTGGTGATTTTTTTTTTTTTTTTAAACAATGATGTCTGTCCTCTACAAGGCCCACGAGCCACTGTAGGTAGAGGGTTACAAAGTAAGAGGCACAGTTGAGAGGGAAAAAAAGAAAAATGGGGGGAGGAAAGAGGGGGAGGAAAGAAAAAGAGAGGGAGGAGAAAAAAGAGGGGGAAAGAAAAAAGTGAGGGAGGAGAAAAAAGAGGGGGAAAGGGGGGAGAAAAAGAGGGGGAAGAAAAGGAGGGGGAGAGAAAGAAAAAGAGGAGAAGGTCTACATTATTTCAACTGTTGTCCTCATCTTTATTGCCATATTCACAGTGTTTTAGTTGTTGTACACTCTGGACTTCTTCTTCAGGTGATTGGAATTTCGAACTGAACTATTTCTATTATCCCAGTGGATAAAAACATTGGTTATATCCAGTGACTTGACCCAAAGAGTTGTGAGTGTGATACCTGGCTACTGCAGTGGTGAATTAAAACTTGGAGATTTGAGTTAAAGGGAAATAACAGGGACATCTGGAAGAGGCATGGCACATGGAACTTGAATACACTACCCCAGTAGATGAAGTAAAAGGTTCAGCTCAAAATTCCAATCACCTGAAGAAGGCCAGATCATACAACAGCTGAAGCATTGTGAATATGGCAATGAAGACGAGAATAAGTGTCTGAACAATGTAAATAATTAAAATATCTTATTTCAGAAAAACAGACAGATAAGGAAAATTGTTCATAAAATAATTTCATTCATTTGTGAATTAGTCCTGAAAGTATCATTAAAATCAGATAATTATTTGATTTTTTCAAGAATTTCCAAATTGATGACGTCATTGTAGTGATTGGGGAAACATCCTGTTGGGAGTTGGTTCCACAAGGCAGTGGTTCACAGGAAGAAGCTGCTTGAGTGGAACTTATTTCTCACCAACGGAATACAGAGGGAATGTGGGTGGTTTGTTACTAAGTGGCATAGTGTGTTCTTGCTGTGAAGGTTTGCCTCGGCAGGACCAGGGAATGTAGGAATGTAGTTCATCCAAGCAACTTCCGTAAAAGTATCGGTAGAGCAGCAAGAGGCTTGCCACATCCTGCCAGTAGGAGAGGGGATGAAGGGTGGAGAATAATTTGTCACCCACAAGAGCTCTGAGATGCTTTTGAACAGTCAGGGCTGGAGAGTGAGGTCTGGACAGCACTCGACCGAATATGACAACAGTATTTTATTTTTGGCCTCATCTGTCTCAAAAGGTCGAGGAATAGCAGGAGTCGAGGATAGCAGGAGTCGAGGATAGCAGGACAGAGAGCCAAGCATTTTACCTGCATTCTTAGCAATGGATTACATGCAAGAGTTCCACTTCAGGTCAGGTGTAAATTTGAGGCCCAACAGTCTTTCAAAGCACGGTGCTTCCGTAAGAGGACCTCTGTTCATCCCGATTGATCTGACCCCGAAATACAACCAGTGATGATGAATGTAACTAGTTTTATCTTTGAGGCAATGAATGTAACCAGTCAGTTTTTACCCCATTGGGTAGCTTGTGTAAGATTGGAAGAGAGATCAATCACCAATATCTGACCATTGAGAGTTTCAGAGGTGTGCCCATATATCGTCATATCATCAGCATAGATACTTACAAATGATCTGAGCATATTCTTAGGCAGATCCCTTATGAAGATCAAAAAGAGGGTTGATCTGAGGAGTGACCCCTGGGAAATGACTGCGTTGAACTCGAGGGCTCCAAAAGACTGGCCATTGATAGCTACCTTCATGGACCTACCTGTTCAGAAGGATTTTATGATTGAGAAAACCCTTCCGGTTATTTCCATAATGGGAGAGCTTTTGTTGTAAGACTTTATGCTACACCTTATCAAAGGCCTTTGAGATAACTAGTGCTGTGGTCCTCAAGCTGTGTTTTTCATCCAGAGCCTCACTGATTCTGTGAGTGATGGTAGTTAGGCCATCAGCAGTGAATCAGGCGACCAAAACCAAAACTGCTAGTCGCTAAAGAAGTTGTTCTTTTTTCTTTTAGGTGCATGATGACCCTCTTATTGATTATGGCCCCAAAGAGTTTGCTCATGATACTGAGGAAACTGATGGGTCTGTATTGGGAGGGGGAAGATTACATGCCACTGTTCTTGAAAATTGGGTATACACTTGACACTTTCCATAGGCTTGGGAAAGACTTCCCCTTTGAGCATCAGTTGAATGGCTTTGCTAGGATTGGGGATAATTCCAGGTTGATGTTCTTAAGGACAACCACTGGAATTTTGTCTGGACCAGTGACTTTCTTAGGGTCAAGGCCTTTGATAAGTCTGGAAACTTCTTGTGCTAGTAATATTATGGAGATTGTGCATGGTGAGATTTCATCATGTATGCTCATTTTTTAGCAAATCTTTTCTTTGTGTGTGTGTGTGTGTGTGTGTGTGTAAATTATATGTACCTATTTATATGTATATCAGTGTAATGTATATACTTATATATTTGTATATGTGAGTGATATTTGTGTGTACATATATTTGAATTGATGGAATATATTGAAGTGTGTGTATGTATATATATATATATAAAAAACTTGGATATGTATATGTTGGTATACTTGTTTACATTTGTTGCGTGGATATAGATATTTATATCCTTGTATTTGGAATATGTTAGATTTTAGTTTTTTTTTTTTAAATCCATTTTTTAAAATTAAATATAATCCCCCACCTCATGTAAATAAATGGACTACTTCATAACAGTAGTTTATAAATATCAGTATTTAAATTTTACAACAGTGAGTTTTCAATCTGTATGTACCTCACGATTACATTATACATGAAACAAAGGGTTGCAGGAAAATCGTATATTTATTAGTATAAATATTACTTCTGTTTTCTTACTACTAGCACTACGTTTTTTTTTCCTTAACACATTAAAACTGGGAAGAATTTCTAATTCAATACAAAAACTAAGTAAAACAATTTGATATCTGTTTTTTTTTTTTTTTTTTTTTTTATTTCATAATACCGAAAAAATATATTTTTCACTAATAAAGCAATAGAGTAATACTTACGAGATAAATTTAAAAGATGATAGGCTATCTTGTATGTAATGTTTGAGTAAACAGTATACACAGTTAATATTCTGAGTTAACATGATTTTCAGGTTTTCTCTCATATAAAATTGTGTATTTGGCAGCAGTCCCTCTTTTATACAAGTTTCATTAAAAATAACTGACAAGGTACTGTGGTTAAGTTTTCTTAATTTAATTTTTCTGGACATAAATTATGTAGAAATTGTCGAAATGCTTTGTATGTCCAAATGCTTTTAGCTACTCTTTTAGTCATTATCAAGGATGATTTTATTTTTACTTTTAACTGAATGCATGGATTTTTTATGTATATATATATAGAGTTATAGTAATGTTTTATTTTCCAAACACAGTCAGCACATTTTGTTAGTGTTCATAGTTGATATTATTGAGTGTTGTTTTTTTTCTTTTTTATGAATAATGCTTCCATTATTTTGAATATTTTTTTGTTACATGTGAATGAGGCTATTATACTTGTATTATCAACGAGTATGTTGCAAATGGAGTTTGGTAGGTCTCCATGTGTATTTAAATGAGATCTAATTGAGCTGTGGTCAGAGAGATGTAACAAGTCTTCTTGTTAGGAATGTTGTAGTATATCCAATTATTTATGAATTTGGATTAATCAGGAACACAGGACATGAATTCATAAATAATATTGGTTCTCTGTAATTTTGGATCTTGATGATGAGGTTTGCAGTTTTACATTTTTTATAGTAGATAATTTAATTTTCTTGTTTTTGTCAACTGGAGTTGTGTATTTCTTTATAATGTTTCTAAGAAAAGATTCATCTTGCTATATATATATATATATATATATCAAAAATACTTTTACAAACTTTGGGGGTGGGTTCCTCACACCAAAACAAGAACAAAAGTCCAGATTTATGGATATATATTTTATTAATTATTAAGTTTAAAGTTTACAGTGACGTTTTTATATGTACAATCCAAGATACAACCCCAAAATACTTTTACAAACTTTGGGGGCTGGGTCAATGATTCTATTGTAAACTTTCTTTAAACTTAATAGCTCAAATAAACAGATGCAGATATATGTTTATATGGACTTTTGTGCTTGTTTTGGTGTTAGGAACCTGCCCCTAAAAGTAGTTTTGATGTTACATATATAACACTATAACTAAACGTAGGACCTTTATAACCATATAAAAGTTTCAAGATGTATAAAATATGACTAAAACAACATTGGTATTAAATACATTTGCATATTGTATACAAGTGTTGTTAAAGAAGAAGTTCTTTCACATGCTAAGAATTTTTCCCATCAACATAGAGCCATATATATTTTTCATTCCACTAAATATATATATATTGATTAAATATCTAAAATATAAGAGAGCAAATTTACTGTTGCTTATTTTCCTCTTTGTTGTATCTCAGTAAGATGCTTTTGAAATACAGTAGTAACAACATCTTCATGGGTTCTTAAATCCCGTAAAACAAAAGATCTTCAGTTAAAGTGGATGCCACTTAAGAGACCAAATTCCAAAAGGGATTAGTTGTTGGTTCATCAAACAGAAACACAAGATCAAAGTAAAAAAAAAAAAAAAAAAAAAACATCTATTCCCCTTCTACATGGGTGTCCATAGTATCACAAAAAGCAGGTATTGGTTAATATATGTAGTGTAATGAGAAAACAAGTTAAAATTGGTTTTAGGAAAATTAAAAGATACAAATTAACCCCCATTTTTTCATTTTTTTCTTATTTGATTTCTATTCCTTTCCAAGATGGAATTGCTTATATAAGCTATCCATCTCCCATTTATTAAAGTGTTTAGAACTACAGGGTGTCCCACAGAAAACAGGAAATTTTAGATATACTATATGATGAAAAACATTTTTATCGTGTGGAGGTTTACTGTTACATCAACTTCAATTACAGAGGAGAGAGTTTCAGACACACAATGCTTAAAAACTGTATCAATAGAAGCTTGGAACAATGTCCCACAAAAATTCCAATAATTAAATAAACTGTACCAAATTTTCTGTTTTTTTTTTTTTTTTGTGGGGCACCCTGTATATAAATTTTCCTGTAACTTATTTTCCATGAGGATTACAAAATTGCACAACTTCTTCCCTTTTGCATCAGAGGCAAAGTTAAAAAACATTGTTTATAAATTACATTGTTACAAATTTCATACTCACTACTTGTCTGTAGACACCAATAATCTGCTTCTTAGAAAATATATCCAGGGCATTGTTGGAGAAACCAATTTGCCTAGCAAGTTCACACAGGCACCTGTAAAAACAATTCTAACTATGAAAAGATCAACAAAGACTCATGAGAATATAATGGAAAATAGAAGAAAAGACTTTATAGAATCTTTTTTTCTAATCATCTCCACCCCCAGCCCAAGCAAAATGATAATGCTACTAGGATGCAGGGAGTTACAGGGAGTGAAAGAGAAGAAGACTTTAGTATGGAGAAGGACAGGATTCAGAAAGAAAGAAAATGGTGATTGACATTTTTGAAGATTGTAGTTGGCAGGAAAGCATGAAATTATTTCCACAGGCAAGAAGTGTGAGAAAAGAAAGTATTAAAATAGAACATATGGTGAGACATCTAGATAGTTTAACAGTAAAACGGTGAGACTTAGTTGCCAATCTAGTAGCATGCTTAAATTCATGTAGTTGAGGCTCTAAGAAGAAAAGCTAATCAGAACAATTGCTATGAAAATATTTGTAGAAAAGACAGAGGGAAGCCATGTCATAGTGGTGAGAAAGTGGCTGAAGTCAAGATGCCAGATCAGGATTACATTACAGACCCCTCTCTGAATTTTGTCAAGAATAGAGCATAGGATTCTATCTTAGAAATTTGCCAAATGTTCAACTCTATAAAGTATTTTAAATACTAATTCACAAGAAATATAATTTCATGGCATATTATGATCGATACAAGTTACACACATGTTCACGTGTTAAAAAGTAAGAATAAAGACAAGAGGAAAAACTATTCTCTACTGATATGTTTCATCAAAATCCAACATAGGACGTAACTCACTGGTAAAGAATAGTTTTTCCTTTTGTCTTTATTATATTACCTTTTTATAAATTACTGAATTTTTACACAGTATACACAGGAAGGGGGTCTGCAAAAGTAGGTATATAGTAGGTGTTATACCAATATTATAACAGTGTTTCTCAGATTCATTTAATACTAGAATTCAGTTAATTCATTAAAATCATTAATATTTTTATTTTCATTATAATTTTTATTTTTTAATAAATAAGTGTTTTGCAGGTAAAGTGGAGCGTGTGCACAACAGAGTTGAACATTTGAACAATTGAGATGTTTATTATTGTTATGTTTGTATAATCAATGTTTTGTGCAGACATTTTTTTCATTCCTCTATATATATATATATATATATATATATATATATATATATATATATATATATATATATATATACTGGACTTTCATTATTTTTGATCTATGAGGGTACAAGAACTCTGTTCTTAGAACCAAACAGCCAGACTATATCATTTCATTATAATGGTGAAGGCTTGTGCAGAACCAACCACACTTTTTGGAAGAGCCAAATACAGAGAACTGGTTCAGAGTGTGCCAAAGTCCCTAAACTTACCCTACACAGGTTTTGAAAACATTCAGAGTTGTTCTAAATCAGTTGCTACTCAAGGCAATAGGATCCAGTCTGTTCTGCTATTTACCCGTAGCTGTGGGTCTGGGGAAGAAATGATAGATTCATACCTTCCCCAAGGGTATTTGCACATAAGTGAATGTAATGAATTCAACTCCTCAATTCAAGCCACTATCGATTACTCCACTGTGCCTCCAAATAAATATATAAATAAAATTCAAAAGTCGACATGTCCAGAAACTTTAACAGGTGAAACTTCAAGAATTTGATTTCTAAAACTATTAGTTATTCGATTTAGATTGAAGACAATGAATAATCAGTAAAAAAAAAAAAAAAAAAAAAAATATTAGCAAAAAAGTGATATACTGATCAATTTTTGAATTTATTTTATTTCAAACACTTTCAAAGATGTTTTATAAAGTTAAAGCTAAATTAAAATAGGATTCAAAATAAGATTAAATTTAACTTCTAACAAAAAGGAGACTATAATATTTCATAAATGAAGATTCAATTATGACATGCCTTTTGCTGCTGTACATGAAACTCATTTAAATCCTGATGATGACAGAAATTACATGCTTGAACCCATTACAGAGACTTAAGTTAAATCTGACCATTTTAGTTTTTACAAATGGAATTTGAAAACATTTGACTTTAAACACATATCAAACAAAACAAAACAAAATTAAGCCAAATCATTATGCTTCCAATGTAAACAAAGACAAATTCAAAGGGAAATGGGAAATTTGTTTTTACTTAATAATTTATGTGCTTACCTTCTATTCAAGACTGCAACAGTGCCCTCATCCTCCAGAGCAGCAGATGCCACATGGTCAGTGAATTGGGAATACCAATTAGCAGTGCTTGTATTACACGTGTTAGCCAAAATGTTAAGACCCTGAACAAAAAGAGAATATTCTACATTGAATGCTTTTTAGATTTAGATTCATTGTTTTTAGCTAAATTAGCTCATTCTGAGTACAATTAAAAGAGTATGAAATAATATAAAAAGTTAATTTGGTGAGTCATCACATGGTTCATGTAGAACAAAACATCTTTATTTGCAAGAGCTACTTAATACTAATTAAAAAAAAAAAAAAAAAAATGAATGAATAAAAGAGCCCAAAGCCTGTAATGGATTATAATATGCTAAAATTATTCAATTTAATAATTAATCTTAAAATTAAATAGGAAACAAAAAAGAAACAGCTTTCTTTTCTCTTTTTAGGGACCCTGAGGTAAATACATTGTTATGTTCTTGGGTGCCTAATACAAGGAAAAGTATGAGCGTAGGTTGGGTGGGGGTCAGAATTTTTCTCAATATGCGGAATTTAAAAATGGGGATTGGATAACCATCTAAAGAGTCAAAAAAAAAAAAAAAAAAAAAAAAAAAAAAAAAGTGAAATTAATAAACAGATGGCTTTGAAATCCCCTCCCCACCACAAAAAATAAATATAATAAAAATAAATAAAACATACACACCACTTCAATTAGGCACCAAGTGATTAATAATCAGATCATTACATCCAGATCATAATAGCAAAACGTGTGTTTTAACACTGTAAATTACTCAGAGTATATGGCCACAACTTCACACTAGGTGTTGCTGTTGTGGTTCGTGGCTTCTATAGCAAGTAAGCTTTTACAAGATGGAGTTAGTTGCATGTCCAACCAGTTGTGAATTCAGAACTATCCTTCTAGATTGGACTCTAGAGTTTTGGTTAGTAACTAGTCTGCCCTGCTGTTATGCAATCCCCTCACTTTGGGCTTATCTTTCCAAGGGAATTTGTGCAAAAATGAACACAACAGCATTGGCTAGAATTTGAACTTCACATACCAATTCCACTTGTTATACCAATATCTACTATACTATGCATGTATCCACCCCTTCTCTCTCTCATACACCCACCAAAGAATGACAACTAGCTTACATAGCAAATATTTATTTTTTTAACACAATCTCTTTGTTAAGTATTTAATTCAAGGAATATTAATCATGCAAATCGAACATTATACAGTGAAAATTTTAGATCAAAATTCAGCTAATAACTATGTCAGGCTAAGGCTCATTGATTGTTTTTTAGATCCTTACTGGAAAGATAAAGAAAATAATGTTGCAAGATTTACAATTTAAATACAAATATTACTAATTATTTACATGGTCTTTATCTTTGTTGTTGTGCCCTCTGGACTTCATCACATGCTTATTGATCTGGGTAACCTTAGGAGAATTTCAAACTGAACTCTTCATCTATTCTAAGTTTTGCTGAACATGTCTAGAGATAGCTCTTATTTCACCACTGATCAATTACTACTCTCCTTGTCTCCACTAAGTCCAAGTAAACACTGTTCACTCTAGAGATAGAACTCACAATTATGTCACCAAATTCATGAACCAATGCTTTAATCTATTGTCTAGTCTATTGTCCCCAGAGGGTACAGCAGATAAAATACGACAAAGAGGAGGACAATAGTTCACATGTAAATAATGATAACTCCTTATCTCTGAAATTCAGACATTAGTTTGTGTATTCAAGAAAAAAAAAAAAAAAAAAGTGCTGAAAAAGTGGTGTCTGCTGATACTTAAAATTTACATAGCACAATATTTTGATATGTCAGCAGAGCAGACAGATGAAAAATTTTTTTACTGATGAATAGTTTTGGTCATTCAAAACAAAATTACAACAAATAAAATGTGAGAGCTGTTAGTAAAAATAGAAATGACAACTAAGCTTCAACAGCAGCAGCAGTCACCACAACAGAAAAGAGAAACATCATTGAGTGCAATCAATAACAATAACAGAACTCATCAACAGACAGGTTAATTTTAAAGCTCCAAGTTCTCCACTCAGTATTAAAGTGTGCAGGAATTTGGTAACATAGTAATTTGGAGTTCAATCAGTGCAGTGGAAATGGGGTGGGCAATAACCAAGCAGTACTAAGAACTAGACGAGGTATCCCTAGACATAATCAGTGGAAGAAGAAAAATCTACTACCATAGATTAAATAAAGGATTCAGTCCAAAATTCCCTGAAGGTTACCTGGATTGACAACCTGGTAAAGACCAAAGGACACCATGGTTGAAATATAATAAAAACAAGGACAATTTTATTGTTGAAATAGCTAAATGCAACCACCACTTCTATTCGAACAGTTTCTTTTCTCGCACTTCCCACCCTTGGAACTCTTCAGTTTCTTTGGTTCTCTGATAACTACAATCTTCAAAAAATTTAAATGTCAACTGCCATTTTCTGACTTCTTGAAACCCTATTCATCATTAGTCCTTTCTTTAATCCTCCCTATTCTCAGTCTTCTCTTTCACTCCCTGTAACCCCCTGCATACTATTGGCATTACTGCCTTGCTTAGCGCGAAATGATTAAAAAAATAGTCTGCATGTAAATTAGTGGGTGTACAAGTGCATTACTATTAGATTGACTGGCAAAGAGTAAGGCATTATTCCTCTACTAAACTTTATTTTCTTTCTGAATACCACATATTTCTATATAGCACAAATGTCAGTAATTTGGTTTGAGACCATTTTTTTTTCTTTTGCACCACTAAATTTATTACTCTTAGTCTCCTACCAATAACTAATTCTTAAAATCTATAATGATAAAGTTTCATTTTCTTTAAAGCTTGGTAAGTGACACAAGCATGTCTCCAGAATGACTTTCAAAGAAATAAGAGTTTTTTTTTTTGTTTTGTTTTTTTTAAAAACTCAATGTAAGGTTTCAAGATTGCAGGTTTATCAAGTAAGCTGCTCTATGATCGATAAGAGAAAGTTTTAAACTAAGCATCTTGGGCTTCCAAATCTGCTGCTCAACAAACTAGCATAAAAAAAAAAAGAAAATACATTTTGAACAGAAGCAAAAATTCTGCAGCAGCTGCTCTTGTCAAACACGAGAAAAAATAGAAAATCCACTGATATTGTTTGTTTTTTTTCTGCTATCTGAAACTTTACATTTTATTTATTTTTTTTAAAGAAATTTCACTGCTTGCAAGGTCTATATATATTTCCTAGTCTTTGATCTTAAACAAGAATTTCTTTACCTCAAGATTATATCCCCTACCCTGCCACCAATAAGAATCACAGATTTTATGGATGTGCAGGTGGTGTAATGAATAGCAGCTCAGAATGAAAAATTGGAGAGCAGAGTGAATTTCAGTCAGGTTCATAGATTCACTTATGCGTAAATACACTTAAAAGATACAAAACCATCTCTTCTCATCCACCCCAGATATGGATTAAATAGTAAGGTAGACAAGGCTCTCTAGTCAAGAAGAATTCAAAACTGTACATGTTCTTCAACTCTCAGCAATAAGGATGGCAACAATTATAATAGCAAGAAAGAGAGCAAATCAAAGCAATGAATAATACTAAATACAAAGATAAAAAAAAATATATATATTTTATCTGCTTCTGCATTTCAGCCATCATTATTTCTTTTATACAATTGAAATCAGATTCAGATTTTAGTTTTTGACAACAATATTCACTATGACATTCCACACTACAAATAAAAGATTAGAAAGGAAATTCCCATCAATATTGTAAATAGGAGAAACAGCTACTGGATTTAAGAATCCTATTTTCTTGAAAAATTGTTTTAAGAGAAAGGTTTTAGAAATTTCAACTGGCAGCAGTACTGGCTGATTGGTCAGTGAATGCCAAATGTTTCCTTACAAGGAAATGGTTATGGTTTGAGAAAAATATTAAGCAAGTTTTATGAAATCCCACTGAATTTGATGATAATCCATACAAGTATCTTTGTTTTTTATTTTTCTTTTATGTAACATTAAATTGATGTAAGTTTCTCAATGCTGTGTTTGGCACAAAGTCAAAGAAAACTTATAAATGTCCAAGCAGGTTACTGATTTTTATTGCTTCAGCAGTCAGTCAAATGCCTTACATTATTTACAAATGTTAGTAAAATGGGTTTTATATATATATATATATATATATATATATAAACACATTGGTTTATATTTAAACACTTTTACAAAAAAAGTTTCAGTGAAAAGATAGACACAGACAATGAAAAGTTGGTTTATTACAAGAATCTAAAATAAAGGAACTTATGGCCTCATAGTGCTACTAATTTGAATCAGACATATCTGGGATGTCATTAAGAAACAAACCAGCAGCCTCATATTACCAAGGACACACTGATGACTACCACTATAGACATGATGGCCAACATGAATATAAATCACCTGATTTAGGCATGCAGTCATTTCCAAGGCTGTCCTCACAGATGGTGGTTTTATTGAATAACATTTTGTTTTTCTAAGTTGAATATGTGTAAAAGATATTTTTTTGTTTTTAAAATTTAATGGTTTTGTCAATTCAGTATATTATTCAGTATATGACAAGAAGGCAAAAAGTTCTGAGCCTGATCAATAAGAATTATCTCAAACCATGAAACGGATTATATTTAACATTCATTTATTGACCATGCCTTAAATAAAGGAATTCTGATGTTTGGTAATCAAAAGACTGGTTATGGGGAAATAGATCAGGTCAAGAACAATAATTTTGTAATTGTATAATAATTTGTTCTCAACTACCTGATATACCCTGTATATATGAGGGGGATACCGAGAAGTTTTTGGTACAGCCATAAAGGGATCAAAAATAAAATAAAAAAATATTGATGTTTGGTCAGGTTTTTGGATGTTTGTCAATTTGAGAACATTTCAGTACCTCTTGTGATTTATATAAATATGATTAATACAAATATAAAATTTGTCACTTGGCTGATTGAGATTATATTCAGCACCTCTACTGCATAGTTTTGTAAACAAAACCTTTGTGTAATTGTTTGGGCCACTCATTAGGAGATATCAACAAATGTTAGTCAATTTTATCGTTATTTTTATATTAAGTTAAAATAATTTATGTGCTTTTTTTTTTGTTTAATTGATGTTAAGTTGATTTTTCTTTATATATATATATATTAGGTTGGTGCAAAAATAATTTCGTTTTCTAATATAGTAACATATGTTAGAAAACGAAATTATTTTTGCACCAACCTAATATATATATATATATATATATATATGCATACACTTACATAGTACCATCTCAACTGAATAACTAAGGAATTATTTCATACTTACTAAAGGCTTTAAAGATGAAAGATGTATTTTCCAAGAGGGATCATCAAACTGGAGCCCAAATGAATTCTGAAAAGAAATAGAGCTTTTCTTCATAAAAAATAAATAAATAAATAAAAAAATTTTTTTTTTTTAAACATTTCTACTTAGGAGAAATTTTTTTTCCTCCCAAAAGTTATTTGGACATTTGAATAATTAAAAGCCTATACTTAAAAAAAAAAAGTCATTATAAAATGACTTATTTCATAGGTAATATTATACTGCAAGTCATTCCCGGATTCTAGTGGGCTATTGGCAATCCCTCAGTAAAGACCCCAATGCTGCATCTACAGACTCACTGACAGAATGTTTTTCATGTTTGTATCTATTTTATTTATTTTACTCATTTTACTTTCAGAGGGGATATAGTAAGCTTTGAGAAACAAAGAAGGAACTGGAGAGAACAGGTCAGCCAGTTATCTATCCTCTTCACATGGTGGCTTTTCTCTCTACCATGAATCTGGGAGAGGAAGGCTCAGACAACATCAGAGCTGTTGATTTCTCAGCTGTTGCAAGTGGACTACTGGTTTTCAGACATTTTTCAGTTTCATATTAAAACTTAAATATTCTGTAATGATAGACAAAAAGGTAGACATAAATAAAACAATTCTTACTTTTGTATCATGAGTCAAATCCAAAACCTCAACATGACAGCCAGTCCTTGGAACTGTAGCAAGAGAAGAAACAAACTTATAATTTCAATATTTCTATTCAAATTTCTGTAATTAAAGTTAACCTTGTAGTTAATAAGGAACTTTAAATATAATTTATTAAATTAAGATTTATTAATGTTAAAACAATATAAAGGAATGTGAATTTTCTGAAGAAATTCCAAGTTCTAATACTGTTCAAGTCAATAGTTCAAGTTAAAAACAAAATTTCAAAACCAAAAATAATTCTTAAGATACAGTATTTTGAGAAAAAATTGTGAATGCTCACAGAATACCAACTACTAAATGTGCTTGACATTATAAAACAGAACTGAAAGAATAAAGATCTGGTTTATAACAATCTGACTGTAGATATGAAAGTTTTTGGGGTTTTTTTTGCATTTACTTTTCTCTTGCAAAAGAAAGACAACCTCCAGGTTACACTTCACTTATCTGTATATGAAATAGAGGAATTCTCATCTGTGACAAAGAACAAGGTTAGATAAAGAATATCTATTTCCTCACAGTCTGAAACACACCCAACTATGCAGATATGATTCATCATGATCAATGAATAGAGACAAATTCAACATGCATTGTTATCTGTTCTGGGAAAGATTCTGGCAGTGAATATTTTTTATCAGATGCCTGTTTATGTTGTTATTAACTGTTAATAAGAAAGAAATGAACTATATATATATATATATATATATATATATATATATAAATAAAGCGAGGGGGGGCACATGTTTAAACCCTGCCAAAGAGTACATTTTCTTTATTAAAGAATTTAAAGAAAAAAAAAAAAAAAATTATCATTTCACCCCAAATAAGGCAAGAATGCCACTAGTATGCAGGTTACAGGGAGTGAAAGTGAGAGCAAAGACTGAGTACAGGGAAGATTGAGGAAAGGACACAAAATGAACAGGATTCAATAAGATGGCAACTGGTGTTGCATTTAAATTTTTGAAGATTGTATTTATTAGGAAAGCAATTAAACAGAAGGGTGTTCCATGGGCAGAAAGTTCAAGAAAAGAAACTGTTGGAGTAGAAGTTGCATGCTTAAATTCATGTATTCAGAGCACCAGAGGAGAAACTTAATTAGGGCAGTTGTTATGATTATATATATATATATATATATATATATACACACACACACAATCAAAACTAATTTTAAATAGATAATCCAGTTAAATACATGAAACATAAGTTTGAAAGGGGCATTTTAAGTTCTGTTACTCTACATATTAATTCACGCCTGTCTTAAGTCTAATTAGTTTGATAAATTCAAAATGGCAACTGACCTACAATCTGTTAACTGGGGCAAGAAATGGTTTGTTAATTTTAATGCATCCAAAATGAAATTGCATTTTTTTTTTTTTTTTTAAAATGCAATCATCATAGACAACTTTTTTCACCTTCATTAACATTGCTGATGCTAACCTCCAGGAGAGTTACTCATTGCACCTTCACAGGCTAATATTTTCTGCTGACATGAAGTGAAAGTTGACCCACCATATCATGTCAGATTATCTATTTTACATATTTATAAGTATCATTTGTCCATGCATTGAATATTCCTGTCACATCTGGTCTGGTGTTTCTATGTATTTAGAGATCCTTGATAACATCCAAAGAAAAATCAGCACTGTTATCAGTCCTGACCTGGCATCTTGGCTTTAGTCACTTTCCTACTGCCATAAAAGTTTCCCTATGCATTCCCCCACCCAAATATTACTTTCCTACCTAGACTTTACAAATTTAAGTGCAGTACTAGATTGGCCGTAAGGTCTTATTATTGAAAGATGTAACTAAGTTCTATGCTAATAGTTTTTTCTTCCCGTTTGTGGATCTCTTGCTTTCCATTCAACATTGATCTTCAAAAATTTAAATGTAATGTCAATCATTATCTTCTGTTGTCTTCACTCCTTAATGTTTTTCTTCTTCGCATATTCTTTCACCCTCAGTAACCCACCCCGGATCTTAGTTACTTTAGTGCCTTGTTTGGAGTGAAATTATTAAAAAATTAAAAATAAAATAAATATATTCTAATCATGAAGTTTAAATATTTATTAAAAGTTGTTAAAGAATTTAAATTTCTTCACAAAGCAATTTGTAATTCACTAAAAAACAAAGAAAAAGGTTACCAACAGTTAAAATATCTGAAAATGTTAGATTTGATCAATAGTGAACACTAGCCTTATGAATAATTCTGCAATCTCTCAGTAAATTGCAAACAAGTTAGAGAAAGGTATCTAACAAAATAAGTTAGATAAAGGTATCCAACTATGCACAAAGGGGTGTTGAAAAGTTATCAGGCTGTTCAAAGAACCCTTTAAAAAATAAAATATTAAAATGTCTTTTCAATTATAAAGTTCTTCCTAATAAAGTCCACTGAAGGAAAAAAATAAAAAGGGATTACCTTGAATTTTATTTCAATTTTTTTTTTTTTTTTTTTTTTTAAAATGTCAAGGGAATTAGACCATCCAAATGCTATAAAGATCATTCTGTTAGGTAGACTATTTCTACTTTTATTTAATACTTTATATTCAATAAATTAACTGAAATAGGAATGTTTTTTTGTTATAATATTACATTATTATCTTATGTTGAATGTAAGAGACAAAGTGGCAAACAATATAACATCTTTTGGCCACTCACTAAATTGTTGAAAAATGGAGAGAGAAAGAGAGAGACAAGTGCATTTTTGCCCTAACTCTCCCCACACACAAGCATCTAAGAGTGATAAATTTTTAGGTACCATTAGTGGGCACTTGTGCTTCTTCCCCATGATGATAGGCACAGTCCTGAGTGGAATCTTGTTCTGGGTATTGGGAGAAAGTCATTTCTTCTGAAAAAGAGCACAGAGAATCCTGGGGGCTGTTATGTTG
This sequence comes from Acanthosepion lycidas, assembly GCA_963932145.1. Lineage (NCBI taxonomy): Eukaryota > Metazoa > Mollusca > Cephalopoda > Sepiida > Sepiidae > Acanthosepion > Acanthosepion lycidas. The sequence goes on along the minus strand of OZ010587.1, from coordinate 53,921,554 downwards.
AGTAGGCTGTTTGACATCAGAGAAGAAAAAGACTTTCTCTGCTGAAGGGTTGGGCCAAGATAGAATACCTTTTTTATCAACACAGCATAAAGTCTGGAGAAATAAAAAAAGATTGATGCAAAACATTAAGAAACGAAAATCAAGCCAAGTTCAATACAGTAAATCTCAAAAATTCAACCTCACTAAAAGAAATTAAAATAAAAAAACAAAAAAATGTTAAGATTTAAAAGGAAGAAAGTAAATCAGCTTAATTTCAAAAGGAATTTTAGAAAATAAACATTAGTTACATATAGGTACCTCCACTAATTCGCTAAAAGAGCATAATAGGATGAAAAAAATGGTCAAAACATGATAAAAGTTTAACCCTCAAAATCTTTGTTATTAAGTGGAAAGACCAAGTATTTTTGATGTAAATTATATTTTTTTTAATCCTTTTTAGAACATTCCAAATTTTGGTTAAAAATCTCATTTTTCTTGCAGCAGTGGGTGGACTATAAATTAGCATAGTAAATTTTATAAAGCTCAATTTTATCAGTTAAAAGCATAATTCCTTGGAGAATTTTAATTATCAATTTCTTTTTGTAAAAAAAGGACCACCAGTTACCAAAAATCTGCTGTGAATCAAAACAAAAAAAAAAAAAAAAAACTAAGACATTACTTAATTAGAAAAGCTTTTGTTTTTATGAAGATTATATTAAGGACACTATTGTCTTGAGAATTTTTTTCGATGAATAATGAATTTTTATGAGAATTATTTTCATTTTTCCATTTTTCATTTAGCATCTAATGATCTGTTTTTTTTTTTTGTTTTTTTTTTTTTAATTTGTAACACTTAGATGATATTGTTTTTATTTTTTTTTGTTTGTTTTTTTTTTTTTTTTTTTTTACTTAATAACAAGTAATCGAACTAAAAAAGAAGTAACGCAAGAAAAACAGATGAGGGTGTGAAGAGAAGCAAGAGAAAAAATATGAACACAAACTTACTGTGACACTGCCCAATATATGCATTAAATTGATATTATATGTAGCTACTGGAGAATTACCAGTTGCAATTACCATCAACCAATGTAGAACCCTCTTCCATGGTAAATTGACACGGGCCTCATCTTCAGAGATGATGCTGTCACTGTCAAAACTTTCTTCAGATACTGACGGCTGAAAAAACATGAGAAAAACTAACATGCATCAATAAAACACATTCAAGTAAACAGCTTTAATTAAAATATGTACTCTTTTCTGGAGGAAAAAGAAAAATGAAATTTAGTGAGGGAAATTTGTAAAAAAAAGGAAATAAAAAGATGATATACTTTTGGGAAAAACATGGGAATAAAAATTCAACTTAAATATGAATAACTTTTCACTCGCACAAATAGAAAAGACATGTCTGCTAAGCCATCCCCCCACCCACCCATTATTCCAGATCTCCCAATTTATTTTGCACTTTTCAATGTCTGTTAATTATTCCAACTACCCTTTTATTCAAAAAAATAAAACTTGTCTAGATATAAGCAACTGATAAGTTCGTCAGTGACACTGAGGTGGTTTTGTGGTTAAATGTTAATTCTAAGCAGGAAATAAGGGTTAACCCAAGATATATATATATATAACGAAATGGACAAAGTCCGACAATTTATTTATTAAAGACATTTTTTTATGTTTAACGTTCTTTTTATAGATACAAGTATTTAAGTAAATGCTCTGTTTATAATAAACAGTATTAAATAACATTTACCGGCCTGAATGTCCGAGAAATTTTCAAAGAGTGAGAGAGACAGACAGACAAAGAGTGAGAGAGACAGACAGACAAAGAGTGAGACAGACAGACAGACAAAGAGTGAGAGAGACAGACAGACAAAGAGTGAGAGAGACAGACAGACAAAGAGTGAGAGAGACAGACAGACAAAGAGTGAGACAGACAGACAGACAAAGAGTGAGAGAGACAGACAGACAAAGAGTGAGACAGACAGACAGACAAAGAGTGAGACAGACAGACAAAGAGTGAGACAGACAGACAAAGAGTGAGACAGACAGACAAAGAGTGAGACAGACAGACAAAGAGTGAGACAGACAGACAAAGAGTGAGACAGACAGACAAAGAGTGAGACAGACAGACAAAGAGTGAGACAGACAGACAAAGAGTGAGACAGACAGACAAAGAGTGAGACAGACAGACAAAGAGTGAGACAGACAGACAAAGAGTGAGACAGACAGACAAAGAGTGAGACAGACAGACAAAGAGTGAGACAGACAGACAAAGAGTGAGACAGACAGACAAAGAGTGAGACAGACAGACAAAGAGTGAGACAGACAGACAAAGAGTGAGACAGACAGACAAAGAGTGAGACAGACAGACAAAGAGTGAGACAGACAGACAAAGAGTGAGACAGACAGACAAAGAGTGAGACAGACAGACAAAGAGTGAGACAGACAGACAAAGAGTGAGACAGACAGACAAAGAGTGAGACAGACAGACAAAGAGTGAGACAGACAGACAAAGAGTGAGACAGACAGACAAAGAGTGAGACAGACAGACAAAGAGTGAGACAGACAGACAAAGAGTGAGACAGACAGACAAAGAGTGAGACAGACAGACAAAGAGTGAGACAGACAGACAAAGAGTGAGACAGACAGACAAAGAGTGAGACAGACAGACAAAGAGTGAGACAGACAGACAAAGAGTGAGACAGACAGACAAAGAGTGAGACAGACAGACAAAGAGTGAGACAGACAGACAAAGAGTGAGACAGACAGACAAAGAGTGAGACAGACAGACAAAGAGTGAGACAGACAGACAAAGAGTGAGACAGACAGACAAAGAGTGAGACAGACAGACAAAGAGTGAGACAGACAGACAAAGAGTGAGACAGACAGACAAAGAGTGAGACAGACAGACAAAGAGTGAGACAGACAGACAAAGAGTGAGACAGACAGACAAAGAGTGAGACAGACAGACAAAGAGTGAGACAGACAGACAAAGAGTGAGACAGACAGACAAAGAGTGAGACAGACAGACAAAGAGTGAGACAGACAGACAAAGAGTGAGACAGACAGACAAAGAGTGAGACAGACAGACAAAGAGTGAGACAGACAGACAAAGAGTGAGACAGACAGACAAAGAGTGAGACAGACAGACAAAGAGTGAGACAGACAGACAAAGAGTGAGAGAGACAGACAAAGAGTGAGAGAGACAGACAAAGAGTGAGAGAGACAGACAAAGAGTGAGAGAGACAGACAAAGAGTGAGAGAGACAGACAAAGAGTGAGAGAGACAGACAAAGAGTGAGAGAGACAGACAAAGAGTGAGAGAGACAGACAAAGAGTGAGAGAGACAGACAAAGAGTGAGAGAGACAGACAAAGAGTGAGAGAGACAGACAAAGAGTGAGAGAGACAGACAAAGAGTGAGAGAGACAGACAAAGAGTGAGAGAGACAGACAAAGAGTGAGAGAGACAGACAAAGAGTGAGAGAGACAGACAAAGAGTGAGAGAGACAGACAAAGAGTGAGAGAGACAGACAAAGAGTGAGAGAGACAGACAAAGAGTGAGAGAGACAGACAAAGAGTGAGAGAGACAGACAAAGAGTGAGAGAGACAGACAAAGAGTGAGAGAGACAGACAAAGAGTGAGAGAGACAGACAAAGAGTGAGAGAGACAGACAAAGAGTGAGAGAGACAGACAAAGAGTGAGAGAGACAAAGAGTGAGAGAGACAGACAAAGAGTGAGAGAGACAGACAAAGAGTGAGAGAGACAGACAAAGAGTGAGAGAGACAGACAAAGAGTGAGAGAGACAGACAAAGAGTGAGAGAGACAGACAAAGAGTGAGAGAGACAGACAAAGAGTGAGAGAGACAGACAAAGAGTGAGAGAGACAGACAAAGAGTGAGAGAGAAGACATTTTCCTCAGTGAAAATTGAACGTCTGGATTTGATCTCACCTAAATGTTTATTTTTCTTATCTATGGAGTGTCTGGCATGCAGACAAAAACAGAACCAGAGGGATGGCTTTATCTCTTTCTTGAGAAATTAGGGAAACACATATTCTTTGTTGATGAAAACAAAAACAGAGCACGAACCCTTTTTTATCATTGAAGTCATGAAAATCAATCATGTCAAGTCAAAAAGGTGATCTGGATTGAGTTTTTGCTGAGATTGTGACTGGGGTTGGAAAATGGAGTGTCTCTTTGTTGTGAATTTAGGTAAACAAATATATTTTCATTGACAAAACAGATTAGGAAATAAATTTTAAATGAAAACAAATGTCTCTTAACAGGTCAGATGCACTGTACAATTAAAGCTGGATTTATGAAAACAAATTCTGTCATCAGGGATCTGGTTTGTATTTTTGCTGGACAGATATAGTTCCAGGAAAATAGAAAAGATTCGGAGAATTAAAATTAATGGCTGTAATGGAACTACCCTTAAGCCGATATGCTTTAAAATTTAGATTTGTCAAAGACAGTTATGTATGCCCTGGAATTGGGCTGAGGTAAAATATCAAGAAGGAAGGGGCAGAGTTTTGGCCTGACTGTGTGAAGTAGTGGTGCAAGTTGTGAAGTGAAGCAGGTTGGAATTAAATGAAGCAATCCCTGTGGGTACTTCAAAAGAAGGTGGATAATTCTCCAAATTTGGAAAATTGATTGAGAAAGGAGAAATAGGGAACAAAAAAACTTATTTGAATTAAAGAAAATTGGGAAATACTGAATTCCCAGAACCCTTTGGCCCCACACCAGTTATGGGCTGAAGTGCATATAAGCAGAAGACTGTGCTGAGAAGCTACATTGAGTGCTTCTGGAATACATGTCAGCTACCACCAGAATTCCTGATTCCAAGACTTTGAACCCAGCCTTCCAGAAATTTAGACAAAGCCCAGTGTCACCCGAGAGAGTGATGTGGGAAGGGTTAGTTTTTGTTGTACTAAGAGCTATATCAATTGGTTGAACATTAACCCCCTGAATCTCTCGTTTTAGATATTTTCCTCCATAATATAGCACCCGCCGTAGCTTGACCAGCACAGTGAGACTACGACCTTCAATCTTCTACTGCTCTGAGATCAAGAATACATGGGTACAAGGGCAATTAAAAAAAAAAAAAAGAAATGTATACAAAAACTTCAATAAATAAAATTTGCTGAAACCATCTATCAAGCTTTAGAGAAGAATGGTGACACTTGGGCTGTTGCTTTTGATATCGAAGACATTTGACAGGGTTTGACATACTAACCTTCATCACAAATTGAAAGAAGTCTGTTTTTATCAAATTGCAAAATGAAAGTGGTCTTGAATTGTTACTCTTCCAGATCTTTTGGCATTAATGCAGATTTTTTCTCATATTCTATCACACTCAGTAATCTCATGCATTTTAGTGGCTTTATTGCATTGCTTGAGGAGAAATAAAAAAGAAATACAAGAAATACAAGAAAAAACAAAAACACGAAAATTAACAAATAAATGTATATTCAATGTACAGTGCTCACCTTAATTTCTTTTGATACTTCATAAGCAACAAATAGCCTGGCCTGGCCATAATAGTTAAGTAATTTCCAAAAAAATGGAAATATCATGGGCACCAAAGGTAACACTGCATGCACCTGAAAAGGATTGAGAGAAAAAAAGAAAAAAAATAAGTAGAAAACTTAGGTGTATGTACAATTTTTATAGAAACTTGAAAAGCATCATCAATATAAGTAAATAGCAACTTCTTGTATCGAGGGGAGGGATTTGCCACTTCTATATATGTACACCAAATTAAGGAGGATTAAAAAAAATTAAATAGTTGTATAATCTTGTGCGGGACTGCAACTATTGATTCTTGCACCTGTTATTGATAGTGATGGTTTGTAAAGTCTCAGTACCTAACAAATAGGCAGTTGGTCTATTTGTGGTGCTTGTGGATATGTGGCATAAGACTTTTTGATTGCTTGCTTTTTTGAATGCCATGGACTATCTTAGACTTCCATGTACAATCAATAATGACAGAATATGCATCTAGTGTTCTATAACATTTTTGTTCATTACAAAGATATGAACAGCTAATAAGATAAGTACTGGGATATATATCATTCACTTATGCTGAGACAATATTGCAGTGTAGCAAATATCTGCACATTCATTGTCTCCCTTGCAAAGTGATCTTTACAGCTTTTGGATTGCATAATTCTCTTGTCATACCTTAGATATTTTTACCTTAATCCTGACATTGATATACAATTATTTCTTACAATTAATCCCATGTTCTCAAGATTCTTTCATCATCTTAAAATCAGATGCCCTAATACTGACAAGTGGCCCAAGACAAAAAAAATTTGACCCTTCCTACATAAAATTAAATGAATAGTATAAAATTAAGCACATTCATTAGTTTAACTAACTTACATTTTATCTAAGAAACCATTAATCAGGTCAACTCCAGGCTAGGTAGGATGGAATGGGATTGGGTGAATTTTAGTTAGGAGGATCAAGTAAATCCAGTTACAAGTTAAACCAGAATTTGATCCTTGTTGGTTCTGTTTCTACAATTCACTAATGGGTTCTAATTAAGATTTTTTTTAATTGATTCTTTCATCAATTGCTGTCATTTTTGCTCTTAGATTTTAATCAGAATGTAACCTTCCTTCATGATTTTTCTCAAATGCTACAAGCCTTCCAAAAGCTATTTTCAGGCACAAATGGGGACTTTGACCAGCTACATTGACAAATATACTTTTTCCCAAATAGATGCAGAGTGCAAAACGGTTTTTGTTAATCGTGATATGAAATTCAGCATCTTGTTCCATTATGCTATTACACATTCAGCATTGGATTTGGATCTTGTGAATTAAAGTTATTCAATTATCTTAATTTATAAGCTCATAATAGCTTATAAATTTGCATATTTATTAAATTTGAACACAGATCCCTGTAAAGTAATTTGGAAACAATGTAAAAAGTAATGAAGATAATGAAAGAAAAAAATGTTTTGCAGTATCAGCTGCTTACAAGTTGACATGTGGTGACATTCTGATTAAAATCTAAGAGCAAAAATGACAGCAATAATTCATAAGAAAATAACACTGACTTACTGGCAGAACTAAAAACATTTCTGTCCAATGACCAATGAATCCTTTGATGTAGATGTATCGTAATGTATTAACAATCAATACACCAAACTGCAAGAGAAAAGATTAATACACAAATAAGCTGATAAATATACTCAATTAACAACAATACTTCCTGATATTAGCTTTTGACTCATCTTGATTTCACTTTTTACCACACCTTCTCAATCATTCTACAGCCATTAACAGTGCAGATTGGAAATGGAGAATAAGCTACAATTGCCAAAATTAAATTTTGTCCCTTTTCCTCAAGAAACCTGTCTTAATGTGACAGTTACATTATTGATTAAGCTAGAGAAACTAACAGTTACAGAAGCTCAAATCTAATGCAAAGCTCAATTCATAATGCAGCTACTATGTTAAAACAGGCTTCGAGAGCGGGGGGAGATACCAGTTTCAGTCGCACCATAAATTATTTAATGACTTTAGAATGAAATTCTGCATAGTTGTGATGAAACACAACCGAATTAAAAATGATACTAATCAAAACTTAATTCTAAAAAAAAAAAAAAAAATAAATAAATAAAATTTCTGTTTAATTTCAAAATGGTTAATGTATACAATGGTTTTTAATATTCTAAAAGTATGCACTCACAAACGTACAGAATAGAAAATTGATTTAATTTCAAAGTAGACAAATTTTTTTCAATATTAAGTAAAACTTGAAAATAATAGATTGCTCATAAAAGTAAATTCTTTCCTCTTGTTTAATATTCCCAAAACTTGAATTCATTACTCTTTTGAACCTTGTGCCAAGCCTTCACAAACTTAGTTTAATAATAATAATAATAATGCAAGCTTATGTACGGGTTTCATTTGGAATGACTTATAGAGTAATTTTAGAGAAACAGCAACCATGTACAGGAATTTTTTTTTTTTTTTTTTTAGTTAGAAGAGAGAGTTGGATATATTTGCAATTATTCAGAAGTGGAGTGAAAAAGGAAAAAAGCCTTTGAAGAAAAAAAAATCTCTTGCATGCTGGCCACTGAAGTGTCTGGGATTATGCATTTATGAATGCTTCTTGTAAAAAGGAGGTAATAAATGCAGAGAGATCTGATTAATCTAGTACCTAGGGAACCAGACAAATGTTGGATTAATTTCATAGAAATGTATCAATAATAATTACAACAGCTAGGTCTGTTAAATAAAAAGTAAAAAGAAATAGACATTCAATCAGGCATGAATTCTGTGGGGAAGCTTTTCTCATAATTATAGTTCTTTCAATATCTTCATATATGGATATTTTACCACAGCAGCATTTTTCTAACCAAATGGCAGCAAGTCTTGTCTGGTTTTTACATGAAGATTTTTCTAACAAGTCTTTTTTTTTTTTAAATTTGAAAATTTTTTTTCAAAAACTTAGTTTGAAAGAATAGATATAGTTTGCAAATTACAGTATTGATTTGTTATAAATTATAAATCATTTTGTTTTTCTGTTAGTGGAGAAAAAAGATAATGAGAGAGTGATGAATATTTATGTTCATACTTTTGTTGTTAAGGACAAAATATATGATTTTGATTATCTTCAATAATATATATATTTTTTTTTTAATATTTCAAGCCATATCATTCATGTGCCATGTCCCTTCAAGACATAGGCAGCTATGACTCTTCACAACTTCCTGCTCTTGTAGCTCTTAGTAATGTTTGTCTTTTTGCCATCTCTCCCACCCCCACATCCCAGCATCCATTCACACAAGCTGATCAGGTACGTGGCTCGCTACCACCTTGTCCCTTTTGCCTCTGATATGTCCCATGACACAAACCCTCTTTCCTCATCATGTGTCAAAGAAATTTCTGCCACCTTTTTCTTATTCTGAGTAAAAGTATCCTTTATCTTGCTTCCAATCTTCTCTTCATCCGAGGAGATTGTCCAGCATTCACTGCCATTTCTCAGTTCAGAACACTTGTTTTTAATGAAATTTTCTTGTTAATACTTTGCTTAGCTTTTGGAATGTATATGTATATAGAGAAAAAAAAGTGATTGGAATTTTTATCTAATGAAAATTTCTTAATTTATAAGTTTTTACTGTTCCTCCTATCTAAAGTTATGTTACAGTCGGCATGCATCTGATTCAATTCTGATTTTATTTTCTGCTGGCATTTTATTCCTCCTGTGCAGAATTGACTATATGAAAGTAGTGAAACGTGAAATTAGCATAGAATTCAAATTCTGATCAAACCTGTTTTATTCACTTTACATACATGACCTTGGAAAAAACCACAACACCATCTTCCTCCAGATATGGGTTAAATAGCAGAGTAGACCAAACTCTTTGCCTTGGGTGGCAACCAGTCTATGAAAAGGAAAACTGAATTCAAAACTTTATAAATAATAGGGTAGACTGGGCTCTTTAGCCTTGATAAGGCATCTAGTCTAGAGTTCAAACCCAGCCTGAAGAGAAATAAATTCCATCAACTTATCTTGTCCAAAATACACAAATTTTCTTTCTTGTTGCATGTATTTTATTATATATATATATATATATATATATATATATATATATATATATATATAGATATTTTTTTTTTTTTTAGAAAATATTTATGAATAGACAAACCTAGTACATAAAGCATACCTAATTAAAAGACTAATGGTCATAATGAAATTTATTACTGCATTACAAGATACCTAGTTTTATTAGTATTTTTATAAACTAGTTATCTTTGCACAAATACACAGTTATAACAAGATATGTTCTGGCATTTATTACAGCTCTACTGATAATTGGATCTGACATATTGTTAGATAATATCTTAGCTTATATGTTGGCAACATGAGCTTAGCACAAAAGGATAACAATAATAGTTTCCCTTACAAATCTTTTTGCTGGAAACATTACTATTTTTTTAAAAATGTTTTTTATACTATTGTTCATCCAATACAAGGCTCAAGATCCACTCAAGGTAGAGAGTTGTTGAAACAATTTGAGAGTTATAGTTCATACATATTTCTTTATGAACATGCCCAGGATAGTAAAAAAAGATTTTGTACAGGGATATATTGCATGAAATTTGCAGAAACACAATGCATCCATATAATTTTGTTTATCTTCTCAAGTTACAAAACAATACTGCATTTCATGCCAACACAAAAGATGATGTATCGCTCTAGAAAATATCTAACACCTGCTACCATGTTCTATCTTTATGAAAGTCAGATCAGACCAGGAATGAAGTATTGCCAGCACATCTGGGCTGGTGCTACCAAATCCTCACTTTCCAGCTTATGTGGCCTTGTAGGTGATGAATTATTCTCCATACTGCAGCCCTTATCTCACAGACAAAACATCGTCAGCCTTTCACTACTATATCACTATTACTATGACAGATAGTCAGACAAGTAGCATTCCTTAGTGCCACCAGCTCAGATCTTCATAACCAAGATCCACCATGCTGTGTTCATGGTGGCAACCCATCCCCATTATGTTCCTTTGGTAAAATAATTTCAGCTTTTACAGCTTCTTCCCCAGAACTGTTATTTTGTGGAACAAACTGCCGAGAGAATACTTTCCTGACAACTACAATCTTTAAGTCCAGGGTCAACAAATATATATCCTACTCATCCTCAAAATACTTTTACTTCTCCCTCTCTTATAATATTAGTAAATCTTTACATTGTGGCGGGGACCTTATGTTTTGTATGGGATGAACTCTCAGTAAAAAAAAAAAAAAAAAAAAAATGAACTGGTAATGCAAATTTGTGAGAAAAACCTGGAGGACCTTATGTGTAGAAATACATGCAAGTAATCAATTGAACATGCAAATTTGACTATAATGTGTTGTCTTCCAAGGTGTGAGTGTCAAAAATTATATTAAAAAAATATATTAGCTATTAATCAGATGAAACTGAAGGATGAAAATGGAGAAAAATTATTTTACATGATAAATTACTATGAAATTATTCAATAGTTTTGATTTTAAAAATGCTTGGCTACAACTGTCTACCAAAGCCGTCTGAAAGAGTAGCTGCTACTAATCTCATTTTGAAAAACCAAGGTCCATAAAGAAAGCATATTGAATTGATGGCAAGTTAGATCTTCAATAGTAGTTTATCTATATGAACTTGTGTAATTTTGTTTTCTTGGTTCATTTGCTTTGTAACTGAATAAATGAAAATCAAATCACAATTTTCAGTATCTTGTTTGAAAATGTCATAGGGTGGATAATGAAGAAAGAGGGCTTAGAAAATTTAACACTCGCAGGAAACAAGGGACAGAGGAAAGCAGTGCATAACCTATCTAACAAGCTTGTGTAAATGGCTGGCAGAACAGGGACAGAGAGAGTAAAAGAGCTACAAAGGACAGAAAATTGTGGAGAGCTATGATTGCCTATGTCTTGAAGAGACATAGCACACAGAAGTTAGATTTACTTCAACTGTCTTGAAAGGTGGGGATAAATAAAATCAAAACAAATTTTGCTTTATCCTAACATGCATAATAAATTCTGCATACTTACCAAAACTACAGGCAGTAAGGTTTTCTCTAGTAAAACACTATGAACTTGGTACCTTATTGAATCAACAATGCTAGCAGGATGGTCACCAGTTTTATCCAAAAGGTTTCTAGAAGAAAGTCAAAATTAAAATCACTTGAAACTTTTAAATTAAATAATAATAGAAAAAATATTTATAAGCAGACATTCATTGTATTAAGATGAAGTAAAACAGTAAACATTTTTCAAAACCTACAAAATGTTTGTGGAATATGCACAGCTTCAAGAATCATATACTAGTAGCTGTAATTTCCTTTTGAATTGATAAATTGCTTAACTCTTAGTACCCTTGATAAATATATAAGCAAGATATTGGAAGCATGCTCCCATGTTGAAAAGTACCTTTCTTTACATATAATATAATCCCCTGTGACCTAGCTCTAATAGTACATTGGGGGAGGGGGGGTTTAGGTATGAAAAAATCCTGGCTTGTCACTTTCAAGCCCTCAAAAAAAAAAAAAAAAAAAAAAAACTAGTATCATTTCATTCTTAGTAATCATATCAGGAATTTCCTCCAATCATGATGAACAGTTGCACTCCCAATGAGTCCACATGCTTTGAACATCTACTGGGTCTCAAGTTCACTTCAGACCTCAAGTAAAACTCATATCCATTGCTAAAGAAAAATGATTGGCTCCAGGAAGTACTGAACTCCTGAAATGCTTTATTTTTACAAGAGTTAGTTTAGACCCAAAATGGAGTATTGCAGCCATATTTGGGCTAGAACTGATCAATCCTGACATTCCAGCTTTGACAGGAAAAAAAAAAAAAAAAGCAAACACATACCTAAGTAGTAACTAACAGTGCTCAATGCATAGACTATACAGACAGAGTAAAAAATACTTCACAACTTGAGTTGCTACTTAAGTTTCATGCACTTGTGATCGTCAGGGGAGATATATCTACAAAATGTGTGTGTGTGTGTGTGTGTGTGTGTGTGTGTGTGTGTGTTAATGAGAAAAGTGGCTTGTAACATTCAATAAGTAAAAAAAATAAAATAAAAACCTATTAATATTTCATCATCACCAATCAAACTTTTTTCAGACATGATGAACTGTTGCACATTGAACAATGCTCCATGCTTGAACATCTGTTGGATTTCAAGTTCACCCCAAACTTTAGAAAGAACTCCTATGCATTGCAAAAATGCTGAGAAAAAGAATCAGCACATTCAGCCACTCCTGAAAGTACCTAACATTCTGGCATGATGGAGTATTATTGTCTATATCTAGGTTAAAGCTACCCAATCTTTACTGTCCTGCTTTGACAGAGTTTATGCAGTCTCATGGAGAAAGACATTTTCTACGCTGTAGCCTGTCCTCACAGATGCAACATTGCAAGCCGATATTGCTACTATTACTATTTCCTTGGCAAATAGTCAGATGAGCTCCATTCTTTAGCTCAGACTTTTACAGCTAAGACATGCTCCTGCCAGAGTTGAATCAGATTTCTTCCATATTCCTAATGTAAGAAGAAAGTTCTGCTCAAACAGCTTTTTCTCCAAGAACTGCTATTCCTTCATGGAGGCTTCCCTGAACACTACCCTAGAGTCAATTGTTATTTTGTCTCCTTATAAGTTTCACTTCCCACATTCTCTTTCTTTCATATAACACACACCTAATTCATTATGACCATTGTAACAGTTACCCTCTATTCTGAGTGGATCTCAAGCCATGTATTGGGGGGTAAATTAGAAAAGAGAAAAAACAATTTAAGTCAGGATTCAAGAGTATAAAATATATAATACAGTAAAACTACTTCTACCGTGACTGATGGTAGTGGTCAATACAGTGGAATAGTACTAAGAACATGGTGACAGGGACAATAACTGATCGTCAAATACTTTAATAGCCAAGATGATATAGGTGTTGCTACAAGATATTGCAAGCTTCAATGAGATAAGTAAAAGGTTAGAAATTTGTCTGAAGTTACTGTGGTCCAAAGTCTTGAATAAAAAAGAAAATGGATAAATAAAAACAAAGCCTGTTATAAAAAGGTAATCAGCAGGATTCACCACACATGAGTAATCCTGACATCCAAGAAGATAAACAATTTAGTGTTTCCATAGAAAAAAAAAAAAAAGTTATAAAAACATGCATTATTTTTTTTGTCTCACAAGGAAAAAATATCTTATAAAATGGCACAAGCCTGTATTTCTTGAAATTGATTTTTTATCAATGTTACAGCAGCTCAGAAACAAAATGAACCAGTATTTAACATAAAAATAACATTAAAATCAATGATCTGTAGCAGCTTGAAGAAAGTAGAGATGTTTGTTTATTTGCTTCTTAAAAGCTGGAATATTATCTCACCAGATGCTAATAATGTCAGTTTTAAAGCAGCTTCTTCGAGTCAGAATTAAGAAAACTTTTAGTAAGATAATTCTAGGTGCAAGTTTATACAAGATTGGTTTTATGATCCATCAATAGGAAGCCCATAGGAAGTTCTAAGATTTAAGATTTGATTTTTATAGAATAATATACTGTTCATTAAATTCATTTATTTGTTTTGTTTTGTTTTTTAATACCAATGTTTTCAAAAGGAAATTAAATACTACCTAAGGTTTTCAACAAAAGGAGTTTTCAACACAGTAAATTTCTTGGGCTGAAGTGGCACTCGTCCCTGAGGTAACCCAAACTGCTCTACAGAATGCTCCAAGTTTGGGGTGTAGACATCTCCTTCACACAGGATCATACCTGTTTGGTTTTCTTCAGTCTGTAAACAGAAAAATATGGATTCATTTTTTTTTTTTTTTTTTTTAAAAACACCCAAGCAATGAGGAATATATTTGTCAGTCCGATATCAGTCATGTTCAAAAGAACTGTGAGTGTAACAAAGTTTTAGAGAAAATGTAGACAAAAAGGAAGCTTATACGTAGAATCTGAAAGAGTTGAAATTTCTATGACACATAATGAAGAAAGAAGGCTTGGAAAATTTGATATTCACAGGACAGCTTGAAGGAAAACAGGAAAACAATGCATAACCTACCTAGCAAGTTTGATGGTAGAACAAGGTTTAGGAGAGTGGGAGAGATAACAAAAAAAAAAAAAAATTTATTAAAGTACTACAAAGGACAGGAAACTGTGGAGAGTCATGACTGCCTGTCTTGAAGGGACATGGTACATAGAGGAGAGAAAAATAAATAACTTTCTAATTTCCTCAATTTCTAAAAGTATGGGAGGTTTGTAAAAAAAAAAAAAAAAAAAAAAAAAAAAGTATATTTTGTTTGCTTAATTGAAATTACATGCATGCAATCAGATATATGAAATGATTAAATAAAGATTAAAAAGTTATCAACTATTAAAACTCATTCCAAAATGAACTAATTAATGCCTCCATGAAATATACATTCAAATTAAAATTACAGCCAATAAATTTACTTCACTTTTCCTACACAGAAAGGAATGTAGAAATCATATTACAATGAGAGAACACTTTCTACCTTCCATCAGCATACTTAATGCTAGCCTCCAGGAGAGTGACTCGCATCTTCTCAGGCTGTTTGACACTGATATGAAGTGGAAAGATTATATTGAATAAAATTGCTAGATCTGCTGCTAGACATTTATTCTAGCTCAAATCTATCTTATATTTACAAATCTACCATTCATCTATGCTTCAATTATTAATACCACATCTGGTCTAGTGCTTCTGCTATATATTTAGTGATTCTAGATAAAATCCAAAAGAAGAATCTGCAATGTTATTAGTCCTTACTGGGTATCTCAGCTCTAGTCCCTTTCGCACTGCCATAATGTAGTTTCCCTGTATCGTTGCTATAAATACTTTCATGGTAATTGTCTGGATGAACTTTTCACTATGGTACCTAAACTTTATGAATTTCAGCATAGTATTAGATTGGCAATATTTGAAATGGTTGAAATAGCTAGATGTAGCCATAAGTTCAATGCTAACAGTTTCTTTTCTTGTACTTCTCACTTGTGGAACTCTTTAAGCTTCTTGCTTTCTAGTCAACTTTGATTTTCAAAAACTTAAATCCAATGTCAATCATTATCTTGTCTTCTTAATTTCTGCCATTTTATTGTTCTCACTCCTTAATGTTTTTCTTATATTCTTTCACACTCAGTAACCCCCTGCATGTTAGTGGCTTTGTTAACTTGCTTGGAGCGAAATGAAAAAATAAAAATTTTATATATATATATATATATATATATATAGATATATAAATTTATGTGTGTAAGTGCTTATATATATATATATATATCCTTTGGTGTAAGAAAAATGGTGTTTAATGCTAAATAACAGAGCTATTAAGTATCTATTAATAAATATACACACCAACAGCACATGAGAAACCCCAATATGTTAAACAAAAGAAGCGAGTTAATGAGCACCTGCTTACACAAAAACAAATTTCTACTCAAGAACATTGACCCAGATTAACAGTTTTCCCAGTCTCTGATGCCACAGATACTGGTTTTGATATAATTATTACCTATTTTTACAATATAATCATTATTTTTATTTTCATCATCTTATTTTTGTCATCGTCGTCAGTGCCATCATAATATTTATTTTACTTTTATTATCATTTTATCACTAAAAATCTTTTTATCACTGTTTTTTTAAGCAAAAACAAGAGATACCCCTTTATCCTTAAACTTATTTTAATAATATCGGTTTTTATAGAAAATTAGACAATTAAAATTAGAAATTCTAATAATTATTTTCACTCTTAAATGTAAGTTTGAGCTTAAATTCAAATTCAAGATTATAGTGCAATTAAATATTTATCTAAAGGCATAAGCCATCCAAACAATGTACATTCAAATTAGTACCTGATGATTGCAATAAGCAGGAAACCGAGTTATACTGTCGGCATAGATATATATATCTATATATTAGTAGTAACACAAATGTCTTTCCTCCTATGTAGCAGTGAAACCCTGACAATTTTGAATAATAAAAAAAGCAACAAAGATGTTGTTCTCTAACAATCAATATTGAGAATAACATGGACAGATTATGTGAGAAACAAGGATTGTTGAGCAATTGTTTTTTTTTTGTTTTTTTTTTTTTTTTTTATGGTTTATCAACTCTTTTTGGAATTTTTAAAGCCAAAATACATTTTGGATTTTAAGAGGTTGCTTACAAAACCTGCTGTTCCCAAGTGGACACTCATCTAAATCCTGACTGGGCTCAATACCTATTTAATTTTTATGATCAAATGAGGAACAGTGTGTGAGAAACAAGTTTTATTGATTGATTGTTTTTTTTTGTTTTTTTTTTACAGTTTAACATTTTTCAGGTTATTTAAAGTCAGAAAATATTTTTAGATTGTATGAACTGTAATTATTTACTAATACAATTCTACTAATTAATCCATAACTAGGGGGTAGAAGTGGATTCATACCTTTCCCAAGAGTATTTGCACATAAGTGAATATAACGAACCAGGCTAGAATTGGAACTTGGTTCTCCAATTTGGATTTCCAAGGCCATTATCCATTACACCACCTGCACATCCAAGCTTACAGCATGCGGTATTCACAAGCAGTCACCCATCTAAGTTCTGACCAGATTTGACATTTCTTAACTATCATGATAGTATGAAAACTGGTGTTTCAAGGAAGTTCAGAGAACTACAAAGAAACTGTTAATAACACTTAGATACAGCCTAAATGAAGAAAGGATTGAATAATTTAACACTTGCAGGAAAATTCAAAAGCATAAGCAAAGGCAAGCAGCAAATTCTTATAACTGTGTAGAGACAATAAAATCCAAAGATCTTCAAACCACCCATCAACTAAAAGGAAATAGAAAAAAAAATAAATATATGAAAACTTTTAGGATCAAGTGCCACTTGGCTGGAATTTAGGTAAGTTCCAGTAACAAGCTTATATAAGTAATGTCACAGATAGAATTAGGAGTAGTTCCAAAGACTGTTAGGGAGTTGCAAGCCATGTATCATTATGCAGAGATTGGCATACAAGTGGTAGCACAGGGTTAAAACTCTCATTGACCAAAGAGAAGATCTGTTAGTTTGTTGAAAAAGATAATGTCTGAAATGTCACCTACTTACTCCTAGACTGTACCAAGTGAATCTGAATAAATAACCAAATATATTGGAAACTGGAGTTGAATTTTCATTTCTTTGTGTAGCATGGATTTCACTTTTCATTTTCCATTCTTTGTGCACCTTGATGCAAATCAGAACGAACACATAAGGGTGAAGTATGTTTACAGTTATGAATGTATTGTACTTGGGTAAAATAGGTTTTTCATTCCCAACACATTGAATTTGGTCACAATTTTTTTTTTATTTTAATCTTTTGATAACTTGTGATGCAAAATGTGATTCGGTATATATTGCAAATACAATTTGTAATAGGCTGATCTGTACAGATCAGTTATTATAGAACCTATAAAATGCAAAAAATTTTAAAGTACTTAATTTTGTCAGATAAATACCATTCGGTAAGCACATACTACCTTTAGAGTCTTTGCTAATTAAAAAGTTAAGTGACACTAAGTCAAATTTTCATAAGATGCAAACAAAATCACAGCATCAAGAACACTTCCTTTTCTTATAACTAAATATAAATAAAAGCAGGTCTCAATAATAAATGTGAAAGAAGAGAAGAGAAAAGCTTCCTTATTTTAAGGTCAGCATACCAACCAGCAAGTAGAATATGTGGCAGGTTGGCAGAGCAGTAATCTAGAATATCAGATATTACTTCAGCTGAAAATATGTACAAATCACAACAGAATGCAGGTTACTGAATTAGAGATAGCCAACCCTGTAACTGATAACAATTGTAAATACTCTTATCTAGTATTGTAAGCATCACATAAATACAAAAACATGAAATCTTACTTCTGACATGTATTCAAGATGAAATAAATAATCTTTTAGACAATCTCTGTAGAAAGAAATACGAGTCATTTTCACTAAATAATATAATGTCGTAGGAATCTTTTTTTTAACATTGAGATGATAAAGGGCAGAGAAATACTAAATTAATAATTGTCAATCATGTCAGTACTTCAGATGTTGACATAAGTTTACTTCATATTAAAACTATATAGTTAAGTCAGAGGCACTCTTACATAAAATATAAACAAACTCAGATAATCAATTCCAAATCTTAGTTACATCAGATGACATAATACATCCAGAGTTTATTAGAAACAGTTAAGAGTTATAAAATTGAGTCAATGCAGTTCAGATGGTATAGGAACATTTATAGAGTAGAACGGCTGGTTTTAATCCTACCATTAATGACTTAATTGGAGTTTGCTTGACATTAAAACAGATGGCTTTGAAATAAACAACTACCTCTTTTCAGGAGTATTTTTTTTTATTTTTAGTGTAACAATTTTCTAGCAGGTTTAATAATTTGCAACTAGGCAGTTTAATATCAAGAGTGCTGTTAGTTAACAGGCAAGCCAAAGAGACTTTCATTAACGAGAATGATGCAATTTACAAATCTATAGCTAGAGTTTAGAGATAGGATTAGTGTGTAGGCTATCTAAAACAAAAAAAAAAAAAAGAAAAAAATCACTTTCTCAGAGATAGTAAAAGACAAAAGCAAAATGTTACTAGTTGTTTGGATAAGGAATATCAAAAAGAAATTACATTTAATGCCTACTGGAAAGTTATTTCTGGTTAATTAAAAAGAGGAAGAACAATATGATGCATTAAATAATATTGTAAAAGAATTTCCAAATAGAAATGCCTTAATCTATTGCATTAAGGGATTTTATGACCAAAAATGTAGAATGTGATTTTATATTTATATATCATAAAATATCAATGTACTTTAAGATGCTTCCAGGTAAAATGCATTAAAAGAAAGTGATTTTTTTTTGTGGGGGAGGGATGTGTCGCACTAAAGAGAAAAACTTCAGTTGCCAGTTATTATAATAGATTGAATGAAATAAAGAAAAGGAGAACTGACCATTAACTCTTGACACTGAACTGGAACAGCATGGCCAGGCCGTAACAAAATAACATCTCCTTTAACCATTAACACAGTCGGCAAGTCTACCAATTCACCATCCCGATATGTCCACTGTGTGGATATACAAGGAGACTGGGGACTGTTGAGGTTAAGATAGTCTTTGGGATTCCATACTCCATCAACCAAGTTTTCTGAAAAATTCAAAGAACAAATACTTGAAATTCTTAAAAGATAAACAGAAAACTAGTCACAATTTAAAAAAAAAAAAAAAAAAAAAAAATGTATATATAAAAGTTTCTTCATATTATTTTTTCTCCTTTACCTCAGTTTTCAATATTGCAAACACAATTTGTAATTGGCTAACCTGCATTGATCAGTTATTATAGAATCTATAAAATGCAAAAGAACTGAAGACTATTAGTAGCATGCTTAGTTATCCAAATCACCATTAAAAGGTGATGTAAACATACAATCAGGGGCCTCCTTCAGTTTTCACCTACTAGACAAATCAATCCATGTTTTGTTTCAATTCCAGTTTGCAAACACAAAACGAGGAAAGGCTTAGTGTAGATACACAAATGAATGAAAGATGGAACACCATAGCAAAGAATGAAAACATGAATCTTGTTTCCAATATATTTGGTTATTTATTCAGAGATTTTCTTTGCACAGTCTGGGGAACATCTTCACTGCTCCTGGCTTCTCTTACAATAGACAAGACCTTCTCTTTGGCCAGCAAAAACTCACCTACCAACCATTTGTCTATCTTACATGTAGCTTTTTTAGACTAACTATAGATCTCCACCAATGACCTGTCATCCATTAACAGGTGGCTTGGGACTGACTTACTGTCATCCTACATAGATAAGCCTATATACAGAATTCCTAACTCTCAGCCAAGTGGCATTTTATCCTGAAAGATTTTATCAGTTTCACTTTACTTGTGAACAGTGAGTGGCCATTTTGAAGATCTTTTTGTATACTTTACTGTTAACACCATCATAAAATCTGGCCCATATAAAGTCATTTAGCACCCACTTTGCTTTATTTTGATGTACTAAGTCAATTCAAGTGGGGGACCAATTGTGTCAGTGATGTTTAACCTTTAGCACTCTGCATTATTATTTCTTCCCTTTACACTGCATTCATTTTCAAGGCTTCTCAATTGCAGTAACCTTAGTTAATTTCACTCAAAGGTGTTTTCTGTTGCTATAGCAGGATATGACAAAACAACTATAAAATTCAAATTCAGCAGAGTCACCTTCAGTGGTAGGATAAACTTTTTGCATAACAAATGAAGTTACATAGAGTGATAAAAGGTTAATAAAGATGCACAATATTAACACAAAATAAAATGAAAGTAAATACAGGAAGTGTCAGTTTGTCAGCTAAGAGCACAGAAAATTACATTGTGAAGCAAAGTTCAAATGGTAGGCAAGATTGAATGCATTCACTTTGCAATGATGTCCTTGATAAAAACATGAGTCTATTACTTCTACCAGCTATAAGGAAAATAGCAGGATAGACTGGCCTTGAGCAGTAAATCTATGGAAAGAACAAATGATTGGATATGAGACTAGAAACTGTTACAAATCCCTATTTATACAACATTACTTTGTATCACATAGAAACCCTATGCTCTATGGGGAGTCTACAGCATCCAAGAGAAAATAGTAAATTCAGAGGCAAAGTGGAGTACCTAGCTTCTCTCTTATGAATAGTACAAATAACATCAAATGCAATTAGTACTGGGTGTATGACAATGAAACTGTCTGGCACAGGGCCACAATGAAGCACCCAGTTTAAGTGTTATGACAGGCACTCCATCAACATGACATTTTGCTGATAAAAATTAAGAAAAAAAAAAAAAAAAAAAAAAAAAAATATAGTTTTCACTTTTCTTTACAGAAAAAGTGAAGCAAATTCTGAAATTATTAAGCTTCAAAATCCTTTAGTTTGTCTAAAAACAATACTGTCATAACAAGACAGTCAAAACAAAAACATTATCTTAAGTCTGAGACTTAAAAAGAGCAATGAATACTAATACAAAATACAACTGTCAATTTTCTCTCCCCACACAAAATCTAAACAAAATTAAGAAAAGAAATTACATTATGAAGAAAGAAACATGCGCATTCATTCTATAACTAATTCTTTTATTTAATAAATATTCTTTCTTACACTATTTGCATCTGGCCTATTATCCACCTCATCTTTGTTCTTATCACAAAGTTTCGGCTGTTGTACCCTCTGGCCTTTATCAGGTAACCTACAGGGAACTTCAAAATAAACCCTTTATTTAATAAAAAGACAGACTTCTCATTCCACTGACCAATATTAAAGATATCTTTTGTACTGCTCAGTTACTGATCACCCCATTTCCACAGCATTCAACTACTCATTGCCTGGCTCAAAGATTGAACTCACAATTATGTCACCAAATTCACAAACCAACAGCAGATGGTACAATAGCCGAAATATAACAACAAAGATGTGGACAATAGTCAAAAATCCAGACAGTAAATGTTCTTTAATCTAATAGCAGGAAAAATGAGATTGAAGCAGTTTCATCTATATATTAAGACTTGTGAATGACAGTATTTTTTTCTAATAAAGAACTTTCAGTCATGTTTAAGCTTCATGCCTGCAAAAAACTATGTCAAAAGGATGGTTATTCCCTTGACACCATTATTACTGTATACACTTTTGACTCCCTCAGCAATATTTTAGATTTAAAAATATGTGAACCAACTGCAATGCAATATTTATTTACCGTTTATAAAAATTTATTTACCATTTTATAAAGATAAATTTGAATATTCTTTTTCAAAAATTTATAAATTAAAGTGATCAAAATATGTAAATCAAATGCAATGCAATATTTATTTTACCATTTCATAAATAACTATGAAAACAAGTTTTTTATTCATTGTCAGTTCTCAAGAATAAAGAAAATTTATAAATCCATTTTCTTAAGTTTAGGTTTTATTAAAATTATAATCACTTTTTAAAAACAATGCTGAGGGAATTAAAAGTATATACAGTAATAGCAAGCTCAAGGAAATACCAGTCCTTTTGACACTTTTTTTTTAAATATTGCCGAACTTTCTTCATAGAAAATTAAGTTTTCCCAACATAGCTTAAAAAAAAAAAAAAAAAAAAAAAAAATATATAATTTTTTTTTTTTTTTATATTTGTTTTCTACAGCTTAACCCATTGCAGGTTATTTAAAGCAAAAAATATTTAGATTTTGAGAATTTATTTTTTGGAGATAATGATTTAGTACTACAAGTACTACTAATTACCCCATAGGTGGGAGTGGGGGAGAAGAGGTTGATTCATACATTTCCCCCCAATGGTATTAGCATGTAAGTGAACATAAATTGAAGTTCAGCTCTCTGATTAACAGCAAGCAATTATCCATTACACCACCCACACCTCCAGGCTTAAAGCACCTGGTATTCCCAAGCAGTCACCCATCTAGGTACTGACCAAGTTTAACATTGTTTAACTCTGATGATTTTATGGGAACTGGAAACAAATATAAATTTACAGGTGTCTTTTACCATCCATTGATACTTAATTGTACCAAAATATTTATATAATTCAATGACAAAAGAACTTAGAAAATTTACAAAATATAGGATTTAAAGTAATACAAGAGAAAAAAAAAAAAAGCAAAGAAAATTTACATTTAACAAGCAATATTGTTCTTCGTGGAATTCTTTAAAGTTAAAAGTAACTTTTCATAAGGCATTTAACCAAATAGAGAATAATGAACACTAGGTAAATACATAACAAATGGAAGTGGGGAAGTGTACATACCCCTTATTTTCACCAGAGCCTCTTGTGCCAGACGAACAGGTTCCTCAATCACCAAAGTTTGGTTCCAGCCTATCAAGTAACCATTAAATAGCAAGCTCAGGAGAATCAGAAGTGCCTCAGCTATCCACCAACAGCTCTGGTAAACAGATTTTCCCAAACTGAAAGAAAACAAAAATATCTTTTGAGTTTTTATGAAGCCTTATTGAAACTTATAGTATACCCAGTTTCCATCTCTCCACTAGCAAAAAGAACAGCCCAACATGCAAATTGGAAATACCAAAAATCAAACAGGTACAACAATTTAAATATCTGGGAAGTGTTTTAACAGAGGATGGAAAATGTGACACTGAAATCTGAAGTATTAGGATAACCAAAGATGCCTTCCAAAAGCTAAGCAAAGTATTAAGAAATGGAAAAAATTTCATTAGAAACAAAGAAAAGACTACTGAGCTGTTATGTAGGCAGTGAATGCTGAAAAATCTCCTCACAGACAAAGAGACTTGAAGTAACAGAAATGTGATTCTGCAGAAGGATGCTGAGAATATCATGGACCAAACATGTCACCAACAATAAAGTTCTAGAGAAAATGGAAACAAAAAGGACACTTAACATCAGGAAAAGATAGCTGAAATTTCTAAGGTATATAATGAGGAAAGAGGGCTTAGAAAGTTTGACACTCACGGGATGGTAAGAGAGAGGAAAACAATACATACCCTACCACCCAAGCTTAAGGAAATAGATAGGAGAATAGAGTTTAGAAGAGATAACAAAAAAGACAATTTATTAGGAGCTACAAGGGACAAGAAATTGTGGAGAGCCATGATCACAAACATACTAAAGTGGTACAGTGCATAGAAGATCATATCCCGTCTTTTTAAAGTGACATTTGCAGGGGTCACTTAAGTCGAGCAAATTTACAAAGCCAAATCCAGCACAATATTAGATTCCTTCCAAATTCCTAGACTAACTCCACTAACGATCATAAAAAGAATCACCAATTTTCATAACAATTAATATTCTGCTTGTAATAGCTTCATTATCCTTTTTGCCCAAATTTAGGATTTTAGGTAAACAAATGTAAGCCATATTTGAATAGAGCAACAAAGTTTCTAAAATATTTATTGTATATACTCGAGTATAGTGCGAGATTTTCCAATCAGTTCTTTTTATACCAAAAATAGGGGATCACACTATGCACAGGTAATTTTTTTGGAGAGGTTAAAAATCATGCCAAGAAATTCAAGGATCACATTATACATGAAGTCATCTTATACATGAGTATATACAGTAAATGCATCACTAGATAAGTAATTAAATAAAACTAAATCTGCTCTATTTTTTTTTCATGCAATAAGAATATCAGCCATCCAATTCCAGTTGCTTAGCATTAATCTCCAACACTTCACAAAGTCCAGTCCATATTATTATTATTATTAGTCTATGTGTCAAGTTCCTTCAGGACATGGGGTGATCATGACTCCACAACTTCCTGTCCTTTGTAGCCCTTAGCAATAGATTTGTTTTTATTACAAACTAATTTTCTAATTGTTCTGTTAAATTTCATGTTCATCTATTTTCTCATGTGTATAGATATCAGGGAGTATTAAATTAACACATCAATGAAATCTATATATTAAGTGCGAATACCAGGGTGTCACACTTTTTCAACTTACTCCAAGAGGCCGCAGCCCAACATACCATTCTGGAATCAGGCCAACTCTGTAAGCAAATTAAAAACATTCTGGGCCAGATCCGAACCCACAATCCTAAAATTTTGGATTTCCAAATTTTCATTACTGTGATCGTTTTTGGCAAGTTTGTATGTGATTATTATTTTTCTATATATGATCATTTTTATACCTTGAAAATAAATTTGAAAATAATCAAAATTAATTGCAAAGTCCAGTAAAAGTCACCTATGAAATACAAATAATTGTTTGTATGGAAAGTAAGGACCTATGTACATCAAACTGTCTTTAAATTAAGTGGTGGCAGAAAAATTATTGTTGAACTTTTAAAAGGTAAGCTTAAATATTAATGCAATAATTAAATGCAGCAATCAATTTTGAGTTCTTCTGTAGTTTATTGTTCCCTATCATATCTACTCCTCCTAACCTATTGTGATAAAGGCCCAATCAAGAGCCTCTCCGCAGGAACTAGCTTAAATGCTGCCTGATAGGGTGGCTTTAAAGGTAGTAATTAATATATCTATTAATGTGTACCTTCTCTTTTTATATTGTCTACCATGTGTTCTCCACACCAGCTTTAAAACACATACACACTTCTCCTTTATATATGGCTTTTTACCAGTAAAAACAGCTGGTTACTCTCCCACTTTTCTACATTTGAAGGGAGAGGGATATTATAAAAGCAATCTTTTGACAAAAAGGGAAGAGAGAGCTCTAGTAACAAAATTCTTAATTAGTGTGCCACTACTGGTAAATCAAAAAAAAATTTGAATCAGTTCAGTTGATAATATACTCATTGAAGCTATCGCAGAGACACCAACTATCCTCCCACCTCAGATATAAATGGAATATTTTTTTTTTTTTTGGAATTTGCTAATAATTTCCAATTTTTTTTTTTTTTTCTTTGGTCTCACGGGATCATTGGCCAGTGTCGAAGGCAACAAATGAACAAACGGAACAACTTGAATCAAAATTCAAATAGTTTCTCTTTTCTTGTTTATGTTAATGCTGTATCTAGTTTATGCCTTACAAGAGATAGGAAAAAAATGTTTTCCCTCTTTTTACATCATGAACTGTATATATGGTGTAATAGAGTCCATATGTTCTTAAATAGCCTCACCAGATCAAGACTTTCACATGGATGCCATGCATGGCACCAAACCAGTTCAGAAATATCTAAACTGCCAGCTGTATACAACAACTTTCTAAGATCATTGGTTAAAAATGGCTTTGAGCAAATGAAGTGTGTCAGTCTTGGGGAAGACCACACTTCTTCAAACCTTGTGAACTGGTGCTACATAATCACAAAGAAGTCTACCAGATAACAGAATCCACCTTACTTGAGGAATTTCAACAGCTGCAGCAATATTTAAAATGGATACCACATGTAACTTGAAGGGAATATAATAAACATTAAGATGTTCATGTTCAACCCTACTTCAAATAAAAGGTCAGGAAGAATACCCTCATTAATATGGATAAGAATGATAACAGCTACTGGATTTGAGAAACTCATTTTCCTGAAAAAAATTGTTTTAATAGAAAGATTTTATAAATTACAACAGACAGTAGTACAAGCTTCTGTCAAAGAATAAATGTTTCTTTATAATTATTGCTATCTCTCCTAAACCCTATTCAGCCATCCATTTACTCAAGTTCACTACATAAGTTATGCATTGTTTTCCTGTCTTCAATCTGTTCTGTAAGTATCAAATTTTCTAAGCCCTCTTTCCTCATTATATGCCTTAGAAATTTCAATTATCTTTTCAGATAGTAAGTATAAGTGTACTTAAATCTATTTAACTCTAAAACTTCCTTGTTGCTCACATGTTCAGTCCATGGTATTCTCAGCATCCTTCTATAGACCCACATTTCTGCTGCTTCAAAACTATTCATCTGTGAGGAGAATATCCAGCTTTCACTGCTATATAGGAGGACTGATTTTACACAAGAGTTAAGTATTATATTCTTTGTTTTTAATAAAATTTTCTTGTTTCTTAGTACTTTTCTTAGCTTTTGGAAGGCAGCTTTCACTATCTCAATGTGCCTTTGGATGTTGATGTCACATTTTCCATCCTATGTTAAAACATTTCCCAGATATTTAAATTATTGCACTCGATTGATTTCAGTATTTCCAATTTGTAATTTACATGTTAGCCTGTTCCTTTTGCTAACAATCATGCATCGTCTTCTTGCAATTACAATTAATGTTTTTGTCAGTTCTTACTTTTACTCTATAGGAGTTCTGTTCACTCCCATCAAAATCAAGACTAGGTTAACCAATTTCTCACTTAAAACTTTTCCATTTTAGGCAAATCACTCACTCTTGTGACTTACTAATTTTATTTTTCTTTTGAAACACAAATCAATGTAATCATTTAATGCTAGAACAAGTAAAAAAAAAAAAAAAAAAAAAAAAGCTTTCATAATAATTTAACCAGTTACCCATGATAGTTTCATGACACTTTTTGGAAACTTTTAGTCATGAAAATTTAAAATTTAACTGAAATCTTCTGAGCACTATGTCAAACCAGGAAAAAGTTTATTTCCAATGTTACCCTTCAGAATGCCATTTATAAATTTATTGCAAACTAAAATGAGATATCCCTAGAATAAAGATACTTTCTATTTAGATTTACCCTCACAAAAAGCAACACCTTTTCATCATTCATTTGAATAAAATGTGAATTTTATTTCTTTCTAAACTACCGTATTTGACAGCATATAAGACGCACCCCAATTTCAGCAGGGCAAATCAAGAAAAAATTAGTAATTAGTAAAATTATTAGTAAATGGTACAGCCTAGACTATGAGGTATTATTTTGGTTAAACAAACCATGATTACAATTAAATGAAAATAGGAAAAAAAGAACACAAGCATATAAAACCTTTATTATATCCTTTATATGATCTGGACAGCCTGCATCTTGTAAACATCTTATTGGAATAAATTTTGATTGTATTTATACCAATGCAGTCAAAAGCTATTGCAAGAAAAATATTACTGAAACAAATATAATTTTACAAATATAATTTTAATGAAACAAAGTACTAATATTAAACGTGATGAAATTAATATAATGAATATTATCAATGATAACACTTATATAACGACAATAGGTATATGAAAGTTACTATAAAGTCTAAGCTAATAGGAGTTGCCAGGTAGCTAATTTCAGCTATCACAAATTTTAAACCTACATATGGCATACAAGACACAGGGGAATTTTAAGATATTTTTAGTAAAAAAAAGTGTACCTTCTTATATGCCGTCAAATACGGTAATTTTTATATTTTAATTTTATTAAGTTATATCAAAATGCATAAAACATACTTGCTAAAATGTTTGTAGTTCCTGTTAAAATTTATTACCTATTATAGATTAAAAATATATAAAAGCAAATTGAAGAATTAGGAGTCATCTGGTGGAATTATTGATTTGATTCAATCTTAAGAAATGAAGGTTGCTTTGAATGACCATCCTTCTAGATATTTTTGCATTAATGCAGGTATTCCTCAAGGCCCCAACCTTATAATTTTCATCAACAATCTTCCTGATGTCATCAGTTCCCAAATTGGTATCTATGCTGATGACAACTTTTTACTCCTATCTTAATAGGAGGTCCGACTGGTTTGATAAGGTTAAATTAGAAAAAAAAAACAAAAACAAAAAAAAAAAAAAAAACACAGAATTCCAATCTGTTAACGGAGGTAAGACCTGTTAATTTTAATGCTCCCAAAACAAAACAGCTGTCTTTTAATTGTCTGAGAGACCTTTTTGCCTTCCATCAGCATGGCTGATGCTAACCTCATGGAGAGTGACTTATTGCACCTTCTTTGCTAGGAAAGTTGATTCACTGTGTTGTGCTAGACAGTTTCTCTTCAGAATATATCTTACATGTTTATAAGGCTACTATTTGTCCTGGTTTTGAATACAGCTGTCACAGTCTTGTGCTCCTGATATATATTTAGAAATTCTTGATAAAATCCAAAGAAGAATCTGCAATTTTATTGGCCCTGATATCTCACCATCAGTTACTTTCCCCCATCTCAATAATGTAGCTTCCCTGTGTATTTTCTACAAATACTTTCATGATAATTGTTATGATAACCTTTCCTCTATAGTAGATATACTTTATTAATTTAAACACAGTACTAGATTGGTGATAAGGTTTCAGCATTTTACAGTTGAAATAGCATGGAACTCATGGTTATATCTAGCTAACATTTTCTTCTACTGTACTTCTCACTTGTGGAACTCTTACAACATCTTGCTTCCCAGTCAACTTTAACCTTCAAAAATGTAAATGCAATGTCAATTGTTATCTTCCATTTTAATTCTTTGTTCTTTTATCGTTCTCTCTCCTGAAGAGAGAGATTTTTTTTTTTTTTTTTTTCATATTCTCTAATACTCAGTAAGGGGTGAAATGATTAAAAAAATCCTTCCAACAAATGCTTACTGTAAAGCTTTAAACTCATTTATCTTCAAACTAAAAACACTGAAATGAATAAAAATACATTTATTGGAAATCATGAAATGAAATTGGAATGATTCACTTCTTCTAATGGTGATTTTTAGTCTGTATTTGTTTATAAGCCTCTGCTAGAGCCAATATTATTGGAACACTATATCCTATTATCTCTTGAAAATGGTTTTATAGCAAAGTCCTTTTTAAAGACATATGTTGCCATCTCTTGTGCAATATGATGCAACAAAGATCATAAAAAATACTTGTTGAAACCCAGATTTTGATTACAGCACTGGACAGGGATGTAATATCAATGACTTGGTCAGTTGGAGTAATAGTATACTGCAACCCATTGACCTTGGCATTTGTAACTGAAGGTCATTTGAATGTTAGAGTTGTTTGAATATTCAAAAATCACTGAGTGTTTTTCTTTCTAACTTTAGGTGGCGACGAAGTTTCATTAAAAGTTATAGAGAAATATCTATTCTCTTCGTAAGCATACATTGCAAGGAATGTAAGGTCTTCTCTGGCTTGCTTCTCCCACTTAGAAGAAAACTATTTCTCAGGGTGTGGTGTTCATCCAGTGAACAGTGGATTAAATGTAAATTTTATTAAATCACCCTGGCATGGAAAGCACATAATACATAAAAAATACCATCAGATATCCACTTAAAAAAGAGGTTATGCTTATCTTTTATGAATTTTGGCTTAAGAGATACACACTATATATAACGAAAACACAATGCATATTTTCAGAAGTTGAACTATAAAAATTAATGTAACACTTTCATTTTAACTTCTAAAATAGGACCTAATCCCTAGAATTCATAAACAATTACCTAATTACATTTCAGTTTTATATGGAGCCATGCACCAAAAATTAAGTTTATCCTTTATTTTTAGAAAAAAAATAAAAAAAATAAAAAGTATCCAGTTTCATTTTTTTTTTTTTTTATAAGAAAAATGTAAATAAATTTTCAATTTAATCCTCAATTGACAAAAATTATAGAAAATATTGACAACCATGAATATAAATAAATAACCACTAAAAAGGAAAACTGGGCACCTTAAAAAAATGTTATTTTAATTTTTTTATGAACGAAAAAAAGTAAAATTTAAAGAACTAAGAATATATTTATTTTTCTATTTTATAATATGAATACTGTTTAAGGAAATTCATAACAGTAACTGAAGTGAAAGGGATTTGAACGTGCCAGTTTGGACAAAATACAATAAGTATTTTATACAGTTTTTAAATGCATCATTAAAGAAATATAAGAAAAAGGTATAAACTAATATCCATCTATGAAACAAGTCCAATTTAAAATTAGTTTCACCTGGTGATGTTCATTTACACTCTCAGCAATACAAATTTCAAAGTGTTGGGCCCAATGGTTTTGCACACAACAAATGCAGTATACCCTCAAGTTGTATGGGCACAGAGATATGAAACCAACTATTATTGAAGACATTGCTTACAAGGAGGTGTAATCTTAATTAAAAAAAAAAAAAAAAAATAAAAAAAATCTTAGGTATTTCATCCACTAAAGTTTCCAACTTAGAAATTTTTTGCTAAAGACAACTTCAAGTGTCCTTTTCTTCCTTGAGGATGTGACTATTTTGATATGTATAGGGCAACAAATGAATACTTTTATATTCTTTTATATCACTTCAGGACAGGCGATCATGACCCCCCACATCTTCCTGCATCTGGTAGCTCTTAATAAGTTTTGTCTTTCTTATTTCTCCCAAAACCTGTTCTGCCATCCACTTGCTCAAGCCCATCAAGTATATTAAGCACTGCTCTCCTCTGTCCCTCTATCTGTCCTGTGAGCATCAGATTTTCCAAGTTGTCCTGTCCTCATTACATGCCCCAGAAACTTCAGCAGCCACTTCCTGATGTTAAGTACAAGTCTGCTTTTTGTTTTCATTCTCTCAAAAACATTGTTGTTGCTCATATGTTCGGCCCAGGGTATCCTCTGCATCTTTCTGTAAAACCATGTTTCTGTTGCTTCAAGTCTTCATCATACAGGAGGACAAATATCACATAACAGTTCAATACTCTTTTTGTTTCTAACAATTTTTCTGTCTCAATACTCTGCTTAGCTTTTGGAATGTATCTTTGGCCATCCCAATACATTTTTGAACCTCATTGTCACACTTTCCATCCTCTGTTAGAACACTTCCTAGATATTTAAATTTCTGTACCTACTTGATTTTAGTATCTCCGACCTTTAAATTGCATGGTGCTTTTGCTGATAACCATGCATTCTGTTCTTATTTCTTTGGGTAGTTTTCTGTATTCTGTTCCATGTCTTGGCATTGTTTTCTGCCTCCTTTGTATCATGTTCAGAATCTCATCTGTGATCCATTCATTTTTTTTCTTCATCCATTCTCCTTTGAGATGATGTCATTTGCTGATGTCACTAAAGTTTCTCTTAGTGTGCCAGTTTGAGTTTCCATTTCTATTTTGTCCTTCGTATCTTTTCACACTGTCCATATATTTTTCGTTCAGGTTTTGTACAATCTATTTTGAATATTTCTGCCTCAGTCCTGTTGTTGCTATCTTGTTTGGTACTAACTGTATCTCCTATTATTTTAGGTGGTGGAATTGATGAATTTTACATAAAAGTTATTTTCAATGGTGGCTGTTATGGAGTTGCTAGCTAGGATTATGTACTTACTTTTGATATTATTTAATTCCAAGATTTTGTAAAGGGTGCCTGAATGTCTGATCTTCTATACACCATGTCCATTCAGGATATGGGCAATAAGAGCTCTCAGCAACTTCAACTCTATACCACTTAATGTTATTTTTTTATTTTTCCATCCTTCCAATTCCCATTCATTCAAATAAGCACATCAGCTGCCTCTCCCTGTCTCCTGCCTTCAATTTGTCCTGCAAATATCAAATTTCCCAATTCCCCTTTATTATATATCCAAGAAATTTCAGTTATCTCTGATTCTAAATATAAGTGTCCTCCTCCCCACTTGCTTTTCCTCAAAACTTCATTACTCCCCTGCTTCATTCATGGTATTCTCAGTATCTTTCCATAGAACCACATTTGTTTCCTCAAGTCTTATCTTTGTAAGGAAATTGTCTCACATTCACTGCCATAAGCTACCCAATTAATCAGAAGTTTTGTTTTAGGTTTAAATCATAAAATTCATTCATTGAAATATGCTCTAGGTCATCAATAAAATTATAACACTAAATATGGACAATGCTATGATTCTCAAGTTAAATTCTTAGGTTTGATTATATAAATGTGCCACTTTGCCAATTTTGAAAGTTGGAATTTGTTTATCACTCTTCCAAATAATTTTGTTCTGGTTCATAAAGACAACATGCATCAGAAAATGCCTGAAAAGATCATTGTGATGCTAGTAGAACAAAACTGGATCTTTCAAATTGTTTGCACCCAATTCTTTGCACACACTCAGATACCTGCTTTTAGATGCATCATTCAACCCAAATGCGCACATTTTTTTTATGCAGTTTGAATGAAGGAAGAAAAGAGAATGGAATGTCGCTTACCTTATGGGGGGGGAGCAGTAACAGGCAGCAATTTCTTTTACAGAAATATTGTGGGAAGAGAAAGTTATGGGCTGGAAGAAAAGCCATAAAACTCCTGAAAATAGGAGTCAGCATCTTTTTGTTCATTTCATACGAGAAATGTTGCAAAAAGGAACAAGATTTAAGAGAAGGATGAGAGAGATCTGATCCTAGGAGAACTTTTTATTTTTTGAACCCCACTTTAGAAACTATAGTTTTTTGGGGTTTTTTTTTTAATAGCATTGGCTTCAGGAGACTGTCTCAGATACACTTCAAGCTCAACAATATTTCTTTGAAAAAATCCTGCTTTTATGCCAATTGTTCTTCATTCCCAATTAAGTGAAGAAGGCTATTGTCAAGAAAAGAAAAAAAAAAAAACCCTTTTAAAGTCTCTTTTCCAATATTAAGAGAATCCAAATACATTTTTATTACCCTCAAATCTATGCACCACTAATCCTGCTTTAATCTTCATTCTCTAATCTTTACTTTTTCTGCCATGGCTAACATGATTGATGTAGTTTGTTCTCCCATATCAGATACTTTATAAACTTGAAATATTTTTGAATTGATATGGTTACCATTCACATACCATTTTAATGGTGTTCTTAGCATTAACTGTTTACAAAAAAAAAAAAAAAAAAAAAAAAAAAAAAATGTTGATACCAGTTTGTCAGCAAATTTCTTTACACTGCTGTTTACAACTAAGATTTCTTTCACATACTTTATTTTGGAATGAACTGAATTTGGCAGTATTCCACACTTCAATATCACAATATTATTTGTACAAATTCACCAACGCTGTTGACTAATTTTTCTTTTATTTTTGTGTATGTGGGGAGGCATTCATTCCACTTTCAATCCAGAAAGTCATGATTTTACAAGTAATTGTAGATGGCTTTTTGATAGATGATATTTGCTAGACTAAATAGATGAATAAAATTACATCAAATGTAGAAAAATTAGGTTTTAGTTTGCAGATACATGGCAACAATTTTTCTAAATTCTACAGCAAGAGGACTACAGATCACTGGACAGACAAGCATTTTGTTATTTCACTACCATCAGTTTCCTGTTTTTTTAAAGCAAGGCAAAAAGGAATTAAAAAAAACAAAAAGAAAAAAAAAAAGATATCACTAATGAAAACTAGATTCAAGAGTTTGGAACCTGCAGAAATGTTACTCAAAGGTACCAACACACTTGTAAATATACAATGCGACCTATGCCAAAGCCTTCTACCAATTAGCTAATGATTATGTCATGTTGCATTCTGATTCTCAATCTTGTACCAAAAGCTGTGAAGAGCATGCTGCATGCTCACAAGTTAACATAATGAAAGAAATGTCATGCAAAGAAATAAGTATGTGATCCTCATTTCTCATATGTAGGTGATTTATTCAGGGCTTGTCTAGGTGGGTTGATACTTGGGACAATTGCTAAGTCAGCTCATCCTCCTACCAATTCTTTGCCTATCTACTTATATGTATTAAAAAGCTTTTTTTTTCTTTTTTTTTTTTTTTAAGTATTTAAAATAGAGCAATTATATACATAAGGAAAGGAGTATACTGGATCATTAAATCTGTTTTTTTTTTGTTTTGTTTTTTTAAATTATTATTATTAGGCTACAAGCACATTACATGCAACAAAATCAACACTCAAGCTTTCCACCAACTTGCCAATGATCACCCTATGTTGCATTCTGATTCTTGATCTCACTGGTGTGCATCAACAGCTCAGGCAGAGCATGCTGTATGCTCACAAAGTAACACACTGAAAAACAAACACCATGCAAAGATATGATAATGCAAACCCTGTTTCCCATATTATATACAAGTGTTTTATTTAGGGCTTTGCTTGCTTGTTTGGGTCAGTAGGTAGGTGATACTTGGGACATGTCAGCTCTTCTCACTACCAACTCCTTGTCCATCTATTCAACCCAACATGGTAGCTGGGCAATACAAATGGAGGCTTTGGAACCACAACTGACACCAATCACCAGTACAACTTAATATAGATCAACACCCAGACATAGCCTATTTCTGGTTTTGTTGCCACTTGATCTGAAAATCCCTTTATGTCCCATTGATTTAGGGTTTTTTTTTTAATTAACTTTTACAATGTAAAAATTATTTAAAGTCAGGAAATATTTTTAGATTATAAGAATTTTGAGGGGAGATAATGATTTACTGACAAGACTTACCCATAGAGAGGAGTAGAGGGTGGGTTCATACCTTTCTCTAAAGGTAATTGCATGTAAATAAATGTAATGAACCTGACTGGAATTAGAACTCATCTCTCCAATTTGCAAATCCAAGCTGTTACCCATTACACACTTGCACATCCAAGCTTATAGCACCTGGTATTCCCAAGTGGTCACCCATCTACTTACTGGCCAAGCTCAAGGTTGCTTAACTTCTCATTCCCCTTCAGGTAAAGTTGATGCCACTTAGAAGACCAAACTTCAAAAAGGAACCATCCACTGGTTCAAATAGAAACTTGAGATCAAGATAAAACTACCTTTTCCCCTTCCAAGTGGGTGACCATAAACTGTCTGATAAGTGCCAACAAATCATTACAAATAACAGCAAATATGCAACTGAATAAAATTATACTTAATTTTTTGAAGAAAGTTGATAAACAAAAATAGAAATTATTTAGGGCTCAACCTAATATTTAATTTTTGCAATTTTATATTGTATGTTATTTCCTAAAATGATTTCATATATGAAAATCCTAACATTTTCATATCTGTTCTGGGTATACAACTAGTAGTTTAATATTTTACCTGCTACTGTTGAATTACAGGTAGTATTGGGAACTGCTGTATTCATTGATTCACTAAGCAATGTTTGCAGTTCTATTTTACTTCTGGTAAATAATGCTGCCTTTTTTTTTCAGATTCTCACAAGAAAGAGGGTAATTACAATTGAAACAGATTCACATAATTTACATTTGATTGGATAACCATCAGGTCCATTGGGATTTGGTAATCACACTACTTTGTTTCAGTAGTTTAATGACCTTTTATCTAACTAAGGTATGTGTAATTGTCAGTTTGCTGGCTCTTGATTTTTAATCAATGTAATCTGATATAACATCTGTATTCACAACTGGATCAACCATGTGGATTTCTGGATCCTGTAGGTTATTTTTTCACTAATTTATACAATATTTTTATATCTCGCTGATGAGTTTGCTTTTTAATTTTTTTGACAACATGGAATGCTTACAAAAAAAAGAATTCAAATTTGTACAGATATTTGAATAAAGTCATCTCTTCACTATAATGAACATCTGTAAATGCTATTTTTCCACTTTAAATTGGTTCTATTCAGTAATTTGAAAAGCTAGTAGTACTGATTGTTTTTTTTTATACTAATGTTCACCCAATACAAGGCCTAAGAGCCACTCAATGTGGAGGGTTACTGCATAATAATGTAGAAGCCTAAGAAAAAGCAAGAAGTGTAGTTCATGAGATTATGGTAAGAAAAATAATAGTTGACTTGAAGAGGTCAAGATTGTAGTGATCACATTGGTTGATTTTATTTAGCAGCATATCAACCCCTATGGGTCATTTAATACCAAAATCTAAATTTGAACACAATTTGATGGCTTCAACTAAATATATGAACAAAACTGCATGCCTACAACTACAAATAAAATGTGTTGCTGGTCATTTTGCTTTTCCAACTACTTATGGGTCATTTAATGCTGAAATTAAATTTTCCTGGGAGCATTAGCAATTTCTTTTACAAAAATGTATTTTCTAATATTTTTAACTATAAAAATGTATTCTTATACTTTCAGTTTTTTGACTCCAGTTTGGGGTTAACTATTTTCCCTATAGCTGACCTACCACCCCAGGTCAGGGTGGATCTGGGAACCTGTTCCATTAAGCAGTAATTCTTGGAAAGAATCTGTCAGAGTGGAATTTACTTTTTTTTTTTATTAATGAAATACAAATGGAATGAGGAGGATTCATCCTTGTGTACATGGCATGAAGGGAAAACAATTCATCACCTTGTGATAAAGTTAGTTTTTATTGAAAAGTTTTTCAAGTTCACTTGTATGATTTTCTATTGATATTTCACATGTTCATCTAATCAAAATCATTATATAACTGAAAGATTTTTTATTATTATACATGTCATCCTGAAAAGTTTTTAATGTTTCTACTATATCATTTTTGTTTAGCTTTTGAAAACTGTCACATGTTTCCTTCATTTTCTGGCAGGAGAGAAAAATTTGCCTGTACTTTTTTTTTTTTTTTTAGTTCAGTGACAGTTTGCCAAACTTATTTCATCAACCCATTGATCGTAGGGTTTCAATTCTAAAAACAATAACTGCTTTTGTAGTACTCACTTGATACAATCTTGATTACAAATTTTAGACCATGTTAAGAAAATACATAAAGTTATTAATTACTCAATAAATTTAATTAAACTTAGATAATAGATAAATAATAATAAAAACATTTATGAAAAAAAGAAATATATGAAAGTGAAGATTGATTAAGAGACAACAAATCACTACTCAATCACTATTTCCACAGCAAATGTTCTAACAAGCTACATCCTTAGTTCCACAGGTTCATATCTTTATAGATAAGACCTGTCATTCCATATACAGGATCAAATCATTCTCTTCATATTCCATTGGTAAGCCAGTTACTTTCAGACATCTTCCCAAGAGCTTTGTTGAACAAACTCCTGAAAGGATATTCCTTTAATCACTAATCTTTTCAAGTCAGATGTCAACTTTCAACAATCTCAGTAACCATCAACATTGAGTGGCTCTTGGGTCTTGTATTAGGTGAACAACAGTTTAATAAATAAAAAAAAATGTAATACATCAGTTAAACTATCTTAATCCAAATATATATGAATGAAGGTTTTGAACTTTTTAAAGTTTGCTTAAATTAAGCTCTACTAGCATATAAAAACCATCTTCTCCAAATTGATACCAATCAGATATATATAGATCTATTCAAACCCAGGTTTCATGATTAGAATGCTAATGTTTTAGCCACATGTACTAGTAGGAAATCAATTATTGATAACAGCCTGGAGACAATCCCTGCATGTAGCACCGTTGAAAAGTGACTGAAAACCATACTACAGGTTGAACCAAGCCTTACAAGTAAAATTAGGTAGGCAAAGCAGTTCAGAAACTATCAATGGTTATACCAGCACAAAATTAAAAGTCACCCTGACCATGTGATTGATTGCACTGGGATTATTCAACTGCTGATGATGCCAGATATTTCATTCTCTCCTAGAAACTCAGAGATGTGTTCATCATAGTTGCAGTATGTATTTTGGCTCTGTGGACGTTGAAGAAACAACTGAACAGGCACCTTTAACAGGGATTAGTTAGCCACCCTAGCAGATAGGCATACTCAGCTATAAGCCATTATACATAGCTCTCTTTCACATACAGACATATTTTTTGGAGCTCTCCTAAAACTTTCATATAAAAAAAAAAAAAAAAAAAAAAAAAAAAAAAAAAAAAGAAGCAACAGTATTCTCAATATATGCAACTGAAATAACAAGCTGTAATCTAATGTGTGCTTTAGCAAAAATCATAAAGAACATTTTTATTGATATCACAATTTGTAAAGCTTTTACATTAAAAACTTTCTGGCACACTGACAATCATGTAGTTTTATTTTCCTTCCAGCTAAGATGTTTTCCACACAAAAGCAGTCATAATAAATTCAATGTTCAACTATTTTATTGCAACCAGGACATTTCTATTTGCTATTATTCTAAAGCAAAAAGGATATGTTTTTGCAAGTATTTTCAATGGCTACATATATACTTAGATATATAATACTAATGTTAAGGAGATAATTTTGCTAGGCAGCAAAATATTTCAAATTTACCTTATAATTAACAACCAGAATTGTTTGATAAATCACTGGAGGTGCTCTAATAACACTTAAGCATGGTCAGTTTTGTAATTAAAGCCACTCTTGTTTATTATAGCAGTGGACAAAGATCCTGTCTTAATCAACTACTTAATAGACAAAAAGCAAATTTGGCAAAGATTCTGTTAAGGATGTTTCTCTGTTGGCCACTTGCCTTTTTTGTTTATAAGGTAGCTCAATAGTTATGCAACAAAACTTGGATATGAGTATGAAGAATATATTTTGGCACAGTCATATATATAGATATATATATATATATATATAGGTATATAAAATGAATGAATGAAACAGAGAGAGGGGGAGAATAGAGTATGTGGCAGTTTAGTTAAATATAAGACTACCCTTTGTAATTGTTGCCAAAAATGATGACTGGTTATGTTTAGATCCTTAAAGAAAAGTAGAGGATTATTATACAATTCCAAGTTGTGACAGATTTGACAAATTTCAATTACTAGAATAAGATTTCCAACATTACAAGAGGTACAAAATTTTATTACAGTGATAAAAAACAGACAATTAAAAAGTTAAAACAAAAACTTCAACTGGTAGCTGGTATGAAAATAGGTGCATAAAACTAAATAAAAATCAAGAAAAAAAAAAAAGGAAGCAAATAAAAAGTACTATATACAATGAAACATGTGGAGGAGAGGGAGAAATAAACACATTTCAATAATATATTTGGACAAGTATATTTTTCCTAAACATTACATTAAGTCTGCACAACCAACCCTTCTGTTTGCACAGAAGATAGTTTTGACTTAATAAAAAGTTTCCTGGTTTTTAAGATGATAGCTAGAAAGTGATCTTCACAGAACATGCCCTCATGGATGGATGGTGTACACTCACAATTTTTTTTTAAAACGATGTTCTGCAATTGCAGACCTGGATGTGTGGTACACACAAATCATCTAGTTGATCCAAAATAGTATAACCATTTAGCTCAATCCATTTTTTTTTCTTTTTCCTTTTATTCACATAAAAAAAAAAAAAAAATTTGCTGTAATAAAATTAAGTGTTAATTTTAGACAAACAGTTTCATTAATGTATCTAATTTCAGTTTTATTTATTTCCTATCATAACATTAAAGAATTTATAGATATTTGGACACTTTCATTATTAAATCAAATCTACCCCCAGCAACTATTTTTCTTTTAGACGTAGGCAGCACAGAAACAAAATATTAAAAAAAAAAAAATTAAATATTAAAATGAGAATGTTTTTTTTTTCTATAAAGAGAAAGTTCTTGTAATATATGTGCTTCAAGAAGAAGCAAAAAAAAAAAAAAAAAAAAAAAAAAAACAAACCTTCATTTTAGGAGTTAAAGTTACTTGTAAAACTTGGAAATATTAATATAATTGCAGTTATTAGTTTTTGTTTTATATTAGTTTGGTGCAAAAATAATGACGTTTTTTGGCATATTTTTTAAGCTCAAAAAACGTCATTATTTTTGCACCAACCTAATACTTTAACATTTGTCTAAATGAAAAATTATTATACAGTATTCAATTTATACAAGCAATTTATTAAATTCATTAATAAGCAATTTTTTCTTCATCTTTATTAAATACCATATTTACTATTTCATTTCATTATCTGCCATCTTTCAGAGAATTGAAATTTGTTTCACGAGAATTCTCTAAGGACCAGAATAAATATTCCAGATAGGTGCAATGTCTGGGAAATACAGTAGAAGAGTCAAAACATCTCAGACAAGCTGGTACAATTTTTGCCTGCTCACAAAAGCAACAAGATCTAGTATTATCTTGATGGCATATCATGCTCTTAATTCTGAATGATTTTTTTTATTAATTGGGCCTTCAATTGGTTTAATTTAGAGCAGTATCTGTTAAAAATCAACATTTGGTTGATCTCAAAGGAGCTTTGGCCTATATAATGGCAGGTCATTTCACTTGAACTACAGAGTTCTTTTATTGTATGAGTATCCACTTGTCATTGCTCATTACAAGTTGTTTCTAAAATGGGAAATATTATTTTTAAACAGCTTTTACTTTTCTTTTTTTGCCTATTACAGCAATCTAAACTCATGTAACCAAGCTGGCCTACATGATATTCACTACTTGATCTGGATATTCTGTGTATATTGGCCGTCTCCTGTATTGTAAAAGATTATTCTCAAGTATTCTCACAAAGAAAAAACCAGAGGCCACAGAAATGTGGTTCTACAGAAGGACACTAAGAATGCCATGGACAGTGTGTGTAAACAATGAAGAGCTCTTAAGAAAAAGAAACATGAAGGACATTTATACTCAGAATCAGAATGAAATTTCTTGAACATGCGAAATGACAGCTTTGAGAATACAACACTCACAGGACATTAAAAAGCAATAGGAATGGAAAGAGGGACAGCAAGTAACCTATCTAACAAGCTTGTGTAAATAAATGGTAGATCAGGAAGTGAGAGGGATAGTAAACAAACATTGCACTACAAAAGATAGGAGGTTGTGGAGAGCTATTATTATTGCCCATTCTTCATAATTGCAAAAGAAGGTTTGTGCCAGTTAAGCTACATTTTCAACTTAAAAACATAATAGTCAAAAACAGTTTTCTTTAATGACATTAATTCAAACTAAATGTTACCCAATGTTATCTAATGACAAAAGCCAAACAAACCTTTTGGACAATAGAACATTTTGAACAATTATAAATAACTTTTCAATATCAATGATGGAAGTAACTTATTGAGAATTGGAAAATGATCAGCAACTAAAATTCAAACTAGTATTTAAAAGAGAAAAGAAAAAGTACTTAAAAGCTATAAATAAATGAATGCAAATATTATGGAAACTGATATATAAGGTATGACAGAAGTTTCAAAAAACAATTTGGGTTAACTGTAGAGGATTAAAAAGAAGCTTGCCAAATGCCAGTAGTTTAATATAACCCAAAAGGGTTCTGTTGAAACTTATTCCTTTAATTATTATATATATATATATATATATATATATATATATATATATATATATATATATATATATATTAGAATTTGCTTTGTCATATATATATATATATGACAAAGCAAATTCTGGCAGCACAGAATAAAAATTAAGAGGTTCAATCACATTTTAGTGCCAAGTGCATTCAAACCTAACATGCATAGGAGGCAAGGTTTTAGTTTTTAGTCACTGCTATTCATTATTTAAGTTTAGTCATTTTCTTTACTAAAACTAAATACTCCTGGCAAGGAAGGTTGTTTAGCGATTCAGAGATTAGAATTTTTTTTGATACCTAGAAATTTGTTTCAGACGTTTTAAAACTCAATCTGTATGCATGATGCACAAAAATAAACAAATAGTGAGATTGTCAGTTATCAGGAATAAACAAGCATTACTGATTGAATATAGCCATTATATGCATAATCAGTTACAAAAATCCTTGAAAAGATCTCAATGTATTGATGTTGATTTTCTCTTGCCTATAATAAAAGGGTACCAATATTCAGAGAATAGATACTTTTTTTTTTAGTGTGTCAGTTATTACCACTTACCACAAACAATGGTTAGGGACTTATTTAAACAAATTAGCTGTAAATAATCAAACCTTTTAGAGCCATCTTTCACTTATATTATTACCAACTAAAACTGTTTACGCATTTACATAAGTAGCAAAGTAATCATTCTAAGTAACACAGGTAGGTCATTTCTGCATAACTTTTTGCATAACAAGAGGTTTTTATACTTCAACTGTGAGGAGCTTCTAATGTAACTTTGAATATTCCTTGAGTTATTTTTACAAACAATTTAGATGTGCATTTGAATAAAAATGCAAGCAGATGCTTTGCCTAAAGAAAAACATTAATAAATGGTAAAAAGTAAAAGATTTTTAGAATCCCATCCACAAGGCTACATTTCTTAGTGCCTGTCTAAAATTAAACCATTTTAAAATATTTATCAGACATCTGATCATGATGCAGTTTAAGCATGGAAAAACCGCCTTTGCAAAAAGAATCACATTTAAAATAAAGTTGCAGGTATTCATCCAAGAAAGCATAACTGATTTTTCTCTCCCTCCCCCTCTCAATACATTTCATGTTCATTTGTTCTTTTCCTAATAACTATTCATTCTGCAGAAATAAGTTAATGAGGAGGAACTTTTTGAAATATGGGGTGGGAATCATTTCCAAAACTTGTTCAAGCATAAGAGAATAAAGTAGCAACAAGAATATGGATATTCATAGTAGATAGGCAAGGTCAATAACTCATTTAAAGAAAAAAAAAAAAAAAAAAAGAAGGTATTATTTATCAAGTGATCTTCTCAGAAAGACTGACAACTCAGTTGTTAGAATAAATAGAATAAAGAGGGTCAAGTTGAAATCAATAAGATTAAAAAAAGATAGACCGAATTTCTCATTAAACTTTTGCAAGAGTTGTACACTGCGATCAGACAAACTACTACTAATAATAAGAATAATAATAGTGATAATGATGAGACTGCAAGTGGTAAAATGAGCAATAGTGATAATAGCAATATAATTTAACACAACATCCCCACATCTTCATGTATAACGAAAGTATAAGAGACATTGTTCTTTTATGTGTCGTGTCCCTTCAGGACATGGCCGATCATAGCCACACCCACCTCCTGTCCCTTCAGCTCTTAATAAGTTTTGTCTTTTTGTTATTTCTCCCAGACCCTGTTCTGCCATCCACTTGCACAAGCCCATTAAGTATGTCACACATTGCTTTCCCCTGTCCCTCTATCTGTCCTGTGAATATCAGATTTTCCAAGCCTTACTTCCTCATTGTGTGCCCCCAGCAATTTCAGTTACATCTTTGTTTTCATTCTCTTCAAAACCTCTTCATTGCTCACAACCCATAGTATCCACAGCATCCTTCTGTAGAACCACATTTCTGTTGCTTTGAGTCTTCATCTTTGAAGAGATTGTTGAACATTTCCTGCCATACAGAAGGACAGATATCACATAACAGTTCAGTACTCTTTTCTTTATTTTATTAATGAAACTTTCCTGTCTCATAATACTCTGCTTAACTTTTGGAATGAGTCTTTGGTCACCCCAATGCATCTTTTGATCTCAGTGTCACACTTTCCATCCTCTGTTAGAATACTTCTCAGATATTTAAATCCCTGTACCTACTTGATTTTAGTATCCCCAACCTG
Source organism: Acanthosepion lycidas (assembly GCA_963932145.1). Classification (NCBI taxonomy): domain Eukaryota; kingdom Metazoa; phylum Mollusca; class Cephalopoda; order Sepiida; family Sepiidae; genus Acanthosepion; species Acanthosepion lycidas. Next base: position 53,877,449 of record OZ010587.1, on the reverse strand, counting down.
TAAATTGCATGGTGCTTTTACTGATAAACATACATTCTGTTTTCTTGTAGTTTATGCTTAGACTTTATTTCCTTTGCTACCTTCTGTAAGAACTTTTGTAGTTTACTCTCCAGGTCTGCTATCATCATGGTGTCATCTGCATATCTTATATTGTTAAGATTATGGCCGCTAATAATGAATCATGGTAGGGCTTAATTCTCTCAGAATTGCTTCGCTGTATAGTTCAATAACTCCTTGTCTTACACCCCTTTTTATTTTTGTATATCTGCTGAACTCATTTTCTGTCCATATGCAGGTGGTTTGCTGCCACCATAGATTCTTGATTATTTGAATGTCTTTCCCCAAATATGTCAAGGTTACTGAACAGTTCTAACAGATCTTTGTGGCATACTTCTGCATTTGTATTGGTCTTTCTGATAACATTCTCAGCATAAATATTGTGTTCTTTGTTCTTGTGTCTTTGACAAATCCACATTTTTCTTGTCCTATCTCTGGTCTGATTCTGCTGTGCACTCTATACATCAGAATTTGGATGAGTTATTGTGTGGTTCATTAGGCTGATTGTCCAGTAGAGTTCACATTTGTTTGTGCCTGTTTTTTGTTTTAGGCAGTACTATGAAAATAGATCTGCTTAGGTCTTCCAGCATAATGCCACTGGTTGTAGATTTCATTTATTTCTGTGAACTTGTCTATACCAAAATCATCTAAGGCTGCCAGCATCTCTATTACAATTCCATCTGGCCCCGCCACTTTTCTGTTCAATGTGTCCAGCCTGTCAGTATTTCTGTGTATTGCTGGTTATAATCTTTCATCATGGAAGACATCTCCAATATATTCGTTCCAGCAGTGAATAATTTTTTTTTTCATTGATCTGAGCATCCCATCCTTGGATTTTATACAGCCTGTTGATTAGCATTTCTTTTGTTCTGTTAGTTCCCTTATTTTTTATGCATATCTCCTTTATCTATGATACTCATTCTATTTCTACACATTTTTTGTTGAGCCATTCTGCTTTAGCATTCCTGAATTTGTTCCTTATTTCTTTGTGTAGTTTTCTATATTCTGTTCCATGTCTTCGCATTGTTTTCTGTCTGCTTTGCATCATGTTGAGAATCCCATCTGTGATCCATTCGTTTTTTGTTTTTTTTTTCTTCGTCCATTTCCTTTGGGATGAGGTTGTTTGCTGATGTCACTAAAGCTTCTCTTAGTGTGTTCCATTTTGGGTTTTCATTTCTATTGTCCTTCGTATCTTTCCACACTGTGTGTGTATATATATATATATATATATATATATATTTTTTTTTTTGTTCAGGTTTGGGTCATTCAGGAGTTTGTTGTATTGCAATGTGGGTGCTGCATCCGGCTTCTTCAGTTTCTGCAGTTTCATTCTTAGTTTACATATAACATGGAGGTGGTCACCTTTGCAGTCGGCACTTGGATAGGTTTTGCAATGAACAACTGCATTGCTGAATCTTGTTGATAATTATGTAGTCAATTTGTTTTTTAGTTTCTCTTCTTGGGCTTCTCCATGCCCATAATTGTCTTGGAACCAGGTGATGGCTATTACCTGGTCATTGGCCATTCCCAATTGGACCCATTTTTCTCTGCATTTGTTGCAGCTTCCTTGTCTGAATTTGCAAGTTATCTCCCCTTTCCTCTCCTTGCCTACTTTGGCATTCCCATAATTTTATCTTATGATTTGCAGTGAACCTTGGCATTGCCAAGGATGGAGTAGAAAGATTCAATTTCTTCTTCTGTACTTTGTGTTGTCAGCGCATACACTATTATAATAGATATGTTGAAAGGTTTTCCTTTCAGTTGCACTATAAGAATTCTTTCTGATAATTGACAGTATCCCAGAACACATTTCTTGATGCCTTGATCCACCCAGCTTTTCATTTTTCTCTGCCGCTATATATAATCCTGTGATTATCATTGACAAAAATCTATTGTTTGGTCACCTAGTTTCACATACAGCTAAAATGTTGACCTTTAACCTACTCATCTCCTGTTTTACATTTTCCAATTGACCACAGTTGTTTAATGTTCCAACATTCCACGTCCCAAGAGTTACTTTTTGCTTGATGCAAGGAGTCACTGGATGACTGTCCAGTGACATCTGTTGCTCATGTCGGTCCTTACCAGGTGAGCAGTTAATTTCCATAAACTTAACCCGCTTCATGCCATTAGATTTCATATGTTTGTTAATTGCCACGATATATCTTTGGATCAATCATGGAGTAGTTTCCCCCCATTGCCTTCTCCTGTGGTTTATTAGGACACCACATCCAGTTAGCTGGCTGTTGACTTATTGAGAGTTCTTCCACCCTTTGTTAGGTTTTATTTTTCATTCTATTGGGTTCCTCACAACCCACTTCACTTGCAAGAACATGGAGTGGGGTAGCCAGTTTAGTCACTGACACTCCAACAGTGGAATATATATATATATACACACACACACACACACACACACAAATCCCAACTATGTCATCTAATTTTATATACTAGAATTCATTTACTTTTAGTCAACGTTCCCCCATATGAACAGGCCAGTCTTGAAATGGGCAAATCCGAGGTGCAAGGGGTTACTGAGAGTGAAAGAATGAGAATAATCATTAAGGAGAGAGGGCAAGAACAATGATTCAAGGAGACAGATGACAATTGACATTACATTTAACAAAAGTTAAACTGGAAAACAAGAGTCCCCAAGTATGAAGTGCAAAAGAAAAAACAGTTAATATGGTTTCATTTGGCCATTTCAACTGTAAAATGTTGAGACCTAGTTGCCAATTTAGTACTGCACTTAAATTCATAAATTCAAGATACTAAAGGAAAGCTCATCAGAATGATGACTAAAACACTTGTTTCATATATAAATAGATATTAACATATTAGAGACTGTATTTATAAAAAAAAAAAAAAAAAAAAAAAAATGAAAAGAGAAAGACATGGAACCTTTTAATTGCTGTGAAGTCTCTTAATAGAAAATAAATGCTTGAAGAAAAGGACTTCATGATTAACACTGAGCACAAAGTGTTAAGCAAGAAAAAACTGAAATAGTTGTGCTTAAGAGGATGGATGTAATATTTAGTGGATCAATTGCTGAAAAATAGGCTTCAATTCATTGCAAGTGTAGGCACAGCTCAGAACATCCTTTCAGAAGTTAGATTTAGGTTAATTTCTAAACCAAAAATGTACTGCTGTGAAGTTTTCCTTCTCCCACTTAACAAGGGATGAGGGGGAGAAAAAAAAAAAAAAAAAAAAAAAAATTAAATTAGTTACCAAATTAAATTTTGGTCTGCAATATATTTTTTATATAGTGTTTGAGTTTGTTTGCTTGTTAGACCAGTTACATAACAAATTAGGCCCCGCTATAACACATACAAAAAGGACTGAATCATCCGCATTCCTTTCACATTCCATTGGTAAAGAGAAAGTTCCATTCAACTTCTTCCCATGAACTGTTACTTTGAGAAGCAAATTCACAAGAGAATGCTTCCCAAATCACTATAATCTTAATGTCTAGGGTCAGCTCCTATCTATCCAACATATCGTCATAATCTGCACTTCCTCCCCTTATGCCCATACAACAACTTTATTCAGTATCCCTCTACCTTAAATGGTTCTTGGGCCTTATATTGAGTAAATGATAGCATAAAGAAAAAAATGATTTTTCTTTGAATATGCACACTGAGAAATATCCATAATCATAAATCAGTAATTTATTATTGATATCTATCAATATATAAAATTCTGTGACTTCCATTAGTCCATCTGTCTGTCATATCATCTAGAATAGCTATACATTGACTTATCAAAAGCAAGTTTTGGGGAGAAGTGCAAATAGGTGAGGGGGGGGGATTTACAAAGTACAGTTGGTTTTACAGTGTGTGTAGCTTAGTACAATAAATTTTCATTCATTTTTTGGTACAAATTAAGTTTTTATTTATCATACAAAATACTCCCATTGTAAAAACAATTTAATGATTAAAATAAATCATTTAATAAAATGCAACACTTTTTGCATATCTATTCTTTAAGTTTCTATATTACACTAATTTATTTGCAAAACTAAACGAAACAGTTTATAAATCTCGCCAAAAAATGTGAGCGATAACTTTAACAATACTAAATACTGCAAGGATTTCAACCCGCATCAGCATGTTGCAAAAAACTTGTATAATAAAGACTCAATTTTTCATCAGGTATAGGAAAATAATTTAAAACTATGTGAATTTTATAAAATATAAAGAAAAAAGTGAATCCTATAGCATAGAACATTAAAAAATTAAAATGTTTAATGTAAAATTATTTATATACAAAATGCCTCCAAGTAAAATCCTATTATCATCAAGTCTTTAATTATAAAATTATAACATTGAACATCTTTCACGTAGTTTGGAGAGAAAAAAATAGAAAAAAATCTGAATTAAAACTTCTCTTGCTTTGATCAATTGCTTAAGGGATAAAAGTAAAAAGAATTCACACAGTGAGAACTCATTTTATTAACTAGCTTATCAAATATTTTGATCAGTAATCTCTGATCTTGCTTGTGTGAAGACATTCCCCCCTCTCACAATTCACCCTTTCTCTTTGCTTGCCAAGAGGCAAATGTTTTAAAGACCTTTCCTATTTGATGATCAATTGGAGATAACCAATTTAAACAGAGAGAAACACACAAAAACAAATAAAATCATTAATCAAAGACTATGCTTGCAAATAAGCAACATCAAATTAATATAGATGGACATATTTCAAGGTACGCATGTATTTAACACAAAGGACTGATAAAAATAAGAATACAGAAAAAGACAAACAGTAAAGAAAAATGAACCTAAGTTTAAAAAAAAAAAAAAAAAAAAAAAAAAATATATATATATATTTAATACAATAGAATTTTGATGATTCCCATTAAAAGTTTTCCAAATAGGACTTTTCTCATTTCTAGTAGCAAATTAAACTTCAAATTTATGGATTTTGTCAAGCCATCTCTATTTTGTTTACAAAACTTAGAAAAAAAAAAAAAAAAAAAAAAATAAATAGCAATGAATAAAAAGGTAATTGATATTCATATTAAATCAAAAGACAAAAATAACCATAGTTAAAAAAATTTTATAAAGTGTTGATTTTAAATAATTAGTTTAAATTTTTTTTTTTTTTTTTAAAGAAATTAAGAGTGTAGTCTACTCAGCAGTTGACTGCAACAGTATTATAAGCCAGGAAGGTCAAATTTGAGTAGCTTTGATTTTACAAGTTAAATTACCTAAATGTCAAAAAAAAAAAAAAAAAAAAAAAAAAAAAAAAAAAAATGTAACTTTAGCCAGTTAATTAACACCATTTATTATATAACATGGTTAAAGTTGCTACATTTAACCAAGATTCCAAGACAAACTCAAGTTACAACTCCCTTTAGCAGGATACACTAATGGGACTTTTATCCATTTTATTAGAATCATCAAAACCAGATATATTATAGATACCTATTCTGGAAGAAAGTCAAAATCATGCAAGCTATCATATGTCATTGACCAGACATAAGTTCCTGTATTTTTCAACAAAACTAAAGATGGTCATCAGCCAGAAACTAAATACCTTTAGAAAACTAATAGGGCAGGTTGCCACTGCAACCAATGACTTACTGCTGTTTGCGATTACAATTGATGTAGGCTCTGCAGACAGATATTTTGTAATTGATACATCTGTAACAATTCTACCATATAAATTTTTGACTAGACTTTGAACCAACCACCTTTCTGTTTATCATCAGCCAACAGGCAAGATATCCAATGCTATAGAGAAGCTTCAGATAACAGACATTCTAGGAATACACTGTCCATACAGATAGACTATTGTTGTCACTGATACTGTCAACCCACTTTTAAGTGTCAATTGTCTATATCACTACAGGCTCATACTTGAGTGCAAGAATGTAGTTTGATCACTAAACTTGCCAAATTTATATCTGCAAGTTAAACATACTGAAGCAAATTTTGATCTATATAATTGGCTTGGTACAATCTCTTTTTTGAAGAATTCCCATCACTAACCCCCTAGATCAGAACCACTTACCTCTTTAATTAAAAGGTAAAATCTTTCCTTTTATAGAAGAGATAGTGTAACCACTACTGCCAAAGTTCAACAATAGTCCAATGATAAATTTAATAGAGAAAAGGAATGTACTGCACCAATTCAAGCAGGCATTAAAAAAATTAAATAGACTTCATTCTTCTTTTTCTTTGTTTTTAATGATTAATTTTTTTTTGTTTCTTGCTATCTCAAATTTTGGAATGCTTCTTTTGCTAGTCCACTGCTTGTTCAGTTACTATTTATGGAAATCATTAAAAAAAAATCCAAATGTCAGTAAATTAGTTTACTTTTACCAAACGAGATGAATTTGCAAATATTAAAATTCTTACTGAACTGACAATACTTATCCTGACTCAAATGTTACTACCATCGAGTAACAGATTGTTCCAGTTACACTGTAGAAATGACTTTGCACCAGATTGTTAAATGAACCATTTCTTATTGGTTTCTTTTCAAAGAAAGTTCCTGAAGATCCAAAGAAAATGTTACTTTATTCTCCAGTCATAAATCATTGACATGGGTTTGAGAAAACACTCTCCTGCCATGAATATTTGTAATTTAGCAGATATTACTGAACATGAGGATGTATTATAACTCACTCCTAGCTGTTAAATATTAGGTCTTGTTTAGACTACTTACCATGGTGTCATTAGAATTATCTCCAACTTGCTTTGAGTTCTTTATGTAAGGTGTCTTGCCTCATTCATTTGTCATTTTTTTGGTATATACTGCTACCCATTTTGAATGGTCAATCTTTTCATTTACACCTATTTTTTTCAAGTCTGGATTAAATCAATGAAGAATTAGACAATGTTATGAATGTTACACTAAGTTTCAGTTTAAACACTGGTGTCAACCCTTTTTTTTTCACTTGAAATTTTACTTTGACTTTGGAATACTGACCCAACTCATCCAACAGAACATCTGGAAAACATTTTTTCAATTCTTCCTTTAAATTTTCACACTTTTTAAACTGGTATCTTATTCACTTACATTCTTGCAATAAATATTTATAGGTAAATCTGTTGCAACACTGTACAAAATTTGTTTTCTGTAAGAACTTTTCCTTGCTTTAGTTTTACAGTGTGACATTTTATGTCCTACTTTTTCACACTTGAATTCTTAAAGGGACAGTCATCTCTGAGATATAACATTCCACATATGAAACATGGATAATTTTTCTTTTTCCCCCCCATTTTTCTTGTATGCATGCACATTCTTTTTCTTCAATTTCTTCTGTATGGTCTCTCAGATTTAGGATTTGACATTCATCTGATATTTCTCGTAGTGTTAGTTTTTGATTATGTTTAAGTTTTGTTAGAATTCTAGCACATATTTCTGCATCTTTTTTTTGCCATTAACCCTTGAATGAAAATTAACCGTTTAAACATATCTGGAGTCTGTTCGTTTAACTAGAATCTTTCACACTACTTGTTAATTATTCTGGCATATGTGACAAAATCTTTGTCTTTTTTCTCTCCAGCTGATTCCAACAGACTTTTCCTGACTGAGTTCTGTATTAAAAGTGTCTTGCCCAGTTCATTTGGGTTACCTGTCTTATTGACTCTACAACAGAACAATATTGAACAACAAATTTATATGGATATTGAAATCATGCTGTGGGTGTTGAGGTGATATATTTCAACAAGATCATTTATACTAGAGAAATTTTTTTTTTTTTTACAGTTTCCACATATCACATATTGGGATCAAGTTTCCAGTATTTTGGCTGGATTTTTTTTTTTTTTTTTTTTTTGGAGAAAAAATTTTTTAACATGCATCAAAAGTGACCAGGTGAATTAAAAAAACTACACTATTGCAAAATTTTTCAGTACCAGGGACAATGTCCTACAGATTATTTTTTCAGGGATTTGTCAACTTTGATACAATTTCATAAACTGAATCTACAATTCAGTTGAATTTGAGCGGTAACAGAATCTTTTCTGTTAAATAAGCAATTTTCACTAAATTACCTTTTATAGCAATCAAAGTTTATAAAACAAATGGTGTTAATTACTGGCTTTAAATAAATTCTTTCAAATATTTCTAGAAGCTGAAGGGAAATTTATATATATATATATATATATATATATATATATATATATATATATATATATATAACTATTATCTATTTTATTAACATACTTAGGTATGTGTGCTGGCTATGAACTTAATCACTCACCATTCAATCATTATTTACATTTTTTTTTTTTTTTTTTTTTCCAACCTGGAGGCAATAACCTGTTAACTGACTGAATTAGTCTTCATTCACTATAGATTTTTTCCATTTTTATAACGAGGAAATAAACCAAATTATATTTCAGAGGTAAACTACATAATAATGTAAGTGATCTAGGTTAACTAAGTCATGACTGCTACTTTCAAGAGTATGAAAAGAGTTTTGAATATTAATAACCACAAAGTTTATTGGAGAAAATTCTGAAAATATTAGAAAATGAAGGAATTACATTATATTTTAGTATTATTTTAGTATTTAATAGAATTTACATTGGTTTCAACAAATTAAGAAAAAGTTTTTCGTTTATATGAATTTGTTCAGGTTAGTTAAAAGAAAATTAAAATAAATAAATAAATGTAATTAGCTTTAACTGAACAAAAGGTATGATAAATTATCCTGGCAATTTTGTGATTCAGTCATTTATAAATATTGCAGAAGTAATTGTTAGAATTTGTATACAGAACTGTTTTTGTAAAATATTGCTTAAATTAAGACATTTCTTAATCTAGCCACTTATTCATACCATGATATATTTGTTACTTGAAAGAATATCAGTTTGCGTATAATTAGAAGAAATAACTTTGTAATTTTTCAGTTCTATATATGAAATACTAGACATTTGTGTATTGCCCGTTAAAAAAAAAAAAAAAAAAAAAAGAAAGAAAGAAAAATGCCCACCATGCCATGCACATTGTAGCAAACCACTCTCATGAAATGTAAGTTCCACTAGAGTAGCTCCTTCCTATAAACTGCTGCTTTGTGGAACTTATTCCCAAGAGGATGTTTTCCAGATCACTACAATCTTAACCTGATCAAATCTATGATTAACCATCATCTTCCCCACATATCCCCATAAACTGGGGATCTTATTCTGTAACCCTTTACCTAGAATGGCTCTTGGGCCTCGTACAACCTGAACATTAGTGAGGTATTAGAAGTGTTTAGAATTTATTAATTTCCCTTTGAATTTTTGATGGATTCAATTATTCTCATTCCAGTTCCAGATTATAGTTTGTTTTTGAAAGGTTTACATAGGGAGCTTTAAAATGTAAATGAAAACTGTTTCCTACTATTAACTTTATAGAACAAATTTCAAACAGACCTTAAGAACTATATAAAATGTTTTTAGATAACTTTTTTTTTGTTTAAAAACATCATTTAAACACTGTACGTGTACAAGATAAGGTGTACATAATCTTCTATGCGCCATCCCCTCTTCAGGACATGGGTGACCATGGCTCTCCAGAATTTCTTGTACTTTGTAGCTATTAGCAAATTTTGTCATTTTGCTATCTCTCCTAAACCCTGTTCTGCCAGTCATTTACACAAGCTCATTAGGTAGGTTATATGCTACTTTCTTCTATCCCTATTGCATTCAAGATATCCTGTGTTAGTCAAATTTTCCAAGCCCTCTTTCCTCATATGTTCTAGAAATTTCAATTATCTTTCTGAAGTACAAGTGTCCATTTTGTTTCCATTTTCCCTAAAACTTTGTAATTGATCACATTCAGTCCATAGTGAAGATGTGAGCAATCCTGATTAGAGAAGAAAAAAAATTTGTTAAACCAAGAAGAGCATTAAAACAAAAGAAAGAACAACAATATTTACATACTCAATGTGTCGATATCCATAACCAATGAGCAAGAAGATGGCAAGTACAAATAAAATCAAAAAACTTGTCCAGTGAAGCACTGATTTCACATTCTTGTGATTGAAGCAATAAAGCTGCTCCGAGAACTTGCGTGAGCGCTGAGCCTCTTCTGCTAATTGCACCTCTGTCAGTAATTCCTCATACAAGGTGAGCAGAGCATGTTTTGTGGTGTTACCCACCAACTCCTCTGGAGGCTTGGGACCCTCCTCACAATGGTTAGGGCCCTCCTCTGATGGAGGATGGGGCTCATGGCACGTCATGGCACATCTGTAGAGAAAATAAAAAAAAATAAAAAAATCAATAAACAAGATACTAAAGGAAAAATAAACATTTACATCAGGAGTTTTAAAAACAAAAGAATAAAGAGAATTCTCATAACTTATCAGCAATCAATACTGAAGTAAAACTAAGTCACACTACAAAAACATTTGAGAGAAAATGATCAAAACCACTTGTTACTTAAAAGTTTGCAGAAACAAAAAAAAAAAAAAAAAAAAAAAAAAACATATGTAAGCATAATTTTTGTAAGGTTGGGGGGGCATTTCAGCTGATACAGATAATACAAGGAAAGTTGGTTCACAGTCTTATGCCAGAAATTTTTTTCTCAAAATCCACCTTTCAAATTTATAAATCTACCATTCATCCACACATGGAACACCATTGCCATACCTAGTCTGGGGCTCCTGCTTGACAAAATCCAAATTAAGGTTTGTAATGTAAGCAATCATGACCAGGCATTTAAACTTCAGACACACTCACTGATGTGACATGGCTTCCCTCAGTCTTTTCTACAAATACTTTCATAGCAATTGTTCTGATGAGCTCCCCCAGCCCCTGGTGCCTAGTTTACATGAATTTAAGCATGCTACTAGATAACCAACTAGGCTTTCTGCTTTTTTTTGTTTTTTTTAAGCAATTCATCCCAAGCAAGGCAGGAGTGCCACTAGTACACAAGGGGTTACAGGAGGGATTGATGAAAGGATAAAAAAAATGAATGACGTTCAAGACAAAAAAAAGATGTTGATTGATGCTGCATTTAAACTTCTGGAGATTATATTATAAAGGAAGCAAGTAAGAGGAAGGGAGTTCGACTGTCAGGAAGTGCAAAAAAAAAAAAAAAAAAAAAAAAAGAAACTGTTGAAGTAGAAATGGCAGTTATGTTTAACTATCAGGTCATCCCATAAGTTCTGTCCGAATTTTAAATAAAGAAAACAAGTGACCAAATGTTACATTTAATTACAGATTCAATCAACAATGTATTTTTCCTGATTATCTATGATTTCCTTCCATCTATTAACAAGCTTACTAATTCCATTACTGTAGAATTCTTTTGGCTTCGATTCGAAGAACTCATAAATGTCAGTTTTAACCTCTTCCTGTGTTACAAAAGCTGTTTCTTCCAAATGATTCTGTAAGCTACGAAACAAATGGTAATCTGAAGGAGCAAGATTTCTCCCAACCAAGGTCTTCGATCTTTTGTGACGTGATTTTTGCTGTGTGGGTCACGCATTGGCCTGATGAAACATCACCCCTTTTCGATTCACTAGAGCAGGTCTTTTTTTTCCTCAAAGCTTGGTTCAAACGCTCTAATTACTGACAGTATATTTGAGCATTAATTGTTGCATTAGGTGGTAAGAATTCAAAGTGGATTATTCCTTGGCGATCCCACCAGATTGAAAGAAGAACCTTTTGCCCATGAAGTTCCCTTCTCGGCTGTGGCTGGGATCCTTCCCCTTCACCAAGACACTGTCTACGATGCTTAACATTTCGATAAAAGATCCATTTTTCGTCGCCAGTCACAAGTCTATCCCAAAAAGGTGAAACAAGTTGGCGAGAATGGAGAGAAGAGCAGATGTCAACTTGGGATTTGAGGCTGTTTTCAGACAATTCACTAGGCACCCATTTTCCAAGTCTAGGAACTTTTCCAAGTTGTTGAAGATGACAATGAACAGTTGTATGGTTTGAACTGAGAACCACTGCCAATTCCTCAAATGATAAAGCAGGATTTTCTTCAAGAGCTGCTTCAAGAAGCTTTCCATCAAACTCAACTGGACGTCCGGTTCAATCTTCATCTTCAAGGGTGAAATCTCCACCTCTGAATTTTGCAAATCATCTTCTGCAAGTTCTTTCATTCACACAATCCTCTCCAAAAACTGAGTGAATGTTTCTAGCCGCTTCGGCTGCCAAGTTTTCTTTCTTGAACTCATAAAGCATTATGTGCCTCAAATGATTCTTGGGTACTTCTATGTTAGCAGGGTTTTAATCAAACCAAATTTAATTTTATTGTTCTCTGAAATAAAATTTGATCAGTTTAAATGCATCTAAACATAAAAAAATGTTCAGCTCCATTAGACATTATAAAATACTCTTTAAATTTTGTTCATTTTAACAAAAAGTTAAAATTCGGACAGAACTTATGGGATGACCTGATATTTCAACAGTAAAAAGAGTGGGACCTAGATGCAAGTCTAGTCACATGCTTAAATTCATGTAGTTGTTAGAAGTTGCCATGAAAATATTTGTAGAAAAGACAGAGGGAAGCCACATCACATCTGTGAGAAAGTGACAGCAGTCAAGATTAATTACATTACAGATTCTTTGAATTCTGCCAAGAACCTTGAGAGAAACAGCAGCAGCACCAGACCAGATATGGCAACAGTATTCAATACACAGATGAATGATAAATTTGTAGATGTGCAATATGGACTGACAAAAAAACCTGGCACAATATGATGAACCAATTTTGCTTGCAGTAAACACAGCTATTGATTCAATGTAGTTATTCCACTTCAAATGTCAAAAATGTGAAGGCCAAGGAGGTGCAGAGAGGCACTCTCCTGGAGTTGAACTTCAGCTATGCTGATGGTGGGCAGGGAAATTTCTCCATGGTGGTTAAATGGGAGCAATTTAGTTTTGGAGAGATTGAAATTTATAGGCCATTTCCTGCCCCAGTTAACCTGGCCACTGCTTTCAAAAAGGACCTCCAATCAGTGGTTAACTTTGATACACATATTCAGTTATGTCTGTAAGAACATCAGTGGTAGACCAGACAAAACAGAAACCATAATGTTTGTCTATATTTCTGAGACGAGGTATTATATACACTATTTACGTTATTCAGACTATTGTCCTCATCTTTGTTGCCTTGGCACAGTGGATAAAGGCGTTGGTTAGATCCAGTGACAAAACCCAAAGAGTGCGAGTTCAATACCCGGTTAAGACAGTGGAGAACTTGCAGAGGAGAATTAACAGGAGATAACTGACAACTGGCATCCATTATACATGGCACATGGAACAAGAACAGTCTACCCCAGTGAGCGAAATAAAGGGTTCAGTTCGACATTCCAACAACTTGAAAAAGGCCGGAGCATACAGCGGCCGAAACGTAATAAATATGGTGACAAAGATAAGGACAATAATCCAAATAATGTAAATATTGTAGAAACCATATTGTTTGTCAGAGAGTAGGTTGTGAGAGGTAAGATGCTTAACCACTTCACCATTGATAATACTTTACCGCAAAGTGGTAGGAGTCAAATGGGGTGGTAGTTAGAGGGGTCAGAGAGTTCCCCAGATTTCTTTAAAAAGGACTTCCAACAAGCTAGGAAGCAGCTGTTGTATAGTTTAGAGAGAACTGGAGCCAGCTCAGGAGCACATTTCTTTAAGATGCCAGTAGGTATCCTGTCAACTCCACTTGCCTTATGGGAATCTAATTTAGAAATGATGTCCAAGACCAGCAACAGTGTTATGAACATATCAGGTGTGGGTGCTCCAGATGAATAGCGTCGAGTTGGATGAGATTTTCTGAGCAGCATTAAACCTTATCTGCTGTAGATGTTAGGACTTTGAACTGACTGAATAGAGGGGTGGGGAATTGAGAATTTATTGTTGTTCAGCACACTCTTGCAATAGTCTCTAGAACCAAATATGTGAGATGGTATACATTGTTTCATTCTGTCAGCAAACGGTAACTTGCTTCATTGCGGACATGCTTGCAATCATTACAAGCAGAGACAAAGATGTCTGTTGCAATCAGACATTGCTCTGGTACAGCCAGAAGAAGTGATTTCTGTAGGCTATATTGACTGAGTATGCAGGTGAGAACCATGGAGATGAACGTGGTTTAACTTGGTATTTTGTTGCTGGAATGAAAGCATTGATGCCAGCTTTAACCCAGGAGGAAAACTCAGCTGCACATTTTTGAATAGGATGATTAAAAACTTCATTCCAAAGTACATCATGAAGTAAATCATGGAATTAGTCCCAGTCTGCTCATTAATAACAAAGATATTCTGTTGGTAAGAGGTTCTTGGTTGGTGGGGGAACAGACACTACCACATGATCAGAGTTGCCAAGAGGATAGAGCTGCATCATACAACAAAAGTCAGATCGAGGTAAAAGAGAAGTGTTTCCGTCCGGGCTGCTGGAGAATTGCATAGGGAAGTCAACCACTTGTGTGAGAGATTGAGGGATTGTAAAGTTAAGGATACCAGTGAGGTCAGTGACAGAGTGTTTAAACCACGTGGTATGGTGGGCTTTAAAGTCACCAAACATGAATGTTTGCAAACAGGTGTAGGGAGATGGCCTCATCCATATTATCAGAAATACTATCTAGCATGCAACAGTATTGAGAGGAAGGGGAATGGTAGAGAAAGAAAAGATACCTGACTGAGTTAAGTAGAGAGAGACAGAGACATGTATGAATGGTCTGGAGATTCAAGAGAGAATTCCCTAGCTGGTGGAAGATGTTTGTGGACAAACTCCCAAACTATGCAATGTGGACTCGAGAGTCTTTTCTAAGGAGAGGAAGGTAGCCAAGGATTGAGAAATTAGGAGTGGATTGAAGAGTTAAGGTTGGATTCACAGAGAGCTAGAATGTCCAAAGACTTTTTGAAGAGGATCAATTCTATACTGCAGAAGTTGGCACAAATACCATGAATATTGGAGAAGGAAAGTTTAACTGGTTTAGGTGTTTTTTTGTTAAGCTGATTTAGGATTATAGTCAAGTTGTGTTTTATTGGTAAGGAAAAGCCTAGGGTAGTAGTCGGTCATCTAATGAAACATATGCAGTAGGGAACTGGCACAGACTGCATCATAGTGTGGCCTCAGTGCACCATTTTACCGTTGGACTAACTAGATGGAACTACCACTTCTACTCCCAGTTTCTTTTCTCACACTACTCACCTGGGGAACACCTTTCAGACTTATTTCTTCCTTTAAATGCAAAGACAATTGCCATCTTGTCTTGAACCCTATTCGTTCTTGTCATTTCCTCAGTATCAGTCTTCTCATTTTACATGGTATTACTGCCTTGTTTGGGGTAAAATGATAATATGAATAAAAAAAAAAGTTTTTTTTTTTTTTTAATTTAGATCTTATTAACATATATAAAATGTTAAAGAAGGTACTCAGGTTATAAAATCAAGAAAAAAAAATGTAATCATTCTCAGCAGTTTGGGATATTATTGTAAAAAAAAAAAAAAACAAAACAAAAAAAAAGATAAACTAAATAATTTGTTTGTCAAATTAGTGAGGAAGTTTTAATATAAGAAACACCTAGAGAGTACCAATATCTATTCTTGTACCTAGAAGTCTAACCTAAAAACAGAAATCAGATTTTTCTTTCTACAGCAATAAGTTACAAGCACCAATTCCAATCAAAGATGTTTACAAACATATTTACTAAGTAGATATTTATTTCCCACCCACTGTACTGATATATACAGAGTAACTTACATAAAATAATGCTTAACCCAACTGTTCCTACTTCAAGATTGCTAGTTATATAACTTTTTAAAACTTGCAAAGAATAATTTATAACATGAGCTTTGGTGAGTAAAAGTTCGAAAAAAATGAATGATGCTTATTGACATGTATTACTATGTAAAAAAAATTAAAATCTTGGAAAATTATGAATAGGTTATCCTTATTAAAAATCAGCAAGAGAAAAGGTCATGTAATAACAGCTTTATCACTAATGCCATTTGATTAAAAAAAAAAAAAAAAAAAAAAAAAAAAGGCAAACTTTCTAAAGTTTACCCAAGCTTCAGGCGAAAGCCACAAATACTATGCATTTTTAGATTAATTAACAATCATTTAAATTAGATATTTCCAAATAGGATATAAACAAACTAGAAAGTATGAAAAATTTACAATGTCCAGAAACCATTACATAAATCAACTCAATTTTCAAAAGCCAATATATCTTCATATATAAAAAAAATTCTGACAAATCACATATTTAAAGATTAATAAAAACCATTATCACAAATCTTAACACTTAACCTATTTATGACAAATGTTTTCCATATATGTTGAAAAGGAAACAAGTCTTAATTTCCTGTATAAATTTTAATTTCAGTCTTAAGTGGCTACTGAGGAGACTATTAGAATAGCAGGATAAAAAAAAAAAAAAAAAAAAGGATTAGCAAATGATCAAAATTATTAAGACATATTCAGAGTCAACTAATTTAAGAATAGAGCTACTGTTGACCTACCTATATATTTTGTGAAGACATTCTTTACCTACTTGTCTACTACAATTATGTATCACCTCAAAAGTTTAATAGCTTATTACTTGTGAATACTTCCTATGAACATTCTATAGGCAGAATACCAGATAAAGAAAAAAATGGTGACAAGTATTTCTATTTAATACAGAAAATATTACAAGATGCCAAGTACAAAGAATACATTGAACTTCTCAAAAACCTTTATGAATCATGTAACCTTAAGCATTTCCTTTAACTCTGGTATGTTTTCAATCACATTTTTAGCCAAAGTGGGGAGTGCTCACAAAAATCGGACATTAACAGGGTGCGTTAAATCAGATATCAAGTTTGAAAGCTTCTTTATTATATATTTTTAGATGATCCTCTAAAGAAAAAAAGAAAAGAAAAGAAAAATGCATTATTAGATCTATTATCCTGCTATAAACATTCATTTATATTTTAAAGACTTTTTTGTTGTCTGTACTTATTTTCTGAAATGAGAAACTTTCTGTATATAATATTTTTAGAAGCTATTGTTTGTTTTGTTTTTTTTGGTGTGGGGGAGGAGAGATGCTGAAAATGAAGTTTAATGATTTATTTTGAAAATTAATAACTAATTATTTTAGGCAAATGATACAGCTCAGTTCAATAGCATTAAAAAATAAGGCCAAGAGGACAAACTTATTTTTGGTTAGTCCTCTTTTCCAGCATAAAGTGATAGGGCTAAAGTCCACTATATAGCTTTGTGGATGGTTCAAAGCTTTAAATAATTTGCAACAGTAAATAACTAAAAATCATATTCCAAAACTAGTAACACATACTTTCTTTGATGCAAAACGAAGTTTTCTTAAAAGAGAAAAAAAAATCCAATGGAAAACCCACAATCTTGCTGATTATGATAAAAAATAAAAAAAATATATATATATATATATATATATATATATATATATATATATATATATATAATTTTTCAAGTGCAGTGATATCTGCAAGTAATCAATAGACAAACTGACAAAGCTAAAGATCCATACTTTAAGATGCTTTAAGTAAAGATTTCTAACTAATAAATTTGGATTTCCTTGTTTTGTGCATGTGTGGAGGGGTGTATAATAGTATACAAAACAAGTGACAAAGTGGAAAAGCTATTAAACAAAACATTTTGCAAATGTGACTTATGTTCAACTTCAAGTCAGAATAAAAGACACCAATGGGTCCAATATATAAATACTTTCTGGTTGTCAGATCTTATAGGGTAATTCAATTTATTGGCCCCTCAAAAATCCCAATGCATTTTCCTTATAGTTTTCTTTTATTCTGACATGAAGCTGAACACAACACACATAAGCAAAATAAGTCATTTAAGAGTTTTTCCACTTTAGTCTTCCCTTGGTCACCTGTCATTGATCCATCCTTTCAGGATATGGATGCAAAGAGTCTGGGCCTTGATAAAGTACTGCAGTTTTCACTATGATTGTGACCAACAGCCAGCCTATTCCCATTTCCTTCAGGGCCAAGTCATTTGTTTTTTTGATTCGTTCAGCTGATGTGCACTGCATACCATACATTGGTAGCATTCAGTGCTTATTGATATGAGGGAGAGGAAATTGAAGCCAAAATATAAATGCCACCTTTTTCCAGTCAATTCTTATAATTAATCAAATGAGACAGATATTCACAAATCTATGAGATGTTGTTCATCTTACCAGTTTTTCAAATAACTGAACTCTAATTTTGGCACAATACCAGATTCATGAAGTAGCTAATGAAGAATAAATTCACTAGCATGAAAACCATTCCTCTATAACAACTGCTCAGGAAATTGATAAGGTTTGTAGCAGCTACTCAAATATTCTTACCAACTAAACCAGCTATTTCTGGCGTCTGTGTGTGTGTGTATATATATATATATATATATATATATATATATATAAGGACACAATGAAGCATAAAATCATGAATTGTACACTAATTGGCAATTTTTCCTTGACATTTCAGAACAAAAGAAAAGAAACAAGAACAGATACAATAAATAAATCAACTTATTAAGCTAGAATAAAAAAGAAAATTGGCCTGGTGTAAATGAAATTAGGTAAAACTTGTGTTAGAAATATTTTTATAAGAAAGGTTCTTTCCTGTTAATTTTGACTGATTTCCTATTTTATCCACATTTTTTTCAATCTTGAAACTGAAATAAGAACTACTTTATTAAAAGACTGTTTTACAATGTCTTCTCTTATAGATGATAAATTAAAAAAAAAAAAGAAAAAGGCAAAATGAAAACACCGACATTTACTAATAAAAATACAAAAGTAAATTTTATTTTTACAAAATTGATTGAAAAAGTTTCTAAAACACAAAGGCTAAAGAATACCAAATAGCCATCTTTATATTTAACATTTGGTGTTATATATATATATATATATATATATGGGTGGGTGTGTTAGTGCCAGATTTATATATGGACTGCAGCACAGGGGCCCCAAGACTAGACACCTGCCACCCACCAAGGCTTGGGCCCTTGAAACAAAAAAATAAAATAAAATAAAAATAAAATAAAAAATAAATCAAAATAGAACATTTGTTTATTTAATTTTAGTTGAAGTGTTTCATGTTTTACATCAAAAAAAGCATTATCCAAAAATATTTTTTGGGGGGAGGGGGTATGTAACCCCCCCCAGACCACCACCACCACCACCACCATTCTATTAGCCAAATAATAAATCCTAAATCTGGCTATATATAACAAGAATTTTCATAAGGCCATTGAAGAAGCTAAATGATGGATGTCTTTTATTGATTTATCTGTTACAATATTTTTGGATACAATGAAGTTGGGTCAAAAAAGAAAAAACATCTTAGGGTTTTCTTTATCTGACATTTTTTTTCTAAATTAGGCATCTCTGGTTCAGTGGGTTAAAGAATAGAAAGGAATCAATAAGGAACAATTTAATTCCTACTCACCAAGTCTGATCAAGTTGGGAAAAATTAAATGATCAGAAGATACCTATATATAAATTGTAAATGCAAACATGAAAATTTGCATACCTCTGAAGAGTGGGCAGACAGGTCCACCTACAAAACTCTGGAGTTGGGATGCTGAAGGTAACATCAATCAGCTAAGTAAAAAAACTTACATATCTAATATGAGAATTATGATTATGCATTTCATTTACATTTAATTCTTGATATAGAATTTCTTCAAAAGTATAACAAAAAATTACAACATACACTTATTAGCACATAAATATCTATATGAATTAGGTAACAATTAAGCATAAGACAAACTAAAGTATATTATAAGATACATGTAGTGATGCTGTAAACAGATTGTTCATTTTGTGTAAAAGGATGTAAATAAGAAAAATAGTATCAATTAATGCAATGTAGATGTTTTGTGGCTTTCTTGAATTTATTAAAGTGAACAAATGTATTTTTATAAAAAAAATGAATGGCAGTTGTTTCTATAAAGAGGTTCTAGAGAGAAGCAAAAATTTGATAAAAGCAAAATTGTGCCTATACTCAGAATAAAAAGATCAATGCTATTAAGTGATTTAAGATCAGAAAATGCAATTTCTAGCATGATCAACTGACACACCAACATGCAACTTTATCACTATTACTACTAAATCTACTGACATGTTCCTACACTGTAAGATCCCAATAATAATTTGTAGGATATAAAACTGCTTGCTGTAGTTTCTACACTATAAGGATGAAGATGTAGGCACTTAGTTCCCAGAATCTTTGGGATAATGTTCAATTGAATTCTGTCCTTCAAGATTTTAGAAAATAAATAAAATCACTAAAAACATGCACACTGACAGAATCACTGCAATAAGAGAAATATGAGATTCACATGCTCTATCATTTTCTCTAGATCAACCATCAAAAGTTAAACATTTTACAGATTATATATTTGAACAAATCCAGCAGATAACTCGTGAATATTGCCAGTCTTCTTGGATTTTATCTATAGTTTTGTTTCTGAAATACTTTGAGCATTTAGAATAATTGGAATATTTTTTTTTTAATTTTAAATTTAGAAGTAGCTTCAAATAAAATTGTAACAAGTCATTTTAACTTTATGTTAGAAATCAATATTTGCTTTGAACATTAAAATATCCAAAATCTGAGGAGGAAAAAAAATAAAAACAAAAACAAAAACAAATAAATAAATAATCTAGAGATAAAGTACAAATTTATAAATAAACAAAAATTCTTGTCCAATAGGATAGTCAATAATGTATCAGAGAAAAAAAAAAATTACTGGAAAAAGACAATGTCTAAAATATTGCAATGTTGTTACACTTTTACTTTCTTACAAAACCAGTATCAAGATTGGTATATGAAAATAATACTGGATGTCTTTAAGAACAGCTTGAGCGGTAAAAAGCACATTTATTATTGCCTCTTTCTAACTGAATGAAATGTAGATTAAATAAGTCTATTGCTCTCCCAACTGTCACTCGTACAAATCACAATATCGCTGGTTCAATTCACCATCCTCGCTTTCTTCACACGTCACTACATATAGCCAACGTTTCTGTCCCTTTTTCACGGCTCCAGCACTCTTTTATCAGGCCAACACCGCGGTTCCCCAGCCAATCAGTGTTCTTCGCTGTTATTCTCGGTTACACAGGCAAATTGCCTCCTCCAGTTCGACCAATCAGCACACGACTTGCTATTGGTGGAAGCATTCCAAACTGTACAAAAAACCCTCATCCTTGCACATACTGCTAGAATGGCTGGACGGGAGAGTAATGCCATTTTCATGAAGCAAACTTGCTGATGTCACGCGCCGCACGTTAAGGCAAGACCCTTATTTTCCTATACACCAGATGCAAGCCACTCTGGCTCGCTTGCTTCTACGGGGCTGTTCACCACAATTAGTATCAATTTGTATTGTCTGAATAAGGAAAAAAAAATTTCTCTGAGGTCACTAAAGATATTACTGAATCTTCAAGCACTGAAGGATGTGTACACTTATTTAAAATGTAGGTAAAAATAAAAATTAGTTTGTATTTAACAATTATTTACAATGAAAGTGTGCATAGAGGGTTTAGGATGGTCATATATATTGATTATGCGTTATTTAGTAAACAAGTTTAGAAATCACATCAATTATACTAACAGTACAAATGAAATCCAGCAAATGTGCTACTAATCTATAAATTAGTGACATAATAGAAATAAACACATGGATATTCTTTTTTCACATCTGTTGTGTCTACTTCAAATAAATGTTAACACTTATTGGGCAGATAAGACCAACTTTATCAGTATCAGATTAAAAATGCAGACTGAACTTATTGGTAATGAATTGTAAAAATAATTTAACAATCACAATATCAAGTGTTTTACAATCACTATGGCAAGAATCCAGGTAGAAGTAAAAATAATTGTTAATATTAAACAGAGTTTTATAGAACTACCTTTGGGATAAGAATAGTCAGAGTTTATAATAAACAATAGTCAATATATATCTCGAGCAAACAATATATGCAAGGCAAAGCAACAGTAATATGGCAAAAAGTTAAAACTAAGAATTGGGGCTGACACAAGAGCAAATTTATTGGCTAGGAAAAAGTCCCAGCATGCATTTGTGCTTCTGCCTATAAATTGTGAAGGAGAAAGTATTTTGCAGTTATTCCAGATTGTGATTGGAACCAACACTTATGATTAAGAAACTATATCTAAAGTGAATAATTCATTATCTTCAGTTCAATATTAAAAACTGAGCCATAAAACAGTAGACATGCTCCAATTAATACTTTTGTTCTCTAAGCTTCTACTGAGCAAATATTTATCATGTTAGATACCAAACAAACTTTGTTTTAGCATAAGATTTGTTAGCAATGGCAAATTCATTAGTAGTTTAAAGAAGCACAAAATTATATAATACTGAAAAAAATTAATGACAAAGTGGGGAAAAAAAATGTATAAATGTGTATCATTTATGACTTCATTAAACAAAATGTGCCACAAATAAATTAACATTTGTTATTTTTTAAAATGCATCAGCAAAACACTGATGTCATTTTTCTGTGATAAAAGTCCCTATTTTTGCCGTTTTATTTTAGGGGCTTTCATGAACAGAGTGGAAATAAAACTTCCAGGGTTTTCTCTAACTAAAAATTGATATTTTCAATGTTTTGTGCATATTGAACATGAAATTTTTTTTCTAATTTGTCATTAATTTTTTTAACATTACTCTGGTATATAAAAAATTTATAGATCTCCCATATAATACATATACTTACAATTTCTGAAGAAGTTATGGATTTTTATCTATTAATCTGACAGATTTTATCACAAACATTATTTTTAATGGGTACTCATTTGAGTAGACACTCCATTTATTTATTAAACAGTATATTTATTGTCTGCCGGCATAAATATTTACAAAATCTTAAAGAGAAATATGTCTCCTCTGGCAAGATAAAACCTGTCTGATTAATAAATAAAAATCAATTACTTCTTTAGAAATTGCCTTGCATTTGGATGCAAATCTGGATAGATATGAAATTGAAAATCTATAACAAAAAGGATTTTGCTTTAAGGCACTATTCAGCCATAATTGATCACCAAATGTCTTTTGTTGTGGAGTTGGTATAAGCACATTGGATCTAATGACAATTTTTCTTGCCAAGTGGGGGGAGACACACAGGTCTGAATCCTCCTGAGGGTACATATTTTTCGTTAATAAAATTTTCCAATATTTAGGGCTGTAAACAAAAAATATGCCGTTTAATAAATGGTGCATCTATTCAAATATGAGTATCCACTAAAAATGTTAAAAAAAGTGTTATATATATATATATATATATATATACACACACAGCTACTCATTTTTCAAGCACACCCATCTGCAAGGATGGTTAGCCAATCCCTATTGCAGAGACCTGTTCAGGCACATGTGTTTAACACCCACAAAGCAAGGTACTGCCACTAATTTGCTGAAAAAACAGCACAGCATGATAAAAAGGCCCCAGATATTAGTTTAGAAGACAGCAATAATAATTTTGAAGAAATAACTGAATTGCTTAATTTATTTCACAGAACTTCAAAACCTCACATCATGAAAACTCACTTTAATAAAATTAATTTCCTCAATTCAATTTTAAACTGAATTTTAAAATGTTTAAATTCCAAATTTTTATATTACCTCAAACTCGATATAACTTAAGATCACTAATTTTTTCAGTTATTTTGAATTTTTAACTGTTCCCTTTCAGCCAAACACAAATACCAATGCTGATGTTCAAGCAACTTGAGCCCAAAAAGTTATGTCTATTTAGAGCAAGTGTAACCCAAGTTAGAGAGGTCTCAGATGGACAGACAGAATTTGCCATTTAGTTAAAAGATTATATAAATTATGCATGTTAGCAGCACATCTATACTACTTTTTCCACATGGTTACCATTAGGCATGATACACATGTGTCATAAGTGCATAAATATCCTTGGAGAATATGGCATCAAGTAACCAAAACAACTCTTGCTACAACAGCATTATCCGTGTGGAATCTCTTCCTGGGTAAATGTTAAATGAAGAGTACAAACAGATGAGAATCTGAAGATGCCAGGTCAGGAATATGAGGTGGATGAGCTGAAGCAAATTTTGGTAGATTGGCAGTACATGGTTTCTTTCATAGTATCTGATTGCATTAGTCAGACTGATATGGAGCCTATAAAAAGTACACATTTTGTACCAGAAGAGTTGCCATCAATTTCTTTGAACTTCAAAATTTTGATGGGAAAGGTCAGTTTTAATAAATTGTTCCAGATCATGAAATCAAACTGTCTCCAGAGCAAGATTATACACCCAGTTCTCATCACCAATCAAGTGTCCCAGAAAGTCCTATCAGCTCCTCTTTCATTTCATATATAATACACACAAACATTATATTAAATCTCCTTTCACTCCAAGTAAGGTGATAGTTTCACTAGGATGCAAGTGAAAAAGAACAAGAGGAGAAAGGACAATAGAAGAACAGATTCCAAAAACTGAAAAGAAATATCCATATGTTGGAACTTTTGTCCTTTAGTCAATTGCTTTGGGACTCAAAAGCATAATACTCCTTGTAAATTTCATGGCCAAGTGATTTCAGATCATAATTCCACAACCTTATTAAAGTTTGTACAGTCTATCATCTTGAATCAAAGCTTCAATGCATTCAGTATATTCTTCTGTTGCTAAAGAATGTGGCTACCTGACATGAAGATTTATATACCACTATATGAATATACTACAGACCAATAGTTGCTTCCTGCTCTTTAAGTGTTAAGCATAGCAACATTCACTGTAAATTCCTGTTTAATTTTTTTTCATAGCTTATTACATGTTGCACCTTAATGTTTATCCTCAGTTTTTACAGTGGATGACATCTTTGTTGTAACGTCATGTATGCATGTTAATGTATAAATATTAAGGCAGTTCCTCCAAAATGATTGTATATATCTCACAGCCTTGTGCTTACAGCTTTCATAATGAGATGAATCAAATATTTCTATGGTTTTTATCTTGAATATTTTTTCAGTAATTTATATTTCACTTTGTTTACATAATAAAGCCTGATGAACCACAAAACAAGTTCTCTATTTCCAACTGAAATGGATATTATAAATTGCTGATATACGGGGTGTTTCAGAAAAATTGATATCATTCTGTAATCTAAGAACTTTGCTAATTCTCATTCAAATGATCTCAAATTTTAACTGAAAATTCTAGGTTTTGTTTTTTCTTTTCAGGCATAGAAACGCCATTCACTGGAAAAGAAAAAGATGTGTTAGATTATGTTTGAACACAGACTCTACAGTGCTGCTCATTTGTGAAAGACTTTGCTAAAATGCATCAACTGCAATGCAGATTTGGGCATAGTCCAAAAAGTTCAAAGAGGAAAGTAGGAGCTGGACTACAGACTTGACCTGTACCATGTTAAAAGTAGTACGCAATTTGAAACTTGTGAAATCTTTCATGAAGTCCACGTGCTTTGGAATCTCATTCAAATTTTAATGAATAAATCTTATTTTGCTCAAGAGTTACATCTCAAATAATACCAAATATTTTGAAAGACCCTGTAAATATAAGTATATAGTGAAAATTTTATCAATACAAATAATTATTAATACCAATTTTATTAAAAGAAAAAAAAAATTATTTACATAATCAAATTTGACAGTGCCTTTTAAATATTTTGACATCAACAAGTAGTAGGAAGAGAAAAATTTAAATATTTTTCTTGTAATAAATATTTTCAAGAGCAAACCAGAAATATTGAAAATGAATGAATGGCTTTTTAACCACTCACTTGGGATTTGAATTTTAAACCACAGACTACATCTATAAATGCAAAAATCTGACTGCTTTGGAGTATTTGTAAATTTAACTTGTTCAAACAATGTCCTAACAGCCAAAATATTAGGTTTAATCTAAGATGAGAGAATACAGAGTTTATTTTATTGTAAAAGAGATTTAAAAGCCTTATCACAAGCAGTTACTTTTTTTCTTTTTAATTCCTAACATTCTTAACAATTAAGCATGAAATATTGGAGATTCAAAGATCAGACAAACATCAGATGGTGCTACCAGAACAACACATTACTAAAGTATGCTCTAAGAATAGAAAAATATTCTCTACATTGAAAAAAAGATATATACAGAATAAAACAAGAAAGTAGTCTTTGATATACTATAATATATTGAAGAAACACCATATGATAAAAAAAAAAAAATCATCACTAAAAGGAAATTATTTTAGCTAATGCTATCACTGTCTAAACAGTTTAAATATCATTCAAAAAGGCAATAAATAAATTATGGATCACAATTTTCCAGCAGTTGAAATCTAGGTGAGATTGTAATGTTTGAACAGGTACACCTCAATTTTTCTTGTGCGAGTAGATAATTTTCTTTACGGTAGATTACATATTTAAGAATCATGTACATAGATCACACACTTAAGTAGATTTTTCTCTGGTTAACACTAAGTTTAATAGCAAGAAAGAGAGGCTAAACTAGATAAAAATCAAGAGGGACATTTTTCCAATTACAACTTCCTAATATAATGAAATCTGAACCAGCTGTACACAAAGAGACCTGACCCACTCAATACAGTTGGCATTTAGGGTAAATTTCACTGCATCACAAATAAAGAACAACAAATGATTAGTACAAATTTGCTTATATACACAGCCTTATTCTACTTGCATATTGTTTAATTTGTTTTGGCATACTGTTTTTATATTTTAATGTTCACCCAATAAAAGGCCCAAGAATCAAGGTAGAGGTTTACTGTGTGTTTGTATGAGCTCAAAAAAAGGGCAAGAAATGAAATTTTGGGGGTTATACAGGAAAGATAACAGTTAACCCTAGACTTGAAGAGGTCAAGATTGTAGCGATTAGGAAAACATCCTGCTGGGAATGTTCCATAAAACAAAAGTTCTTGGGAAAAAGCTGTTCAAATAGAATTTACTTTTTACTATTGGAATATAAAGGGAATGGAGAAGATTCCCACTTGCATATGTGGTTTGACAGTGACCAGGTGTTTTTTTTAATAGGTATTATTGTTTACCTAATACAAGGCTCAGGAGTAACTCAGAGTAGAAGATTACTGAATATGGTTGTTGTAAGAGTATAAAAGGAGGGAGTAAGAGGTGCACATTATGAGGATATGTAGGATAGATAATAGCAGTCCTGAAGAAGTTAATATTGTAGGAAAGCATCCTTTTGAGAGTGTTCCACTATATAACAATACTGAAAATAAGCTGATTGGAATTTCCTCCTTATCAATGGAATGTGAAGAGAATGTGGAGGAGTTGAATGCATACATGGTATGGTGTGCCCAAGCTTCAATGTATTGGACAGGTGGAACTAAAGAACATAGTTCATATAAACATCTTTCATGGAAATAGTGATAGAGTAGTAGTAGTAGTAGTACACAAGCAAGGTTTTGTCTGTGGGGAAGGGGTTGCAGAGTTGTATATATTTCATTTTTTTGTTATTCCCCATAAAAAAAAAAAAAAAATGTATGTTTTGGTTTTCATACACAAATTTTCCACCATAGTATATTCATATTTGAAAGAAGAATCTTGGTTCTTTCTCAAGGACAAACTCAGCATTCTCCCCAGCTTACTAACATATATAGCATACATAGGCATGTTTTTGTTGTCGAGGCAGGACAGAGAATAAGCTCACACAAAGTAAGGTCGGTCTTGCCTGATAAAGTATTTGTCAAGGCCAGATACTCTTCCTGACACTGAACAATGATGGGATTCCAAGAACAGTGTTTTTATTGAGACACCATCTCCAGGTAGAAGAGTTGTCATTCAAGGTCTAAGACCCTCCCCCCGATCATATATATATATATATATATATATATATAGATATATGTGTGTGTGTGTGTGTGTATAGCATTGATGTCAACACTCGATGGAGACTGTGTTTCATGCTTAAACAGAATCTTCAGGCTATGAAGATGAAGCAGACTTGCCACTGGGTATTGATATCAATATCTACTTTTATATTTACATATGCACTTTAACCCATAATTAACACCCCCCCCCCATTATAAAGTCTAATTTTTTTTTTTTTTTTTTATCCTGCAGGGTGACATGTCACCTTCCTTAGTAGCAGAAAAGCTAGTCGGGGAGCTAGTTTAGATACCAACCACCCATCCAACTAAAAGAAAGACAAAATATTCATTCTATTATTTCGTAGATCTTCCAAATTTTGGCTCAACAATCAATTGATATACTCTTTTTGAAAGAGAAGCAAATTGATTTTCCTCAAATATATTCATGTGACAAACCCTTTGTGCAAATATATTAGCTAAAAATAAAGATTGATATTTGAGTGTCTTTCTAGGCATTTCTACCATTGGTTGTAACACTGAACAACCCAAGTGGGTATTTCTATATTACAGCTGATATTACAATATTTAGTGCCCACTAACCAGAATACATTTTTAAGTTCCATCATTAGACTTATCTAAGGTAGTAATTCTTGAGAGTTGAACAAGACATCAAGAGTTAGTAAAATCTATCACAATTTTTTGTTTTAACATGAAGAGATGGACAGTCTTTACCAACATAGAGAAACAGTTTTCAAGGTATTCTCTTGATATTATCTTAACTGTCACTTACTGCTGACTTGTTTCAGCATAACATGCCAAATTCTTCCAATCAGATGTCCAAACGGGTTTTTATTTTCTTTCTTTATATTTGAAGATTTATAACACTGTCTGGATTTTTCTAAGGTCAAATTCTAACCTATTTAACAAAATTATTTAGTGGTTTGTAGACATGATTTCAAAGCTGAAACAAAAGGCAATCTTCACTCAGTCTTATTGTAAAATTTACAAGCTATATAAATAACTACATTTTATCAGGTAAAGGCTAAGAGTCCAAAGCATTTGTTTTGTATTTTAGTGGGTATCTCCAGAATCAGTTAAACATTCAATATTCATGGTAGACAAGAATATAACGCATGTAAAAAATGTTGGGAAGTTGGCCAACATACAAGATTTGTTTTGCTTTTATGCTTTACTCACCTGTGAGTATTTTGTTCTCATTTTTATAGCCTCTTTAAAGAGCAGATGAAGTAAATCTATATTATTATCATCAGTATTTACTAAGCTTAGCCTGAGAGAACAACAGTTAACCAATGAGAATCAACCTCATTACAAAAGCAATAGTGTTCAATGGTAAGGCATCCAATCTAAGTATGGAACAACAGAATGCTATAACAGAACCTATCTTATGATTCTGCTACTCTCTCCCTTAGTTCACACAACCATTATGCCATGCCAATACCTCATAATGGACTATTCTGTTTTGATAGCATAGAAAGATGAAAAAGACATATGAGATGCTACTTGGCTCTAGTGAGAAAATGAAAGATAGTGTTTACCACCCATTTTAGAGAAATGGATAAAGTTGTCAATTTCAAATCTTTTCATTTGTACCCCACTTATTTCTTAAAATAATGACCAGCATTCATATTTATGATTGCTATTGCAATATTTTATTAAAGTTAAGCTCAAATATTCCATGATGCAATAGATATTTTGTTATAGAACTCACCATGAGCTTATTCAATCATTAACTTAAAAATTAAGAATCATCAAAAAATTAAAATAGGAAAACTGAAATTTTCACCATTGTTTCTAGTTAAACAATTTCATGTGTACGCTATATGCAAATCAATATTTTCCTACTGAAATTTGACATTAACTAAATTTTTTTTTTTTAAAAGATCAATACAGTATATGGATTTTAGTTTAGAATCTAATTTTATCAAAAAAAAAAATTACATATTTGATGGTATGAGATTTTGTTATGCATCTTGAAGATTGCTCATAGTTAAATATGGCTTACAGCCATATTACATTGAAACCCCAGTTCTCATCTGACCAAAGTTAAGTAATGTTGAACCTAGTTGGGTGACTGCCAGAGAGTACCGAGTACCGAGTGCTCTAAGCTTGGATGCCCAGGTGGTGTAATCCCTAACAAGAGAAATCTGAGCCAAGTTTGTTATATTCACTCTTGTGCAAATACCCTTAGAAAAAGGAGTATGAATTCACCTCTTCTGGGTTAAATATTAGAACTTGTATCACAAAATCATTATCTCTAAAAGAGTCTTACAATCCCCAAATACGTTTCAGCTTTATCCTTAAACAGGTTGATAAGCCATAAAAAATAAAATCACAGTTAAATATATGTAATTTAATTTTTTTTTTAAATTTCAGACAAATATTTTCAAGGGTCATAAGAAAAATATAACTTCAAAAAGAAAACAGATATTGCGAAGTTATTGAGTGATGGCAACAACTTAGGAAATTATATAGAAAAAAAATTTTGCAAATGAGAAAATTAGATTGCCCAGCAAAATTATAATTAAAAAGCTGAAGTTACTAATGTAAACAAAGAAAAAAAAGATGCAGAGTCTTGACATTGTTGCTTTAGTCAAATTGACACTTAAGTAAAACATCAAAATATTTGACAGTAATTTTTAATGATGAATGCAGAACTACATTAGCTGAACCTAATGACTGAGCTAAAAGTTAGGTCCTTCAAGGAAATAGTCAACCAACATGACTTAGAATACAACAAAAGGGAATTGGAGTAATGTTTTGGGCTAGCATTACAGGTAATAAAATTACATATCCCTTCAAATTGGATTGAAGATAAATGCCAGGAATTATTTTAAGTATTTAAACAAGATATTTTTCAGTGGTATAAATCATTCTAAAAAGTTTCACATTCTACAAAAATGACTATTGACTACCTTGTCAAAAATGGTTTCAAAGACAACAAATTAATGGAATAGACATTGGCCTCTCCAAATATTATTCCAATATGCAAAATAAAATTTATTCCAGTTTATTGGATATTATGCTAATCAAATGTTTCTACAGTTTGCATCTTTTGAATTTATTTGTAGATAAAATTTTGCACTAAGTTTAATTGCCTAATGAAACATTAAACTTAGCAGTTGTTAATTTCTTTTCATAAATTGATATTTAAAATATTGAAACTTCTAATTCTATTGCTCATATAAATATAGTATATTCTGAAAATTGTGCCAATATAATATAATTTGATTATTTATACATGGACTATTATCCCCATCTTTGTTATCAAAATGTTTCAGCCATTGTGTCCACCAGTCTTTGTCAGATTCTTGACCAAAGCAACCTTCAGGGAATTTCGAATTGAACTCAAATCTAAAAGGGTTGAATGCTCTCATTCCACTGTCCATGTGAAGGGGGATATCTTTTCTAGTTATTTCTTAAACAAGATAACCAATACATTTTTACCTGTTGCAAATATTTCAGATGATTCTTACTGCCCTCAACTCTGTTCTTACAAATCTTAACATCTGTCTAGAACATTATTTGTGCATAGAGATTTCCTTATCAGTCATCTATAACAAGCATGCATAATGAACTATTAGTAGTAGTCTTTGACAGGATGTTTTAGAACTATTTGATGATGTAGGCATTCCATTTTCTTTTTTAAATTTTAAACCAATTCAGTCTTATCAAATAAAAAAAGAAAAAAAAAATTGTCCTGAATGGCCACCCTTCTAGATCTTTTTGTACTAATGCAGAACTATTTTGTTCTTAAATTTTCATCAATGACCTTCCTGGTGACATCCATTCTCAACTTGATATCAATGCTGATAACACCCATTTACTCCTGTCTCAATACTAAGTGATCAGGTCAATAAGGTCAAATTGAACTGAGGCAAGGAATGGTTTGTTAGTTTTAACAAACTCCAAAATGAAGCTTCTATCTATCAATCAACTGAAAGACCACTTCCTGTCTCCCATCAGCATGACCAGTACTAACCTTCATGAGAGTGACTTGCTACACTTTCTTGGCTTACATTCTTGGCTGACATGAAGTGGAAAGATTATACTGAATCCATTGCTAGGTCTTTTGCTAAGCTGGTTCACTGTGTCATGCTACATAATTTTTCTCCCCTGAATCTATTTTACATATTTAAAGTCTACCATTCACCCATACTTTGAATACTGATGCTATATACGGTCCAGTGCTCCTGCTGTATATCTAGAGATTCTTGATAAAATCCAAAGAAAAATCAGCAATATTATTGGTCCTCTCATCTCAGCTTCAGCCACTTTCCCCACCTGCACCTTTTGTATAAATAGTTACATAGTAACTGTTCAGATTCATTTTTTTTTTTTTTTTACTATGGCACCTAGACTGAATTTAAGCACAGTACTAAATTGGTGGCAACGTCTCAAGTCACAGTTGAATTGGCTAGATGTAACCAAGTTCCATACTAATAGTTTCTTTTCTCATGTTTATTGCTTGTGGGAATCTTCCCACTCCATGCCTGCCAGCCAACTTTGAACTTCAAAAATTTAAATGCAATGTCAATCATTATCTATTGTCTTATTACTCTTCTATTCTCAATCCTTAGTATTTTCTTTCACAGTAACCACTTTTACTCCCTTGAATATGGTTAAAAAAGAAAAAAAGAAAATAAATAAAATAACAAATAAAATAAATAATTTGCTCTAAACAAGGCAAAGTCACTAAGATGCAAGGGGTTTCTGAATGAAAGAAACTAAGAAAAATAAAAACATTAAGAACAATAAAACAGGAATAGAATTATGACAGATAATAACGACTGACATTGATCTTCAAAAATTTAAATGCAAACTTGACTTGAAAAAGACCAAAAGAAAGTTCCATCAAAAAGTGCAAAAGAAGAAACTGTTAGCAGAGCAGAACTTACGGTTACATCTAGCCATTTCAACCGCAAAATGAGAGGACCTTGCTGCCAATAAAGTAATACACTAAAATTCATAAAGTCAAGGTACCAAAGAAAAAAGCTCATCAGAACAGTTAGCATAAAAATATTTATAGAAAAAGCACAAGGAAGCTATGCTATGGCAGTTGAAAATACTATATTTTATTCCATTAAAATATATAGTGTTATTTAGGCTCAAATAAGGAATATAGATCAAGACAAATAGTTCACAATACATGTGCCTAACAGTATCAAAATTTAGATTGTAAATGATGAGATTATCTATTTCCATACAGGAAACATCCAATTTTCATTGACATATCTTTTAGTGTTACTGTCAGTTGAAATTTGTAAAATCTCTTAAAAATGATTTCAGAAAATTAGATTTTTCAAATCTTTCATC
Organism: Acanthosepion lycidas; assembly: GCA_963932145.1. NCBI lineage: Eukaryota > Metazoa > Mollusca > Cephalopoda > Sepiida > Sepiidae > Acanthosepion > Acanthosepion lycidas. The sequence goes on along the minus strand of OZ010587.1, from coordinate 53,844,294 downwards.
GCTCTTGTATTGATGGAAATTTCCTTCCAAAACTTGTTTTTGGTAGTGTGGAATGTTAACATTGATTATATCATGTTCTACCCCATTAATGAGCTACAATTTTTTTTTTTTTTAATATTTAAGTTATGTGATTTTGTAGTGCCAATCTGTATGTTGAGTGATGAAGGATTGTCTTTTACAAAATGTTAGAGATCATTTTTACTCATTGGTCTGAGAAAACAGTTGTATATAGATGATAGCTTTGGTGGAGTATTTTAGATGTTGTCTGATGTATGCATTCCATTAAAATACAATGTTGTTTAGGCTCAAATAAAGACAATATCAATTAACAAAATGAACTTTCAATGCATATGTTACATTGAAAAGATTTAGACAGTAAAATGAACAAAAAATTTCTTAATGCAAAGCATGGTTACAAGCAAGAAAGCAAAGTGGAATTCAATTTCACGAACAAATCAAAACTGGCACTCAAGAAGCAAACATTAAATATAAGAAAGAAGGTCTTAAAGAAAAATACAAGCCGTTATAGTCTATCTACTGATTGAGAAATAAAAAATAAATCTGCTCATAACAATGAACATGACAGTATAAAATGGTAATGCTTATCTTCACTAACTTTTCCCTTTTAACTATACACACAAATAGATATTAGAATATATAAAATTAAAGTATTGGATTTTATAAACAAGATACTGTTATTTACAATTATCATATCCCTCAATAATTAACCTCAAGTAATTTTGGGGGTTGAATTTAGGACTATTCAAAATAAATGCATTCTAAACAAGCAAAATAATTATACAAGAGCCTAAAATACAAAATGGATACACATTTCTTAGTTGTAGAAATATCATTTACTTACAGTTCACACATGGAACCAGTCTGGTATATTGATCAGATCTGTCCAGCTATGAATAAAGACACAAAACAGGATGGTACAAATAGAGAAAGTTGTGAGGAAAAGAGCTTTAAAATAAATAAAATACACTAAATGCTAAATCACTAGATTAGAGTTAAGTACCATTTAATCAGATTCACAAATTGGAAAGCATTTTGTAAGCAAAGAACACACAATTCAAATGACAAACAAAAAGGCCAACATGCCTTTATTAGTTAAATCATCAGTAAGCACAGGTTCTGTTGGATGGGTAGTAGGGACACTCATTTTGGAAGGTTAAAAGGAAACTTACGCCCACCGATTTATCAAATCAGCATACAAAGAGAGATAATGAAACAACTTCGTTTTCCCACTTTCACATTTCAAACAGCTAATTTTATTTTCATATTTAATATGGCTCACCATAATTTAAGCTTCAAACCAAGACAGTTTCTACTTTATTAGTTTAGGTTCTTGTATAATTAGAGAAAACAAAAAAAAAAAAATTCATGCTGATGGCATATATACCAGGACAGTCCCAGCCAGACTGGGATGTATGGTAAAGCTATATATATATATATATATACACACACACACACACACACATTTTCTTTTTTACAGTAAGGTTCACTCTGTACAAAGAGGGGGGAGGCACTTGAGGTAGTGGGTTACAATAAGGGGTAGTTTATATGGACGGGGGGGGGGCGGATGAGAGAGACAACAGTTGACTCTTGACTTGAACAGGTTAAGATTGTAGTGATCGGGGAAACATCCTCTAAGGTCATCTGTTCTACAAGGCAGTAGTTCGTGGAACTTACTTCTCACTGATAGAATACAGAGAGAATTGGGGGGGGGTGCTACTATGCAAGTGGCATGGTGGGGCCTAACCATGAAAGTCAGACCTGGTGGAACCAGATGATGCAGTTCCTCTGAGCACTTTCCATGGTAGTAGTGATATTTACAGGGTATAATGGTTAGCAAGCTCATATTGCTAGATCAATTATGATTGAGTAGCGAGTTCAGTCCTTACTATGTGCTACATACTTTCAGTCTTGTGCCACATCTAAGCTACACTTAGTAAACAGGTATATTTAAAGTCTTCAATATATACTAAATCTTATTTTTAAACAAAGGTTATCAAATTTTTTCTTTAATCCTTTAATATATAGGTACCTCCACGAGATCGCTTAAAAAAGCAGCATATTATGATGAAAAAGACACCAAACTTGAGAAAAAACAAAATTTCACCATTATTAAGAGGAAAGATCAAAGTTTATTTTAATTATTTTTTTAAATTTTTCTTTTTAGAACAATCTGAATTTTCATTTAAAAATCCTTGTTTCTCTTTGTATCACTGTTCCGGTAAACAAATTTTTAACACATTTTTTATAGGACACATTAATTTGGAAAAGCTTGCAAAAATAAACAATTGTTGGATGTTAATGAAACTTTCAGAAACTATTCACAGATGATCGAAATTATTATAAATATGTTTTCTTTTATTAAAGTCATGGCAGAAATTTTTTTTTTTTAATATTTATTACAAACCATAACTAATTTTATGAAAACTCTAGAAATTCAATAGAGTCCACTTTAGTAATTACAATAGTTAAAAAAACAAGGCTTTGAGGAATGCAAATCATGTTTTTTGTTTTTAATTGGACTACCTGAAAATCAGCTCTAAATTGTAACATACAAAACTCAAAACATTATTTAATTTCAAATGCTTTTATGAATATGGACAATATTTTTTGAAAGCAAAAACATTTTTCAATAAAAAATTAATTTTTAATACAATTATTTGTTATTTTTTTTTTAATTATAATAGATTTTTACATTTACGTTGTTAAAATATAAAATTAGTTAAACGCCACATACACTTCCATAAGTGTCCTTATGAGATCTTTTTTTTTAGCGCATTGTAAATTATATTGTTTTGACTAATCAGAAGACCAGCAGTAATTAAGAAATGTAATTTTGTGTTTATAATCGGGCTCTAATTATAGAGTACAGAAGACCAACCAGAATACAATTAAGTTGTGTTATTCGAGTTAAGCATTGTTCTCCGCTATTAAGAACTTTACTTTTGCAAAAGATGGAGAAGTTTATTTGATTTTTCCATTTCAACTGAGAAGGGTATCTAAAAGTATCAGTATCATTTTATATTATCTTATTTTTATATTAATCTCAGTTATGGCATTTTTTCCATAGATGAAATATCAAAATTAAAATGAACAGATGTACACTTCTGATAAAATTTTCATAAGAAAGGTACCTATAAATTAATTAGATACCTTTCTTATGAAATTTAATCTACTCTTAACAGTCTTATTTTAATTTCTTTATAATATATTATCCATAAAGCATCGTAAACGTAAAAGTACAAAAAAAACAAAAATTAGAGTGCTGAAAGTTTTCCTTAAAAATAAGGTGGTAAATAATTTGTTCACTTAAATGTAAATAATTTCACTTTTCTCCTTCCGTAGAACAAATTATCCTAACGAAATCCATCAATATGTCATTCATCACCTGTCAAGTGACACGGAAGTTTATGACCTGCTTTGTTTTATTTTCAAATTACATCTTTTTGGTACAGAAGTTAAGTTAAACTTGGTTCAAAATATTTTAAATAAATATAATTTCTGATTTTCTTAAAATAAATTTTGAAAAAATGATAATTGATATTTAAAAGAATTTCAAACTGAGATTTTCATTTTTTTTTTTTTTAAAAATGGAAAATGGTTGCTGAAAAAAAAAAAAAAAAAAAAAAAAAAAAAAAATCAATGAGACTCAAAAAGTATTTTTAACCCAAAGTTCCCATTGTGTGCATAATGTCCAAGAATTTCTATTAGGAATTTCCTAAAAAACATCCTTGAGAACAGTGATAATACAAAAAGCTGGACCTTAGTGTCAGAAAAGTCTAATATAGTCACTGTAGAAATGGCAAAATTCACACACACACACACATATATATATATATATATATATATATATATATATATATATATATATATATATATAAAGAAAGAACAGCAAGATATATAATCCGGTGTTCTTATAGATATTTTTATTTTTACAAAATAGTGCTCAGTGTAAATTTACAGAGCATTAATATTATAAATTAGTTGATTTAAAATGTTTTTTTTTGCTACACAGTTTTAACCATGTTTCAAAAATGGAAGCTAAAAGCCCCGAATTTAATTTTGTAATTAAATTAAAGACATTAGTTCCATTTCATCCTCAAGCGAATTTTGATGTAACTTTTAAAATTACTTGGTTTTAAAGACACAGCTAAAATCATAATACACGTTTCCAAGGTTACAGATAAATCCACTTCCACTAGACAGGGGTGTCTGCGTGTTCATTATGCCTGGATTTTGGTGTATCAGTTATTAGTTACGTTTTGGTAGGGGGTAGGGATGTATTTTCAATGAAATCTAACATCCGTTAAATGCATGTCGTTTGGATTTTTTTTTAATTTTATTGTTAACGGCAAAAATTCTTATGGCATTTTTTTCCTATTTGTATATTTAAAGATTTTTGAGGGGTGTTTAGGTTAGAATACGTTTTATTTAACTATGATTTGAAATATTTTCACTTTTAATTTTTAATATACTATATTTCTTTTAAGAACAATTAAATGTAATTAGAATCCCTTACAGTATGTAGAATTATTTTCACATCAAGTATAAGTATGTAAATTATTAAGTTACAAATTTAAAATTTTTTTTTTTTTATATTTAAATATATATATATATATATATATATATATATATATATATATATTATATATATTTTATACAGTAAGGTTCAGCCTATACAAGGATGAGAGGCCAGTCAAGGGAGGGTTATGTTAGGAGGCCATTTGTGTGTATAGGCGTGGAAGATAACCTGTTCAAGGCTAGGGTTAACTGTTAAGTCTGGTTTGGAGTTGGTTCCACAGGGCAGTGATTTGCAGGAAGAAGCTGCCCAAGAGGAACTTTTCACTGATGGAATACAGAGGAAATGTGGGCAGTTTGCTACTATGTAAGTGGCATGGCATGTTCTTGCTGTGAAGATTTGGTTTGGCAGAACCAGGGAATGTAGTCTATCCAAGCAAGTAGTAATAGAGCAGCAAGAGGCTTACCACATCCCACCTGTAGGAGGGAGATTGAAGGGAGGAAAATAATTCATCACCCACTAGGGCTCAGAGATACTTTTGAACTCTAGCAAGGCTGGAGAGTGTGATCTGGGCAGCTCCCACCAAAACATAACAGTACTCCATTTTGGGCCTGATCTGTCACTTGCAATGTTAGAGGATAGCAAGAGTCAGGTACTTACTGGAGTAGTACAGAGAGCTGACCATTTACCTGCATCCTTAACAATGGATTGTATGTATGAGGTCAGGTGTGGATTTGAAGCCTAACAGTCTTTCAAAGCACAGTTCTTCCAGGGGGACTTCGATGTGTGATTTTAAACTATATGATAGCTCATTTTATAACCAATACATAATTGTTACCTAACAAATCAATTAAACTCAAATGTAAAAAATTTACTTTTCCAGTCAATATGGGCCTCCAGCACTTCACCATACTAAATGAAAAGAGATTAACCAAAAAGGAGGAAAAAATGCTATGTATTAAAAATATCCTTTCAATGCCGACTTTCTAGCTTTTGTTTTTTTTTTCTCATTTTGAGAAAAGCTTGTATTTAAGCAAACAAAAAACTAAACAGTGTTTTGAAGTCTGTACATGGTTATAAATATTTTTTAAGAAAAAAAAAAAAAAAAAAAAAAAAATTGTTTGAAAAGGAAAACTGATCAAAGTAATATACTATTTTTTCCTTTCTAAAATGTTTCTTTGTTCTAAAAAAAAAAAAAAAAAAAAAAAAAAAAAAAAGTGCATTTATATATAATTGCATGCATATAATTGTGTATGTTTTGTTATAGATACCTAAAGTAACTGATTGAAAAGTGAAGCTCAGAAGAAAAAAAATGGTCTAGTCATTCCATAATATAAAACAATTTTTTTTTTTTTTTTTTTTTAAGAAAAAAAAAAAAAAATTAAAACAAAATCTATCAATAGTCCTATAACCCATTAAGATTTATAAGAGCACTATATGTACTGCGATAGTAGCATCAGTGGATGCATGTAAATTAAGTTAGCCCAACGTAGTCTATCTCTTCAGGCAAGTTTTAAATTTAAAATAGTCTTCCCTATTTACAACAGTTTGAATTGAGTTTTCTTTCCCTATACTGGCTGCCACCCAGTCTGAGAGAACCTAGTTTGCCCTGCTATTTAATCCATATTTTGAGGTAAATGGTTTAATGCCTTTTTGCCATGTGTATAAATGCAAAGTGAACAAAACCAGACTTGGTCAGAATTTGAACCTTGTACACTAATTCCACTTTCCATGCTGAACAGTTACTCATATCCTACACAAAATACTTTCAAATCAATAATTTTTATAGGAAGGAGTGTTAATACCTGGAAATATCATAAAGCTTTGTCGTCATTTTTACCAGAAACAAATTACAAGCATATTAAATCATTAGATAAATATATTTCTTTATAATTTTCCTTGGTTTCCAAAAGTAAAAACTGATTCATAGTATATAAATTGTATGGATTATATACTAATTGTAAAGTGCAGTTCAAGGTGACAAATACCACAGAGTAAGATTATTTGATTTATTATGTATCAGCAGTCTTATCTTAAAGCAGTTCAAGTATTATTGGAAGACTGGTATATCAAGTAAATGTCAAGTCCTGTGATACTAAAGTCTTGAAAACAATATCAGAGTTGTATTTGAATCTAATGATGTACCAAATAAGTTAAATTCCTTAGTGCCACCAGCTCAGACCTTTAAAGCTAGTTGATCAATTTGTTTCTTACAGCTTAACCCATTGCAGGTTATTTAGAACTAGAAAATATTTTTTAGATTGTAAGAAATTTTTTTTTTTGGGGGGGGAGATAAGGATTTAGTGATATCAGTCTTACTAATTAACACATAGCTGGAGAGGGAGAAGACATGGATTCATACCTTCCCCAAAGGTATTTGCACATAAGTGAATATAGCAAAGCCAATGGGAATTTTCTACTCAGTAGAAGCTGATATTCCCAAGCAGTCACCCACTAGGTAGTGACTAGGCTTGATTGCATTAGTTAACTTTAGTGACTGTACAGGAACTAGTGTTTCAATGTGATTGAACCACCATGCTGTGTTCATGGTGGTAAACCACCCTCATTCCCTTAGTGTTCCTTTGATAAAAGAAGCAAGTTCCACACAATCAGCTTCCCCAGAATTTTGTGAAAACTATCGGATGAGTACCTGACAACTGTCATCTTGGTCTCTTTATGAGTACCTGACAACTGTCATCTTGGTCTCTTTATGAGTACCTGACAACTGTCATCTTGGTCTCTTTATGAGTACCTGACAACTGTCATCTTGGTCTCTTTATGAGTACCTGACAACTGTCATCTTGGTCTCTTTATGAGTACCTGACAACTGTCATCTTGGTCTCTTTATGAGTACCTGACAACTGTCATCTTGGTCTCTTTATGAGTACCTGACAACTGTCATCTTGGTCTCTTTATGAGTACCTGACAACTGTCATCTTGGTCTCTTTATGAGTACCTGACAACTGTCATCTTGGTCTCTTTATGAGTACCTGACAACTGTCATCTTGGTCTCTTTATGAGTACCTGACAACTGTCATCTTGGTCTCTTTATGAGTACCTGACAACTGTCATCTTGGTCTCTTTATGAGTACCTGACAACTGTCATCTTGGTCTCTTTATGAGTACCTGACAACTGTCATCTTGGTCTCTTTATGAGTACCTGACAACTGTCATCTTGGTCTCTTTATGAGTACCTGACAACTGTCATCTTGGTCTCTTTATGAGTACCTGACAACTGTCATCTTGGTCTCTTTATGAGTACCTGACAACTGTCATCTTGGTCTCTTTATGAGTACCTGACAACTGTCATCTTGGTCTCTTTATGAGTACCTGACAACTGTCATCTTGGTCTCTTTATGAGTACCTGACAACTGTCATCTTGGTCTCTTTATGAGTACCTGACAACTGTCATCTTGGTCTCTTTATGAGTACCTGACAACTGTCATCTTGGTCTCTTTATGAGTACCTGACAACTGTCATCTTGGTCTCTTTATGAGTACCTGACAACTGTCATCTTGGTCTCTTTATGAGTACCTGACAACTGTCATCTTGGTCTCTTTATGAGTACCTGACAACTGTCATCTTGGTCTCTTTATGAGTACCTGACAACTGTCATCTTGGTCTCTTTATGAGTACCTGACAACTGTCATCTTGGTCTCTTTATGAGTACCTGACAACTGTCATCTTGGTCTCTTTATGAGTACCTGACAACTGTCATCTTGGTCTCTTTATGAGTACCTGACAACTGTCATCTTGGTCTCTTTATGAGTACCTGACAACTGTCATCTTGGTCTCTTTATGAGTACCTGACAACTGTCATCTTGGTCTCTTTATGAGTACCTGACAACTGTCATCTTGGTCTCTTTATGAGTACCTGACAACTGTCATCTTGGTCTCTTTATGAGTACCTGACAACTGTCATCTTGGTCTCTTTATGAGTACCTGACAACTGTCATCTTGGTCTCTTTATGAGTACCTGACAACTGTCATCTTGGTCTCTTTATGAGTACCTGACAACTGTCATCTTGGTCTCTTTATGAGTACCTGACAACTGTCATCTTGGTCTCTTTATGAGTACCTGACAACTGCCATCCACTATCCTACTGATCCTCAGTATACTCTTTTTCACTTACTATTTCACTCACTAACCCTCAAATTTTATTGGCCTTTGTATTGGGTGAACTGTCCGTATGTTAATTAAAAAAAAAAAAAAAAAAGTCCTAGCTTTTAGTATTACCAATATGTGTTAATATCTTTCAAGATCTGTTCTGGTATGGTTATAAAACAACTTACAAAGCATTTATATATAGAATACCCATTTCTTGAACAATGTCCACTGATTATACTAAAAATCACTGATTCTACTTGAAATGTAAAAAAAAAAAGTTAATGAAAACTGGTCAATTTTAATTTGAAGTGATTATTCAAAAGGAGAAAAAAGTTAAAATTTATATGGTTACAAGAAAAAAAAATTGTTTCTATGCTATGCAAATAATGAACTACTGTCATTTTTGAATAATCACTTATAACAAACTATTTTCTGGCATAAAACAAACCATGTTGCATCAAGTGTTATCTTAAGAATTTAATTCTTTCTTTGGAAAATAAAAAGTAGGCAATTAAAACAAAAATAAAGTCATGAACTGTATAAAGTAATACATTTCATTTCCAATGTAAAATCACATGTCTGATAAATGCTAGATAAATTATATTGCAAAATGTTCACAAAACAACATATTCAACATTTTTAACGTGGTAAGCTCTCTTTAACAAAGGACTTATTTACATTAAAACTGGTATGGTTGAGTTATAATACAATTACATAATTGTCATATCCCAGTGTATCACCCCCAGCCCATTAGTCTTGTTTAGCAACAAAGCTATGGCACAAATATGTGCTTTGTACTATTTTGAATTTTTATCATTCAAAACAAGTTTTTGTAGTATTGAGACTTAAAAGTTACCACTAACCTTTTGGAAAAAGGGAATAAAAGGTCAAGTATTTAATCTAAGAAAATATAGAACTAGGAAAAATTGCAAAACAGTTTATTTATGCATCAATGAAAAAACTAATAGTTAAACAGCTGAATTCCTACCCAGCCTGTTTAGAAGTAAATTTTAGTATGAAAGTTTAACCAAAATATTTGAAGTGTTCATATTGAGGTACATCCACTAATTTATGATACCTAAGGTTTAAAATGAACAATCTTTCTTGAAACTTTTATTTTAGTTTTAAATTCAAGTTAATAGATTAAATTTAATATTTCCAACAAGCAAAATACTTTGGTCAAATTCAAAAGTAATTTAAACAGATTTTTTTCTTAGTGAGGTGCTAAGAAAAAAAAAAAAAAAAAAAACAAAAAAAAAAGCCTGTTTATTGCAGTGTAATTTTTTATTAAAAAAAAAAAAAAAAAAAAAAAAAAAAAAATCTTCCAAAAATAAAATACTTTTCTGAAACTTTAATTGAGGAATATTAGCTGATTTAAAGAATAATTAATCTGATTTGAAACAAATATTGTTTACTTCAAGTTTAAAATATCAGAGAAAAGCATTTATTTTAAACAGACTAGCTGTTTATTTAAGGTGTGCTGACAGTATGATAGATCTAATTTTCTACAGGGGACTATCTGTAAAACATAATTGAGGAATATAACATGTGCACCTTTATATATAACTTTTAAGTACTCAGTAATCTTTAAAATTCATGAAAATTTTCTCTATAATCTAATGTTTTATTGAATTTTATAAATGTTGGCTTTAAAATTACTGTAGATTTTTATTTTCTGATAATGGGCATCTGCATCTAGAAAAATCATTCTGTTTATGATTTGTAAATATAGTTTTTACTTAATTGTAATAATATCTAAAAGGGTGGAATTAATACAGAATTTTTTAAAGATTTAAAACTTAAATTATTCTAATAAAAAAAAAAAAAAAAAAAAAAAAAATTCTTGGTTTATTTTGTTTGATGGCATATCAACCTCAATGGGTTATTTAATGTGGACAAAATTTTTACAGTAGATTTGTATGAATAGAATATGTAGCCTTTGTAAGAAATCAGTTTGTAGATCAGGTTTCATTGACATTTTTGAAACGAGGTTTTTATCAAGACTCAAATGTATTGCTGGTATTTTTACAATAAAAATCTATTATACTTTCATAATGTTCTGGCCTCAGTTTGTGGGTAACTATTTGCCTATAGCTAAGACACTAACAAATGCTACCACCCCAGGTCAAGGTGGATCTGGGAACAACAGCAATAAGAAGTGGTTCCACACTCCTCAAAGCCTCCCAATCAGAGGCTTTGCTGAGGATGTAGTTTACAGTCATACCCAGGATGAACAATTCATATAAAAATTCATTATTCACCAAAAACTTTATTTTAAGACAATAGTGTATTTAATATATCTTATTTTCAAAAGTATTTAAAAGCTTTTCTAATTCAAAGAAAAAAAAAAAGATGATAAAATTTCCAACACTAATCTTTGGCCCACCCACCAATACAAAAAAAAAAGAAAAAAATTTTTAACCAAATGTTTAAACATGCTAGAAAGGATTAAAAAATTTAAAATAACAATTTTTTTTTTTTTTTTTTTTTTTTTAATTCAAGATTGGGGCCTTTTTTCAGAAAATTTCTGGAGGTACCTATATAAAACAGTACAAAAAATATTTTAATCTGTCCAAACAGATTACCGATTATAATATTGAATCTGACAAATTTAGAATTCTAATTTTAGTGGAGAAAAAAAAAAGATAAAAATAAAAAAATAAAAAATCTAGAAGAGAATTAAAGTCTCAAACCAAATAAATGCTTTCCTTGCCATACACCAAAATATGAAATCTTGCAGAATTATAAAAAGCTAAACTCCATAAATGTTATGATCCTCAATATATCCAAAGTGATATTTTAGTTAAAATACAGAAATTAATCTAGCTTAACCTGAAACAAATTTTTAAAATACAAATCCTTAACTAGAGACCCGAGTAGATTAAAAAAAATTCAAGCGGAATAATTTGAAAATATTTTCTTTATAAAAAAAAAAAAAAAAAAAAAAAAAAAAGGAGAAAAAAAAAAAAAAAAAAAAAAAAAAGGAAAAAAGACTAAATAAAGTTCACTTTATATTTGATGTTATTTTCTAACATCAACCATTTTATTGTTAAAGATATAAGATAACCATGCAAACAAAGTTTTACTGTTTTTTGGGGTTTTTTTTATGGTGGCTCTGCAAGAGGTAGATTTGTGCAAGATAAAAACTAGTAGCATTTGAAGGTGTAAAACCAAAATCCATTAGTACTACTTCAGCTCCTGTTTAAAATCATTTTAATGTTAAATCAATTTTTTGGTGTGTAGGTTAATAGCTATGCTCCTGTGGGTTGTAGCCATTTTCTTTTAAAATTAATAGCATTAACAAGTAGAATTAAAAAAAAAAAAAGACTTTAAAACTGCTACAAAAATAAAAGCTTTCTTATGAAGAAAAAAGAAAAAAGCTATGTATTTCACTCTATAGATAGAAGAGATGACAAAACTAGAGACAACAGAAACATGGTGGTTCTACAGAAGGATGCCCCGAATACAACAAAGTTTTAGAAATAGTAGAATCAAAAAGGAGACTTAAATGTAGCATCAGAAATAGACAGTTGAAATTTCTAGGGCATTTAATAAGGAAAGAGGATTTGGAAAATGTGACTCACAAGACATTAAAAGCAAGAGGGACAGAGGAAAGCAGTGCATGACCTACCTAGTGTGTAAATGATTGGCAGAACAGGGATTAGGTAAGATGGCAAAAAGAAACTTTACAGAGGGCAGGAAATTGTGAAGAGCCATGATCGCCCACATCCGGATGGGACATGGCACAGAATTTTCAAACTTACAAAAATAAAGGGTTCTGCCAACTCGGCTTCATATATAAATAATAAAATGATCAATACTATGCACACTTAAAACTTTAAGAAATAAGTCTAGAATCAATGAAATTCTATTCAGTGTGCAAAACAACGTGCAAGTTTTATTTATAATCTAAATAGAAATAAGCAAGTTAGGTATTTGCAGTACTTTTATAGATCAAGTTGTTGGCAAGATCTGATATTTCTTCTTCTATTGTTAAAAATGATGTCCAGTATTACCCTGCCCAACCTATTTCAAGTACAGAATGTACACATGTGACTGGAGCACTAATCAGGTCAGAGATCACAAGCCACATGCAATGGCTGACCACATTACACCCACTAATGTATAGATAGAGCAAAATCAATCTGATATTTGTAACATCACACACACACACATATATATATATATATATATATATATAGATATATATATATGTGTGTGTGTGTGTTAGATATTTGTAGTTTGAGAACTGGTCAACAGCTAGCAAACACAAGATATTACACATTACTTTACAGATTCTTAAGTTGATAGTTTCTGCTTAAATAAAATGTGTGGATTTTGATTGTTTTTAATGGTTTAAGCTTTTCAGGTTATTTAAAGCCAGAAAATATTTTCAGCATGTAAGGGAATATAACAAACCCAACAGGAATTGAAACTTCTCTCCAATAAACAATTCCAAATCATTATCCATTATGCTACTTGTACAACCAAGCTTAAAATCACCTGGTATTCCCAAACAGTCACCCATCTAGGTACCAACCAGGCTCAATGTTGCTTAACTTCAGTGATCATACAGGAACTGGTATTTCAACACATAGCCATAAGCCTCAGATACATGGAAAAATTTGCTGAATCAGTTGAATGGAACACTATGAACTCAACTGAAGACCAAATATGATTACTCTCTATATAAAAATAAAGACAAGTTCCTTTTATATATATATATATATAAATAAATAATATATATATATATATATATATATATATAATTTCTTTGACTCAATCCAACCTAAAAATAAATTTTCTAGTAAGAAAAAAATAAAATAACTCACAAGAGCAATCTCCAAAATCATTCTACTTAATTTCCACAGCAAAAGAGTCAATATTCATTAACTATTAACAAAAAAAAAAAAAACATGCAGTAGATCACAGATTTAAAATTGTGGAATAAAGTTCACCGTTCTGCTTTTGGTATCTCTTGAGTAACTGAAGTAATTAAGTATTATTCAGTTTTGACAAATGTGTATCTTTTTAAACAACTGTAATATACAAACTCTATATACAGGTATTTATTCATCAATAAGTGAAACATTACCAAAATGTACCTTATCGTAAGAACAAAAATATATACATTTTTGTTCTTATTTTTCACTTACTATGTGAAGTAAAAATAAAGAGAAAAGGAAATCTTCCAGAAAGTTATTAAGGAATCAGTTGATGTAAACCACTTTAAAAAATAAATGTGTGATGCTGTAATGTGTCATTCAACTGAACAACTACAATTAACAATTTTTCAGTCTATTTTTTTTTTTTTTTAACTGTTTCAGTGGAATAAGAAAGGAATCAGGCAAATATTTCCGCTTTTAGAGCAGACAATTGAAATTTCTAGAGCACATAATGAGGAAGGAGAGCTTGAAAAATCTAATACTCACAGGGCAGAGTGAAGGGAAGAGGGACAGAGGAAAACTAGGCATAACATACTTGGTGAGCTATAGTAAATAGATGGCAGAACAGGGTTTAAGAGAAATAACAGAAAAACAAAATTTATTATAAGACATGAATTTGTGAAGAGCTAACACCGTCTACATCCTGAGGAGGACATTGCACAGAAAGAAGCGAGATGAAGATGGAATGAAATAAGATTGAAATAGGGAAGAGGTAATATTCCACCTATTTTAATTGATACTTGAAATAAAAATAGGAATTTTAAAAAAAATTATATAAATGTATTTGACTGTCCAACTCGATTGTAAGTGTTACTCAGCAAGGATCATATGGATATTTTAATTATTAGTCAGGTACACCTACAACAATGAATATACTAAAAAAAAAAAAAAGAAAAAAAAGAAAAAAGGTATACACATTTTAAACACATGCATGTCCTTGTTGCAGTGTTGAGGTCATGAGGTCAGAATTTAGTTAGACTACAACTTGTGATAAAAAAAAAAATTAAAAAAAATAAGATATCTGAGAGAACAAGTAATAGTAGTGATAGTAGCAAATCGGTCATGGCTGAAAAGTTTGGCTGTATGACGAGTGGGCGCTGTCTGCTATAGCCACTGACGAAAGGTGGAGGTGGTTTTCGATGAAATGCAGGGCGGGGGTCCAGTGTGGGACGAGCGCCAGTCTAACCTACTTGACTATCTGCATATTATTGTTCATAGCTAGCACATTAACCAGTTCAAGTTCACCTTTATGCTGTTTTAAAGAGGCATAATGTACACTTGCAGACATCCGACACTTTTTTTTTTACTCAAGATCATTCGCTATCATAATCGGAGTTGAACTGACTCTTGAGCAAAAAGATAAGTAATACAGATGATGCCAATTGCCAATCAATTTAGTAACCGATTCGGATTATATTCAAACGTAACACCTTAAGGCTTAAAGAAATCAAACTTTTTTTTTTTTAAATCCTGAAATAAAGAAAAGGAAATTCCAAAATACATAAGAATAAGAAGATTTAAAATTAAAAATAAAGTTACTTCACTGAAAAGTTTTAAAGTGTAAAAAACTTGTACTGACTAAAAAAAAGAAAGGGACATTCAGAGACTTCTCTCCACCAAATTCCCAACACTGGGGAATTATAGCAAGTTGAAGGTTCAACGAAAATAGTGGTTTTTAGTATTCAATTTTTAATACACAAATCTAGAATTTAATTGTATTGTCCAATAAGAGCTGTATTTATTATTAATATTAACTGGAAAAAGTAATAAAAAAAATAAAGACGTCATTGCTTTTTGTTTTTAATTTTAAAAACTTTGTTTTTTTGCCTACAAAAGACGACTTATTTGCTAAATCGATAACATGTTTTATTATCAAATTTGGTAAAAAGCCAAGACTATACAAAAGAATATATATATATATATATATATATATATATATATATAACACAGACAAATGAATGAATCTACTAAATGCATAAACTCAACCTTCATAATCGATCGTGTCAATTAATTCGGAAAAAAAAAAAGAACCAATACTACAATTAATTCTCTCCCCAGCTGTTTATTTCAATAGACCAGTTTTTTGAAAGAATGGAAAAAATCTAAGGCTCTTTAAGAAAAAATAAAATAAGATTACGTTTGTCGTAGGGCTCTCTAGAAAGGAAGTAGTTTGGCTATATGCTAATGAAAGGGTCTTTAAAAAAAAGGGGGGGAAGTGGTTAAACTGAAACAGGAACAAGAAAGATGAGGTAAAAAAAAAAAAAAAAAAAAAAAAAAAAAAAAGAGAGTAGTCCAGCTGACAAAATATTCTCTCCGGCCGGCAATATCAAACAGAGTTGGTGGTCAGTTACAACACCGATGCGGAACACAATTTGCAGGTTATGTAAAAATACAAAACGCAAGAAATCTTCAAGCTCTCTATTCTACAGACATTTATTTATTTGTCCTCTCATATTGCGAATAATACAAAGAAACTTGACAGTAGCATTTTTCCGAGGTCGTGTAAAACAAATATGATTTTTGGTCACGTGAGAAGCAGGGAAATCACCTTTCTGTGAGTGAGGTTACAAAGTCGTTTTCCGTCGTTCTTATTAAAAACTTTCAGCAGATTTCCTTAAATTTACTTAAATGTTGAAAATATACTATTATTCGAACTGTCAAAATGTTTAAGTCATATTGGTGTGAATAAAACATAATAAAAGAGGCGGCAGATTCAAATTACTTTTTTTATCCTTATCTTCCAATTCTGCGTTTACTTAACGTTGACATAATTTTAAAAATAATCATACGCAATTTAAAAGTAGACACCCACAAACTTTTTTTTTTTTTTTAGATAGGTATTCATTCGAATTGTGTAAAATTTTTTGCTCATTTCCACTCAGCATCATATTTTGCACAAACGATCATTTAAATTGTTTGTTTACCCTTCTTTTGACGTTTTGAGATCACACACACAAATGAATAAAAAAATAAAACTAGTAGTTTTGTCAACTTTTTCCTTTTAATGGGAGATTTTGATTTTTAGTTCCATTTCCAAATAAAACTGTTGTAGATTATAACATCTACAAACTAAATAAAATAAAATAGCAGTAAAAAGATAAATGAAAAACCAACATTAAAAGCATACGCATGACTTGACTTGGAAAAAAAAAAAAAAAAAAAAAAAAAAGAATTTGTCTTTCTCCACCTACACAAACAATAATACTAAATTTCAACTACACCACAACCATGTCACCCACGTATTTTTCATTCAGTTTTAAAATCATGTTTCATCACAAGTGCAAAATGCTATAAAAAAAAAAAAATAAAAAACTAATAAAAGCTATAAAGTGAAATTTTTTTTAATCGACGTTACTAATTTTTCTAAGAATATTTTTTAAGAACATACAAAAACTCACGTGAATAGTTTTTACTTGTTTGTATCAAATAACTTTTAAAAATTTCAACACTAACATTATTTTCTATATTTAAAAAAAAGTTTTATATTGTGTACATGGAAAAAAAAACATTTGTTTTAATGAGTTGAGATGCGCGTTGTAGTAACAAAAAAAAAAAAAAAAAAAAAAAAACTAATAAACAATGATGAAAAATAAGTTACATTTTAAGACATGAAAATAAAAGGTTCTCAAATTAAAAGAGAAAAATGCGAAGATTTTTTTTTTTTTTTTTAAGCGTAAGATCCAGTTTTACTATGAAATCTTATCAAGATGTCCACAGCGTAAAACGGATTTTTGAATGGATGAAACTTAACAACAAACCAGATTTAGTGAGACTCCAGTTTGTTGAATGAATGTGGAAGCTGTTCCTTCAAGAAGAGAAAAGGGAGAAGACCTTCGTAATAAAATTAAGAAAAACACATTTTGCTTATAATTTGTGATTTTTAGCTGCCAGTATGAAATTGACAATCACACGCTTTTAAGAAGTAAATAGCTTAATTGAACTAAAAGTGTAAGGAAAACTAATTTCATATAACCGGAAAATACATGTCATTTTAACTTTACGACAGCCACATTTCTCTTTCGTTGAGAAATCGGCATTAGGTCTATGATCATATGATCAATTCGTAAAATGTTCTGTAGGCAAGCAAGAAAAAGAAAAGTCTTCGCGGGGCAAAATATTTTTTGTCAATGTTTTCCGTTTTACGATGATCTTGCAATTAATGAAATAACAGGTAAAAATTACAAAAACAATTTATTTGTAAAAAAAAAAAAAAAAAAAAAAAAAAGTGCGAATTCATCACAACACAAATAATTTGAATGCCCGACTTTCGATTAAATACGGGAAAAAACAACAAAAAAAAAAACAGACTAAATTAAAATAAATTTAACTATAGTATACTTACTAAGTAATCATTTCACTACTACACTTAGATTTCAAGAATAAGAATAAAGAAAAAATTGTTTTAAGTTTAACCAAGAAACTAAAGTTAAAAAAGAACCATTCAACATTATTTTTGCTAGGTTAAAAGGAGGATAAATAAAGAACTAAAAAAGAATATAAAATTCATAATCAATTCCATCAAACTAAATTTTTAAAAAAATACAACAAAAAGAAAAATCACTTCTTTTGTTGTCTAAAGCAAAAATAAAGTTTTCTAAGAAACAAAAACAAACAAAAAAAAACAAAAAACGATGCTATGTCTTTTCCCCTAAGCAACTTGAAATATGACATTTTTTTTTTTAATTTTGTTAATGATCTGAATCACTTAGTGATGAAGGCTTGTTCTTTCTTTTCTTAATTAAAAAAAAAATGACCGGTGTACACTTTTTCCTTATTCTTTTAGAATTGGTGAATGTAAACGTTTATTTCGCTATTAAAAGTCAAGAGAAAAGAAATACAGCAGTGCACCATAATGTGATCTTCGTTTTCTTTCCGATGTATATATTTTTATTTATTTATTTTTCATAATATCACACGAAAGAAGAAAAGGGGAAGAAAATTAAATTATGACCATACAGCCATGAACCAGAGAGAAATCTGTAGTGTTGCCATAAGCTGCACTTACCTAGATTCGCTCAGTTTTTCGTCGGGAATTCCAACTAGTCGATTTAAAAAAACATCTGCGCCAGTATTCACACATTTCCAACATTACCTTCTTGTCTGGGCCGTGATATAAATATGGCGGTAGTGTTTGTAAGCGGCTTTCTGATTGGGTGAAAAATATCCTGCTTCATGGTTTCATGTTCTTCTTTTCTTTTCTTTTCTTTTCTTTTCTTTTCTTTTCTTTTCTTTTTCCTCTTCTTTCTTTCTTTTCTTTCTCTCTTTTCTCTCCCTCGTGCGCTTTTTTCTTTCTTTCTTTCTTTCTTTCTTTCTTTCTTTCTTTCTTTCTTTCTTTCTCCCTCCCTTTTCTGTCTCTTTCTCTTTTTTTCTCTTTCTTTCTTTCTTAAGATTTAAGATGAAAATACAATAGAATTAAATGACTTTCATTTATTACATTTTTTTAATGAATATAATAGGTACATTTTCTATTATGAAAAATTATTGTGTTAAAAAGTGAAATGATAATAATAACAAAAACATCCCCTGTAAAAATAACTAAACTCAACAGTCAGTGAAATAAAAATCTGAAATGTAAATATACAGGAGTTTTTAATGTAAAATCAATGATCCTAGAATAGATTAAAATAAAATAATTTCCTGATTTTATTTTTTCTAAATATTTATTTTATTATCAACATATTCTTTACATCTTTGCAAACATTAAAAATTATTCAGGGTATAGAAACTTTTCATACATGTTTAAATTAATTTTCAAAATTAAATAATCTGAATACCAAATAAACTAACACAAACAAAGTATATTTTCTGTTATTAATTACACTCCTGCAAGAAAAGCCATGATGGATCATTTTTCTAAAACATTATGAAGATTTAAAAAAAAAATCCAATAAACTTTGTAAATAAACATTTCTTTGCAAATAGTCTTCATCTTTGTTTTAAGAATTACTCTAAATTAATATGACTGTAATTTTTAAAAAAATGTAAAATTCAGTTCCAGCATTTGACTTAAATTTTACTCTGTAAGGTTATGTATATTAGAAATAGGAATTAAAGAATTTTTTAAAGGTAAGTGTAAGAAAATCAGTCATCCAGGTTTTTTATATATTAAAAATTCAAATTTTCAAATTCCAAACAATAATAAAATAAATAAAAAATGGTTATGCCTGTTAAATAAATCATTTGTATTTACAGACATATGTACATGAATTCAAAAGAGTTAAAAAGGAGTAAAACAAATCTTTGGGTAGTTGGTTCACAGAAAAAAATTGAAGTTTAGAAAAGACTTTTATCATTAGCAAATATTCACTTTGTTGTTGTTGTTGGAGATGATACATTTGAAGTCATCAACACATGTTTCTTTCAGCATGCACTGTCAGGGAAGGAAAAAGCTACGTAGCCAATCTTCTCTTTGGCTTCACATCTCTGCTCTATGAAAGTCAAAATCTGTACATTTTTAAAATTTTTCCCAAAAGTAGACTTGAGAAAAATAAGGTTTTAGTTTTCTCTGATTGATCAAATATTTCACATTGTGATGTTAATTTCTAACAAATAGACACTTTGAATTTAACAGTATGTGTTGTATTGTGGAATATTTTTGGCATGTTTGTAATATTGTCTATTATTAGGTAGAAAATAAAGTTTGGCTGTGTTTTAATATGGTATGTATGTGGTTATCTAATTGTTTGGAAATAGGGTTATAATGAGTGTATTGTTTCAAAGGAAAGAACAAACAATGATTAAAGTTTCAACAGCATGTATTGATCAATTTTCAGAATTGTGTGAAAAGGTGAGAAAATTGTTGATATGTGATTCTTTAGTTGCTGTTAGTAGGGGAAGTGATTGGATGTAAGAGTGCTATTAGTAAGGCTGGGTGTGGGTAATAGGCGAGGTCATTCATGATGTTGATAATGAGAAGAGAGGCCTGGAGTGGGTTCATGAAGCCCGTGAATTAGTGGTAGTATGAATGGGATATTGCTGGCAATAAGGTCACAAGAAGGGCCTGGACAAGAAAGGCCTGGACAAGAAAGGCCTGGACAAGAAAGGCCTGAACTTGGTTTATGAAGCTTGATCAAACAGAATGTCTATGCTGGATTCTGGACAATTGGGAGATTTAAACAAAAACAGATTCATGGTGGTGATGATGAGAGCTGATGCCATTGTCAACAGCTGGCCTATCAACCAAATACTGTGTCAATCATTTATGAGGAACTTTCTTTTAAGCAAATCTGTTGACTTCCAGGCTCATCTTTCTTTTTGGCAGCAATGTTCATGATTGGTTTTTCAGATTTTAGATTTTTGTGCGGAATTGTTTTGTGATACTCAGAGGCCCTGTGTAGAAGACGACATTTTTTATTTTTATTTTGAGTTTTGATTTCATAGTGTTCGCATCTGGCCGACATGTAGAGTGAATCAGAAAGGGATCTAATTACAGCAGAGTATTACAATAAACATTGTTTTAGCACTAATTTAAAGTCAAAAACTATCAGATAAAGTAGTAGAATTGTTATAAAATCTATTCTTTGTTATTTGTTTTCTGCAACCTGGACATAGCCACCATTGTAAACAAAACATTTCAAAAGTTTTTCTCAGCATTGCATAGGATTATGCAATGCTCCCTGATGTCATCAGTTCCCAATTCTATGCTGATGACACAACTATTTACTCCTTTTTTAGTAGCAAGTCTGACAGGTCTAACTGGTCATCAAATTAAAACTGGCAATCGCTCTTGAAAAGACCTCCAATCAGTGGTTAACAGGGGTAAGGAATAGCTTGTTATGGTCAAGAATTATGACAATATTTCATATTTATTCATTCTAAAAATAACCTTGCCATCAGTAATGATAAAAAAATGAGAATATTTCATTATTCTAAAAATAATCTTACCATCAGTAATGATAAAAAAATGAGAATATTTCATTATTCTAAAAATAATCTTACCATCAGTGATGATAAAAAATAAGAATATTTCATTATTCTAAAAATAATCATACCATCAGTAATGATAAAAAAATGAGAATATTTCATTATTCTAAAAGAAATCTTACCATCAGTAATGATAAAAAAATAAGAATATTTCATTATTCTAAAAGAAATCTTACCATCAGTAATGATAAAAAAATGAGAATATTTCATTATTCTAAAAATAATCTTACCATCAGTGATGATAAAAAATGAGAATATTTCATTATTCTAAAAATAATCTTACCATCAGTAATGATAAAAAAATAAGAATATTTCATTATTCTAAAAGAAATCTTACCATCAGTAATGATAAAAAAATGAGAATATTTCATTATTCTAAAAATAATCTTACCATCAGTGATGATAAAAAATAAGAATATTTCATTATTCTAAAAATAATCATACCATCAGTAATGATAAAAAAATGAGAATATTTCATTATTCTAAAAATAATCTTACCATTAGTAATGATAAAAAAATAAGAATATTTCCTTATTCTAAAAATAATCTTACCATCAATAATGATAAAAAATGAGAATATTTCATTATTCTAAAAATAATCTTACCATCAGTGATGATAAAAAAATAAGAATATTTCATTATTCTAAAAATAATCTTACCATCAGTAATGATTAAAAATAAGAATATTTCATTATTCTAAAAATAACCTTGTGATCAGTAATAATAAAAAATAAGGATATTTCATCATTCTAAAAATAACCTTGCCATCAGTAATGATAAAAAAATGAGAATATTTCATTATTCTAAAAATAATCTTACCATTAGTAATGATAAAAAAATAAGAATATTTAATTATTCTAAAAATAATCTTACCATCAATAATGATAAAAAATGAGAATATTTCATTATTCTAAAAATAATCTTACCATCAGTGATGATAAAAAAATAAGAATATTTCATTATTCTAAAAATAATCTTACCATCAGTAATGATAAAAAATAAGAATATTTCATTATTCTAAAAAAACACTTGTGATCAGTAATAATAAAAAATAAGGATATTTCATCATTCTAAAAATAACCTTGCCATCAGTAATGATAAAAAAATGAGAATATTTCATTATTCTAAAAATAATCTTACCATCAGTGATGATAAAAAAATAAGAATATTTCATTATTCTAAAAATAATCTTACCATCAGTAATGATAAAAAATAAGAATATTTCATTATTCTAAAAATAACCTTGTGATCAGTAATAATAAAAAATAAGGATATTTCATCATTCTAAAAATAACCTTGCCATCAGTAATGATAAAAAAATGAGAATATTTCATTATTCTAAAAATAATCTTACCATCAGTAATGATAATAAAATGAGAATATTTCATTATTCTAAGAATAATCTTACCATTAGTAATGATAAAAAAATAAGAATATTTCATTATTCTAAAAATAATCTTACCATCAGTGATGATAAAAAAATAAGAATATTTCATCATTCTAAAAATAACTTTGCCATCAGTAATGATAAAAAAATAAGGATATTTCATCATTCTAAAAATAACCTTGTCATGATAGAAAAGAAGGATATTTCATCATCCTAACCCTCATGATTGTAAAGACGACCTTCCCACCACATGGAGGGACCAGTAGACAAGTAACAGTACAGAAACACATGTCTAGCCTGTGCTTTGTGAAAATTGAAAACAGACAATTTCAAACGCATCCACACAAACAAAATTCTTGGAACCAAACCAAATAAGCACTGAGTTTGAAACAAAAGAGACACTGAGAACACTTTATACACACACCATACCAATATTTTATAATTCACATCACAAAAAGAAAATACAAATTCTTCTTATTTATGTCAACATGTGTCTCAAGTTTTTATTGTTGTTATCATTGTACATTTTATGCATTTTATTTTCATGTCATTAATATCAACCCCATTACAGACAACATATAATAACAATGGGGAAAATAATATATCAACACCCAACTTATAACCTTGTTACAGGCTTGTAAATTTTTATGTTTCCAAAATAAAACTGATTTCATTTAATCACCATGGAGAACCTTTTCTGCCTTCCATCAACATAAATGATGCTAACCTCCATGAGATGAACTTTTGTGCCTTCTTAGGCACACATTTTCTACTGGCATGAAGTGGAGGGAATATATTAGCTTGGTGCAAAAATAATGACGTAATAATGTCATTTTTTGACGTTAAAAAATACGTCAAAAACGACATTATTACGTCATTATTTTTGCACCAACCTAATATTAAGTCAATTCCTTGGTCTACTAAATAGTAAAATTGGTTCACTATCTTATTCCAGATAATTTTTCTCATCAGAAGCCATCTTGCATGTTTATAAATTTACCATTTGTCCATGAATTGAAAATTGCTGCCATATCTTATTCAGTGCTCCAACTATATATATCTCAAGATTCTTGACAGAATTAAAAGTACAATCTGTAATGTAATCGATCCTGACCTGGCATCTCAGCTTCAGTCACTTTCTTACAGACATAACATGGCTTCCCTTTCTCTTTTGTACAAATATTTTCATGGTAATTGTTCTGATGAGCTTTCCTCCGCAGTGCCTTGACTACATGAATTTAAGTGTGTTACTAGATTAGCAACTATGTTAAAATATTAGGTTGGTGCAAAAATATTGTCGCTTTTTGACATATTTTTTAACGTCAAAAACCGACATTATTTTTGCACCAACCTAATACCTAGATGTAACCGTATGTTCTATACTAATGATTTCTTTTCTCATACTTCATGCTGTGGAACTTACTTCTGATTTCATGCTTCTCTGCCACCTATAATCTTCAAAAATTTAAATGCAATGCCAATCCTCATCTTCTGTCTTCCTGAATCTTGTTCTTCTATTGTCCTTTCCCCTCACTTAATTCTTTTCATTCTATTTCACTTCCAGTAACCCTTTGCATCCTTGCTTGGAATGAAATGATTAAAAAAATATCTATCTCCAGTATTCTAGTTTATTAATTTATAGATTACTCAAATTATAACCTGGAGACAATGAGATGTATGTTTGTTAAATTAATTGGGAAAGGTAATTCTAATTTCAAGATGAGATTAATAATAAGGTTCTTTAGCAAGGAGTTGTATTAAACTTGATAAATTCAATGATAAACCATCGCTATACTCAAGACCTGTGCAAAAGTTTTGTGGTTCCCCCACCAAATGTATGATACAGAGCACCCCCCGACTAATCTGAGATATGGGACCTCCCACTCTAATACATCTCAATTTTCATAAGGTAGTATTCATATAAAATACAAATTTTATTGTAACCTAATTATGTACAATAATAGATCATATGCAATATAGGTGAACAATTCAACTAGAAAAATTGAAAATGAATACAATGTATCTAAATGAAAATTATTAGAGCTGTCATAATAGATCATTCTATCTTAAATAAGGTTGAGAGGTTCGGGGGTAGTACACACCAGCCCTCGCTGTATTGTTACTAATACAACAGTCCTAATGTCAATTAACTGATTTGTGCATCATGAATAATTATGAAAATCTATATAAATTAAAATTTGATAAAATAAGTTCTATACTCTCAAATTAAAAACAGACATATTGTTAAACATATTTTATAAGCGGGCTAATTTCAAACAAAATAAACATTAATTTTATTAAATAATATTAACTTAAAGCATAATTTACTCAATTTATAATTTATATAAAAAGATAAAATCTACACACTGTTTAAAAATTATATCAAATTATCATGTTGCAATGTTTCATCATTCAAACATCTGTCATAACTTTATAAGTTTAATACATTACCCAAAGGCATCTAATAGAGTACACTACAAAGATCTGTTGGAACTTCTCAGTAACCTTGACATATTTGGGAAGGAAATTAGAATAATCCAGAACTTATATTGGCAGCAAATGACCAGCATATGGATAAAATATGAGTTCAGTAGATATACAAAAATAGAAAGGTGTGTAAGACAAGGATGTGTCTTCTCACCAGACTTGTTTAACCTATAAAGTGAGGGGATTCTTAGAGAATTAGATGTCCTACCAGGATTCATTATTGGCAGCCATTATATTAACAACATAAGATATGCAGATAACACAGTGTTGATAGCAGACATGTAAAGTAAACTACAAAAGCTCCTACAGAAAGTAGTGAAGGAAAGCGAGAAGAAAGGACTAAGTATCAAATGCAAGAAAACAGAATGCGTGGTTGTTAGGAAAAGAATGAGCCCAAAATGCAAATTACAAATCCGAGATACCAAAATCACATGAATACAAAAATTTAAATATCTGGGAAGTGTTCTAACAAAGAATGGAGAGTGTGACAGGGATAACTAAAGATGCATTCCCAAAAGCTAAGCAGAGTATTTAGAAACAGAAAAAACAGATTACTGAACTGTTACACAATACCTGTCCTATATGGCAGTGAATGCTGAACAATCTCCTCAAAGTTGAAGAAGAGACTTGAAGCAACAGAAATATGGTTCTACAGAAGAATGGTGAGTACACCATGGACTGAATATGTGAACAATGACGGGAAAACATACTTAACATCAGGAAGAGACAGATGAAATTTCTGGGGCACATAATGAGGAAGGAGGGCTTGAAAAATCTGATAGTCTTAGGACAGATTGAGGGCAAGAGGAAAACAGTGCATAACATACATGATGAACTTAAATAAATAAATAGCAGTACAGTTTTTAGGAGAAATAACAAAAAGACAAAAGCTACAAGAGACAGGAAATTGTGGAGAGCCATGATCGTCTACATCTTGAGGGAACATGGGCAATAGGCAAAAAGACATTTCAGCTAACTAAAATTACCTTCTTCTGGCTTGTCAGGTGTTTAAAATTACACCCTTGCAACATATGTATAAAAGATACAAATCAAAAGAATAAGAAAGAAGAAAAACCAGCTAGATTCATTTTCTGCCTTTCACGATATACACACTGCATGCTTATACAAATCAACTCATTGGATTTTTAATTATTCATCAAAAGGTAAATAATTTTTTATTTCCTGTTCAGTCACAAGGCAACCTTTTGTGAAAGACAATTGCATCTATCTATCTATCTATCTATCTATCTATCTATCTATCTATCTATCTATATATATATATATATATATATATATGTATATGTATATATTATTTACTCTAGGATGTTAAAAGAAAAACATTAAAAAATCACTATGCAATTACAATTATGTTTCAACACTACAAATGTGTCTCCTCAGGTGATGTTAAACTACTGGCGAGTGAACGATTATTTTAATTTAAGAAAGCAGAATACTTCCTCTTTTTTCTCGAGAAAAAACAGAATTAAAAATAGGCTTGTGGGATTTACCATGATTAACTAATTGAATGTGACCTATGTTAAATTCAAACTCAACAAAAATTTTTTTTATTATACCTGGATATATATATATATATATATATATATATATATATATATATATATATATATATATATAAGAGAAACAGTACATAAATGTCACTACTGTAATATATATATATATATAAATATATATATATATAAAAATATATATATATATATATATATATATATATATATATATATATATGTCCGTTATGTAGACAATATTTTTATTTTAATGATAAACAATCAAGAAATCGATAATCTCAAAACCACATTCGAAAAAACTGTCCTTAACTATACCTATGAACTAAGCCAAAGAAATAAACTCCCATTCTTAGACGTTCTCATAGAATATAGTAATAACCCATTCAAAAAGCCACTAGCAGAAATTCTTGCCACCTTAATTCTATGAGTGAATGCCCAGTTAGATATAAAATAGCTTGTAAAAAATTTCCTAAAGAAAGCACACAAGAATTCATCCTCTCATCCACTTTTCCTTAAAGAATTCAATAATGCAAAACAGACACTTGTTAACAATGGTTTTCCTAACAACCTCATCGACCACCAGATTAGATTATTTCTTTGTCAAGTAACTCATAACAATACTGAATATACAGATAAAAACAATAACATTAGCATCTTCTACAAAAGTCAAATACACGTCAACTATAAGCAAGATGAATTTTCACTTAGAAATATCATAAAGAAATACACTACCCCAATCAACCTGAACAAGAAAATTAAATTAATTATCTATTACAAAAAATTTAAAACAACAGCTAACCTCATCATCAAAAATAACAAGACACCTGCAAAATCAAAACTACAAAGAACCAACATTATTTATGAGTTCAAATGCCCCTTAAGGAACAGTATTCCTGCTCAAACCAAACTCATAAATAATTACATTGGTCACACTACTACATACCTATCTAGAGGACTTATGTTACACCTACCCGTAGCTTCATGAGGACTTGTTTAAACACACGCAAAATACCTATTAGACGCCATTCAAAGCATATTAGTAAGAAATACAAATATAATAGCTTCATCCATATGTAAAAAAAGATATAAATTAATGGAAGCCCTAATAACAAAAAATGAAAAACCAAGACACAATAACATTAACTATGAACATGGCCACAATGTGCTGACCGTATTCAGAAAATAATACATTCCTATAACTTCAGATAAAAACCCACATATTTAGTTAAAAATATGCCCTTGATAATGGCTAAAAGAATAGTCGAACGTACTTGGAAATGTAAAACTTTTGGACAGTTTTTACACACTTTGTGCCCAAAAAAGAAAACATTTGTATGAATACAAGAAAAATTAAATGAAAAAAAAAAGCTTAATTACAGTACCTTGTCAGTCGTCTTTAACAAAATATATATATATATTTTTACATGTGCATTGAACACTGTTTAATACTACTGTTTCCTGGTCTGATTCAACTCTGACCATTAACCTTATATATATATATATATATATATATATATATATATATGCCTTTTGTAAAATTGCACTGAAACACCAGTTGTTTGGTTAACAAAGTTAAGCAGTGACGAGACCAATCATCACTTAGTGGCCTATATATATATATATATATATATATATATATATATATATATAGGTTTAATATAAATATAAAATTTGTCACTTCGTTGATTAATGTTATATTCAGCACCTCTACTCCAGAGTTTCATAGACAAATCTTTGTGTAATTGTTTGGTCCACTCATCAGGAGGTTTGTCTGTGTCTTTTCTCATTTTCGTTATGTTCATATTAAGTTAGAAAAAACATCTATATGCTTTTTATTAGTTAGGTTGATTTTTTCTTCTTCTTTGTATGTGTGTGTGTGTGTGTAGTTCTGTATCTGTATCAATGTATGCATATGTAGGATATCATGGTTATTTCTTCTTTTGATAATTTTCTTGTTTCTTATTATTTCTTTGCTTTCTTTTCTTTATCTTTCAGCTCTAGTATCAAAAGATAATGTAACAATGTTATTTCCAGTGTCAGAGACAGGACTTATATTTATGGTTAATCTTCCTGAATGTTCTGGGTTTTTTTAAAAGTTTTTGAAAATGTAGGTGTATTCTGTTTCTTATTTATTTCTTATTTAAATAACACTTTAAAAAAATTAATGTATATATATGTGTGTGTGTGTGTGTGAGAGAGAGAGAGAGAGAGAGGAGAGGATGAGATAAAGTGCTGAAGCTCATAGACAACACGTTTCACCAAACACAATGCATGTTGAGTTCAGTTTGTTCAGGTCATAATGAAAAACAAACTGTGTCTAAGGAAAAAATGGCAGTGTTCAAAAGCATCTATATAGCTTTGTGAGTAATTAATTATTTTCCAATTTACAACCCCTTTCCTACAGATGAAACATCACAGAAGAAGATGACATATTCTTCATCATAACCATTTAGATGAAATAACAGTTTACATTCAAAATTCCCTGAGGTTTACCTGAACGGACAGAAATAAGACCAGAGAACACAATAACCAAAATGTTGTGATAACAGTAACAAAGATAAGGACACTAGTTCAACTATTAGTCCAATTGGTAAATTTATGAAAAAATCATTTTCATGTAAAATTTTCTTACAGCTAGTAAATAATACTGTTGTTCATACAAGTAACAGAGAATTGTACTGTGTTATATGGTATTATTAATAAGAAAAAAATCTCACATTTGAACTGTCTACCAGTGTGGATGCTAGCGACAGGACCATAGCAGTGAGACAACACAATGAGGGCACGATTGTAAAAGTTATAAAAGCAGTTTCAACCAAAATTCAAATTTGCTTCACCAATTCTTTCTTAGGAATCATTAATTCATCTTTCACTTTTGGTAAAGACAATGCAGAGCACTTAAAAAAAGGAAAAACATTTCATTAACCATTGAAGAAGAATATATCAGTGTTCACTGTCAACAAATAGATCTTATATTCTTTTCAATAACATCATTTTGATTTTATAAGACTTGGCAGCTAGGTTACATCAATTTAAAGTTGAAATGGCTAGATGTAACCCTAAGTTCTATGCTGAAATTTTCTTCTCTCACATTTCTCACTTGTGGAACTCTCTTCCATCTTCTTGCTTTCCAGTCAGCTTTGATCTTCAAAAATTTAAATGTAATGTCAATTATCATCTATCTCCTTGAATTCTATTATTTTATTGTCCTCTTTCCTTAATAATGATTTTTCTTAGATTCTTTCACTCTCAGTAAGCCTTTGTGTCTTAGTAGCTTTATTGCCTTTGCTTGGGGTGAAATTAAAAAAAATATAAGATGACATGTTATTTGAGGAGCCCCAAAACAAAAGGTATCAAAATCTTTCAACTGTTTCTGATGCATTGTGCAACATAACATCTTTAATGAAGAGAAAAAGATTTTAATCAGAGAAAAATTATAAATTATATTAAAAAAAAAACTGCTGAGGTTTTATAGCACTCATTTTATGATAATTCTATAATCAGTGTTAAGTGATACATCCAAATGAACAGTAACATTTTGTATAAAAAGGCCTGTCACCAATTTGAGATCTGGGGGCTGCTCCTCCTCCACCACCAGAAAACCATTTGCTCCCTCCCTGTGAAAATGATGCAAACTAATTGTTACTTGTGTCTTCCCTTACTTAAAGCCACACCCTTACTTAAAGGCTGCTCATTACTTAAAGTTCACTCCCTTACTTAAAGGCTGCCCTCTAACTTAATGGCTGCTCCCTTACTTAAAAGCTGAACTCTTGCTTTAAGGTTGCTCCTTACTTAAAGGCCTCCTCTTACTTAAAGGCCTGTGTATAAAAAATATAAACTTATATTTTTCAAAAGATTTAACAAACTTTAATAACATTTATAATTGTTTTTGAATTAACTTATGTTCATTTAGTATTTTGTATTTTAAAATGCAGGCATTTATTTATAGAATTTATTTATAGGATAGAAGAAAATTATTTTATCATGAGTAGGGTGCTGAAAAGTTATTGACCCAACCAACCAAGAAGTCTTTCTTAGAAAATGGTAAAAGAATAAATCTGTGTACAAATATCTAAATGCTTTCTTCAAATTCATTTAAAAAATGCTATGAACTTTTGTTCTGACTCTATACACACACACACACACACATATACACATATATATATATATATATATATATATATATAGATAGATAGATAGATAGATAGATAGATAGATAGACAGACAGACAGACAGAGACATAGCCTTTTCTAAACTGAATTTAAGTTAAATCCTTATCCAATTTTTCAGAATGAGTTGAAAATAAAAGATCTATATCTTTGTACATATGCCCATGTATTTTCTGAATCTTGTCCAATGAGGATGTAGTGCACTCAGTAATTGGTTCTGATCCACTGGCATATTGAGGTTAAGCTCTATAATATCATTATTTTCTCTTCAAGTTACATAAGATATTCATTTTAGTTGTTGCTGCTGTTGAAAGTCCTCAAGTCATATGGTTTCTGTTATTTGGTACAGTTCTTTGTGATTTTATAACATGAGGTTTGAAAAAGGAGGGTCTTCCCCAAGACCCATATTCTTCACTCATTCAAAGACATTTTTAACGATTGATATTAGAAAGTGGTTGTATACAGCTGACAGTTTCTGAACAGGTTTGGTACCATGGATGGTATCCATATGAAAGTCTCAGTGTGACAAAGCTATTTAAGAACATGACAATAGTTTTCATGTTAATGTTTTGGTTTTATAGCAGTTTGCCGTGTTGTATGAAACTACCTCTAGTGCAGCCTATTCTATGTTCAATTTCCTTATCCCCTATACTAAATTTGTTATAACTCATCCATTCACCAAGGTATTTTAAGTGATTAGTATTTACTAATTTGAGATTCTGAATTTTTATGATGGATTCTGGGTAGGTATTATAACTGCGTTCATTCCAATTCCAGATAACAGTTTCTGTTTTTGAAAGGTTTATCTTGAGCCCTATTTCTTGGAACATTTGGTAGAGGATTGATTGATTGATTGATTTTGTTTAACAGCATACTAACCTCTATGGGTTATTTAACGCTGAAATCTGAATATTTTGAACACAACTGTATGCCTTCAACTACAGAGAAAATGTATTGTTGGTCATTTTGCTATATAATACATTGTTGGTATTTTTCTATACAAAAATTGTATTTTTACAATAAAAATGTATTTTTATACTTTCACAGTGTTTTGTTTTTGTTTGGGTGTTCACTACTTCCTCATATTTGGGGCCTTAACAGGTGTTACCACTGGTTATGGTGGACCTGAAAACAACAGCAATCAGAGATGGACCCATGTTCCTCAAAACCTCCAATCTCCTGATCAGAGGCCTGGCTGTGAGATGTATTTATCGTCACATGTAGAGAATGTTGATTAACATTTACTAAGATTAGTAATAGTGAAAATGTACAGAAAAAAATCATATTATATTTGGACAGTTTTTGTTCAGCCAACATTCAGTCCCTTGTCACATTCCTCCCTTTGTTATAATATAATATATATATATATATATATATATATATATATATAAATTGGAAAAAATTTTGTTACATGTTTCATCCATTAGGACTTCATCAGACTGGGTTTGTTTACATTACATTTCATCCTCAAGCGAATTTTCGCTTGAGGATGAAATGGAACTAATGTCTTTAATTTAAGTACAAAATTAAATTCGGGGCTTTTAGCTTCCATTTTTGAAACATGGTTGGAACTGTGTAGCGAAAAACCATATTTTAAGTCTATTAACTTATAATATTAATGCTCTGTAAATTTACATTGAGCACTTTTTTGTAAAAATAAAAATATCTATAAGAACACCGGATTATATATCTTACTGTTCTATCTTTTTATTAATATATATACCATATATATATATATATATATATATATATATATATATATATATATATATGCTCTTGAAATAATTCGATTGAGCTCTCAGAGAGGAAGGGGTGATTTTATAAACAGTGGCTGCTGCTGCTGCTAATGCAATGCTCTTCTACTCAAATTGAGCTCTCCTAGCTACTGACATCTTTCACACAGTAAAAATGTTAAAATTTCCCTTCCACTCTGCCGTGCAATGATAGCTTAGGGGTAGAATCTCTGACTGATACCAAATTGGTTGGGATCTGATCCTGGCTTGAAGCAATCAGATGTCTAGCAATTGGATGTCTAGTATCCTCTTGGGAGTTGATTCCACAAAGCAGTGGTTCATGGGAAGAAGCTGTTAAAAATAATGTTATCAAACATATTTACACATACAACACAGAATGGAAACTGGAACATTTTATTTTTAGTCATTAACAAATATTTCATCATCAGTTATTCATCAACAGCCCCATGATGCTGTGTGGTTATAGGGTCATTGCACAGTGCACAGCTGGTCAGTTTCCTTCATATCTCTACAATTGAAAGCCAGAGAGGTTTACATTCATGCATAGACCTGGTAGAGCTCATTCTTCTCCTGGTTAAACCATAGCTGATGTTCCACACTTGAAGGCTCACCTTGGTTACAGACACAGCTGTTGACTTCAGTTTAGAAAGCCATCCATGCATCAGTGTATCATCACTGCACTTGCTGTATAGAGAGCCTAGTCTACTCCATTGTGGTAGACAGTTGTTGAACCTACAAGAAATAGAACCTTTGATAGGTCATGCTTTTTTATTCAGCTGAGTGTCTAATCACCGTCCTCAGCAGAAAAGCCTGGTGGGGAAAACTATGATGACCAAAACATACAGCAAGTAATACTGGTTTACATGGTATCAGAAGCAATCAAAGAGTGACCTAACTACTAACAAATAAATAAGTAAATACAAGTAAATTCACATTTTTACAGATAAAGCATTCAATAAGAAACAGAAAAAATAATAAATAAATAATTGAACTCGTTCAGCATATTAACTATATAGTTTCATCAGCATTTTGCAGTACAAATTAAATCAGATGAGATGCTCCAAAAGTAATGCCTCCTATTTGTTTTCATGGAAACTACAACAAATGCATCAATCACAACAACACCGTTGGATAGAACAAGTTTTTTAGCCTCAAGATACTGTATTATTTCACATTCACAACTGCTGGGTATAAATTTTTATTAACCATGAACACTGGCAAGCAGTTGAAGTCTAACAGGACCACTGAGAATGTGACTTTCACATTGATGTCAGAAACACAGTGATCACCACATCACTTTACTCACATTCACTGTTTGGTCTCCATAAATGGTCAGTAACCCCTGATAAATGTCATTTGGTGAAACTTTTTCTGCATAGAGGAATGTTACAAGGATGAATTTCTATAATAAGGGATTCCACTGAGTTCTACTTGTTATTACAAAAAAGTTTTCATTCATGAAGTAGTTGTAAAATAGAGAAATTAGAAATAGAATGTTTGGAAGATTCTAGATCATTCTAGTATATTCGAGAAAAATCGAGATAATTCAAGAAACATCTAGAAATATGCAAATTAGGTGTTAGCCCCCTATAAAAATGGGATTTTGGAAAAGGGTTGTCAGTTGATGAATGGGAATTTCTGTTGTTATCAACTCCGGCTTTTGATTCAAGGACTATTATATCCAGCCAAAAGAATCTCTATAAAAAGTTGCCGACCAAACAAAACCCAAAAGAGAATATCATGGAACAAATTTGGTAAATAGAATTTTGACTAATTTTCATTGACCAAACTAAAAATTAATATTTATTTACACATCTTTGTGGATTTCCAAATATAGCACTTGGATTACTTCACTAGCCCTAAAGTGATAAAGATATTTGATTCCCTT
Source organism: Acanthosepion lycidas (assembly GCA_963932145.1). Lineage (NCBI taxonomy): Eukaryota > Metazoa > Mollusca > Cephalopoda > Sepiida > Sepiidae > Acanthosepion > Acanthosepion lycidas. The sequence continues at coordinate 53,809,569 of OZ010587.1, read as the reverse complement.
TCCTTCTCCCTCATAACACTTTGCCAGTAACTCTGTGTTTTCTGTTTTGTAGACCACAATTGTTTATCTTGTATATATGTTGTGTTTTAGTAAATTAAATATTTGTTTGTGATTTAGCTCTGTGTTGTGGTAAATCATTTTTTTTTTCTTCCTTTGTTACAATTATCAACACATAGCAGGAATTACATCCCATACTTCTGCTTCATAAGACACTTCCATATTAAATGCACTTTTGCTAGAATGCTGCTCGGTTCCTATCCATAAAAAGACAAAATATATGAGTTATTGGTAGAAAGGTTCAGCCTTTCAAGTCTACTGTCATACCACTAACATCTGTCTTTATGTTGTGCATGTACATAAAATAAGAAATATTATTATCATTATTATTATTATTATTATTATTATTATTATAAGGGAAGCTTGCATATTTACTTACAAGAAAATGATAGGTTTGACTACATGATTATTTTTCATATGTCATTCTGTCAAGCAAATAATAATCCTTCTCTTTAGTTAATATTTAAATTCAAGAAAACTTATATTTATATATACTTTTATCTACTTTTAGTAATTAGGTAAAATTTTATAATTTTAAAATTATAAAATTTTCAATGTTTAAAGTAATTCACATCTTTTTATAATGCAGAAAGAATAAAACTTTAAATAAAGTTGGAAGGCTTATAATTTTCATTAATTGGTTTAAAAAATTTTTATCATTACCATAAAAATTTTTTAACTGAACTTATTTCTTAAGTAAATTTACTTCTGTGAGATTTATTCTTAACAGAATTTATTTCTTCTAGATTTGTTCTAAACTGAATTTACTTCTACAATTGTTCTGTAATGTGAGCACTTGGAAAAAAAAGATTTATTCTCCCATTTGATATAATAACACTGATATTTTATGGACAGAACAGAATGGTTGAAAGGAAAAAGAATGACAAGCATGCTTTGTTCTCAGAGAGACTTTAATCCTACAAAGACATAACACAAAATTATATAACATATATATATATGTCCGACACAGAGAATAATGTATCACATAAATCTACACAGCAAAGCAGAGTGTAAGGAGAAACAAAAAGCAAGGGTCTTACATATAATATGAAGACACTCCTGTATCTGGAGAAGCCATTTTTAGGACTCCAGATTCAAATGGGCTGGATTCATATATGTCCCAGGCAAGGGCATATTCCACAAACAGCAAGTCTTGGCTTTTCCCAATTTGAGGACTGCAAGCTAGAATTTTATTCTATATCTGGGAAAGATATATTCCCAAAGAGAAATAGCACCATGGACTTGTAAGCTGCAGGGGAGGCCCAGGCTAAAGAAAGCAACCTGTCATTTTGACTGTTGTAAATGAACTGAAATTGACTGGCACTTTTGTCACTGTATGGAGTGATGTCATTAAGTGACCATCACATGACCCATGTGACTTATCTTCAGCAAAGGGAGATAAGCCCCTTCTATAAACTTACAGTTCTAAACTGAATTTATTTTTGCTACATCTGTTCCATGTCATTCTTTATTAAAAGCCAAGTTATAGTGCAACTCACACCCAGAACCGGAGGCCTATTACAAATCTTGTTCCACTGGAAGTGAAGGATTTTAGTTTTGTTTTGGGTTTGCTGTATTTCACTATTGTAGCTAGTTTAAAAAGATTTTGCTTTTTACATTTGGAATAACTTTAACTGAAGTAAGTATAACATTTATTTATCGTATTTCTTTTGGACTTGCTTTATTATTGTTTTCATTGTAAAAGATTTTTTAGTGTGAAATTCACCAAAAAAATATAACTTCTTGTCTTGTTACTTAATTTTCAGCTAAAGTTAATATTTTTCTGTATGAATTTTTTTATTCATAAAAGCAAATATACTACTGATCAACTTTATTTTTGCATAATCTGTATTTCTGTTTCTAACAAATGAAAAATGTATATTTAATTTTTACTAGGCTTCTTATATCAAAATGTAACATTTTAATTTTACTTGATTTAAAGAAATCATTTATTAATTTTCTATTTTTTTCTAGTCTTTCTTATTACATATGTTGCAAAGTCTCTCCCAAGAAAGTTAATTTTAATGTTTTGTAATGTTTAATTTTTAACAGTCTTTTCTCCCAAAGACTCTTCAATTTTGTTTTTACAATGCAAAATTTATTTAAAATTCTATTATCTGTTGCATAAAGTTAATTTAATATTTTTCTTTATGATATTTTTATTCAGAAAAAAAAAATCCACTATGAGTTATTTTTTATGAGTTAAGTTGAATTTTAGTTTAGTTTACTTTTTAAAAAAAAACTCAAAATATCAACAAATGTGATATTACAGGAATTAAATTCTAAGTATATTTTTCAACCAATAAAATCCTATCAGAAGGTCTGTTGGATAAACAATCATTACAAGGGCAAATACCAACAAAATACTTTTGGACATAGTTGTAGACCTACCACCTGTTATTTTTGGACCATTTCGAAAATAACAATAACTCCTTTCACCACTCCTGGAAATTTGAGAAAAAGAGTTTTGCGAGCCAGTGTGAAATTATTTTCTAACCAATTAAAACTTTGTATTAAAAAAGTTCACACCTCTATGTGAAATTAAATTCTGAATCCCCTTACAGATATAAAAATAGAAGCATACTGCTTCGCAAAGATCAAAACAATTTTGGAGGCCAGTTTGATCTACATATGCCTACACTCACACACACAGTGGAAGAGAAAGCTAACAGCTGCTGACTAAGGCTTTGTCCACACACACAATAGAACCATCTACTAAGCCTTTGTCTATGAACTCACAAACACATTTAGGTTGACTGTCATAAAGTAAGTCTATCCACACATTTCACACTATACTAAGAACACTTAATTACTTTATAAAACAAACTTCACCACAAGGAAAATTGAACATTTTATTGCTATTGTATATTTCTGAAAAGAATATATAAATGTTTCAGCTGTTCTGCTTCTACTTTTCATCCAGAAAATAACCTTTGATATATTTAATTTAAACTGGATGCTAAATTCCTTAAAATTTAAGGAGGCATGGATAATTCTTTCCCTTTTCCTCAAGGGATTTAAATCAGTCATTATTGGCCTCTCTAAAAAACAAATAACAGATTCTTTATACATTTCTTTAAATGAAAATTGTACTGCTTAAATATACAATGTAATGTCTTAAAAATGCCTATTTCAAAAAACTTCTTTATGAATAATTTTTCCTTATTAAAATTTAAAGTTTTTAGTTATTCTACATATGAGCCCTGAAAGTAAAAAAAAGGCTTGAGAAACACTAGTCTAAAGAGATAATGAGATTGAGACAGTGATCAAAAAAATAAAAAGATCAGCATATGGCTAGACAACAGATAATTTTATGATTCAAGCAATCTCTAGGGCCAGTGCATTTGTTGACATAAGGGCTTTGAATGCTTTAATAAATACAGAAGATAAAATGCAATAAGAGAAGATGCCAAAAATTGAACCATTTGGCACAGTACACAAATAAGATGAGACATACTTTTCCAGTCTGTTCAGTGATTTAACATAGAAAATTCCTTTGAACAAACAGTTGCTCTACAAATGGTACAGAGTTCTTAAATATAAGAACAATTTAAGGGAAATATAATAGAAACAAGCATGAAGCAATCAAAAAATAGGAAATGAAAGAATAAAAGCAGAAGTATAGAAAGGAAAATGAAGATAAAATGAAGGAAAAGCAAAAGAAGAACAAAGAAATATTGAAAAAAAAGAGTAAAGAAAATAGAAAAAATATGAAGAAAAATAATTCAAACCATATAATTTACTTTGTTTATTCATACATCTATTGATAAGTCTGTTTCTTATTTCATTTGATTTGCACTGCATTTAAATAAAAAAAAAGAGTAAAAAGAAAATAGATACAAAATAACAAAGAAAAGTAAATAAAAAATCTAAATGATAAGAAAAAGAAAAAAATAGGTGGAAAAAAATTAAAATTAAAAATGTTGCAAAAATATTTAAAATGAAAACAATTCAAAGAGAAGGAAAAAAGAAAGAATGAAATTGATATAAGAATTAAAGCCGAAAATAATGGAGGAAAATTAAAGAAAAATGAATGAAGGAAAAGATTGGTTTAATGCAACTAGAAATAAAGATGACAGACATAAATGAGAAAAATGCTAACAATTGTAAATGAAGAAACTGCAAAAATAAAAAGAATTGTAGGGATCACATGACCTTGTCTGCCAGGAAACCTACTAGGTGCCATTATATTCAGGACTATAAAAGGAAAGACATAAACACCCTTCTTTCTCTTTTGGATCACTCAGAAACAGGATACAGTAGGAAGTAGATATATTTCAGACAAACAACATAGATATCACATGCACAACAACTAAGAATATTTTAATTTCTTTTTAGGAGCTCTAGCTATTTGTATACACAAATATAATTTTCTCTTTCTCTTCTTTTGTGATCCCTGTCGTTCATTATTGTTATGGTCCAGGTTAGGACCAAGGAAGAACAACATGAACACAAAGGTAGAAATAACGAAGGTATATTACACAAAATAATAATACAAGATGTGGAAGGTGTTAGTATGACTGTCAGTCTGGTTTGGAGTGAACTACTATCGGCTCGACTTGATTCGTCCCTCTCTCTTGAGAGGTGTAGTATACATAGTGTTAGGAAGAGTTCATTCTGTAGTTATAGGTAAGAACCCATAATAATAATAATAATAATAATTGTTATGGTCCAGGTTAGGACCAAGGAAGAACAACATGAACACAAGATTAGAAATAATGAAGGTATATTACACAAAATAATAATACAAGATGTGGAAGGTGTTAGTATGATGGTCAGTCTGGTTTGGAGTGAACTACTATCGGCTTGACTCAATTCGACCCTCTCTCTTGAGAGGCGTAGTATACATAGTGTTAGGAAGATTTCATCAAGGACCCATGACAGTTATATAATAATATGTTTTAGGGAAAAAAACTATGAGAAAGTAGAAAAGGTTTTCATGAGACGCATTTCGTCCTTTAGGATTTCATTGGATTTCATTACATTAATGTGACTACATATGCACACGAAGGAAAAGGGATACTGAGAATTTTAAATTTAAATTAAAAAAAAAATGTTAAACTTTTTCCACTTTGTCATAGTTTTTCCCTAAAATTGTCCTCTATATATAAATATTTATGTATTATTTTCCCATAATATTAGGTTGGTACAAAAATAATGTCGTTTTCTCACATATGTTACTATGTGAGAAAACGACATTATTTTTGCACCAACCTAATAATATATGTATAAAAATCCTCTATTTGTTGAATTGATTTTTTTGAAGATGTTGAATGAATTTCTTTTGAAAATGCTGAATGTATTTATTTTGAAAGTTTTCATCCTCATCAGCAATAAGCTCTAACTCCTCCTACTAAAAACTGGTTATGCTGTAGTGAAAGAGAAATAAATAAAAATATATAACAAGAAGACCAAAATTTCACCATCTCTAAAAATAGATGGATAATCAGAATCGCCAAGCAACAAAGTCATATTTCAACCAACCAATCAGAAAGCTTTCACAGCAAGGATATAAGAAAAGAAATAACTAAATAATAAATTTCACCATCTCTAAAAATAGATGTATATTTAAAATTGCCAGGCCACAAAGCCATAGTCAGACCAACTAATCAGAAAGATTTCACTACCAGGATATAAAGCTACAAGCCAATGAGAAGCAGAACAGCCTTTTTGAAGTGGATTATTAGATTTATAGATGTATATATAACCAGATTGAAAATCAACCAAAACCAGAATTGATAAATAAATCTTGCCCATTCATCAATGTTGTGGTCACTGTAAGATAACCAGAGCCTATATGTGATAAACCATCCTACTACATTGAAAAACATAAATCCTTTCTTTCTTTGCACTTTCAAGCAACTTGCTGATACATTTTAAAATAGACATACCTTCCTTCACCCACATTGTCAAGCAGCAGCTACTACATTTTCCTACATACATATATAAACATATACATTTATTTTCTCCCTCTCCCATATGAGCCCACAAAACAATCCTCCATAATACACAGCAACCTCATCAATTGCAATTATGTAGCACCTGTCTCGCTATAGAATAAAACAAAATCACAAAGAGAAAAGAAAGAAAACATAATTATAATGAAAGATATAAAGAAAGAAAGAAAACTGAAAGAAAAGGTAAAAATGAAAAAAATAAAGATAAATACTGAAATAAGATAATGAATGAAAATAATACAGAAGGAAGAAAAGATATCAACTGATATTATCAAACACTGATGGAAAAAAAAGAAAACTAATATTGCTGAAAGAGAAATAAAATAACTTTTATACAATGAAAATGACATCCTCATCTTGATTGTTTTTATCATCTATCTACCATTGTAACATTAGACTTTCAGGTGTCTGTTTTATCCAATAACCTTCATTCTTTATTTCGTTCAGATCTATGAAAGTGTATAAGTTCATAGCCTTAAACATATTAATTGAATTTTGATCGGAAATTTTAATTGTATGATATTCAATCTCTGTGATTAATATTCACCACTAAACTAACTGTCAAAGAAAGAGATAACGTTAAAAAATAAATATTTTTGTGCAAAATAACTGCTTTCTTCACTGTTAGGCTTATTGATGTATCTATGTAAGATTAATATTTTTTAAGCTATTATTCTCCCAATAAAAGACCTAAAAGCCACTCAAGGCAGAAGGTCACTGAATGGGGTTGTTTTATGGATGTAAGAATTATAGATTATAAGGATATGTAGATTCAAGTCTGGAGAGCTCTATGCTTGGGGTGACTTGATTATGGAGATTTAACCAATCCATTCCTGACTTGTCTTAACCTTATGGGATGATACAGTGTCTTGTTGGTTAGTGCACATTCTTCATTTTGCTCATGCTCTCTATCCAAGGCCTCACAACTCTTTCCAACACCTCCTTATAGTTAGCAGCATTGACCCTTAATCCCTAAAGAAAGAAGTAAAGAAGCATGGCATTTCTCCCATTGTTCATGACTCTCATCACAGTTGCTGAAAACTTTTGTGTTTCTTTCTTTTTTTTTTTTAAGCATTTCACCCCTAGCAAGGGGGGGAGCCACTAGCATGCAAGGGGTTACAGAGGATTTGGAGCGAGAGCAGATAGGAATGATAGTGGAGAGGATGAGGAGAAGGATAGTGAATAGATCAAGGCAACTGGAGATGTCAATTGACATTATATTTGAATAGTTGGAGATTAAAGCTATCAGGGAAACAGGAGTAGGGAAGGGAGTTCCACAGGCGAGAAGTGTGAGACATGAAGCTACTGGAGTAGAAGAGGCCGCTACATTTAACAGTTTCAACAGTGAAAGGGTGAGAGTGGGATGCCAGCCTCGTGGGATGCTTGAATTCGCAAAGTCTTGGAACCAGCGAAAGCAGCTCATCAGAGCAATTATCATGAAAAAAAGACAGAGAAAGGTGACAGCAGATGAGATGCCAGATCAGGGCTAATTATATTGCATATCCATCCCTAGATCTTATCAAGAACCCCGAGGCAAGACAATTGGAACATCCTTAGAGTCTCTGCATAATCATCTATCATTCCTTTGGTTGACCTTTTAGTCCTGATCAAAGATTTTCTTATCAGAGAAAAACCAAAGCATTCTAGGCTCTTGATGTCTTAAATTGCTCAAAAAGTGTTTTTATGGATGAGACAGTTACCTTTTGCCTTTGTCGACATGAAGTGGCCTCTTCAAATCACATATAACTTTTATCGAAGGTCCTCATGCACAATTTTTCTGATACAATATACCATGAAACCTTGATCTCTTTAGCAATCATGTTAATTAAATTTCTGGGGTCCATTATTAATAATTTTCTGAACCTTTTGTGCAAATTTGGATGTTCTGATGATATTGGGACCCTTAGCAGGCATTTTATATTTGGCTACTGCTGTAGCAACCCTGTCAGTGACTTTTAGCTCTTTGTGAACTTTGCCAACAATCACTGCCCAATTTTCAGAAAGTAAGCAATCTCTAAATCACTATGCTTTGACTTTAAGGTGAGAGTTACAGCGTGCTTTTTCATTTGCTGAGTTAGTGTGATGTTTGTCATAATTTATCTGAAAAGAAATGACAATCAGAACAAGTTAGAAAAAAAGTTAGAGATATTAAAAGAAAGAACTGAGCAACCCTGTATAATGGATAATGATTTTAAATACTTTATATTGCAATAAGCTGCATTTATATCTAAGGAAATCATCTGGTACCAGATTTGTTTATGTTACCATGAGATGCAGCAAGATGCATTTTATAAAATGTAATAAAAACATCAAAAATAAATAAAGAAAATATGAGGTGGGTGTTCAAAAGTTTTCTGGAAATATGACCAAACATCTCATTTTAATTTTTTTTAAGGGCTTTTTGTTCAAGCCAAGAATTTCCCAGTACTCATTCATAAATGATATTGAAAAAACTGCTTTGAGAATATGAATCAATTACCAGAACTATAAATCAATACAGGAAATAATATCCTTTTGAGATTTCCCCAGTATAAACAGATCAATATTTGGAATCATATAAACGGATCAACTTAATTATGCTTTTATAAACCTTTTCACGCATTAAAGCTTTTACAGTGATCTGACAATCAGTAATGGTCGAGTTATTCTTTATGTACCATATTGCAAACATAAAAAAATATTATGGCCTTTTGAGGCTTTTCAATATCCAAATCACACAAAATGTCTAATAAGCATATCTAAATTCTTTTGGTTTTATATAGTAAAAGGCTGTTTTTTTAAATATTGTGAAAAGCAGGTTTTAGTGAAAAATAGTGTAAGATATTTTTCAAATATTTCTTTGCATTTATAACTTTTTAAAGGAAATTATAAATAATCATGAATAAATTACAAAAAAATTATTGCTAAAAAATAATTATTTGATAATTTATAATAACCTTTGTAAGGTTTTCACCTCATAATAACAAACATCAAATCACAATATGACCAAAGTAGATAATTCTCCATACAAATAATATACCATATACCATATTGGAAAATAACTATTTTTAAATTAATTCTTAACTGATTTTTTTTACAGAAAATAAATAGACTAACAAAAAATATGATCATATTAAAATAATGCTAAAATGCATATAAAACCTTTTTTGATATAAAAGCAAATACAGAAATAACATAGAAATCAATATGATCAATCTTCAGTTGGTGCTAAATTGTGACACTTTTTAATAATTTTATGAATTTTCTTCTTCAAAATTATTTAAAATATCAGATAACAATCTGAATTACTGTTCAAATGATTAATTAAAAATACTTCAAAAAATGATTTCTATTTGTAGATATGATGTTTCAAAAACTATATAGATTGACTGTAGGATTCAGGAATGTAAAAGAATTCTTCATGCAGTGTGTGCCACTCTTGAGTCTGCTTCCCCTTCCTCTACCCCAACCCCCACAAAATATATACTGCATAGTGACGCCCTCTTATATATATATATATATATATATATATATATATATATATATATATATATATTAACAATTAACAAACAGGCCCAAAAATAGAAAATGGAGCAACACAAATCCTCAAACTTCTGTGAAGGAAAGTAACTGAAATTTATATGCTAACAACCAAGATGTGTCACAGTGGTGTTGCAGCCTTAAAAATGCATCCTGAGTCTGTTCACAGGTCTCGTATTGTCAACAATGATAAACCAGCCCTAAATGCATCACTGGATAATGTTTGTTGTTTGACCAAGATAATAACTTAAATACATATGCTATAGTTTGTTACTCAAAATCAAAAAGGTCCTAAAACTGTGAGTAGTTTCCCAACATTAAAACCACTTTTATTTCAATAAAGACTTATACACCAGACCCAAAAGTGCCATCCCCATAAAAGTGTTGTCTGAGATGGACTGCCTCCCACTAGCTATGCTAATGATTTGAACAGTTATTTAATTTGCTGAGAAAAAACACAGAATCACCATATCTATCAGTTGATATTTTTCCTTCTTGGATAAAAGAGGGATTACCTGCCCTTGGCAGTAGTTAGATTTTAGCAGAAAAGATAGGAACTGCATGTTGAATGAACTTCACTCATGGACTTGGACAATATCTATCCAAATATGGTTGACATTTGTAGGTTTTTAATAATAAACAATTGATATGAAATATCCAAACAAAGTATATAAGATGGAATATGTGAAAATCAGTTGGATGTTGAAATTTTTATTTTTTCACTCTGAACACGCATTATCTAAAAAAAATGAAACAATCTAATGATAAATCATTACTATGACAAATCATTACTATGACAAATCATTACTATGACAACACTGCAAGTTAGAAACACAGTGTTAATTTGAAAAATTTTAACAGTTAATAAAATTCAAAAATAAATATCTGTTAACAAATCAATCAAGTTTGTATACAGAAAATGTTGTTTTTTAATCACATTCACTATAAGCAAAGCAGTAAATGACACAAAGGGTTACTGGGTGTGGAAGTATTAGGAAACAGGAACAAAAGAGCAAGAGCAAAAGAAGAGTAATCAGGACAGTAGATAATGACTGACATTGCATTTAAATTTTTGAAGATTAAAGTTGACTGAAAAGCATGGAACCAGAAAGGAATTCCACAAGTAAGAAGTGTGAGAAAAGAAACAGTTAGCATAGAACTTACAGTTACATCTAGTCAACTCAACTTTAAATTGATGAGACCTCATCACCAGTTTAATACGTCACTTAAATTCATAAAGTCTAGGTACTATAGCAAAGAGTTAATTCAAACAATTACTATAAAAGTATTTATCGAAAAGGCACAGGGAAGCATCTTTACAGCACTGCGAAAGTGACTGAAGCCAAGACACCAGGTCAGGACCAATAAAATTGCAGATTCTTCTTTAGATTTTATTGAGGATCTCTAGATATATAGCAGGTGCACCAGACCATATGTGGCAGCAATATTCTAAGCATGGATGAATGGTAGACATAAATATATGAACCAACTTTCTTAAGAAACTGACCTAACAATGTTAAAATAAGATGTAAATACTATATTCATATATATGTAATATTTATATTTTTTCTTCACTGAAATGTGCAATTTTATATGTTGGCATATATGGTACATTAAAATATGATATATCCATGCACTGACCAAAAATATTAAATTTTAGATTTTCAATAAGTCAATTCTTAAAGTAGTTCAATTTTGCATTGATGCTGTAATGATTTTCAATAAGTTTCCATTTCAAAACAAAATTATCAGAGAGCAAGATGAAAAAGAGTCCAAAAAGAAAGAAAAGTCATTTTATTGATTTACTTATTGTGAATAACATCTTTATGATTGTAAATACATTTGCCAGGCTTAAAGATTTCTTTTCACAATATAAACCACAATACGAACGTTTATTTTTATTCCTTTATCTGACTACTGACAACATATTTGCAGCTTCTTTAAAAGTTTGATAGAGAAATGGTATTTAGTACTAGCAGGGATATCCGGCACTGCCCAGAGAAAAAAAATAACTTCATATATAACAACAGAGGAAAGAATGTGTTCTTTGATATATTTTTGGTGCAACATAACAAATTAATAAAAAAGATTATTAATACTCTTTTAAAAAAAATAGCCATAACTAAAAAAATATTCTAATACCCAAAACAAAATATATTATGACATCTCTTAGGATGGTCATGGTGATGGTAATTAATCGTTTACATACAGGAAGTATTCAATATTCATTGCCCAAACAGTTAGTGTTACTATTATTTACTTTATTTATATGTGGACTATTGTCCTCATCTTTGTTGTTATTATCAATACATTTCAGTCATTGTGTCCTTCAGCCTTCATCAGGTGCTTGTTGATCTAGGTAACTGATGTAATGGAATAACCTGTCATCCCCATGAGTGACTACACTATAGGTAGTAACTACCTATAAGTATCTGTAAGTCAACAGACTACAGAGACTAGCTGTGACGTGTTCCAGCTAAACAGTTGAACTCTCTGCCTGAAGGCAGAGAGGAACCCAGACAAGGCTCCACCAAAGGATAAAGCCTCATTTGGGGAGGTAGACTGACCCTGAACCTGTTTATGCAGGTTCAAAAAGGGAATATTTTTGGCTGAGCCTATGGGCTCAGAGGACCCATGTTAAATCGTTAGCTAAATATACTAGCTGGGATCTGTTGAGTACAACTCAGACTTACAGTGAGAACTGCCAACCTTTCAATAGTAGCTCTCACTCTGAGTTGACTTGTGACGATCGTGCGTATAACTGTTACCTTATTTCTTGTACTGGTTTTTACAATAAATTTTTACCTATTTTATCCAGTGTTTGTCAAGTATATATTCCTGTTAGCACAGAATATAACAGTAACTGTCAGCTAATTTTGAACTGAACCTTTATTTAATCTATGAGGGTAGATTGTTTTCATTCTGCTGACAATGTCTAGTGATATCATGTTACCTGGATTTTGTTGGATTTTGCACCTGAGGAAGGCAAAATGGCCAAAACATTGTGATAATAGCATCAAAGATGAGAATATTAGTCCAAATGTAAATAATCTAAATAATTGTTATGAAGTAGAGTACTCTCTGGAATAGATGTTGTCAGGTCAACAGATAGTAGCTCAACTGGCATTCGCTCTGGTGTTCTGCTTTTATAGAAATATCTCATTTACATACCATACTACACATCCCTGAACCGAAATGGCTTTATGCATTTTGCTGATCTTTGACTTCTTCTAATTATTCTTGGGAATCTAAATTGTCTTTTTTGGTGTGTATCTTGATTTCTTCTTATAAGGGACCAAAGGTCTGAGTTCATTTTCCTCTTCCAACTCTTCATCAGATTTCTGGTCATTATTGTCCATAGATTGTTCAGTTTCACTAATGGATTCATTAGTCCCTCCCTCCCCTTCATGTTCTTCACCTTCTGATTCTATGTCCATTTCTATATCCTTGGATTCCCTTCTGCTTCTGAATTAATCTACATAGGCCAGTACATTTTGTCCATCTTTCATTAGTATTGCTGTGTTGTGTGTCCTTTCTGTACTAGAAAGTTCACCTTCTCTGGATTAGATTCTTTGTCTTTTTTATACCATACACTTTCACTTGCTGAAAATTACATTGTTATGGAAGCTCTAATCTGTCTACCCATTAATGCAGAGAGACTTTGTAGCCTGCCAGCATGTGGAATTGTCTTATAGCTTAACAGTAATCTTGGTAAGTAACTCTTTATATTGGCATTAGAAGAGAAAAATGCTTTTAGTCCCATTTTCACAGTCTGCACCATTCTGTCTGCAATTCCATTTGATTGTGAGTGGTAGGGTGGTGTTTTATATGGGACACATGCAATATTCTTTAACTCATGAGCACAACCTTTCCTCACAAGATTCTGGTACGTTATCTGAGACCAAAGTTTTAGGCACCACATTCCTTGAAAGTATCATCTTACTTATTATAAAACGCAGATTGTGTGTGTGTGTGTGAATGTACGTTTATATATTCGATCGGATTTCCTACATTTTTCAAACGATTTTGACAAAACTTCACAGGACTGTGTAAAATTACCTTGTGGTGGTTCTGACAGCACCAAAAATTGAAAAAACACAATTGTTTTTGCAAGAAATCAATTTGAAAACACGATAAAACACAATTCTGTCACCAGAATGAAAGGGGGACAACTCATAGTGAGTTATACTTATAAAACCCAGGGGTTTTTTTTGTGTGTGTGTTCATTTATATATGGGATCAGATTTCCTAGATTTTTCAACCAATTTCAACAAAACTTTTTTTTGGCAGGTAGTGTTCTTATTGTCTTGCACACTTTTTTCTTTATTTTTACATTCAGAATGCTTTAAAAATTCCATTTACAAGACAATTGTTTATAATAAAATTCTATTCAATCGGTAGACTCATAACAATTGAAAACAATGTTTTTGTTTGAGTTTGGGTTTGACCAGTTCATAAAAAGAAACAAAAATACAAAAAAAAAAACTAATTAAGACATGCATGTCCGTCAACCTTAAACAATAATCTTTGTCAATTTTATTTTTCAGTCTTTATGATGGTTGATACTTGATCTATCTCTTACTGTTACATCCCCGGGCAATGCCGGGCTCTCCTGCTAGTTCTTAATATTTGTTTTAAAGTGGTGGCTGTTCCACAATCTACATCATCATGTACACCTTTTAGTACTTCTTTTCTTAAAATTTGTGGGGTATTATAATGTCTCCATTACATATTATGCCTTTTTCTACAGTTAATTTATGTCTTGATTCTTTGTAGGGGTCTTTCTGCCATTGAACAATTGCTCCATGTATTTCTTTTTATTCTGTCTGAAATTTTACTTAACACTGGATCAAGTTACCCCTAATGAAATGGACAAGTTATCCCTAAATCATCCCAGAATGGGATGATTTAGGGGTAATTTGTCCATTTCAACCCAATGCAGAATTTTATCTTTTGAATTTTCAGATGTTTCTAATTTTTCACTGCCAAAATTTAATCTGGATAGTGCATCCATATATGGAATAGTGTTCTCCTTTTTGTATATTATGTCAAAATCAAAGGCCATGAGTTTTATAGCCTATCTTATAATTCTAGATGTGACTTCTAGTAATTCCTTTATAGGGTTAAATATAAACTCTAAAGGTTTATGATCTGACTTTAACAAAAATTTTAATCCTAAAAAAATATTTTGAGCTCCTTCTGTTCTCCATACTATTGCTAATGCTTCTTTCTAAATATTTGAGTAGTTAGCTTCAGCTGATGTTAATTTTCTCGACAAGTACATTATTGGATTACCTTCTTGAGATAAATTTGTGGCTATAGTATGATCTCTTGCATCTGTAGTCAATGTTACTACCTTTTTGCGAATCAAAAATTTTTGCAATCAGTTTTCTTATTAGTGCTGTTTTTAAGCTTTCAAAAGCTATAATTTACCTTTGAGTCCATTTAAATTCTGTATTCTTTTTCCATAATTCTGCAAATGGTTCTATTATGTTGCTGTAGCTAGCTAGATATTTGCTATAAAAATTGGTCATTCACAAAATGGATTCTAATTCTTTTTTTTTTTTTTTTTTTGGTGTAGATACTTCTAATATTTTATTTATCAGTTTATTGTCTGGTGAAATTCCTTCTTTAGATATTTGGTATCCCAAATATAATATTTTGTTGCAATTTAACTCACATTTAATGCTATTTATTGTCATACCAGCATTTTTTAATTTGTTTAAAACTTGTTCAATTTTTTTTTAATTTCTTTTTACTGTAAGCTCCTATGCCCATATTGTCTTGATATATGATTATATTTTTTACCCCCTCCAATAGAACTTTTTCAATTGCTATTTGAAAAATAAGGCTTAAAGTCTTAACTCTAAATGGAAGATGTCCATCTTAGTAAGCCTATCGGGGTATTAATTTCTTGGGATCAAGGTAACATCGATCCCCATGTCAATCTGCATAGGAAAAGTTATGTAATTCAATTTTACTGTCTCTATTTTTTCTGAATGTTCTTATCAAATATACTTCTGTATTTTCCATATGAGGATTTATACTTTCTACCCTTTCTATTCTCTTTTTGTATCTACAAACAGATTGGGAATGGTCTTTTCTTTTACAGTTTAAATATAATTTTCCTAGGGCTGAACATTTTTTTGTTTCTTTCATGTTCTCTGTCACAATATTTGCACTTAATTAGGATTTCAGTTGTGTTGTATGTTTCCATATTGTTTTTAGAATTATTAAATTCATTAATTAATTCTAATTGCTGCAAGAATTCTACACTTGCTTCTAAATTCATATTATTCACTTGTAGCCATTTTAGGATCTTATGTTTATATGTAACATCATACATGCCTTCAATTAATCTTAGAAGGATCAATTTGTCTTTTATAGATATATCTTTTGAACCCAGTTTTTCAAATTAGCAATATCTTGATGCTTCTTTCAATCTGTGTAAATATTGCATTACGGTTTCATCTGGGTTCTGTCTATTTTCCAGAAATTTTGTTCTCTCTGCAATAACCAGCTTTTTTTTTTTGGTTGGATGTTTCTTTTCATAATTGTTGAAATTTCATCATATGTTAAGTCTTCCAATATTTTGGGGTACACAATAACAGATATTTTCCTTATGGCTTCACATCCTGTAATTTCATTCTCCCCTCCGTAAGCTTTCTTGTCTTTCAGTTTCTTTACCCTTGTCAACACTGCCAAACATCTAATCCAAGTTTCTACATGCTCGGGTTCATCCTATGCAGTTAGGGATCCTATCAGTGATGCCATATTGTATGAAGTAGAGTATTCTCTGGAATAGAAGTTTTCAACAGATGGTAGCTTGATTGACATTCACTGTGGCATTCTGATTTTATAGCGGTATCTATTTTGTATACAATACTACAATGATAACTCCCCATTCTAAAAATTTAGAGAGTGATAATAACCACAATGTTGAGGATATTAGTACAAATGTAAATAATCTAAATAATGATAACTCCTCATCCCAGGATGATACTCCATGTTTTGCTGAGTTTTGGTGGTATTTGAAGTCACTTGAATCCAAGCTTAGAATAACTGACACAAAGTTGGCCAAGAGAGAAACAGAGATAAATTTGAGAGCAGAAATCTTGAGAGATGATACTGCACGTTTTTCTAAGCCTTAGTGAGAACTGAAGTCTTTTGAATTCAAAAGACATGTACGTTTGATTTGGGGTGATCTTGAGAATTAAATTACCCTTTTCTATAAAAATTTTAACTCCCTACTAAATCTAATCTTGTGCCAAGCACAAAAACCAGTTAGAAGGAATAGAAAAGGAAAAGAGAATACATGCTAGGCACAAATCAGAAATAAGACTCAAACACAGTGTCAAGCTTTAAAGGAAAATCATTTATTATACAAGTAAAGGCAAAAGGATACAAATACAAAGTTTGCGCAAAAATTCCTTTTGTGTGCTTATTAAGGCAGGATAACAAATTTCTGCTAAAAAGGATTACCATTGAAAAATGGAAAAAAAAGGTGGTTACAATTTTGGAAAAGGCTCTTGGATTCAATGACAAAAAGAGAAAGTTAAAGATGGCAAAAAAATAAAGGTGCAACCACCTTTCAGAAGAAAATGAAAACTTTTACTTTCCCATGAGTGTCTGTGGGACATATAGCTATTTAAGAAAAGTCCCTTTTAAATTTATACTGTTCATGCTTGGGAAAATTTCTTTAAATTCTTTTTGTTCTTTGTTGTCCAATGGCAGGAGAATTATCACAGGTGAACTTCTAGGCTCTTTGCAGTTGGCTTTTTAACCTTGTGCCTTCTTGATACTTTCTTCTTGATGTCAAATACCTTTTGCTCCTTGATGTTAATTTGCCTTGTTCTCTTGTTGTCAAAAAGTTTTCTCCTCTCATCAACTGACCCAATCTCTATTTATTATGTAAAATAGGCTCACAGAAGTCCCCTAGTCATGTTCTTAGTAGGGTTTGATACTACATCTCTCATTGGTCAGTATATAAGAAAAAATAATTTTCCATAAACTGGAAATAGATTCTTCATAATTTTGGTAGTTTTTAACTGCTGAGCCAAAAAAGATATACAAATGTAACAATTTTTTACACACACTGTCTGGCCTTCATAAAAATAAACTTCTCCCAAAAGAACATATACTGAAAAAAAAGACAACCTAAACGATTAAACATTTATTCAAGACTAACATTAGTCATAAAAATAGTAGTAAAAGTAGTAAAAATAAAGTTTTTATATTTCACCTACTTCAGTAGTGGGTGGGGAATTGAAGGCAGTGGTGGACTGGGTTGGAAATTTCTACTGAGAAAACTTGTAAAAGTGTCCAGTCAAAAGAACCCACTTAATCCCAAAACATAGTCAAAGGAATCAAATAAAAGTAAAGGTTTTAGGCAAACAAAATGTTACAACTGTTTAATATTGTTTTATTTATTTATATTAAACAAATATATTTTATATGTTAACCAAAACAAAATTAAAAAATATCCCTAAAAATGAAAAACAAGCTTCATTAAACAAGGAACTGATGATATCTATTATCTAATGAAAGAAATTATAGCATCAAAAAAGTCTTATTTATTCTTTAGCACCCTACATTATTACCTCTTTTCCACTATATATATCCTCAAATACAAGCCACAGTAGCCTTGATCTCAATTTAAGTCAAAGCTGTTTTTTTGCTATTCCTATAGCAGGATGTGACAACACAATTTTGAAATTTAAATATAGTTTTATTTGGTTATTGGAGTCATCTGCAATGGCAGGATAAATGCTTTCCTTGGTGACTGAAGTTGCCTAAAGAGTGTTTAAGGTTAAATCTTCCCAGCATCCATACAACATTTTTCTTTTTTCTTCTAGGTTTTACATTTTGGGGTTATTTTGAAAATGATGGAGCATCACTTTGGGGTCCATGGGGAAATTTCCCAGTACCTTGGTGGGCCAGTCCACCACTGATTGAAGGAAATCATTTAATCATGTTGGTGCTTTTATTAGGTACGCAAGAATGTAGATGTAATTCTTTACTGTAATTATTTAATATTTTCTTACAAATGGGAATACTTACTTAGATGTTGTTGTTGTTATATTATTGTTTCTAATTATATTATAATTATTATTTGTATTAGTAGCAATATCTGTTTTGGTAAAAAAAAAATATGTTTCTTTTTATTGAACATGATAATAGAAAATTTTGTGAATAGTAAATAAATCAATTTAAGATAAACAGAAAAAGAAAGAATATACAAATATATCCATGCATTAACCTATATATGTATTCATTGTGCAAAAAATATTTCATTTTTTATGTGGTAATACCTGAATGTAGGTTAAAAAATAACGGGGAAGTATGTTGAGTTGTATAAATATTGTATTAGTATTTCTTTTTTTGTACTTTTTATGCAGGTAATTATATAAATGTTGTACCTATATATATTTATAGGTTATTTATGTGTACATCAATTTATATTATATTTGCTTATTCTTGAATGTACATGCACATATTCACATGCATTCTTGCACACAAAGACATATATGCACATGTACACATTCTCACTAATAGAAATACACACACATATCTATATGTATAGTTATTTGTTAATTCCAGTTGTATTGCAATGAAAGCTAAAAACATCCCCTCTGCAAATTTATAGAGAAATCCTACAGATGTATACTAGAATTTCTTCCTAACCAATAAAAATGAACCAATTCTTAGTCTCATCCCTCATATTTTTGTTCTTTCTTGGCTTGAAGTCAGAATGATATAATTACTTGACTGTATCCCTTTTGTGGCTGAACACAATTTTTACTTTGTGAACTTTTTTGCCTTATTACTGTTGCCTTAGCTCGTTTTTATTTGCATATATATTGTTTGCTTAGTATTTTTTTGTCCTGTTTTTTCTTCCATTTCATATTGTTTATTGAGAACTGTGTCAATTCCATTTGTTTCTTGTGGGGATGAATAAGTCATTTGATGTCAGGTGGGAACTTGTAAAAGAGAAACTTGCCAAATTTGTGTGTGCTGTTTCAAATACTTGCAATCATCATTGTTCATTTTCAAGGGAAGAAGAAAGAAGTCAGGAAATAGCCAGTGAGACCTATCTACCAATCTAGTACTGCACTTAAATTCTTGGTACCAAAGAGGAAAGTTCACATTTATCTTGTTGCAGATACAGGTCTGAGTTTTTATTGTTTTTTTTCATCATTTCACCCGAACCAAGTGTTATACTCTGTCACAGTTCAATCTCATTCTGATTCATTCTGCATGCTGACTGGATGTGAATGCCACAAAGGCAGAGAATAAAATTAAAAAAAAAGTTGTTTTCAGCACATTAGGCTCCACGCATCGCATCCAGTCTACAAAGTGAGCTCTAGCAGTGGCCAATCGCAAACGTTCCCACCGGTAAAAGAGATGTCCCTGGGGACTACTAAAACCACTTAAAAGCAGGTCTCTGAGAACAATACAAGCAATTGCGCCCTGGCATGGCTGCTGGCCATCATGTGGGGTGCTGCTGTTGCAGTCACCACCACCTTCATTGCCACTACTAACATGACTGCACCTCTCAATGACTGTTACCACTCCCAGGCTTGACCAACCATCTCGGCTATTCAGCTTCGATTTGAAAGCATCTCATCCTTGACTCCTCCCAGCTACAAGCCTTCATTGACACCAACTTCACCAACCTCAGAAAACACCAGGCATGAGTTGCTGACTATCCAGCCTCAACACCACCCAGCTACAATACTGTCACCTTGGCAAATATCATTCAACAGAAATTGACCCTCCACTGTGACCTTGATCAGAGACCTCCCTTCCATAGAACAGGCCTACCAACCCCCACCAGTACCTCAGCCTACCTCAACTTGTTGACAAGGCATTCCTTTCACAGTCAACACTACAAGCTCTATTTCACAGAACAGGCCTACCAAAACCACACCAACTCGATGTCACTCCGGTTCAATACAACAGGTCTACCAATGCTCATTATTCCATTCTCTTGCTACCAAATGCATAATATAACACAAGGCAATAGAGCCACTAAGAGGCAAGAAGTTACTGCCTCTCAACGACTGTTACCACTCCTAGATGAGAGACACTATTAAGGAGAGAGAACATTAAAAGAACAAGAATTAAGAAGACGGTCGATAATGATTGACATTGCATTTATATTTTTGAAGGTCAAAGTTGATTGGGAAGCTAGAAGCCAGAAGAGGGTTCCACAAGTGAGAAGTGCAATAGAAGAAACTATTAGCATAGAACTTATGGTTATGGTACATCTACTCATTTTAACTGTAAAAATCTAGTACTGCACTTAAATTCATAAAGTCTAGGTATTACAGAGGAAATTTTTCAGAATAGTTACCATGAAAGTAATTTATAGAAAAGGCACTGGGAAGCTACTTTATGGTGGTGGGAAAAACCCTGAAGGTGAGATGACAGGTCAGAACAAGTAACATTCTTTGGATTTTATCAAGAATCTCAAAAGCTGAAAGCTGCAATGTTAAGTTGTTGAGATATGTGACCACCTTGACTAAAAAAACAAAAAAAAACAAAAAAAAAAACAAGTAAGATGTAGAAACAGCAGGAGGACACCACCACTTTAACAATACTGTTGAGAGTGGCTGGTACATGCAACATCAATGATTGTGTCTGTCTCTCACACATTGGACTTTACAGCCATATGAGACACTGCACAAGAGCCTGATTCTTGAGCATGGAAAATTAACAGTTTTCCAAGACTGCAATGCTGACAAATCAATTCCCCACCCAAATTTCTTTATTCAAAGTATTTTTCTTATTATTGCAAGTATTGGTTAAAAAAGTAACTCGTACATTCATTGTAATGCCAAGTTGGAGTTTATAAACTTTTGTTTAGTAAATGCTGAGCTTTTATTTTTGGAAAATAGAAATGCTTTAAAAAAGAAAGAATCTTTCTTTTTCAGATAAATTTTCACCTCTTATTGAAAACAGCAACAGACATAAAGTTCCACAGAAGGTTACTGAGAATACCATAGATGGAGAATGTAAGCAACAAAGAAGTCTTAAGGAAAATAGAAACAATAAGGATATTTATACTCAGAATCAGAAAGAGACAGTTGAAGTTCTTGGACATTTAATCAGGAATGAGGCTTGGAGAATTTGAAACTCACAGGACAAAAGCTAAAGGGACATCAGCCAGGCAGGCTTGTGTGAGATGAGAGCGAGGCTTGACAAAGGGATAAACATTGCTAAAGTCTATAAAAGATTGGAGGTTGTGGAGAGCCATGATCACCCATGTCCTGAAAGGACATGACACATAAAAGAAGATTATCCACTTTTATCACCTGATGAAGATTGAAGTGCTTGTAGCTTTAACTTTAGATTGAAATGAGTCTAGAGTCCCAAAAATGTCCTTGTAAAATACAAAATTATTCGCGTTCGAGAGGGTCAAGAGAATTAAATGTTCACAGGATATATTGAAGGCAAGAGAAACAGGAATAAATAGTAAATGAACTATTTATTAGTCATTTATAAATTATTTAGAGCAAGAAAAGATAGGAAGTTGTGGAGAGTCATGATTGCCCATGTCCTGAAAGGACCTGGTATATAAAAGAAGATATGATAAGAAATTATGGTTGAGACACATCATGAGGGTGTCTTGATTAAGTTAATGTCACTTGAAACAGTAATACTGTAGTGCATTCAATCATCACTAGGTGTCCCACATCCACATAACCTTGTGTGAAATTGCATTAAGCTTAGTAAATAACTTTGGATGTCTCACTGTGGTGTAATGGTATCATAGAAGATCATTACTACTGTAGTGAAAAGTAGTCCTACAACAGTATCCTTGTGTAAGACTGGATTAAGTTTGATAAAAACTGATAAAAAAACTCTTGGTTAATTATTATTTCACATGTGAGATGATTTCTAAATGAGTGAAAAAATGGATCAGTTTAATATTTCATGAATATCTTGAAGTTATCACTCTTTCCAGTATTGATGGGGGTTTCCTTCCTAACCTTTTATTTGAAGTAGTGTGGAATGTCAACATCTTGATTATGTCATTATTTTCTCTTAAACTTACATGTGCAATCCATATTAATTGCTGCCACTGTTGATAGTCCTCAAGTGATTTGTTTTCTGTTATTTAGTAGTGATTTATGATTCTGTATCACCAACTGACAATGTTCAAAGAAGGATGGTCATTGCCAAGACCCTCAGGCTTCAATCACTCAATGCCATTTTTTATCCGCTGAAAGTGGTTTTATACTGCTGAAAGTTTAGATATTTTTAAAAAGGTTTGGCACCATGCATGACTTCCATATGAAAGTCTTGATCTGGTGAGACTATTTAAGAACATTATTTGAGTTTTCAGGTTGATGTTTTAGTTTTGTAGCAATTTTCTATCTGTATCTATATCTATATCTATATATAAGAAAAACAAGTTGAAAATGCAACTGGAGTCTTTAAGAATATTTATTTAGAGTAACTTTACCAGTTTCACATTCTATGATTTTGAGAAGTTAAAATGAGAGAGAAAGATATGCAGATATGTTTCGTATCTGTTACTGTATTACTCTAAATAGATATTCTTAAAGACTCCAGTTGCACTTTGAACTTGTTTTTCCTATATTTTTACCCATGTAGGATATATAAAAGAAAATCTTTACTTTCATATATATATATATATATATATATATATATATATATATAAAGACATATCTCATTAAACAATTTAGGCAAGTTTTGTCTACTTATTATTAATAGGATCCTCTATTTCTGGACAAGTTTCTTCGTATCCTTATTATACATCAACATCATAATTTGCTTTCTTCCTTTAATAAGGATACTAAGAAACTTGTCCATAAATATAAGATGATCCTATTAAGAATAAGTAGACAAAGCTTGTGTAAATTGTATAATGAGACATGTCTTAATGAAACATGCTGCTGAAATATACACAATATATATATATATATATATATATATATATATATATATATACCACTTCAAAACTGCATAGCTAATACCTTCCATGCCATACACATTGTAGTGAACTACCCTCATTCCCTTTATATTTCATTGGTGAGATGTAAGTTCAATTCAAACAGTTTTTGTCTTTACTTTGTGGAAGCATCTCCCCAAAGGATGCTTCCACAATCACTATAATTTTAACCTGCTCAAGTCTAGGGTTAACCATTATTGTAGTGACATGTAAATGACTGCCTAATTAGCATAGCTAAGGCACAGAGACTATATAAGTTCCCAAGCAGTAACGGGTGGAATAGAATATGATTAGCAACTACTGCTGGACTGAGAAAATATCAAGGAAATCACATTTCATAACAGTTATCTTCACGAAATAGCCTTATTAACTGTGCTTCTTACCACTTACTCTGTAACCCTCTATCTCCAGTGGCTATTGTGCCTTGCACGAGGTGAACATTATTGTAAAAAAATTGTTTTTAGAGAAAGATTATATAAATTTTTCTTACATGTTCCTTATGTAATTGTAGTGATATATAAATGTTTGCCTAATTAGAATAGCTAAGGCATAGAGACTATATAAGTGCCCAAGCAGTAAGAGTAAAATACAATACACAATATTAGCAACTAACACTAGACTGAGAAAATATGAAGGAAATCACATTTCATAACAGTTATCTTCCCTACATAGCCTCTTACCACTTTGTAACCTTCTACCTCGAGTGGCTCTTGGGCCTTGTACAGAGTGACCATTATTGTAAAAAATATTCTAAAGAATGAATGGATTGACATTATTTTTTTATTACACAAATGTCACATTTTAGTGGGATGCACATGTTTGTATAGACACCCTGGTTTGATTTTTTTTTAAAGTGTGAATTACATTTAACACTCTGTGCTTTGAGAATCTTAATAAAGAAAATGTTGGTTTCTATCCAAATGGAGGGCAAATTTTTTATTAAGATCCTCAAATGCACAAACTGTTAGATGTAATTCACAATTTGTTTAAAAATAACAGGGTATCTACACAATCAGGCGTATCCACTAAAAAATTTGACGTCTGAATAAGGAGAAAAAATGTTTATATATATATATATATATATATATATATATATATATATATATATAGCAACAGCTGTCCCTATGGGCTTATATTCCAATGAGCCCATCATAAAGTGAAAATGTTATAAGTCATAAATGTCCCTAGAGTTTCTCTTCCAAAGTAATTGCTTTCCCCTGACTTCTTTTAATTGCAGGCAAGAGATGTACTTGGGTGTTTAGCAGACATAGTAATGGGTTTTGAAAATATGATAAGAAAAAGCACTGTATGATATGATTTGAAACATTGTGTGTTGTTAACACTCTCAATCGATAGTGAGAATGAAAGCTGAGTCAATGCTGCTACTTTAGCCAAGAATTGGTGAAATACTATACAGTGTTGTTAGGCTCACATGGCATTGGTTACCCATGAAAAATAAAATTTGAAAGTTTGATAACTACAGAATGTTCATTGCTATCAGGAGATTATAAAGTTCAAAAAAATTGAAGTTGGATCAGTGTAATGTGATATAATAATAATTGCTGGTTGCTTGTTTTCCAAGTATACTCATCAGCTAGAGTGGTAGTCAGTCCCTGTTGCAGACACCTGCTAAGGCACATTTGTTTTTCTTTAATACCCACAGAGCCAACCTGTGGTTTATACTGCAACTATGCTAAGTGGACCATTGTTACAGTTTCTGGGAGAGAAGTCATAACCTGGCATGATCAACAGTTGAACAAGGCGAGTACACTCAAAGCCTCAGTCATGGTGACTTATGACTGTGTTAGAATAACCATCAATGGCTTGTGAACAATTTTATCTACCCAATTTCTGTTTCACTCATAAGGCTTGGGTTAAACTATTGTTTAGTTTTCAGTTACTTCCCGAAATTGCCACATGCTAGGATATTCTTCCCAAGCTGAAAATAACCAAGAAGTCACCTCACTGACAAGTTAACCATGGTGAGATTTGAACCTGGGTCTCATGGTTGGAATGCTAATGTTATAACCTTTTGGCCATGGTGCTTTAAGAATGGAATATATATGTCTGTGTGTGTGTGTGTGTATTGTGCATTTTGTCAGCAAATTCTCTATAAAATTATGTAATATTTCTTCTGAGAAGTTTTTTATTTAAGTTTTCTTTTCACACTATTTATATTGTTTGGACTGTTATCCTTATCTTTATTGGCATATTTATAATGTTTCAGCCACTCTGGCCTTCTTCAGGTGATATTTCTTGGAATTTCAAATAACCCTTTAATTAGTCCACAAGGGTAGATTGTTTTAATTCCACAAACCATACCTTTGGATATCTCAGTTTCAGTTAATTATCCTTGATAACTCTCCAAGTTTTTGTTCCCTCTGATGTGGCCAGGTATTGAAATCACAACTTTTTGGGTTAAGTCACATTTGAATCAATCAATCAACCCTTTTATCCACTGGACCATGTGTCTGGGAAAATATCACCTGAAGAAGTCCAGAGTATACAGTGGCCGAAACATTGTGAATATGGCAATAAAGATGAAGGCAACAGTCCAAACAATGTAAATAGCATAAATAGTTACCATACCTTATCACAGAAATATAGACAGATGTTAAGTTTTCTTGTTTTCCTACTAGTGCATTACTGGTGGTCAAGATTAGAGATGAATTTCCTTATGCAATTAATCCAAATACTTTCAGCTTTTTTGGATATCTTCAGTGGTGATTTTTTTACTGTTTTCACTAGTATCTTAAGCCTAGTGGCATACAGAAGTGTGGGGGGGGTGTCAGAAGTTGTGATATCCCAAGGTATCCATATTGAGAGGGCATCCAATCAAAGCTTGAAATAAAAATTTTGTTTTTGAAATTTGAAATTGTCTCTGTTAACTTCATTATACAAACACCCTACACCCCCACAAGCTGGTGTGAATGTGGATCCATATTTTGATAAGCAAGACCAGAGTAGCAACCACCACCACCACCACCACCACCACTTGAGTCTTACGGGGCATACAATAGGAGTTGGCCTTGGGGTATCACCAAACCTCGACACATCACTGCTTAAACCATTAACACCTATTATAAATCCAGTATTAATTTTCAGAAATTAAAATAAAATGTGATTACAAGTTTTTAAAAAGTCTGTTATGAATCAAATGTTTCAAAAATCTAATATTAATTATAGGTTTCTAGCTATAACATATTAATTCTCACTATTCCAAAAATGGAATAGTGGGCATTAATGGGTTAATTAATTTTTTCTAAAAGAAAGAAAGGAAAACAGTTATCTGTGATGCCATCCAAAATGGTAGAACTCAGGACTCACAACTAAGAGTCATTGAAAAAACCTAATACATGTAAGACTAACGTTTTTATCTACTAAACCACAGAAAAATAAATACAAAGAACAGAAAAAAAATTGGCAAGATATACTTATGTAATTAAACTAACCATATTTATAGGATAACTCAGCTGGGAAGACTTGATTTATTAGGGAAAGATATTCGAATAATACAAAAAATTTTGTTGGAGCAAACCACCTTCATTCAGAGTTTTATTTTTTTGATCATATCACCCATGCAAGGCAGTAAAGCCACTAAAACACAAGGGGTTACTGAATGTGAAAAAATAAGAAAAAAGAGAAACATTATTAAAGAGTGAGAAAATAAAACAGTAATCAAGAAGACAGTAGGTAACGATTGATATTGCATTTAAATTTTTGAAGATCAAATTGGTTGGAAAGCATGGTGCCAGAAGGCAGTTCCACAAAGAAGAAATGCGAGAAAAGAAACTGTTAGCATATAACTTATGGTTACGTCTAGCCTACACAACTGTGAATTGATGATACCTTGCCACCAATCATAGTAAATTCATAGTCTAGGTACCATAGCAAAGTTACCATGAAAGTATTTATAGAAAAGGCACAGGGAAGCTACATTACAGTAGTGGGAAAGTGACTGAAGCCGAGATACAAGGTCAGAACCAATAATATTGCTGATTCTTCTTTAGATTTTATCAAGAACCTCTAAATACATAGCAAGAGCACCAAACCACATGTGGCAACAATATTCAAAGCAGGGATGAATGGTAGATTTATAAATATGTAAGATAGATTCAGGGGAGAAAAATTGTCTAGCATGACACAGTAAGCCAACTTTCTTATCAATGGATTCAATATACCTTTTATTTCTGCATAAAAATTAACTTTTAAATCTTCCCCCCCCCACTCAAATAGGGGGTTCATCTAATACAACAGTTACAAAAAGCTAACCATAAATTTTGTCGTGTATCAGCACTGGTAAGTATGCTTGCACCATGAATCGTGGTCAATTAATAACTGCCTCGGTATTTACTGAGGTAAATATTTCAAGTTGAAACAATTCACATTATAATGCTGTACTACAGTTATAAATGTAATAAAACTACTTTTACATCTTGATTTCCCATTAAAATGCAATATTCAAGAGATTGATTTCCCATTAAAATGCAATATTCAAGAGATTGATTTCCCATTAAAATGCAATATTCAAGAGATTGATTTCCCATTAAAATGCAATATTCAAGAGATAATTACACAACAATTTGCAAAAGTTCTACTGAGGAACATACACAAGTAACAACTAAAATAAACAAACCTTTCATTCTTGATTTGTAGAGCTATGAGTGTGTTCACACCAATCATTATTTTTCTAAGTAGGGTTAATTAACAACATTTAGGATAACATACAATCTATATTTCTAACTAAAATTCATTAACAACATTTAGTATAACATGCAAACTATATTTTTCAATAACATACAAATTATATGGTATTTTTTCTGATGTTAAGCAACAAAACATTTAAGATGACAAAATTTTTATTTCTCATTATAGAATAGACAACTTTTGTTTTCATTCATATGAATTTTAAAGATGAAATTGTTATTGTTATTTTCATAAAGATTCATGTTAATACTTTATATTATTTTATTCTTTTTGATTTGATAATGATAAAGGTAAGTAAAACAAAATTTTTAATAACATCAGCTTTATTTTATACTCATAGGAATCATTATAATTAGCCTAGCTGCTACTAGCTGTGTAAGATAGTCTACCATATGGAGGTTAGGCTACATTTTCAGTCATCGTATACAACAGATATCAGATAAAATCACAAAAATTTACCTAGATTTTGGGTCCCATCTTATCTATGGGTTGCTTTACATGGAAATGTATGGTAATCTTTCCACTTCATGTCAGTCAAGAATGTAAGCACGAGAAGGTGCAACAAGTCACTCTCATGGAGGTTAGTATTAGCCATGTTGATGGAAAGCAGGAAGATTCCTTTCAGGTGATTGATAGAGAGATTTCATTTTGGAGGTGTTAAAATTAACTAGTCATTGCTTGCCCCAGTTAACAAAAGATCATAGGTCATTTTTGAGATCAGCTGCCAATTTTACCTTATCAAACCAATCAGACTTACTATTGAGACAGGAGTAAACAAACTGAGCAATTGCACAAAAATAGAAAAGAACATAAGACAAGGATGTGTAATGTAACCAGAT